>OV656835.1:31256023-31971023 GCA_927399475.2 Acleris emargana
TCGACGGACCGACGGGCAGCAAAGTCATCTCTCAAGGGTTCCAGTTTTCAGAATTCGATATAGAACCCTTAAAATAAAATCGTCATATAGAAAACGTCATTAGAAGGTCAGATAGAATTTGAATTTTCTCGCTCACACATTGACGACATTTTAAAATATCCTATTAAATATACTTACGTTAGTTACTTTAAAAAAAAATACCAATATAAAATAACAGAAAATAAAGTGTATAGATTTAAGACTTTTTATAACTAGATTAATAATTAGACTCACTAAATCATTATTTAGTATAATATTAGTAAGCACCCGCTAAATAGTAAGTTTACACGGTATAAGGGACGGACTGAAAACCAATGCTGTGCGAGCGCGCCCGGCCGGAGCGCCCGCAGCGATCGCTGCATGATCCTCTGCAGCATATTTCCGTCTTTGTTCTGTGTTAGCTTTATTGCATACTATAACTCTTAGTCTATTTAGGTAAGCTAAGAGCTGCATGTTTTTTTGTGTTCTATTTTTTGTGTGGCAATAAATATTTTTCTATTTCTATTCTATTTAAATCATTCAATTACCATTATAGGTCCTAGGTCCTAAATTAAGGTCGGGGCCAATAGAAATAATAAAAGATGTACAAATCAGTACTGCTTGACACATAACCTCAATGTTTCTGCAAACGAGTTTTGATTTAAAGAAACGTACCTATAGTTATTTAATCTTAAACGGAATGTAAAAGTAACAATCAAGCGTGTACGTTGATCATTAAATTTACTTCACGCGATGTCCAAAAGTACGTGATTACTGTACTAATAATGTTAAATATGTCCGTTCGGGTTTTTAGATCTTTTGTGATTTCTATTGACCCCGAATATACGAATAGAGTAAATGCAAGACTGCAATGAGACGAACTTGACATTTGAGAGGAAGACTGGAGGAGGGCTGCGTGCAGCGGGCGCCCGCGCCGGTCGGCTCGTAGGCTTGAGGGGTCGGCTCTCGATCGCACGGTCAACCATAGTGAGTTCATTTTTCTAACTCAACTATGCTACCAGAGCTATTTCTGCGGTAACCGATGCTCTTACGGTAAAAGAAAAAAGTCGTGGGGAATGTTTTCATATGAATTAAAGATTCCATAAAATCCTATCTTAGGGGGGTGGAGGCTTATCCTCGTGAGGCCCACGTCAAATTTCGTTAATTCGAAAAAGAATCTTGTGTCGGTCAACTAAAGTCAAAAGTCACTTTGACAAATGTCCTAAACTCAGGACGTTGGGCCTTACGAGGTTAAATGGACCAGATATGATAAGGTAAATGGATGAGAACAAGACAGTTGCTTAACAGTTCGAAATTTAAGGTTTCCTTGTTTTTTTATTATGAAGTTAAAACTAAACTGACACACTGCAAAACAGAAACGTACGTAAAATAAATCTATCATATACCAGAACACTGTAAGACCGGTGCACTGTATTTCGTCCGGAAACTTAAAAACCAATATTAAAAAGACATCCACATCAGTCATCGCGACGTGGCAGTCGAGCAGATGGCATAAGTCAACCAAAACAATGTTTGGGCGACACGTCAGTGCCACAGCAAGCAGCTGCAAATAAATCATCAGTAATATTTTGAAAAAGGTACAAATATTTCAAGTATTTGAACGGTAACAATTTGGTGGACTGGGTTCATATATTATCTTACCTTATTACGGATACACGGATACGGGTCCATATTATCAGTATTATCACCTTCCTGGTTCCGATTTTTACAGTCCTTAGAGTTTTTCATCATAATTAGTGTCAGTCATAAGTCATAATAATTAAAAGACGTAAAACTTGTGGTTGTGATTTTTGCCCAATTAGTCCAAAGTCCTTAAAAATAATGAAAAAAAAAACTTAATTTTGTTAAAGGTTTGAATACTCTTGTAAGAGCATGTAAGTATGTAAGTAGGTAAGTAAGTATTGAATCTTTCATGGTGATTTATAGAAGGATAAATATTCATTATTAATATACCTTTTCCAATACTCGTAGGTACCTATGTAGATTTAAATAAATAGTTTTGTGAGTGTGAGTAAAAAAGGACATTTGTACCACAACACTCGGGTCAACTGTAAGTAACATTGATCCCGTGCTACAATTGACCCAGAGTTTAAAAAAATAAGACGATTGAAACCAATTATTTTTTAACTTAATTAAGGTAAGGTGGGGGAAGATTGAATGGTTTTTTGATGAGATGGATAGTGTTGTGTTAAAACCCTCGTAAAATAAAAAACTATTTACTTCCTTTCAATTGCATAAATTGGTAGGTATGGGCAAGGGCTATATTTTTATAATCTTTCGATAAAACTCGGTTACGCCTATTCTAATATATAAAAATAATAAAATCAAATCAAATTTTGTCTAAAAAATTGACGGGTTAAGATGGAATGGTCGAGGGGTAAGATTGACATAGTGTCTAAAGTCTTTTAAATGAATGCAAACGGTTACTGTTGCTCGTTATTGTATAGAATTCCTTACGCTTAACAGATACAGATGATTTTTGCGTAAATATTCCTGATAGGTAACAAGAAAAGTGCAGTTGAAAAAAAAAGTATTTTACTCTTACCCCGCTTCACAGGGAAAACGACAGTGATACTCAAACTTTTTATTGTATATTCTTCATATAAAAAAACGTAAACACATTTTTTTTTAATATTAAGAAGATCAGTTTGGAATTAAAATAACAGTTGCATGGAAACAATTATTTATTTTATAAAAGAAATGAATACAAAAAAGTAAGTATTTTCTTGCAGCATGACTAATTTTGTCACAAATTAAGCCACTTACATGTAAAATATTAGAAAATAAATATGAATCTGTGTAACAAATTAAGACACATTTAAAGTACAAAAATATACCAAATACTTAGTAATCTGTGTAGAAAATTTAGTCACAGACTTACTTACATTTATAGTATTAGAAATCCAAATAAGTACTTCTAGTAAACTTTAAGAGGTTTTTTTTCTCTCCAAACAAAAAAATACAGATTTATTATTGATTTCACACAATAGTTTCACACAACACTTCTTAGTTACTATTTATCTTATCGTTATATTAGGTCAGAAAATAAACCTTACGTTAATTATTTTTTTAAGTGCAAAGTTTGAGAATTTGTGTCTTTTTCTATGACTTTCAAAAACGGGGTAAGATTGAAACATTACTATTTCAATGTTACCCCAGCGAAATTGGCTGGGTAAAGATGGAAACTTCTCGTAAATCTCAATATATGATTAATAGCTACACCTAGCAGAAGTAAATAAAAATAGAATCTCAAATAACACATAAATAGTCAGTCAGAACTTTTATACTCCCCTTATTAATCAAGTTATGAAACACGGGGTAAGATTGAAAATCGACGAATTCACCACGAAATGCCGACCTTCACAAAATAGCACATAACACACGTCTACTTACGGCGGATCGTAACAAAATGGCGGCTTAATGGATGATACCAGCACTAAAAAAATTAAACCAAATAGGGAGTTATGTGAGACTTTTTATCTTTCCCCTTTTTTTATCTTCCCCCACCTTACCTTACCTATTTTAATTTATACCTATGATTCATGCCAACGATTCATTTCGATACTTCGGGAGCCGATTAGACTAGAATGTTACATTCTAATCGATTTTTACATTCTGATTCGCTTTAGATTCTGAGTTACAGGTAGCAATAGGTAGGGTAGGCCGGGGACAATAGTACCAATTTATAAATGATGCTAAACTGGTACTATTGACCCCGGTCTACCCTACTTGTGATTTAAACTACTTATTACTTAATTTTTTAAGACTTACTAATTCATGAAATGCAATGTTGAAACGTAGTAAGGGGTTTTTTAATTTTTAGAAACATTTTTACAGTTACGACGTTTTTAATTACCTATTTATTTATTAATTTATTATAACAAACACAAAGATTACATAGGTACCTAATTATGCATTGTTCCACAAAACTGTTTGCACAATTTGATGTAGTAGTGTTACATCTAATACCCGTGGGAAGGCAGGTATACAGTACACAAGACCCTAGTCTCAAATTTGAAAATCACGAAATTCTAAAGCCCGATTTTAAAAATCTCATATCATTGCTATTCGGAATGTCAGTTTCACAAAGTAATTACTAATTGGTTTGTTCCAACATTACGAGTATCTGACGAGTTTTTGAATTATCTTACCTAACGAAATTCCAAAATAAATACAAATGACATAGGATGCGATAAAAAAGGATTCAATCAGTTCCAAATACCTATACCTACTTATTTCGAGACTCTTATTTAACAATCACAAAACTTTAGAAACTCTTTTATTTTTATATGAATATTTTTTTTATTTATATGTACTATGACCATGATGATTTTTTGGAACACAGACCAACCCAAATAGTGGTTTTTAGGGTTCTGTAGTTAAACTAGGAACCCTTATAGTTTCGCCATTTGTCCGTCCGTCCGCAGCTTAGCTCAAAGACTCGTTCTAGAAATCTGTTATTTTATTTAGCATGAATAATTAGTCACGCCGACAAAGTGCTAAAATTAACAATTAAAACGAAAAAAATGGCGTGTTTTCTCGTCTACTCCATGTTGTGGGGGTGTCGTTGGATCGATATTTCAAAAACATTGCGGGTGTGTGAAAACGTTTTAAGGGATCCAGTTGTGAAATATTAGAAATTAAAGTTCAACTGAGGGGAGTCATTATTAACAGTCAGCTATTGAGTCACATGAGCCTATGTGTCGTGTTCTCTGAATGAATTTAAAAAGACGGCACTACTCGTAATATGCTACGAGAGCCTTAGGTAATTTGGATCCTAAAGCTTAAAATAGTTACACTATTGTCTTAGGTTGTAGTACCTGTAAAAATAGTTGTAAGTGTGGAAATAAAAAAATAAAAATAAACTTTTTGTTAGAGTCCCCTCCACCTAAACTACAAATGCTGAACCTGAACAATATCTTAAATAAAAGCTCACAATGATGTTGTTCTTTTAATAGCGGTGATTATTATTTACATCTTTAATATTTCAGTATCTTAGTTTTATTTTAATTCCAAAAAGTTTAGTTTTAACTTTTAATTGTTAACATCAATAAATCTGTAATTATTGTATAACACATTTTAAGGGAAAACTATCACGACGAAGTAGACATGATTGGTTTCTGAGATAAAGCGACTAAAGTGTCTGTACCTACTTAAATCACCTAAAACAGCAAATTACTTTAAATAGAGAATTAGTTGATACTTGTGATTTTTTATGATTTTTGCCTTCGGAACCCTATACTGAGCACGCGGACTGGTTAGCATGCTCTCGCCCGGTCTTGGGGCGCTACAGACGCTCCCTCACCCCGTCTCGCACTTCATTAACTAAAAACAGCCCCATTTTAAAATTGATAAAGCATAACTACTTATGCAGTGTCTGAAATAAAACGTTTTTATCCTCCAAACAGGGCAATCATTGGTAAACACACAATGTTTATTTAAAGCAGCAGAAAAACACAGCTAACTTATGATGTCATAGCTCGGTCTATCTTGGTGGGAATCACGTGAAGGAAAGTAGTGATTGTTTCCTGATTATTATTATTTGCTCTAAATATAATAATACACGTCTGATGCACCTTCATATTATCAATCTTTATTTACCTGCCGATACCCAAATGCTTCACGTTCTCGGGCATCGTCTAACGATCTATTCTGAGCCGATTTTTATTGGCAATGTTTAGCGATATTTTTGAACCTACCATGATATGTCTCGATTAAAATAAATTTCACGTTTAAATTGGCAGGTGTTTCATTTATATGCGATGCACCTTTTTATTAGGGTTCCGTGCCAAACAGCCTATATTACTAAGCCTACGTGTCTCGTCCGTCCGTCCGAAGAGCTTTATCTTGAAAGACAGATGAACCATAAAAGGTACCTAGCCGGTTGTACGAGTAGGTATTTTAAACAGAATAATGTATTATATAGGTATATAACGGCGGAGTTCATATCAAATAAAAATACTAATAAAAAAGGACCGACACGTTTGTTATCATCGTTTCCTTATGTTTTGGTTCAATTGTAATAAAGATAAAACACTGCAAACCATAAAGTAAGTTTCAGTTGAGAATGGAAATGTGTAACTTTTTAAGTTTGTCATTGGTCATAAATATCGTGCAAACATTTTAAAAAAATATAAAAAACCGGCCAAGTATGAGTCGGGCGGAACGGAACCCTGTGCTCGGTTTTTTAATTAAAGTATTTAGCCTCATTATCTGTAAATACATTCATTCACCCAAAGCTGCCGTAAATAACATGTCATTGAATTAAATACGTAATCGTTTGCCAACAAGAAATCAGGCGTGCGTGTAGTTATGCGAAGGATTGAGAAAGTTTACGGAAGTGTCGTGCTGGACGTTTATACCGAAGTGATTAATACATTTTATATTATTATTCATTTTAAGCGTTACTCATAATCTTAAATTATTTAGACAAAACTAAGCCTATAGCTATGACCGAGGACTTCACGGCAATGCCGGCAATGCAATAGATCGTTAAGTGTATTGAAAAGAGTTCTAAAATCCCGGGAAGAGACCGTGAACCGGTCTCCACCTCTTAAAATGCCTAATTTTAATGTTTTACATAACACTTAAAAATATCAAAGCTTTACAAATATGAGTTTGGCTCGTTTCCACAAATTTCTTCGCTAATACTAATAATTTCGTTTCATTGTCATAAGTGCTAGTTAATTGTAGGTGTACCTATGTGATAAAAACTTTTATTTGGTTTTTGGATAAACGATTTAATATTTAAGTAAGTATATAAAATAATATTAATTCACAATGCAACGTTATAAAAAATGCTCCGTTAAGCGTTATAATGTTAGTTCTAAATATTATGGCCGGTTAAAAAATAAATACAAAACAATACAATTTGGACAAAGAGGAAATAGCTTGATGTGAAGGTGAATACCGCACTTGCTGTTCCCGATGTTTCACTATTTGGCAGCGCTCTTAAGCCGCGGCGAGGAATTCGCGTGAGGAACACGGTCACTATTGACAGAGCGACATTGGCAGCAGCCATCACAGACACGCCGCTTGCGACAGCCAGGTGGGGGCGCGAACAGATAAATCGGGAGGCTCTGAGCGCCGCGAGGGACGCAGCCACCAGTCGTAGATAAGCGATCACCCGATCCACACGCTTCTCCACTCCCAGTTAGGTTCGTGGACTGTAGCGCCCGTGTTTTTACAATTAGTGTCAATATCCTAGCAACGCTGAGTGTCCTGATCGATCATTAGTGCATTGTGTCTACAGTTAATAACGTGTGGTTTTTGTCGCCAGAAACCTATCACCTTGCAAAATGTGGGACGATGCTGATATAGAAGATGCCCCGGCGGCGCCCGAGGTGGTGGCGGAGGAGGCGCCCGCCGACGTCGCGGCTGAGGCCGCGCCGGAGGAGGCCGAGACCCCCGCGCCGGAGACCATTGTTAAGGGAACCGAGCTTCGAAAACTACTGTTCCAGCATTGGGTCAGGTGAGGAGCCATAATCATAGTAAGAAACGGAAGCAAATCAATAAAAAGGTAACTACTACTCTGGATGTCGAAGTTCGCTCAGCCCCATTAACTTTTGACTTGCAGGCCTAAATTCCTTCAATATACATATATGTACGACTACCGACGAAACTACTACGATGACGTGATCAAGTACCTGGACCGGCGGAACAAAGGGCTGGCGACGGAGACGCCGCGCGCGCAGACATGGGGCGAGCGCGCGCTGCGCACATACCTGGAACGCGCGGGCTCACCGCAGGCAGCGCGCGCCGGCGCGCGCGACGCGGCGCTGCTGCGCGCCGTCTCCACGGGCGCGCGCTTCCACCGCTACCACAGCAAGTCCTTAATCTCGAGGAAGTATTCCAGTCTCGGATTTAACACCGTCTCCATCTAGCTTCGCTCTAACACCCTCGCTTGGCCTCGCTCCGCGGACTCCTCCCGCTCCGCCGGCTCCCGCGTGACCTATGTGGTACTGTTACAGGATTACGTTGGCGTGACGCAGCCCGCACACTTGCCCGCTCGAGCGGCTCTGTCTCTAGAGTAACTAAACTCCGGTCGAAAGACGGCCGCATTCCTAATATTATTTTGTCTTTTGTTAAGGCAATAAACGCTTAAGTTTAATTGTGGTTTTTTTTAAGTGTACCTTTGATAAAACTTTTAATTTAACACCTTTAACACTCCAAGTCTAAAAACACAACATTATTTTCTAATCAATTATGGAATGGTTAAATATTTTAGCACCTAATTAAAATAGAGCATGTTTTTGGAAAAAGGTAAGAAAAAAAATGAGTACAGTATCAAGTCTAATAATGCAAAGCGAGATAAACTTGGAAAACTATTAGCGCAAAGCGATGTCACTTAACAGTTTAGAATAGTAAACGACTTCTCACTGTCAAGAGTGTTAGTAAGAGATACGGAATATTGGACGAGCGCCGAGTGCTGTGGTATGTTCTCAAACGTAGCACCAGCGAGTTCGTCGGCGAGCTATCTCTTGAAGTCGGCGTGGACTAGGGAGTAGGAACACGATGTCGTATATGTTACGCTGGTTGGATCGAGCACGACGGTGGACCAGCGAAGCAGACAAAATCGCCAGTGGTCCACTCGAGAATAACACTACTACGCGCCGACTTGTATAATTAGTAGACGTCAAGGTTCCAGTAACAGCAATGTGACCGACGGACTTCTTCTCGCGCACCTCACCCGTGGCCGACCGCGCCGCCCGCCGCCTGCGACTAATTCCCTAATAATAACCGTTTATAAGAGGATTGTGAACTGACGCTTCAATTTGGAAGCTGTTAAAAAAATAATTATACTAATTTAGCTCCGGGCCATAACGTTTCTCATCCCCTAAACCAAATGTAGTTATTTTTTTAAACTAGGCCAAGTGTTTCCATTATTCAAGTTATTTGTTTCTTTCCAAGCAATATTTCAGGCTAGGTTTATAGGGTTCGATATCGCATTTTGTACGGACTGTTTTAGCTTCACAACGCTTTTATCCATTTGTTTAAGACGACGCGTTAGCCTAGTTATATACCCTGCTTACGAAACTAGCGGTTCGCTTTTGATTCCCGGTATGGGCAAATATTTGTGTAATTAGCGCGAGTATTTATTTCTGAGTCTTATAGCTTAGTATTATATTTAAGTATATATATATCACTTTATAAGTATTTATATCGTTGTCGAGTACCCACGTACAAGCCTAGAGCTTAGTTTGGGACTAGGTCAATTGGTATGAGATTATCCCCAATAGATATTTATTTATTTATTAAACGATAAAAATAGGTGAATGCTATTTTACCCACTAGTTTACCTACATTAAATACTTATTTGTTACAAAAACTGTTTATTTCACTCTTATAGCTAAATAAATTACAGCCGAGGACCAAACTCCGGTATCTCTTGATCTCTTAGCGGCACAGTCGAAGAGTGATCGAAATCGTGATGAGACTTGAGATTCCATATTATAAGTATGTTTTATTCTTGACTGTCAACAACCCAGTGCCCAACAAGATACCTTTTTAGGCACAACATATCCAAATAAAATAACGCAATTGAATAAATAAATCTCAATCGAATCGATTGCCAAACTTGGCACCTTTTCAGATACCGCTACTTTTAGATGCTTTTGAGAACTCGGCTTTTCCGTTTTGTATGTTTTGGTGGGATATCAGTACTTTTTGGTAGGTAGTCAATACCAACATATTAGTATATAATACTTTTGCCTACGTCGTCGTCCGTGAAAAAGTCCTTTACCGCTTTTTCCACATGCCAAATTTTACAGGGTAAAAAGTATCCTGTTAATCCAGGATGAGGATATGTGCCAAATCTCAGCCAAATGGGTAAGGACCAAAAAGTTGGACCACTGTTAAGCGCAGTTAACCATACAAACAGCGAAGTTGAAAAAAGTTCCGTTGTGCGACGAAATTATCCCTACAATTGTATGGCTAACTTTCGTGTCACAACGGAAAAGTTTCGTAGAAAATTTAATTGAGTGAGTTAGCGTGGACAACTTTGGTCCTTACCCAAATCCGTTGAGCCGCTTAGACGTGATTCAAACACAAATATTCAAACATCGCAGCCAGCATGCAGCTATGTAACTAATACTCGGTTATGAACTCCTGGTAAATGAACTGAAAAAGCACGACTGTATCGTGAATCGGTTCTAATAATGAAAAACCAGATTTATGATATCCTGGTACTCAAAATGAAAGTAGCAACCCATCCGATACTTTTTTTTATTTCTGCATATTGCGTATTTTTCTCGCTAGCTGGGTAATAAGCCCTTTCTTATCCCCTTACTTGTTTATGATCTCCTGGTACTTGGCTAGATTTATTTTATAATTTTTGTATAATTCATTTTTATATTTTTTGCAATTCTGATTTTCTTAAATGACTACTCGACGATGATTTGATTACCTTTACAAAAATTTGTCTGGTACATATGGTTCAATTGTTTTTTTAAATTAAATATTGTATTTTCGTCGCTATGGTGGGCTATATATAAGTCACACTGGAGAATTATGGGATTACGCTGCCGCCCACTTCTTTTTTCATCGACAATCGGAAAATACAAGATTTTTTGTCTAACAAATCGTTCATTCAACAATCATAACATATCCGACGTGATCGATTTACGCCATTTTGTTCATTACGTAATTAGAGCCCTGAAGGGTTGCAAAACTTGGTATTTAAACAACAAATGACTGGACATTTTGTGTCATTATCTCCAGGTCTATAATGATGATAGAACATCCATTTAATACTAGGCTGTGAGATCATTGACCTAAATAATCTGTAAAAATATCAGGTTCCTGTCTGTACTGGGAAAGAAGGTACGAAGGTTGGCATAAGAGCTGAATGGGTTCGTGTACGGTTAAATACACGCACTGCAGTATCGCTCGGCTTTTTCTTCGAACTTGGCCGGACACACTGCCGTGTGTCTTGGTAAAAAGCTTACATTACTCAGGGACCATGTATGAAGCTTACGTGTACTACAAAACTTTTAAAATCAGTTCAAAAGTTTACCCCCAACATACAAACCGACACACAATTCTAGCAGTTTATAAATTTTATAACAATATACTAATGTATGAATGTCCATGACTGCTTCACTTGTTGTGGCCTCTCATAAACCCGCACGATCGGCGGTCTTCAGTTATCTCATCGGCCATGGACAATATGAATGCTGCCAACATAAGGTAACTATTACCGAGAACTAATAAGATTAGATTAGATTGTGGGTAGGCCTCCAACAAGATGGAGTGACGACCTTGTAAGGATCGCGGGAAAAGCGGTGGATGCGAAAAGCACAAGACCGGTCGCAGTGGAGAGCCTTGGGGGAGGCCTATGTCCAGCAGTGGACGTCTTCCGGCTGACATGATGATGATGAATAAGATTGATGTAAGGAGCCAGACGGTTGCGTTAACTACTCATGACAATTCCATACATTTTGTCAGTTTTCGAAAATCGTTCTTTCGAAATAAACCATTTTTACAATTGACAGGAAGGGTGTACATGGAGCTGGGTTATTATAATAAGAAGAATTGGAATTCAGATGGTATAACAAATAACGTTTTATCTAGATATCTACTACGATACTATGTACAAGGAACTACAATAATGAGTTAAAAGTTGAACAAAAAAAACATAATAAAAACATTGATTTAGTTCCACTCTAAACACTATAAATTTATAAAAAATAAATGCACATTGTTGTCGAGCCCATTACTTGAGAACGGTAGGTGGGACTGATTGGGCTTATTCGATCTTGCTTTCTAAATCAGCTTTAGAACCCATCGATTAGCTAATTGAGAAAGCAAGGAGGATTAAAACTGTCCGCTAAAACACGATCTCGTATGACTTGCACTACAACTGGTACGAGCTATTAATTCATATTAATAAACTACGAGAAAACGCGGAACATACATAAAAATATTCAGAAAAAACTGTTTTTCTGCAAGTAATCCAACACTGAAAATAAAGACACGCAGCAAAGTAAAAAATCTCGAAATGAAAATGACAACAAAGAAAATTTGAGCAGTATAAAGTGGCACTTAATACAAGTCGTCCAATGTCACAAAAATCTGTGTGACACATCCACTCAACGGTCGAGACATCTAAAATAACTTATGTTTGACAGTTCAGTGAATGTAATCATTTGGGAGTTGGCCAAAACGATGCGATACCTAGCAGGTAAATCAGGCAATCAGCCAAATGAAAGATAATTAAATGTTACAATGACCAACAGAGCCTAGGCGTCGATTAGGTGGTCGAGCAAGAATAGAAGTGACGTGTTGCAACATCGATACTAGAACTTCACGGTCACTGCAACACTATTGATACTTCGACCAATAACTTTGTAAGAGTACACAACTATGCAGGGACATGCATTTGCACCTTATTTAGTCATAGGGTTCCAGAAATGACTTATAAAACAACACAGGAAAAGTTTCAATTTTAATTATAATTATTATTATTTTTTAAACTGCTGCCTTTCGGCGTACTCTCAATTTGACCATAATATCAGAATATCAACTCGTATTGTAATAATAGAAGCCTCAAGAAATAATCAATTGGTAAGTAGTTTTTTATGTGTGGTAAGTATGTAATCATTATTTTGGAAAAATAATAGTAGATTATACACCGAGGGGATAAAGCACAGTTTTATGTCACGGGCGCGATATTGAATCCTGAACGTAACGAAGGACTCCAGATTTAACTCCCGAGCGCAGCGAGGGTGTTACGAGTTAATTCCCGAGCGAAGCGAGGGAATTAAGAAGAGTCCTGAGCGCAGTGAGGGGTTCAAGCGCGCCCAAGACGAAAACAGCTTTATTCCCGAGGAGTGTACTCTACTTTTCTCACCTTTTGCGAGACAATAAAAAAGCGAGTCTACTAAAAACAGCGTTTTATTATAGTAAATTAAAATTAAAAGTGAAAATTGATATTTGTATATACAGGGTGTATTGCAAGTCGTGTGCCAAATGAATATGGTGGGTAGCTAAGGTCACTTGCGAAACGTTTTGGGCCAATTAACACTCATCCTACCCACGGTGTTTTTTTTTAATTTTTTTTTTTTAAAAATCTCGGAATCTTCCTAACGTTAACCATTTTGTTCACCTATCTTTTTTTTTTAATGTGACAGCACAAAAGTACTTATAGTTTTTTTATCTTTAATGTTTGCGCATTCTAATGAAATGTATTTTTTATTCATATAGTAAACAAATAAAAAAATATTAGCCAACAAAGTGTGAAGGACAGAAAAATAAAATCTTCACGGTCAACTTTACGGCACAATAAAAAAAAAAGTAGAAGCTCCTCAGATCTTCCAACATCATAAAAACTTCTCCAGTTTCTGACAATTCTTACGGTATACCACGTGTCTAGAATAACGTTCAGTTTTTCGTCAAAATATGGTTTCAATCTAAAATGGTGGTTTTATTCGGTCAGTAGATCCAGCCAGTTAAATGGGCTAAATGCACAATACAAAACGCAATATGGTTAAAAATCATCTTTATTTTAATAATTACTTCAAATTTTGTTCAAATTGTCTTCCTCCACAATTGATACATTCGCGACACCTTTTTCGTATTTCTACAGTAGTTGTTGTACGAAGTGTCATTTCTTGCCGCATTATTGCGAACGCGTCATTAATTTTTGCGATCAGATGCTCTCTGCTCTCTACCTATGTTGCGTACACTAGCTCTTTGGCCCTTCCCCAGACGTAAAAGTCAGACACTTCGTACAACAACTGTAGAAATACGAAAAAGGTGTCGCGAATGTATCAATTGTGGAGGAAGACAATTTGAACAAAATTTGAAGTAATTATTAAAATAAAGATGATTTTTAACCATATTGCGTTTTGTATTGTGCATTTAGCCCATTTAACTGGCTGGATCTACTGACCGAATAAAACCACCATTTTAGATTGAAACCATATTTTGACGAAAAACTGAACGTTATTCTAGACATGTGGTATACCGTAAGAATTGTCAGGAACTGGAGAATTTTTTATGATGTTGGAAGATCTGAGGAGCTTCTACTTTTTTTTTAATTGTGCCGTAAAGTTGACCGTGAAGATTTTATTTTTCTGTCCTTCACACTTTGTTGGCTAATATTTTTTTATTTGTTTACTATTTGAATAAAAATAACATTTCATTCGAATGCGCAAACATTAAAGATAAAAAAACTATAAGTACTTTTGTGCTGTCACATAAAAAAAAAAGATAGGTGAACAAAATGGTTAACTTGGTGGTGGTTGACGACGCGCTGGCCTAGTTGGTGGTGATCCTGCCTGCGAAGCTAGAGGTCCTGGGTTCAAATCCCGGTAAGGGCAGATATTTGTGTGATGAACGCGAATATTTGTTCCTGAGTCATGGATGTTTTCTATGTATTTAAGCATATATTTCTCTATATAAGTATTTATATCGTTGTCTAGTACCCATAGTACAAGCCTAGAGCTTAGTTTGGGACTAGGTCAATTGGTGTGACATTGTCCCTTGATATTTATTTATTTGTTTATTTTATAACTTTTGGAAGATTCTGAGATTTTTTCAAAAAAAATATAAAAAAAACACCGTGGGTAGGATGAGTGTTAATTGGCCCAAAACGTGTTGCAAGTGACCTTAGCTACCCGCCATATTCATTTGGCACACGACTTGCAATACACCCTGTATATTATTTAAAACTTTGCAGTTATCACCATGGATCGGAAATTCGGATCGATATTTACCTAAAGTTGGCAAAATCCCGGAAAAAGATAGGCAAACATGGCGTCGGCTTCTTAAAAATATTATTTTAATAATTTAAGTTCTGGGATTTTGGGATTCTACAAAACGTTAATATAATAATTACTTTACATGTAGGATAAAACGTTCTGTTTTGCTCCTATAGATTCGTTAGGTTAATAAGTTACAGGTAAATTAAATAACATTAGGTTATATGTATACATAGAAAATAACTTCAAACAGTTAATATAAATAAATAATTATGAATTAATACCGGTGTAATTTATTTATTTTGAAATCCCGGAAATTTTATATGAATTATATGATTGAGTCCACCTCCATACAACTGAACAACAAAGCCGGGGCTAAAGTATAGGTAAATATCGATCCGAATTTCCGATCCCTGGTTATCACCAATGTATTTTATTGCAGCGTCTTACAATACTCGCGGCTTTTGTTTAATTTCAAATGTGTTCCATTCAGCTTGCCGTGGCCAGCTCGATTTTAGAAAATGTTCGATTTTCAAATTAGGTTCGACGCGGCGGTGGCGGCGGCGGCGCCGCGCCCGGTCTTCGAGTATTAGTTGATCTTTTATTACGAAATTAGACTTTAAGGCCATTGTAATAAGAACTATGAAAAGTGAAAATATTACAACCCAGCGGGTTATAATGAGATTCAGTACAACATTACACCCCGGCTAAAGCCAAGGGCTTTAATGACTTGGTTTGCGTAAGGTTTGCATGATATGTAATTTGGCATTGTCGAGCAGGTGGTGTGAAAAAACATTTATTCGATTATAAATCACCAGATAAAAAAATACATAGTGTTATAAAGTCGTTCTTTAAATAAAGAAAAAGGGTAGGTACCTACCATAAAACTGCAAACATACTCAAGATGGTAGGCGAAATGTGATCGTCAACCTCGTAATCCATTAAATAAATAAAGTCGCCATTCTTGGTACAAATGACCGGAAAATTAGTGTCACTATATCCCGGTCTATTTCGTTCGGCCGATTCCTGAAACATTGCATAACTTTGCTTAACTGCGAAAATTACAGTTTCTGAAGTTACATGATTAGATGGAAATGATTCTGACTCATTTACATGATGAAAAAAAAACTTATTTTAAATAGTCTGGTCAGTCTATCTGAAGTGTTTTGGAAGCACTTTTTTTTTACATTTTATTATTATTTTATACTTTTTAGTGACCATATTATAATGCTGTTATGTAGTACAGTCAGCGTCAAAAGTAACTGGTCACTTCAAGCTACTTTTGTACTTTATCGCATTAACACATTAGACAATCTTGTTTGACATTGCATATGTGACAGTAAAGCGACAAGGTATTTAAGTGATCAGTTTATTTTGACGCTGACTGTACATCTTCTCAATTAATAATAAACTATAAGATATTTGAAGCTTGCTGCAAGCAACGCCGCGGTAAAGCATTGTGCATGTATTTAAACCATTTGAATGCTCTTCGTCATAGTCTCTCACCTATCCCCCTTGGAATAGGTACCTTCAGTTGAAGAGTTCCGGTGGTCATTTGTGGTCTTTATCATTAGTTCTACTTCACCAAATGATATTTTCCGAATGGAAATGCAGGACCTGTTTCTTAAAATACCAAAATCGCTATGTCTATAATATTTGAGGAGTTCCTTCAATTCCTCAAAGATCCCCTCATGAGATACTGACTTGTAGGCAGACCGATCGGAAAAGCCGGTCGGAGCACGTGGTCAGAGGAGACACTGGGACCATTTAGTAGCAATAGTATCCATTCAGCTATAATCAAACATAAAATTTCTGATCACTACTTAATTTCGGTATCAATTGCATGGAAACATACTCCGTCAAGGGCGCCGTGTTCAACGCCATCTGTTGGGCGAAGGACGAGCCGCGGCGGCGGTGGCGGCGGCGGTCTGGGCGCGCCTATGCGCGCGCATGCCAATGCCAATGTGCGCTGCGTCCTTGACAACCGATTAGTGAGGGAAAAGTTACTGGCTACTAACTTTGACGAATTGTCATCTATTGAATGCCCTGAAGAATTATACAGTGTGTCTCGTAACTTGGGGCTTTAAATTCAACGATCGATTCTACTCGCTAAACTGAACTACTTTTGTTCTGCAACATGAAAAAATAACTTAAATTTAGATAACTAATTGATGTTAAAGTCTAATTGTAAAATCAGTGTATTACATACTGGCCATGTAATCACTATCTCATCGTACGGGGGCGACATTACCTTGGTAAGGGGGCTATAGGAAAATGGAGAATTGGATCGCGTACATTGAAAATTAGATTTAACTTGTATGATAAAAAATAAATTTAAACTGAACATTGAAATATGGAGCAATGAACCAAATAATATGTTAAAGCGTCTTACATATACAAAGTATAGAAATAAATGTTTTAAAGTAATATCTAAGGCAAAGAGTGAATATGATAAGAAAAGTATATTAGATTGTAATAATAATATTAAAAAAATATGGGACCAAGTCAATATTATGTTAGGAAACGAAAAAAAGTCGCTAGATACAGTGATATTTAATAATATGAGGAATAAAGGTAGTAAGGTAAGGTGGGGGAAGATTGAATGGTTTTTTGATGAGATGGATAGTGTTGTGTTAAAACCCTCGTAAAATAAAAAACTATTTACTTCCTTTCAATTGCATAAATTGGTAGGTATGAGCAAGGGCTATATTTTTGTAATCTGTCGATAAAACTCGGTTACGCCTATTCTAATATATAAAAATAATAAAATCAAATCAAATTTTGTCTAAAAAATTGACGGGTTAAGATGGAATGGTCGAGGGGTAAGATTGACATAAGTAGTGTCTAAAGTCTTTTAAATGAATGCAAACGGTTACTGTTGCTCGTTATTGTATAGAATTCCTTACGCTTAACAGATACAGATGATTTTTGCGTAAATATTCCTGATAGGTAACAAGAAAAGTGCAGTTGAAAAAAAAAGTATTTTACTCTTACCCCGCTTCACAGGGAAAACGACAGTGATACTCAAACTTTTTATTGTATATTCTTCATATAAAAAAACGTAAACACATTTTTTTTTAATATTAAGAAGATCAGTTTGGAATTACAATAACAGTTGCATGGAAACAATTATTTATTTTATAAAAGAAATGAATACAAAAAAGTAAGTATTTTCTTGCAGCATGACTAATTTTGTCACAAATTAAGCCACTTACATGTAAAATATTAGAAAATAAATATGAATCTGTGTAACAAATTAAGACACATTTAAAATACAAAAATATACCAAATACTTAGTAATCTGTGTAGAAAATTTAGTCACAGACTTACTTACATTTATAGTATTAGAAATCCAAATAAGTACTTCTAGTAAACTTTAAGAGGTTTTTTTTCTCTCCAAACAAAAAAATACAGATTTATTATTGATTTCACATAATAGTTTCACACAAAACTTCTTAGTTACTATTTATCTTATCGTTATATTAGGTCAGAAAATAAACCTTACTTTAATTAATTTTTAAGTGCTAAGTTTGAGAATATGTGTATTTTTCTATGACTTTCAAAAACGGGGGAAGATTGAAACATTACTATTTCAATGTTACCCCAGCGAAATTGGCTGGGTAAAGATGGAAACTTCTCGTAAATCTCAATATATGATTAATAGCTACACCTAGCAGAAGTAAATAAAAATAGAATCTCAAATAAGACATAAATAGTCAGTCAGAACTTTTATACTCCCCTTAATAATCAAGTTATGAAACACGAAATGCCGACCTTCACAAAATAGCACATAACACACGTCTACTTACTCCGAGCGGTCACTGGCGAATGTGCGGTGGATCGTAACAAAATGGCGGCTTAATGGATGATACCAGCACTAAAAAAATTAAACCAAATAGAGAGTTATGTGAGACTTTTCATCTTTCCCCTTTTTTTATCTTCCCCCACCTTACCTGTACTATTGATATATGTAATGGGTTTGCAGAAACTTTTTCTAGTGAAGTTGATCTCATTAAACATATTTGTAATGACAAATGGTTGGACAGGAAAGAATACGCAAAAGAGTCGGACTTGTGCATGCGATGGCAGCCGGTGAGTAGCATAAGCATGATGCGAATCATCAATAGTATGAGCTCTAAAAAGTCTCCCGGCTGTGATCTAATACGCATGAGCGATTTAAAAATGGTATCTGATAGAGTAAGTTCTGTTTTAGCTAAGTTAGTTAATCTTTCCGTTAGTAAATCTTGTTTTCCTAAAAGACTTAAACAAGCGATAATCCGTCCAATTTATAAGAAAGGTGACCGTAAATCATTTTCAAACTACAGACCCATAGCAATACTTTCTAGCATAGACAAAGTAATTGAAAAGTGCATAGTTAACCAATTAGGATCATATCTACAAAATAATAGTATATTAAACAAGTGTCAACATGGTTTCCAGAAAGGAAAAAGTACAAGTACATTACTATCGAACTTTACAAACGAGATTAACGGTTATTTGGCAGATAAGAAAACTGGTAGTAGCTGTATTTTTCGATTTTAGGAAAGCGTTTGACACTATCGACACAAATACGCTCATCGACGCCATGAGAGAGTGCGGGGTGGGCGAGCCATTGAACCGGTGGTTCGGTGACTACCTCACCGCGCGCACCTATCGGGTGAAGGTGGGATCGACCCTGAGCGACGAGCGGGGGGTGCGGTGCGGGGTGCCGCAGGGCTCGGGCTGCGGCCCGGTGTGCTACCTGCTGCATGTGAACAGCCTGTGCGGCGTGCTGCGGCACTGCTCGCCGCACATGTTCGCCGACGACCTGTGCGTGCTGCGCGCCGCGCCGGTGCCGCCGCCGACCTCGCCCGCACCTGCCGCTCGGCTCGGTGCAGCGGGACGTCGACGCCGTAGTCAAGTGGTCGCACGATAATATAATGTTTTAAACGCGGACAAAACTAAATTGTTAATCATTCACTCACCGTATTTATGTCCTCCTGATTCACCACAGCCCGTAATATTATAGTAGCCCACGAATTTTCTTGTTACCATAATAATCTAGTTTTATGCCAATGTAAGCCAATTGAGCGTGTCAAATGTATGACTTACCTTGGCATGAAAATAGACGAAAACTTTTCATGGTCATCCCACATTGATTTTATTTGTACTAAATTAAGAGTTTTATTGGGAAGGTTTTATCACTTGAGCTATAGAGCTCCAAATGGCACACTAAAATGTTTATATAAGTCTTTGGTTGAATCAATTATTTGTTACTCTCTTGATTGATATGGTCTTACCTTTAAAACAAATTTGGATAAAATAGAAAAGATGCAAATTAAATTTCTGAAGCTATTAGTGAACAATAAAACTGAAAATAAATATAAACAAGATTATCATCAACTATTTAAAATATGCAAAATCCTACCGGCAACTCTTAGACACAAATACTTAATAGCAGTCAATCAACATGGCAATCAGGAGAGTAACTTATCGCAATTGAACCAAAAACATGGCACCAGGTCGGTAGCCGCGGGTAAGTATGCTGTACCCAGAGTAAGCAATTACTATGGGGACAGGCTTATTGAGAAGCGCTTACCGTACATTCTCAACAGCTTGCCTGCGGCTGTGAGACTGGAGCCTAATAAAAATAGGTTTAAGAAAGTCCTTTTTACACATTATCTTAGTTCTATTTAAATTTTTAAGTTAAGTATTACATATTTAATTTCTATGATATATACCCACATAATGTAAACCAAGACTCACGGATCCCACAGTCAAACTGTAAAAACAGTTTTGTGGGACATTGTATTAAAACAAAATTTGTCAACATGTCATAATAAATAAATAAATAAATATAACAAACGAAAGGAAAAAAAAAATGTGTTACTTGATATAAATAATACGTAAGCCATGTGTGTCTCTTCTATGCGAGGACGCAGATGGCTTCGTTTATCTATTTAGGTATGATTATTGATTACTTTGGATGACTGAATGATCGATCGGCTGCCTCTGTACATTTTCCAATTTGATTTATTGTTTTACTTATACTTACGATATAATTCTACACATTAAAATGGAATAAACCAAAACGAGTGAAGTAATACCGTCTCACGCCACGCCGCGCCACGGTCTTGGGCGACTATTTTTACGGCATGCCCAGACTGGCTGGTGAGACAATTGTAACTCTTTCGCCAATCGAAAAGACGTCGGAGTTAGTGACAGTCATAAATTAATGAGCTAACATAAATACGTGCCCGTAGTGATACCCGCCGATGCCTAAGGAAACTAATTATGAACCGCCATATGCCAGAATAACAAAGAACAGTGAAGGATTTACGTCATAAAATGTGATTCTTGCACAAGAAATCTATCCATACTAATATTATAAATGTGAAAGTTACCTCGTCTGTCGCGTTGCGCGGACGACAAATGTTTAATTTACTGACCTACTGGTAATACTTAATCTCTTTTACAAAGACTCCTTACAAATATGCCTGTTAATATTTACTATCAAGTAAAATCGATAAACATAATTTCTTTGAAAAAACGCATGCGCGGGAATGAACTTTTCGCAGAATGCAACTTAATACACTCCCCTGTCTGTACTGTAACCTTTTAATGAAAAAAAATCTCTTTTTAATTAATGCAAGGTTGGCCTATATTTCGAGCTATTCACCCCGGCCTAGATGGAAAACTCTTCACATTTGGGCCCATACTGGTCTAAGCTAAAAAAAGGATTGTATATCTAATAGGGTAAGTAAATATATGGCATATAGGTTGGCTGAAAAAATTCAGTCAAAACGATTTTTTTTGAAAATTGCAATTGCTTGTTTAATAGATAAATTACATACTAATCGAAAGTATGGAGCCTAAAGAAGCCTATAGAATATGCAAACGCTAGGTTTAGTGCAAATTATTATTACCGACTTAGGTACCTGTTTAATAAATAGTGTTTATACCTACCTACCCAATAGTTATGAAGGCAAAAATAGTCAACCTAACGTTTGCAGATTCTGTAGGTTTTATACTTTCGATTGGTAAACAATATGTC
The DNA here is from genome assembly GCA_927399475.2 of Acleris emargana. Lineage (NCBI taxonomy): Eukaryota > Metazoa > Arthropoda > Insecta > Lepidoptera > Tortricidae > Acleris > Acleris emargana. The sequence continues at coordinate 31,277,798 of OV656835.1, forward strand.
TATTAAACAAGCAATTGCATTTTTTAACATTTTAACGTTTTTTTTGTTTTATTTTATTAAGTGTATACTGGACTGCTTTTTTTCAGCAAACCTATTTATTATCGCCTACTATTCGCCATATTAAATTTGACATAAAATACTTTTTATCAAATAAACAGCTGGGTGAAGGTCGTCTCCTATTCGGATCCCCTACAATTCATATCAAAAATAGCTTGATAGGTGGCAAGGTCTGATGATATAGCTTAAGAAACCCTGGAATGTTTTAGACACGTTGTAGTTTTACGATGTCCATGCACATGAAGTCGCGGGCGCAGCTCGTAACCAATATTTTGTACCTATTCGTATTTTACGACCTATATTCCGTGTTGAAATAAAATAACTTTATTACAGAGCAATATCGAAAATCGCATCAAGTTTTTAAAATAAACAATATTATATTGATTTTACTTATTATTAGAGTAAACGAGGAAGTACGGCGGAATAAGAAACTGTTTTACGAAATCGAATATACCAACGAGCTCTACGTTTTAAGGCTTGTCGATGGACAGTGTGAGTATTGATATGGTAGTTCATAATGATAACGTAATGGGTACATATCTGAATATCGAGATATCTAACATTAAAACATCGAAGTCCGAAACATCGAAAGTTGAAACATCGAACGGTTATCATACCGAAAGTTGAAATATCGAACGGACTTGTTGGGTATATAATCAAATATCGAATGTCGATTCGTCTAAAGTTAAAATATCGAAGTCTAAAGTATCGAAAGTTGAACAATCGAACGGTTAGTATGGCTCGATAATATCAAAATTAAATGATTGCTAGTTTGTTTACACAAAACTCTTAAATGGAATCAAATAAATCTCTAAATACTTATCTATAAATGAAATATTGTAAGTCCAAAATGGCGACTTTTTTTTTGTGCAGGCAACCTCAAATATATTGTAACAGCCAAAGTGACCAAATAATTCGTAACACCATATATTTTGTATGGTGTGATGAACTATTTGGCCACTTTGGCTGATACGATATAAGTGATGCTGACTGTATAGGTACTATGAAAATAAAAAAAACATTTGAGACACTCAAATCATTTTTCAATATATTTTTACAACAATCAGATAAATAATTAAAAAAATTGAATCAACAAAAACAACTGTCATATAATTTCTGTGTCAAATAAGGGTCACAAAATTTATTTAATAAATGTAATGAAAGTAAGGTTCGCTTTGCCTAATGTTAGACCGGTAGAATCTAGTATATTTCTTAATGATGAGAGATTGGAAATGGTAGATAAGGCGCTTTTCTTAGGGATAACTATTGATAAAAACTTGCAATGGCCCATATAGCAGTACTAGCAGACAGGTAAGTTAAGTTCGGCAGCTTATGCTGTTAGGAAAATCAGGCAACTTACTAATGTTGAGACAGCTCGCTTAGTTTATTATAGTTATTTTCATAGTGTTATGTCGTACGGTATTCTGGTTTGGGGAAAAACTGCTGACATACAGACCATATTCGTGTTGCGAAAAAGAGCCATTCGTTCTATACTATTCTATACATTCGTATATAATCTAAACTCCCGTGATTCCTTAAGATTGCTATTTAAGGAAATTAATATTTTGACTGTAGCGTCACAATTTATTTATGAGAATATTATTTGTCATTAATAATCAAGACTCTTTTGTTAAGAATTGTGATATACATAATTTAAATACAAGAAATAAAAATAAAATTGCTATTAAAAAAATTCATGTACTTAAGGTTTATAAATCATTTGTAGGTAAATGCATCTTTTTCTATAATAAATTACCTGACGTTGTTTTAAAGTTACCATTTCCAGTACATAAAACTTACTTAAAAAAGTCGTTGATGTCTAAAGCTTACTATAGAGTCGAGGACTATCTAACAGATAAAAATGCTTGGCCTAAACTAAACACCTAAATAACGTTTTAATAATTTAGTCATAAAAAATATGTACAAACATTGTATATTGTCTAGGGGACACGGTTTCTGTAGGAGAATGTATCGAAACTTTTATGCAGGTTGTCTTGCACCGTCACAGGTAAGTACTTATAACTTGTATAATTTCATTTTTTTTTTACTATTCCTTATTAGTTTTGTGACAATTCTGAGTTTTTACACATTTTCCTGCTCAACTACTATTAATTTTTGGTTTTATGTGAGATTTATCTATATCTATATATATATATAAAAATCTATATATATAAAAATCAATGCCATTTTTCGTTGTAATTTTATAACTCAAGAACGGGCTCACCTGTCCAAACCAAATGTTTGGTCTTTGTTCGGACTGTTTAGTAGATGGTTTATGTGAAGTTTGCACAAAATCGGTCGAGCGGTTCTTCATTTATCACATGTTTTGTAGCAAATGAATTGAAAGTCAGAAATTTGCAGCGGGGCGAAGCCGCTGGCGGGCCGCTAGTTGTTTTATATAATGCTAGGTTAAGTTTATTGTTGTATAATATTAATATCATAAGCAATTTTTAAAAATCGACTGACTTTTGGGTTTCTTGCGGCGTTTCTTCTCAGGAGTGGTCTCTTGCGAAGCGCTGCTGGTAGATTTTTGACGTGTAAAAGCTACTTACTTAATAAACAACTTTTATCTTTTTTTAATTTTAATTCTGTAGCTCTGCCTAGCCCACTCTGGGATTACAGGCGTGAAGGTATGTATGTATGTATCTTTTTTTAAATACTTTTTGCATATGCATATTTTTATAATAAGCAATGTTTAAAAACGAATGATTACCCTGTAACTCTAATCTCTAAGAAGAATAAAATAACTACTACTACCGACCAAATGGATCAAGATTAGCAGTTGAATTCTAAAAGTCAGGTACGACGACGAGCGTAGCAAGGAGGAGTGTTAGGTTGAACTTTGATAATTTACCGACTGACCGACCTAAATTACTCAATCCACATAGATTGGTGGAGGTTTATTCAGTATAAATTTGCTGATTGTTTGGTAGCCAATAAAAAAAGCATAACCTAACGGAGACGGTTTCCCATCAACCAGACCAGTTTGCTCGCTACGCTCGCTCCACTCACTTCACAGAAGAGCGCTCTGAGTTTGAAAATTTCCATGCAAAACGTGATAACGTTTCTCTCTCCTTAAGCGGTGATTTTTGAATTTGTCGTAGATATTATCACAATACAGTATAAAGTACCTATTGGCATGCATACATTCATAAATGCGTACTCTCTCGTGCGTAGCTTAAACTCCACTTTCAGTAATGAGAATAGAATAACTAGTAAGTACTTGTTGAGTACATCGTGCACATTCTGGACGCAGCTGACCTCCAAATCAAAGTTAAACCTATAAAAAGACCTTCTTTTACCGAAATATTAGAATGACCAAAAACATACTTTTAGTATTATTTATCGCAGCCTTCTCCAGACTGAGATAAAAAACCCAGTCTTAATAAGAATTATTAGGCAAGTTGTCGTGCTCACCAGTTAGAGCAACAGTTTCCAACAGGTAAGCTTTACTCAAAGGTTCAAATTTTATAATGGAGTCCATAGCAATCCAATGGCATACAACCATCTTATGAAACCAAACTCATAAACTGATAAGAAAATATTGAAATGTTTCTTCATATTTTTTAAACAAGGCAATAATTTAAGGGTTTCAATGGCAACAAGTAATATAGTGGCACTATTGTAAAATGTTTATACCACGGATATAACTGGGTAAAGAATAGGTCGAACATATTAAAAACCTGTTAAATATTTTTCTTCTCATTCTAAGTTGATTAAGGAGACCTACTTATGACGTTCATAATCTTAAATCTGTAATTTTTTATGGAAATATTCACAGCATTTTGATTTTTGGCAGACTTCCGGGTGGCTGGCACTGCTGCTGCTGGTCAACTACCAACTAGTACCCAGTGACGCCCTACTGTGGAGCAAATGGTCATGGGATATGCCACAAGACCCCCTAGTGGGCAAATTCCGAAAAGCTAAGCACATGAACTTCAAAAAGATGGGAAACTTTCCCGAGTGTGTGTGTCCGCCAAGTGCAGGTTTGTACAACCTAAGAGGACGTTTCCATTATATAAATATACACAGTTCTAAAAAACAATCTTTTATTTCAGATTTTCTAAATCCATATTTTTAAATAAAATAAATAAATAAATATCAGGGGACAATGTCACTCCAATTGACCTAGTCCCAAACTAAGCTCAAGGCTTGTACTATGGGTACTAGACAACGATATAAATACTTATATAGAGAAATATATACCTTCTTAAATACATAGAAAACATCCATGACTTAGGTACAAATATTCGAGCTCATCACACAAATATCTGCCCTTACCGGGATTCGAACCCAGGACCGCTAGCTTCGTAGGCAGGGTCACAACCAACTATACCAACGCGTCGTCAAAAATTATCATCGTCAAAAATTATTGTCGTCATTTTTGTTAGTAAAATGTTACAGACATACATACATACATAACTTTACGCCTTCATTCCCAGGTTTGAGTACAGAATTAACATCAAATTAAAAAAAAATAAAAAAATCCTGCAACCACATTTTACTCAATTAGGCTAAAATGTAACTAGAAACTAAAAATGAAATGTGCAAAATCAGAACTGAGGCAGTACAGGATGTACAAGTTGCAGAACATTCTCAAAAGTAAAAATATCTTCTCAAGAAATGACTGAGAATACTATCGGAAACATTTGAGAGCTTTGACGACGCGCTGGCCTAGTAGTGCAGTAACTTTATACATCGGTAGTATGCGTCAAATCCGGTAGTTCTGAATTTTTGCAGACTGGTTTATGATGTTGGCCTAATGAATTATCCGAGTTTGTGACCTCGAGCGCCAAACGCAACTTTGTCAAAAATCGAAAAAACCGCGAAAGAAACGTTTTTATTTAAAATTTTGGCGATTATATCCCTAAAGGACTAGTTTTTGAAAAAACTTTTTTTAAAGAAGACTAAATTTGCTACAATATGATACTAGAATTGTCTCTGTGGACCTAATAGTTTCCGAGAAGTCTTTCAAAGTTTATCATTTTTCGATCTTCGCAATTTTTTGCAATGTTTTAGATGTCACTCGAACAACTCTAGCGGGACGGGATGGTTGGGAGTCACACTGAACCCTCTTTTCAGGGGGTGGATATCCACGCCACAAGGCCTCAACCCCAAAATGATGACCAGAAATGCAGAGTTTTTAATTATAAAAAAAAAAACATAATTAATTGAATTTAAACTCTGTCACCTTAACGTAAAGCAATATTTTCTAACAAAGATTCATCTTGTAAATATCAATGTCATCAACGTACAACGTAAATTGATTTAATCAATTTCTTAGTAAATAATGCTTTAGGTATAGGTGACAAAGTTCAAATTAAACTAACTATGGCTTTTTGTTTTTAATAATAAATATCTTGGAAATTATGCTTTATTGGACTACATGTTATATCACATTATATACTACAAATTGGCTCTAGAATCGATGGTTAAAATTTGTCGGGTTACTCGTTCCCACGGTGTATATTAACTTTCGTATCGTCATTTAATACTAAAGTCAATAACAGCGAAGTACGTAAAGTAATGGATGGAAACGTGAGTCTGTTCTAGGGATTCGTAACAGTGACGTTACGTGCCCGGGAATATTGCCCAGAGTGGGAAGAGTGCCGTAAGTGTTGCCAGCAATGTTGCTTGTAGTGGGAATCGTCAACATATAATTAAATAATTGTCACAATTTCATTTTAACCCTTAATAAGGCCTCGTTAACTAAAAATACTAGACCAACATCAAATACAGTAATGGAATCGCAAGTCTCTAAAGAGTAAAAATACATGAAGTTATTTTTCGGGAAAATACAATTAAAATTGTATCATAAAATGTAGGTAGTAAAGTCAAATTTCAGTTTATTGATATGTGGTAAATATATTGCCTCTGCCTTATTAAGGGTTAAAATATTATTTATGAAGTATTTCACTTACGGTCATTCCGGATATCAGTCTTGGCGTTTAGTGAACACTTGAGATCCTAATTTGTATATTAAACCGGTTAAATATCTTAATACCAATTACAATTAAGAATGTTAAAAAACAAAATTAATTTTGAGACTATGTGTTTAAATTTTTATTTTTATTACATTATTAAAAATAGATGGTTAATATCCCTCGATTTGTTATTTGGTCACGTTCAATGGGGATATCAACAAAATGGTTTCGTTTGGCATTCCAACTTTTGTGATAAATTGACCGAACTGTTTTAGTAACTATTAAAATTTTCATGAAATCTGTTAACATTAACTTAGCAATAAAATTCACAAACTATTAACGCCAATCAGTTTTCTAGTAGAAAATATGAGAAAAGTGAGCGATTGTTTTTTTTAAATTATCATTCTAACCCTGTAGAAATAGTTATGTACCGTAAACCGGATTTACTTTGATTTACGGGGTCACAAGCTCGCGCTCTAACCTCAGCACTCGTACCTTAAAAGGCTTCATTATGTACCAGTTAGGGTGAGGTGGCCAACAATGAACCACAAAAAGTTTGAAATTCCATAATTTATTCCTATGCGAAAGTATTACAAATATTTTTTTGCTCGGCGATTCATTATTTATTTGGCTTTAATTTTGCATTCAAATCTTATCATAAAATTGAATAGAAGTAGAGATTTTTCAACTTTTTAAAAACATGAGAAATGGTTCATTGTGTCCAACAATAAGTACACAATGATCCGGGGGTAGGCATACAATGAACCTACCGAGTACACAGTGAACCATTGCATAAATTAAACTTAAATTAGCGGTCTATGTGAACTGATTTCGGAAAATATTAAGCTGATTAATAAAACAATATATTTATTTTGAGAAAAGGTTATATTTATTTTAAATAATAGTCGCAAACCAACGTAACGTAATATATAAATCTAAATATTTGTCTTAAACCACAAAATTATGCCTTCAATCAAAGTCTTTCTTAATTAGAAATCAGGCGTAGGACTGATATTATTAAAACTAAAAAATAAACTTCTAATCATTCAAAATAAATTATAATATCACAATTGTTGAGTTATCTATCATTTAATAACAAAATATTTTACGTATTTGTCAATAAGCCTAACAAACACATGTAATTAATTAATACTTTTATATTAGGTTTTCATTATTTTTAGTTTTTATGACATACCTCCTTAGTGTAGAGTAAGACAATTTACAGTCTTTGGCAGCTTTTCGGATGCTCACACCATGTTTTACCAGTGCGAGAGCCATTTGCATCGCTTCTTTAGTATGTCCTCCTTTTTTTCTTTCCTCCACCTTCGTTCGCCCATTCTAAAGTTTAAAAAGTACTTAATTACTATATTTTATCAAAAAACTACACATTTTAATTTTGTAGCAAATACTACCTATCAATAGAACAAACAAGGTAAGAGAAAAAAGCTGGTAGTACACAGTGAACCTGTTTAGGTATTAAGAAACTGGTACATTGTGTACCAATACCTGTAACACATTCCGCTGGGTCAATGTGTACCCTATCCTCGTGAGACACTGTGTATCATCTACACCTTTCGTAGTTTTAGGTTATTTAAAAAAAACAGGAAACAAGATGGAGACGTCACAGTATTTCTAAACGATAGCCAAGTAGTTACTCAAGACAGCTAAAAAACTGAATGTTCTAAAATGGACCACATATAAGTAAAATAAAACGTCAAAACACTTACTTTTTTCCTTGTTTTTGTGCCGAAAATCACAAAACACCTTGTCACACGTGCGGTTTTGACGCTGGCTGGACGCCGACTGGGGGGCGAGGGGCGCCACCAAATTAAAGTACATTTTTACTCTCGGCACGGTTTGGCAACGTCGCGTTTTTAAAATAAAGCGTTGGTTCGTTGTGTACCACCGGTTCATTGTTTACCACCTGACTCTACATAAATAACTATTATAAATAGACACACGGTAAATAAAAATATTTTATTAATAAATATTTTCACAGAATGTAAACTGGATTATAAATTCAATGAAGGGGCATTGGAATTTTTGCATATGCGAGGTGTGTTGAAAGGAGATAAAATGATGCAAGTTATGGAAGACATGGAGTCAATTAAAAACGACGTGCAAACACCGGGCGAAACAAGAAGATATAAAAGAAATAATGACTGCTGCTGCCCGCCTGAGACCATCTTAATACCCGCCTTCATCGCGAGCAGAAGATTCGACAAGATTGTTAACATGCTCTCAAACAAAAATGACACAAGCTTACGCACAAAAGTAGTAATGCCTGACAAAACGAACTTTAAAATTGATGCCAAACCATACATAAAGAGTTTACCATAGTTAACTATTAAATTGGCAGGCCTATTACGAGTATATTAAAGTATTTCTCCATTTACACTATCGGTTTTAAGCGATTTTCTACTGTTTAACGGCCGAAGCCGAACCCTATATTCAAACCGCGGATAGATAAGGCTTACTTCGGGTTAAATTTGACCCATACAAAATGGGTCATATTTTAATCTGATATAAGCCTACCTGTCCGCGGTTTGAATACAGGGTTCGGCCGTAAATTGATTTCAGTTTAGTTGTATTTTGGTAATTTAGCCATGTCCTTTAGCCATCATGAGTTTGCGTCAAATCCCTTAGTTCTGCTTTTTTGCAGACTTGTTTATGATGTTGGCCCAATGAATAATCCAAGTTTGTGACCTCGAGCGCCGAACGCAACGTTATCATTTAAAAAAAACCGCTATTATTTCCTATTTTTCTCAGATTTTGGCGATTATAACCCTAAAGGATTTGGTGACAATGGGACTATCTCGGAAGTATAATAACTCTGTCAAACCAAAAAAATTTTTTTATATTTAATTTTTATTTGGATTAACAAACATTCATAACAAGGTGTTCAATTACAGAAACAAACTTAAAGAATAAGATGACATTTGTGTGACCAACACCGTTAACCACAATTACATATTTGCTGAGCTTATCGGAGTATTACGTTGCCTATACTAAAGTATATTTTTATACAGGGTGTTTCAAAAATACCCATAAAGCCGAAAGGGGGTTAAATGGTGCCTTATAACAAGTCCATTTATATTAGACTTACCGCCAAAAAAAAAAAACATTATTTTTTTCATTGATGTGCAATCCCTATTTCAGTAAAATTAAAGAGTAAACTACGCAGAATGTTTATGTACATTTTTAACTAATTCGCTTTAGTAACGGTAAAGAGATATAAACAAAATGAACAGAATTCGATTAGATACATATTACAAGTCGAGTTATGGAAGCCGATACAGTTCGCGAGCACGATTTAAATTGCTCTCTTCAGGCCTACGCATAACATCATATCCTAATATTCTGAGTTAGAAAACATCGTCATTTTGGAAAAAAATATGGGGAAACACGGAACGATTGTAGAACGGTTGTCGATAAGATTTGACAACATTTTTTTTTCCGTCTTGACGTTTTTTGAGCCAGTACTTTAAGCATAATGACATAGTATTGAACCTTTGTGGATGAAAAACAGAAAAGCCATTAAAGTTGTCAATTATTAAAATTGGTAGGTAGGCCTCTCTGTTAAATAATCTATGCTATCTCTGGTTCCCTGACATGACAGCTTAATAGGGTTGACAATATTTTTGGCTTTGATAATTTATTATATATTTTACGGGGTATTTTGTAACACGTTGTATAATAATAATAATAATAGGGCAGCTAGTGGCGAGCTGTTGGTGAGTGGCGACACCACGGACCTGAATTCTCCCGAGGGTAGGTCCTGTTCCTCACCTCACGCTTGCCTTCACCGGCTGGCTGGAGTGAATAATGACGAGGAACATACCCTCACCTCTGGCTTGCCTTTATTGGCCGGTCAGAGTGGAGTTGCAAGAGCTATATGCTCGAAGGGTGGATGTGTTGCATAAGTGGTGAGTGGGCACCTTATGGTCGTTTAAAGTCCAGAAGCACCTCTCCACCCTTAGCGCCTCTGGAACTGTTACCTCCCTGCTGCTATATATATGCGGCTATTTCGGAAGGCCCATTCCATTGAGTTAGCGAGTCACCGCCTGCCATTTTAACCAAAGTAATTAGCATTGGCCAGGCAGGCGCCGTAGTTTCATCAATAGTCTAGTTCACCTGTCCATGTCTGTTCATTCATAGAGCCTATTTTAATACTTCAATCCTTCTTAAATAGTCCTACACTAACCGTTGGTTGTCCGTGGGAGCATACTTCTATAGTTTGAACTCAGGGACAATCGCCGGTTGGTGTCCCATCACTTTACTAAATTAAACTTGTCTAAAGGGCCTCTGCGTGTTGGCTTCGGCTCCATGTACGCCTTCCAAAGGTCCGGGACTCCCATAGTCCCGTGAATGGTAAAGACATACATAATAATAAAAATAATAGCAAGGCAGCTAGTGGCGAGCTGGTTGGTGAGTGGCGACACCACGGACCTGAGGGCTCCCGAGGGTAGGTCCTGTTCCTCACCTCACGCTTGCCTTCACCGGCTGGCTGGAGTGAATAATGACGAGGAACAGACCCTCATCTCTGGCTTGCCTTTATTGGCCGGTCAGAGTGGAGTCGCAAGAGCTATATGCTCGAAGGGTGGATGTGTTGCATAAGTGGTGAGTGTGCACCTTATGGTCGTTTAAAGTCCAGAAGCACCTCTCCACCCTTAGCTCCTCTGGAACTGTTACCTCCCTGCTGCTATATATATGCGGCTATTTCGGAAGGCCCATTCCATTGAGTTGGCGAGTCACCGCCTGCCATTTCAACCAAAGTAATTAGCATTGGCCAGGCAGGCGCCGTAGTTTCATCAATAGCCTAGTTCACCAATCCATATCTGTTCATTCATAGAGCCTATTTTAATACTTCCATCCTTCTTAAATAGTCCTAAACTAACCGTTGGTTGTCCGTGGGAGCATACTTCTATAGTTTGAACTCAGGGACAATCGCCGGTTGGTGTCCCATCACTTTACTAAATTAAACTTGTCTAAAGGGCCTCTGCGTGTTGGCTTCGGCTCCATGTACGCCTTCCAAAGGTCCGGGACTCCCATAGTCCCGTGAATGGTAAAGACATACATAATAATAAAAATAATAGCAAGGCAGCTAGTGGCGAGCTGGTTGGTGAGTGGCGACACCACGGACCTGAGGGCTCCCGAGGGTAGATCCTGTTCCTCACCTCACGCTTGCCTTCACCGGCTGGCTGGAGTGAATAATGACGAGGAACAGACCCTCACCTCTGGCTTGCCTTTATTGGCCGGTCAGAGTGGAGTCGCAAGAGCTATATGCTCGAAGGGTGGATGTGTTGCATAAGTGGTGAGTGGGCACCTTATGGTCGTTTAAAGTCCAGAAGCACCTCTCCACCCTTAGCCCCTCTGGAACTGTTACCTCCCTGCTGCTATATATATGCGGCTATTTCGGGAGGCCCATTCCATTGAGTTGGCGAGTCACCGCCTGCCATTTCAACCAAAGTAATTAGCATTGGCCAGGCAGGCGCCGTAGTTTCTTCAATAGCCTAGTTCACCAATCCATATCAGTTCATACATAGAGCCGATTAATAATGTTTCCATCCTTCTTAAATAGTCCTACACTAACCATTGGTTCGGATCCGTTACTGCAGTACCACACCGAGTCTTATGAGTAGACCTAGAGATTTTCCTAGCACGAACGACGTGTTGTTAGTGCTTGACACAGTAAAAACATCGACAATCCTGCTATCGATAACCACTACTTCAACGTCATAGAGGAAATAATTGTACATCATTATAATATAGTTATTAAGAAAATAATCAAAATTAAAGCTCATTGAAGTGCCTAATAAGAAAATAACAATGTGGTGTGTTTTAAAAAGTAAGATAAGAATAATAAGTTAATAACAAAACTTTCAATTTATTAATATTTTAGGCACATACTTCGATGAAAATAGCTCGATGACATTGAAGTGGACTTATCGATAACAAGATGGTCGATGTTTTTATTGTGTCAAGCACTAACAACACGTCGTCGTTCGTGCTAGGAAAATCTCTACGTCTACTTATGAGGCTTCCTACGTGGTTTGCTGTGCTGCACCAATGTGAATCCCTCCCTATCCACACTGGTACGAGGGAGCTCCTTCACGGAAGCTGGAGCTCTCTTCTTCAACGCCTTAACAGGCGCTCTAGGCCGCCTAAGTTCGTCAGCGTAGCTGCGGGCAGCCGGCGCGGTGGCGGTGGCGGGGGGGCTCGACTCGCGCGGGGGGGTATATAGTATACTAACCCTCCCATTCATAAACGCGTGCGATAGTTAAAGTATGCTGTAAATATGTTTTGGCCCTATCTTTAATTGCGAATTTTGAATTTGACAGAAAGTGATAAAACATACATTAACCAAAACAGGTTCATTGTACCTACTCTTATGAATAGGAGTGTATATCCATAGGAAGTTACACGAGTAACGTAAGATAAATAAATACTCTATCTTGCTTCTCGCTTACATAATCGCACGACGCGACGCGTAAAATTAGTGGCTCGCGAGCACAATCAGCGCGCGAGCGCGCGCAGACTACATACAGCACGCACGCTCGTACTCATGGGCCTACGAGCGCACGCACGCCAACGCACAATACGCAAACACACACACATGGACACCGAGCTAAGGTTAAGTACGTATTACATTTTCATGTTGGTAAAACTATTCATAATAATGTGCTAGTAGTTCAAGTACAATTATCTTTTACAATTTTATCTTTACGTACTTCTAATATTTGGTTCCTATACATATTGACAAAGATATCCATATTATAAAATAGCACATTATAGGAGTCAACTATTCTGCGCATAGGCGCGCGCTCACCGGCATGAGTGCGGCAACGAGCAGTCACGAACAAACGATGAGGGCGCCCCTTGCTCTGCTTTCCATAGGGCAATTTGAAACACAATTTATTGTTAAGTTCAATACAGTCGTAACGATTGTTACAGAGACAGTGTAGTACCATGGCCTCTAACATTAGGCGTCTTGAATTCAGATCTAAAAGATGATATTTTTTTAATTAATGACAGTATGATAACCGGTTTCGAAAACAACGGTATTGCATGGTACGCAGAAACTTCTTTTGTACCGACTCGATAGCGTCTGAGTACTTCTTCAATAAGGGTTCCATATTGCAGCAGCATGTTCTAGCTGAGAACAAACAAGGGTCTTAAACAAGTATAAGTTAGTAGTGGGGCGCTTAAATTCAGTGCTGGGACGCATCACTAATCCGTACATTCTGAACGCTTTACTTACGATATTATTAATGTGCAAATCAAGGTGTAGATTTGAGTCCAATATTAATCCAAAATCCCGAATAGACTGAACTATTTCCAATTTAGTGTTACATAAAAGTAAGGATTGTGTTTTTACTTGTCGTTTTTTTGTGAATTTAATAGTTTTACATTTGTCAAGGTTTAATAAAAACTTATTTTTAGAACAGTATTCTGAGAAGCGAGTCAAGGCCTCTTGAAATCGGTTGCAATCTATGTAAGAACGAACGGTGTGATATATTTTTAAGTCATCTGCGTAGAGTAGTATGTTAGAATGTTTAAAGCAATCGCTTATATCATTAATGAACAAAATAAATAATAATGGACCCATAATAGACCCTTGAGGCACTCCTGATGTGACTGGTATCGCACGAGATTCATAACCGTTGATAAACCACCTTCTGGGTGCGATTAGTTACATAAAAACAATTAAACCAACGCCAAAGACTACCACAAATACCGTTAAAAGCAATTTTTCAAGCAATATAATATGGTCCACTCTGTCAAAAGCCTTTCGAAAATCAGTGTAGACACTGTCTACTTGTACATTGCTGTCCATGCTTTCAAATAAATAGGTTGTGTAGATAAGAAGGTTAGTAGTCATGGAACGACGTTGTACAAACCCGTGTTGTTGATGAATAATTTGATTATGTAAGAGGGGATTTTCAGTGTAAACTAATTTTTCGAAGATTTTGACAGAGTAGATAGAATAGGTATAGGTCTATAATTTACGGCCATTTTCTTTGACCCAGTTTTGTGCACCGGGACAATCCGGACAATGTTTGCAGCCTTCCAAATAGAAGGGAAGACTCCATCTTGTATACATTTATTGTATTTGATTTCAAGGGGATCACTTATTTTTTCTGCAGTCCGTTTACAAAATATAGGCGGTATAGTATCAGAGCCGGGGCCTTATTCAAATCGAGGCATTTTAATTGTTGTTCCTTAGTAAATAAATTATTTTCATTTTTCATTTTGATTTTCAGTATGTCTCAGAATGGTGATCTCGTTAATGTCAGTAGCAACGTTAGAATCTGGCTCAACTACGTTGTCGTTGGTCTGCACGTTGGACGGCTCGTAAACAGACTGAAAAAAGGATGAGAATAATTTACATATCTGCACAGGATTGCTTGCAGTGGTATTATCGTATGTGACGTCATTAGGAATATGAGAAGATTGATTACGATTTGTAAGTCCAAAAATATTTTATATTGTCAGGGATACTAGCTTCGACTAAATTTATATATTTATTGTAGCATATAGCCGATTGTGTTTTAAAACTTTCACGTAAAATGGAAAAGGTCTCGTAATCTGTTAAATTCTGGTACTTTTTCCATCTTATCCACGCCCAGTTTTTGTTATTAAATATGTGAACTAACGCGGGTGAAAACCAAGCGGGAAACTTTTTTGTATTCGTTTTTTTGCACGGGACGTGACGTTTAATAATAGAATAAATTATTTCATAAAATAGCGTTACTGTAGATTCTGCAGATAAATCTTTAAATAATTCTACCCAGGCTGTATCCTCGATTTCGTTATTTATTTTACAGTAGTTAGCCTTATTAAAACAATGTTTGGGCTGCGACTGACGAGCCATACTATCCATTTTATTAAGTGTTGATACTGGGGTAAGTATGTAGAACGGCGGGTGATGCGTGTCAGCTGGAACTAGGGCGATGGGAGCCAAAAAACCAGTGCAGTCAGTATTATTTGTCATAAATAAATCGAGGATATTACCTGAGGAATTCGGAGAAGTATTTACTTGCTGTATATAAATTGAATTAAACTGCTCTCACGGCTCGAAATGGTTTCCTTCAAGGTTATTGACGAACAATTACCTACCAAAGTCGCGCCACTTCACAGACGGTAAGTTGTAGTCGCCAACGACCCTAAAACTTATCACATCTGTTTGCATTAGAAATTCCTGCAATTTTTCAAAATAAGTCTCATAAGTAATGACCGGCTGTTGTGGCGGAATATAAACGGCGCTTATAATGTGCTTTGGCGCTGACTCATCGGTAGTTCAACGAGAACATAGTCTGTGGTAATAACATCGTATGAATGAGATAAGATATTCATATATACTGTATTTAATTTGGATCTCAGACCTCGACAGTTTTGATACAACACAGAAATTCGATTAACCATTTTTAATCATATGTATTACATATTTATTTATTATTATTATTTGTATGTCTTTACCAATCACGCGACTATGGGAGTCCCGGACCTTTGGATGGCGCACATGGAGCCGAAGCCAACACGCAGAGGCCCTTTAGACAAGTTTAATTTAGTAAAGTGATGGGACACCAACCGGCGATTGTCCCTGAGTTCAAACTATAGAAGTATGCTCCCACGGACAACCAACGGTTAGTGTAGGACTATTTAAGAAGGATGGAAGTATTAAAATAGGCTCTATGAATGAACAGATATGGACTGGTGAACTAGGCTATTGATGAAACTACGGCGCCTGCTTGGCCAATGCTAATTACTTTGGTTGAAATGGCAGACGGTGACTCGCCAACTCAATGGAATGGGCCTCCCGGAAATAATAATAATAATAATAATGGGCCGCAGGGCAGGCCCATTATTATTATTATTTTTACGCTTAACTGCATCTGACGGTTTAGCCCTTTATTTAGGTCAGGAAGGACACGGGCCCGGTACCGACCAAGCTTGCCGAGGTTCTCGAAGGTGCGCACGGCATGCACCGGCGTCGTGTCGCTATGACGCACCAGGATAGTCGCGTGACGCACCCACATATACTTATAGTTGTTGGCGGACGCGGCAGCGCGAGCCTGCCTCAGCAGCTGCTTGTTGTGTAACGTCAAGGGCTCGTTAAGATATATCCTTTGAGCTGGGCCAGCAATTGATAGGTGGGATGTACTGAGCCGGCTGAGCCCTTTGGCAGTCCTAAACGCCGCCAGCATGTTGTGATGCTAAACGCACAATAATATTCTTCGGGCGTTTACTACTTGCATCGACGTGAGGCACTCTGTGGACGGATACGATGTCAGAAGGCATAATTGTATATTTCAGAGCAGTGCCTATGGGTTTAACAATATTGATTAAATTTTGACTTTTAAATTGTAAACAGTAGTACAGAACGTAAATCGTAAATACCTACTTTGGTCAGTCAAAAATACAAATCGTCGTGTAGTTCGTGCGTTTCGTGCGGCAGCGAGTGGCCGAGTAGTGAGCAGGTCGAGACAAGCTCACTCTAGGCACACTCGTGTATACAAAGACATGCATTTTTCTATGTTGTTCCAGAGTTGTAGAATTGTAGCGTTTAAAAGTACTTAGCGCGGTCCGTTGGATTTCCAAATGGACAGAAAGCCAGCGCGACACGTACCAACGCGTAATTCAAATGGAACCATCGTGAATGTCGAAATTCAGCGTTGGAACACACCAGTCTCCTCACCAAGTCGTTGAGACTGCGTTTTCTGGCTACCATTTTCTATCAGTCTGTTCCATGATCTGGCACCGTTGAGGAGTGGCGTAATGCGCCTGTGAATGTGGTCAAAATATTACGCCCATCCATTTGTATACAAATGGCTATTTGGCTATTTGACTATTTTTAAGAATCGTTTTAAATTATTATTTATAACATAATAAGCTTATTGTCGTTGATATTTCCGGGAAATCTTCTGTATTATGAGTAAAAATCAATATTGAAGTTTAAATTTCCAGAACCGCGGCAAAAACGCTGTTTCTATAATGGCGCCGGTCTCGTGACATGCGTGACGTCACATGCAAGTAAACAGAGTTAATGACGTTTGTAAACCAGTACATTTCATCGACTTTCTTCATTGAATACAATGGTGTATAAGTGGTGTGTAGTGCCACAATGTACATACAAATACTTCTATAAAAAGTCCACAGAAACTGTTTATTTCTGTACCAACGAATCGCATATTTATGCCAGCAGTTATAAGATCGAATATAACTCCGATAAAACACAAAACACGAACTAGACTCAGTCAAGGAAGCAATGTTTACTTGCTTATGACGTCACAAGAATCTTAACCAATCACAGGGCGTTGACCGTCACAGATAAAGTTTCAAAAAATATTATATTTTGTTTCGTGTAATCTGCAAGAAATATACATTTTTTGTCTAAAATTAAGTGAAATTTTATATGTTATTTTACGCTATTTTCTGATAGGATGACCACAATTTGGGATATATTTTTAATGTTGTCAAATAGCCTATTCACCTGTCGGAGACAAACGGCGCGTCCGTGAATGCCCCGCTTTAACCTCGTAAGGCCCAACCCAACGTCCTAAGTTTAGGACATTTCTCAAAGTGACTTTTGACTTTAGTTGACCGACACAAGATTCTTTTTCGAATTAACGAAATTTGACGTAGGCCTCACGAGGTTAAGTAATAATATTTTGATCGATTCAATTGTTTTTAATGTTGTACATAAATATTTGAGGTTTAATGGCATTTCGCTTTATTCTTGCAATAATAACAATGTGGTATTGAATTAAAAGGTAGAAGCGCAATAAGCAATGCAGCTGCAAGTTCTATTGCTGCTACTTGTGACAAATGGTCTTTGCACGGAATTGGATCTAAAGAATTTCTTCCTAGCCGAGAAACCTGAAAACAGTGGTAAAAATCGTAAACGTATTTATATTAAATATCAATTGCTAAAAATGATTCAATTAAAAACATTCAATTTTGTCTTCAGAGGAATGCTGTGATAAACCACCACTTGTGATTTTACCAGTTGTCATAAAATTGTTAAGGTATCCCAGGGTTGAGAAAAAATATACAACCGTTTCAATGTTTGTAGCTGGGTAAGTTGATCCATGAGTTATTTTTAGACATAGAGATTTTCCTAGCACGAACGACGTATTGTTAGAGCTTGACACAATAAAAAATCGACAATCCTGTTATCCAATTCAACGTCCTAGAGGAAATAACTGTACGTATCATTATATAGTTATTAAGAAAATATTCACAATGTCTTAAACCTCATTGAAGTGCCTAATAAGAAAATAGCGAACACATTTCATTAAGGAAAATTATTACGATCATTTGTCATATCATTCATATTACAATGTGGTGCGTTTTAATTTTTTTTATAAGAATAAGAAGTTAATAAAGATCAATTTATTTATTTTTTACATACGACATTGAAGTGGCACCTATCGATAACAGGATTGCCGATGTTTTATTGAGTCAAGAACTAACGACAAGTCGTGGGTGCTAGGAAAATCTCTAGGACTAGTTATTTGGCTTGTACTTACAATTAAAAAAGCACATGTTTGTGCCACCTAATGTAGTGTAAGTGGGAGCTCGTAATGGGCACCACAGAGCACAGTCCGCCGGCCGATGGTAGGGATCAGTAATCTATCAGTCATTATTATAATGTTTTACAGGTCTTGGTTAATGATTAGCTATAAGTACCTACTATTTTAACAGTTCGTTATTCCGTCAGGTGCCCTGCCTCTCGCAGGGAAACACCGTAAATGTCCCATATAAAAGAAAATTGCTCTGTTTTCAAGCTTAAAATCGGAATTTTACCTAACCTTGCTATAATCAATTAATTATGCACCGTGGGCCCGAGTAACCCGAAAGATTTTAACAGCGTGTTCCTGAACTTATTTGCATCAAAAATGTCGTATCAAGTTGGTTCAAATCAGACTACTTTCTGAGATATATCTATATTTGTAAACTTAACTTGTAACGAAAACTCCTGCGACAAGCCTTTATAATTGCCGCTATTACGCCAATTACGTATTGGCCGATTCTTAATCAAATCCACAAATGGTCGCAGGCGAAACTCACCCATAGGTACTTGAAAAGCTTAGACAAACACAGATTATAATCGTCCGCGACATGTCCTGAACTTAATTACGCTTCATTTAGAACTCTAATCTTATGAGTGTCATTTATCAATGAATACGTATAATATATCGTATAAGACAGTATGCGTCTGTCATTGTCACTGTTTACATGCCAATGGGAGGCCTTTCCCGAGTAGGGACGTTTCAGAGTTTTATCAAAACATAATGGAAAATGAAAAGTATTACTTAACATCCTCATTCTTGGGACTTGCCTTAAGCTAGGCTTATTTTTCTCTGTCTTGGTTGAGCACTTGCTAGCTTGCAAAAAAATAGCAGAACCCCCGCTTACTCCGCCATGTGATGTTGGGTTTTGATTTTGAAATATACTTTTATTCACTGTTTCATAATATGATTTGTGAGAATACAATTGATGCGTACTCTACGCTGGATTCCAAGCGACTCCGGACACTAAACACAACAACGAAGTCGCTGTTCCATCGAATCATCTGCGTTTAAATTTAAATAATTAAGAGCTAATGAGACGTATCGTATAGTAAAGTGCAATAAAGTCTATTTTAGATGCTATAACCTTATTATATTACACTACCATCACATTGACAATCACCGCTAGAGAGAGCCCAGCAAACATTTTTGGTAAAAATAACGATAAAACCACCTATTATAGGTCGCAAATCTGACAGTGACCAAAATGAGTTACCTCGAATCGACGTGGAATCCACGTGGAATCCACCAAAGTGGGGAAAAAAAGCACGTGCCGGCTACGTCGATTCCACGTAAATTTAGTAATTGCGACCTAATGGTTACTACATAGGTGTTGTTTGCGACGTGGATTAAACGTCGCCACGACGTGTCATGTGGTTGCAATGTACAAAATTGGTAAGACTTACCATTTTTCAACATGATTTCAACGTGTTTTTTACCATTTATTTACCCAGAAAGGTTATTTTTTATGAAATATCATGCACAGATAGAGACAAATATATTACGAGAGTATTATCTTTTCGCTTACAAACAAAATGTCTAACTTCAAATCAATCTTAAGTTTTGCAACGAGAATGGCGGCCATTAATCTTGTGCGCTGAAAATTTTCTCGTGCTGTATGTTAGGTTTTTATTCAAAACTACTGATGGGCTTTCGAAATACTTAAGTATTACTTTTTTTTAAGCTCATAAGTAGTATATATTGCTTGTTATTGGGGTTCGTAAATTTGTGTTCCGTGTTTGTAAATATATTAAATTGACTTTTTTTTTTTCATGTAAATGAAAATAAATGTACCATTAGATTTGATTGTTATAGGTATTACAATATACCTAAATTATGCAATTTGCAATAACAGGTCCTAATTATAAAAAAACAAAATGTCGGCTCGACCAAGAAGTTAAAATTTACCTAAAAATACGACGTACTGGTATTTAAGTCAATTTTACGTAATATATACTTAATTCTGCGACCTAATGGTGCAGAGTAACCGTTCAAAGTCGAAGCGACCGCCATCACAACGTCGTCGTCGCTGTGTCCGCTTCTTCAGTAATTGTTTGACAGCGCGGGCGTAGGTGGTGTGCTTACGATCAGAGGTGCCAAATTTCAGAAAGTGCAACAAACTGTCCATTTTATTAGGTCTTCCATAAGTTTTATTGATTTCATATCAGAGCAGTCTTCATTTCTAATGTACTCATATCCAGAGTCTTCATTTTCCGATTCTTTGTTTGCACCGATTTCATAGCCATCTCTCATCTCATCTATATTATCAGATATTTTATTTCCTAATTCATTATAATACGAATCCATTAATCAAGATCTTTGCCTGTGTGTGTCATTGAAACGGTATCAGTATCAATAAATACTATCAGTAGATTGACAAAAAGTTGAATATTCATGAAAACTGGATTTAGAAGGTAATTCACACTTTTGTTCTTCTTTTAATATTTCACTTTTATTTTTCATATTAGCCTTACACTTCCTATAGTAACTGCTGGAATGTCTATATATTTTTTTGTCTTTGGCCATTGTAAATCCAACACTTCTTTTGATTTAAAAACGAAATAACTATTGGGTAAACACGTCCTATTTCACCGAGAAATGACTTATTTGTGAGTAAAATAAACTTGACCTGAAGTCGCCTCTCAAACTTCAACTTATTAGTTATTTTTAGAGTTAATTTGACTATTAGGTTATGTAAATGAAACCTTATGGTATTTTTAGTACCTTACAAGTGTTTATAACTTTGTTAGTCTCAAGTTGGTATCTATGGAAGGTAATATTTACTACGAAATTGGTAGCAAAAGCTACTTAAATCGTTGACCTAAAGGTCCCCAGTGTAAGAAAAAAATACGTCACATATACACCTATTATGCACCTAGAAGTATATATTAACTATCGGTCGAGTTTCGAAGTTAATTTTACCTTATATTTTGCTCATTCTCAACCTTTAAGTTTCTGACTTTATGGTGTACTGGTTAAGGGAAATTTACGTTTTAAAGGCTCTATATTTTTACCCGGAAGTATTAATGTACGATATGTGAATTTATGTGGTGCATATGATGTAATTTTTAACTAAATTAGTAATATATTCTAGAGCCTGGGAAAAAGCACTTAGAATGTTTGCTGGGAGAGAGATCCGGCCCTACTTTTTATACTAACTCACCTCTAGGAATGCCTACCTGGGCAGTGTTTAAGTAAGTATGTATAAGTTGGGCAGAGTCTAGATCGTCCCCGAAGTGATGACACTTGGCAGTCTCCCTTCCTATCCTATTCAGATATTCATCAAAACAGCCCGGTCAGCATCTGAGTAAGCCGGTAGCTGCCACGTGATTGCACTGACGGCACGCTGGCGTGTTTCGCAGCTCATTGAGTCGGTGATGCCAGTAATCTAGAGCGCGCCGTTTGGCTTTTTCCCGTAGCTCTTATACGGTTTCCTCCTGGCGAGGTTCTACAAAATACCTCATGTAATAACCGAACAAAAAAATCTATAAGGATAAATAAGTATATAAGGAACTTGTAACTTATGATCTGCCACGTCAAAACTGCTAGCCTGCATGCTGGCAGAACAAAAAAATGGTAAACTAACACTTTGGTCTGGCCTAGTATGAAAGATAAGCAGTTTCTTTCTTTCTGTGACTCGAGGAGGTAAAATAGTGTAGTCAACTGTTTACTCAATTTAGTACTCACTCGAGTGTAAGTACGGAAATGGAAAAATGTAATGGATTTTTTACTTGGCTGACGACTGACGAAGAACGCATAGTATAAAATTAATAAACAGGGAAAAAAGTAAGTGTAGTTACTGTACCCCATGCTGCTATGTGAAAGTGACCTTGTGAGACCTTCGCATACTTCTCTACTTATGTTAATTGGCAATCAAATCCGATAGTACCCAAGTAAATTATAAGGGATTAGACATAATACTCGTACAGAGTTACCCACAAATAAACCGAATGCGTACGAGCAACTAGTCAATAATTATGAACTTGACACGTCACAATTTGTCCTTGTTTTCAGTTTTCCGCGATGAATCGCGTGCCCGATAACGCGCAGGTGGCCGGTTAGGACAGGTTTAGACTGCGACACAGATCTAAAACTTGAATATTTATTTTCACACTTAAATCGTTTTTTTTCGTGTCTTTAGTGTATATACGAGGGCAGAGTGAGAAGTCTGGTAAAAATCATATTAAAGGTATTTTCTTCACAAATTAATTTATGTCAATTTGTAATGCAGCCTTTTTGGAGGTAAATCGTATATTTTCAGCCAGTTCACACGACTAGTTTTTTTTTGACAGCTATGAAAAAGAAACAATCACTTCGGTGTTTGCAAACATGGAGAAAAGTGAGTTTCGTGTTCTGATTAAACATTATTTTTTGCGAAAAAAAACCATTACGGATACAAAAAAAAATTAGACAAATATTACGGGAACTCTGCTCCATCGATTAAAATGATCCACAAGTGGTTTACGGATTTTCGTTGTGGCCGTACAAGCACTGCTGACGCCGACCGACCCGGACGCCCAGTTGAGGTCACTACACCAGAGATGATCACCAAAATCCATGACATCGTATTGACCGACCGAAGAATAAAGGTACATGAGATAGCTGATATTGTAAGCATTTCAGACGAACGGGTTCGTAAATCGTAATATCCTTCACACTTGTTTGGATATGAAGAAGCTCTCCGCCCGTTGGGTGCCGCGATTGCTCACAGTAGATCAAAAACGCACTAGGGTTACCATGTCAGAGGCATGTTTGGCGAAGTTTAGGTGTAATGAAAAGGACTTCTTGCGTCGTTTCATAACTGTTGACGAAACTTGGATTCATCATCATACACCAGAAACCAAAAAGCAGTCAAAACAATGGATTGCTTCAGGTGTACCTGCACCAAATAAGGCCAAAGCAGTTTTATCGGCGAATAAAGTTATGGCTACTGTTTTCTGGGATGCTCGTGGTGTAATATATGTTGATTACCTTCAGAAAGGTAAAACGATTAACGGCGAATATTATGCCAACTTGTTACAGCGATTTCATGAAGTTTTAATGGAAAAACGACCCCATTTGGCGAAAAAGAAAATCATTTTTCACCAAGACAACGCACGGTCCACACTTGTGCAGTTGCTATGGCTAAAATCCACGAGTTGCGTTACGAATTGCTCCCGCATCCGCATTATTCTCCAGATTTAGCCCCCTGCGACTATTTTCTTTTCCCAAACTTAAAGAAATGGCTTGGTGGAAAAAGATTTGGTTCCAACGAAGAAATCATCGCAGAAACCAATGCGTATTTTGAAGGGTTGGAGAAATCGTACTATACGGAGGGAATCGAAAAGCTAGAAAAGCGATGGACCAAGTGTATTGAGTTACATGGGGACTACGTTGAAAAATAAATATTTACTTGGACCAAAAAAAAATAATTGTTTAAAATTTTCCAGACTTCACTCTGCCCTCGTATTTATAAATGCACTGAACTTCAAATGTGTCCTAGAGATTTACGCGCGTTGGAGTTAGTCAGCATTACCGCTTGTGTTATGTTATTTATAACCATTAAACACAACTATTAGAATGCAACAAAATTGTGTAAAACTAAACACATCTATTGCGTTGCATTCGATGTTCGTGATTCTGTGAATTCAAAATACAAGAGCTGCTCGCTTAACAAAGGTTGCTAATTGAGTTACGCGAACCAAACTCCTCTACCAAATCCTACAAAAAATCTATGAGTACGTAATTCGAAAACAAAAATTTACTTTTCATAGTACGAATTACTATACAGGATGTCCACTAATTTGCACACATTTTTTCTTGTTTTGATATTTTATTACAAGCCATGGTTCCGATATGATTTCTTTCTCATCCACTCGTAGAGGATGAACTATCTAAAATTCTTGCTCAATACAAGTGTCATTTATATGACTCTGTGTGAGTGAGAGAAGCCTATATTAGGTCGGTAAAGTAAATGCAGTATAGTTGGTGACCATATATGGAAATAATGGAAACGTGCTTTAAGTAGTTCGTGCTTTAAGAAGTATTTTATAAGTATATATAACGTAGATGGATATAGATACTTATAAAATACTCATATGCGAACGACTCATATATAGGTCACCAACTATACTGCATTTACTTTAACGACCTAGTATAGGCTTCTCTCACTTGGCTACAGAAACAAACAACAATATTCTAAGGACTCGTTCACAATAGTATATGAAAATAAAAGATTAAGGAGACATCGGTCGGTTTCACTACCCAAGTCACAGGTAAACGATAAACAATAAGTCGCAGGAAGGGAATCCAACGCGTCCACACCGTACAGACGTAGGAGCCGACTGACTACCTGCTCCATTGTGAGTGCGGCTTTAGTGGTTTCTCATAAAGCCAATAACGTGCAACTGCACTTTTCCAGTATTTGGTGATGAATAATAAAAGTTAGTTTTTTTTTTGGTGACATAGTTTTCTATAAAACAGGTCAAGATATGACCCACATATAAAACAAATTTTCAGAGCTATTTGTCAGGCGATATGTATGTAAAATATTTCAGACTTGTCTGAAAGTCGTCAACTAATTACAAGCGAACGCTTTGATACAACGTGCCTACACAGATTAATTGGGGATCACATCTGCCGCACATCACATCGCATCTGTTGACACACATACACACACACCCTGAGTGTTAATTGTATACCGCATTAGTCTAAACCACGCTTTACGCTCCGATATTTCATTACAGACCAAATCGCGTTTAGCGGACGCCGCCGCTGATCGAATGCACCGTGCGGTTCATCCAATCCAATCAAACGGAGCGACAGCATGATAGTGAGACCATTATTTCATGATTATCTTTATTCATCCCTTGGCAGCTATTGCGAGGTACGGGCAGGTTGGTTAACAAGCCTAAGGAAAATAGTTTTGAAAACCCGGGGCTCTATTCTACTCGGTAAAACTATATCCCTTTTGCTTTTGACATGTTATCGTATTGTTTTTATATCGGCCGCCATTATGTCAATTAAATGAAAGCTATCATTATACTGAGTTTCAATTTGTTTGTTGACCCAAATAAATGAATAAATAATCAAGAATCATTACGTTGGCG
The DNA here is from genome assembly GCA_927399475.2 of Acleris emargana. NCBI lineage: Eukaryota > Metazoa > Arthropoda > Insecta > Lepidoptera > Tortricidae > Acleris > Acleris emargana. The sequence continues at coordinate 31,303,442 of OV656835.1, forward strand.
TTGACAATACGCTTATACGTCAAAAGCAATTACATCTTACCCAGTGGAAGAGAGCCACTGACTGTCACCGTTTTCAATTTCTTCAAAACTACGAATCAATTCGAATATGAAATACTATAAAATTAAATTTATTTGAACAAAAATAAACTTACATTTTTAAATTCGTACACCTGAAAAACATAACACTCCTTCTAGGCGAGTCTTATTAAAAATACCCGTATGTAAATGTCAGTAAGTAAAGTACAACAACAGGCAAACATTTAGCTGCTGCAGGCCTAAAATATTTCATGCTTATTTACCTACTTGGGAATGAATAAGGGTTATTTAAAATATTGTGTTTTGATTTTTCAGATTTCGTCTGGATACTTCATTATGATACTTTTTATGTCAGTAAGAGGTAGGTTGGTGAGAGGCTCAATAGCCGGCGTGACGTATCGCGATGACCTGGATTTCGAGAGTCGCTTCCGCGATGTGCACGAGTGCGACCCCTTTTACTGGCACCCGCTGCACCTGCCTGAGGAGTGCGCCGACATTTACGAGCAGCTCATTCGCTCGCAGCTTTCCGGCCGGGATATCTCCGACCAGGAGATCTCCGCCCAGGTTTCTGAGCGCAACCCGGAGGACGACGCTGAACCGTATGTTGATTATGTGTACCAATACCAGGAACTCCCCGATGGTTACCCGACAATTTACCAAGCTCCGCAGCAATTTCCTATGGTTCAAGATATTCCTCGTGAGATGACACCATACGAAAAAATGCTTAATTCCGTCAGGAAAGATGTAAAATATTTACCTAGTTATCCATCGATAAGGGTTGTGCCGAACTTGGGCCCCGTCGTTGTCTATCGTCAGCCGATATCCAGCCAGAGTGTGACGTTGATCAAATCAGTTTCAAAAACATACTCGAATGCTGCACGTGAAGCTCCATTTTATATCAATAGTCCTGATTCTGAGACAAAAGAAAATAATTGGAGACAATTAGTAGATAAGGCAGTGTCACAGGGTTGGAAAAAAACGAAAAAAAAAGGGCATGCTGTTGAATTAAAGAAAAAAGTATCCTAGTTTAAATTGTGTTTTTCGCTTTTCTATTGTTATTTTATGGCTTTAATATAAGGGTGCGTTTCCATTCAAGTGAAACTGAGCGGAGATACAGCAAGGCCGAACAGTCAGAGACAGCGGTACCTACTGACCGGAGAAAAAGTGAATCTAAACGAATTAAACGTGGATCTACGCGGAGGCAAAGCGGAACTTAGCGGAGAAACTGTAGAACAACGCGAAGCAATATTATTAGTGGAAATGAGCGAAGGAAAAACAAAACTAAGTCGTGAACCAACAGAAATAAGTGAAGAATCAGCGGAACTGGATCGTAAAATGATAAAACTGAGCGGAGAAATGACAGAACTAAGTAAAAAACGGTGGAAATGAGAGGGCAGCAGTACAACATAATTAGTCAAAGAGACAGTGGAGCTGAGCGGAGATACAGCAGCGAAGCAAACAAAGCAGCCGATCTTAATGTAGAAATATTCATTACATATAAACGAAGCGCACCCTTACGCAATTAATTTACCACGATATCAAATTGTATACAAAGACGATTTAAGGAAAATATTTATTTATTTACGTATTTAATCACTTATTAGCATGTAAATAAATAAATATTAGGGAATATGGTATAACAATATTGATAGCTTTTTATTTATAGAGGCGAGCGGTGGTCGCCCTACCAAATTAAAACCTACACCTTACAGCGTACAATTTGAAGACGACAATGAAGAGCTATTCCTGCATTCCAGCATGTTCCGATTTAAAAATTCTGAAACAAAAAGTGGCTTATCCAGGATATTCCGTTTAATCGTTTATGCGTGAATGCGCGATAAAGATGTAAACATCCTTAGCCACTTTCACATTTGCTATGTTAAGGCGGGCACTCACTTGCGAGCTGTGACTGTAACCGTAGCAGTCACAGTGACGAGCTTCTAGTCTGTACGCGTCACGATCTTACGTGCAACAGCGACAGTTACAGCTCGCTAGTAAGTACGCGGCTTTAGTAGTATAGGATAATGTCCCTGTTAGACTCCGTCCGCGTACTGCCAACTAGCAAAATAACCTTATAATATCAAGCTTATATGGCCAAAACCCTTGTAATTGTTTTATAAAAGCATAAGTTATTCCAATGCCTTTATAACCGCTCATGATAAGAGATTTTGGCTAATACAGGTTGTATTCTTATAATAAAATTTAAGGTTGGATAAAGGATAATATGGCGGAGTAATATGACCACAACAAGAATTCCCCTTGTAAGAGTTGTTTATAAGAGATTTTAGCTATCACATGCTCTATTCTTATAATTTAGGTTGGATAAAGGCTTAATATGACTGAGTAAACCCCAAAACAAGAATCTCCCTTGTAAGAGTCGTTTGTAGAGATTTTAGCTTTCACATTGTGGATACAGTAAAACTTCCCCTTATAATGGTTGAATATTTTGCTTGCGCATACGCTACACGGGCGACCTACGACCAAAAATCGGCCAACCGATTTACGCCTGTCTGTTCATCGTATTAGAACAGAGACGTAATAACTTTAATAGATATCTGCACCCTCTAGGCCTCTCAGCCCGATTGTTGTACAGTTGAGTTGAAATTGTATTAAATATTTTAGGTGCCATTCCAAAACCGCTTTTAGAAAGAAAAAGGTTCTATGGTTGACTTTTAAGCCCCCTGAAGTATTTTTTCTCCAAAATGTTGTTCTTTCTACAGTTATGTTTTATTTTAAATGTTTTTTTAGGTTATTAGAGTTATTTGTTTAATTTTGTTTCTCCTCGCATCAATTGAAAACAACTGAACCAATGTTATTCCGGTTTAAACTTTGTATAAAGTTTCAATAAACTGTGACAAGATTTATATGTATTAAAAAATCAAGATAATAATATGATAATTAAAGGGGGGAAAACAGAGGTCAGTTAGTAAGTATGGAAAAAAGTTACCGGATTGAGCTGGTCACTTGAAACTTTGTATAATTTATCTTCGTACGAAATTGAACTTTACGATTAAAGTTAAAACTACCTACTAAGAAATTATCAAATTAGGCCAAAAGTAGGGTCTATATTGGGATCCCAAATAGTAATTTGTCCTAATTCATTGTTTGCCCTAAAGCCATTTCCGCCTGATGTTTAAAACTTTTCAGCGTTGTTATCCATACATCGTAATTTTCGGTGCGGGAATGATTGACATTACCCAAAGAGTAGGTATTGACTTAAAAACGGAATGTAGATACTCTAGCTCTGCTAGTTTCAACCTTATAATAATTCATTTAAAAAAAATACTTGAATAAATCATACATATACAGGGTGTCCGATAAATAGTGGACTACCTTACAGGGCTGGATAGCTCAGCTCAGGAGTGGCCAAAATATGATAAATTATGTTTAGTAAAAGTCGCACCAAAAACGAGATATCTCAACTTTTCAAAATTTTGGAAATGCGGTACCCTGGTTCATTATTTTCGATGCCGCGGCCACATTTATTAGAATTTTTCAGTTTCGTTTATTGTGAAATATAGCTGTTTGAATTTGCTATAAGACCCTATCAACGGAATTAATAAAAGTATAGCAGTTTTTTTAATTTTTTAAATCAAATTTAAAGTTTAGGAATCTGCGTTTAACTTGCGGCAAGTTTAACATCGCACGGTGTAAAAAACAAGTACAAAGACTTGTAGTGCTGCTTTCCTTAAAATTGGCCTGGTTAATGGAGATTCTAAAATGATATAACAATTGAGTTTATTGATTACAACAGCGAAGTTATTATTAAGTTTGTCCAACAAAGACTGAATTTTATCAAACTAGCCAATTTAATAAACGACTTTTGCTTCCGTTTAAAATCAGGTTAGCTGGTTCTAAATGTTTTAAAAGACAGTTTACATTAATGTCAAATACAACGACACCACGATAAAAGGTAATAACATTCAGTCCCTCGGAAGGCCAAAATGTTGCTAAAGCAAAAAGAGCATTTGGTAAGGCAAATATAACAAGCGACTTAAATTTCATAGCAAATTATTTAATGAATAGCCCAAATGCTATTAAAATACTACAGGGGGGTCTGTCCATCGGCGATAGTTTAAAAATAGTTCATAAAACCTATTAAGATATTTCCAAAATAAACTTAAACTTCACAGGAAAAATATTTTTTAATAAACTGAAGTGGGTTTTAAATAAGAATTATATTAAATAAGGCTATACATACACATATAGCACACTAAAAACCATGAACGAATCGTTACAAGGCAAAGAAATAGAACTTCGATCGCAAACTTTCCGTGCAACAATTTATTCATGCAAAAAATTCAATATGCACCTGTCTATTACAACTGCCGACGTGGAAATATCGTTTAGTTCCTTGAAATGGATACTTCCCTACTGTAACACTTACGTGTACAGCAAAATGCCGCAGATTCACTTTTCTAAATATAGAAAAAATATTAATAATTTATTTTGAAAATCGCGTCAACTACTACATTTACTACAGACAATTAATTAAAGTTATTTTTATTATTATCTTATAACTCGTGGTAGAAAAGTTAAAGTACCTACTACATAAATTGAAATAAAACTACATCATAGAGTGTATACAATTCGCAGAGAAATTCAAAATTCAAAATAAAATTCAAAATTCAAAATATTTATTCAGTAAATTGGCCACATGCGGGCTCTTTTACACGTCGGTAATGTACAGTGAATCTACCAGCGCTTAGGACAAGACCGTCATTGCGGAGAAGAAGCGCTGCAAGAAACTCCAGCAGAAGGTAATTTTTTCAATCATAAAAACATAATTATACTTAAAAGTAAGTTACATTAAGTAATAATAAAGTAATAAACAATAAATTCTTATAACTAGCAAAAATAAAATTACAAATGTAAGGTTAATAAACATTAAAATAAAACACGACGAGGTCTCTACGTCAAAAGCCATATAACTAGGATAATAAATTGAACAACAAGTCCTTGCAAACGTGACCAGACCGGACCCCACAAACAGCACCCGTTCACGAGTATGACACGTATCTCAGCCATCGCTTCTCTCAACCATGCGATCGGGAAAGTGGCGACCCGATCAACGACGCCGCGCCGCCGTAAGCAAAGAAAGACCTTTGAGAGAGAGGTAGTTACACTCGCGAGCAAAAAAATCGACTCAAGCTGCACGCTTGGGTTCTCCGTCCAGTATTTCTTGACCCATCCATGATATATTAATAAAAATGGTATCAAACGAAAGGTGATAATGTAACGATTAAAAAAATTAAAAACCGTGGAAATCCATCCACGATTTTTCAAGTTATGCCTTATTTTCCGATATGTGGGTCATTTACTCGTTCCGAAACGTACGAGTTGTGCCCCCTTTGACCCCTATAAATAAGGGGGTGGAGGGGGAAATGTCATCAGTCACTTATCAGAAGTTGACCGGTACACATCTCTGCTAACGACCCTACTCAGAAGCCTTGGAGAAAATGGATACCACCATGACTGAAGCCGCCCAAGTCGTGGCCTTGCTGGAAGAGGGACACAACCAACGCTTTGTGGCTGACCAGCTGAATTTAAGCCAGTCAGCAGTATCCCGAGTCTACCGACGGTATCGGGAGACTGGGGCCTTGGTACGAAGACCAGGTTCTGGCCGCCGGAGGTGCACATCTGAGAGGGATGACCGCTTTATGGTCACTACCTCTCTCAGAAATCGGCACCAGACCGGCGTTTCCATCCAGCAGCATCTTCAGGATGTAAGAGGGGTTACTGCCAGCGAGCGGACAGTAAGGCGAAGGCTTAAGGAAGCTAACCTGACCCCGAAACGGCTCGCCACGGGCCCCAGACTGCTCCCACGTCACCGCCAAGCACGCCTGGAATTTGCTCATCAGCACAAATACTGGACCATTGAGCAATGGACCCCAGTTCTTTTTTGCGATGAGTCCAGGGTGTGCTTGAATGGCTGTGACAACCAGGGGAGGGTCTACAAGAGGTCAGGGGAACGGTACGCACAGTGCTGTTTCAGGGAAACAGTTGCCTATGGAGGGGGTTCCGTCATGGTGTGGGCGGGCATTTCCATGGAAGAGCGTACCGAGCTCGTTTTTGTACCTGGTGGGGGCCGTGGCGGTGGTTTGACCGCTGCCAGGTACATCATAAAATAATTAACGAACATTCCACTTTGCTGTGATAGCCACGCGAAACACATAGCGACTTAAGAGCTAGCCTTACTTGTTTTTAAACGATTCGTCAGGACTATTATGTAGTTTAATGGGTTGGATTGATTACACAAATGTATTGTTGAAGACGTAATGTTGATGGGTAAAATGTAGACCAGGGGGGTTATTATGACATAGCTTTGCAGTTCATTTTACGGTGAGAGAAAAGGACAGAGCTATAGAAGTTATATAGCTCTGTCCTTTTCCCTAGCGTAAACAGAACTGCATTGGTATGTCATAATAACCCCCCAGGTACTATAGTGTATAATGGATGAAATTTGAAAAGTTGACTTGCTTCCTTACACGGTCTGCTATTTTATCGTAGCCTTCTAAAATCAAAACTATTGCTTATTGAATTTAATTTTTTGAAGGACCATGATGCTTACGTTAGCGAAGTTCGAAAACTGATCGACTCAATAAATCGTCTTCTTACTACACATTTCGTAAGTTTCCAACCTCATTACGGCTATCCGATCATATAATTTTCAATAAAATAATTAAATAAATCTGTTTTAAAAACGTATTGAAAAAACATACACAACATTAAAAACGATTGGAAACCATCCTTGAGGAGCATGTTGTTCCTTACGCCGGTTTTTTGACGAGGGGTTCGTCCTAATGCAGGATAATGCCCCTTGTCATACCGCAAGGATCACTCGGGCCTACCTTGCCGAGGTCGGCATACCCACCATGGACTGGCCAGCTCTCAGCCCGGACCTGAATCCCATTGAGCATGTCTGGGACTACCTGAAAAGACCAGTTCGGAAGAGAGAACCAGCTCCGTCAAATGTTACGGAGCTGAAGGCAGCTCTGCAGGAGGTGTGGGATGTCATCCCCCAGGAACTTCACAAAAAGCTCATCAGATCGATGAAAAACCGCCTGGATGCTGTGATAAGGGCTAGGGGTGGAAATACAAAATATTAAATTAACAAATAATAGTACATTGTTGCCTAGGCGGGGAAAGTAAGGGTTTTCCTGACGAGGTGGTTAGCAGGCCGAGCAACAGCGAGGCCTGCTAAAATACAAGTCAGGAAATCCTCGTTTCCGCCGAGGCATACATAATGCTTTTCTCAAACATGTGAGGAAATAATACAAATACATTTCTAAAAAGCAAGTAATTTAATTTTCATTTTTGTTTGCCCTCCACAGCATAAATTGTTCATAAGTTCGGTTATATTTTTACTTAGATTTAGCGGTTTTGCCTAACCGAGGCAGCTTCAGATTTTAATATAGGCGGTGTGGTACCTATTTCGTCGCTTTCGTCGCTTGAGCTCATTTTTTATAGTAAGTATTTCACACAACAAATAGTTTAATATTCGGTTTCACAATTATATTATGCAGAATGAACGAATGTTACCGACTGTCAATTGTTTTTAAATACTAACCATAGACATTGGAATGCAAATTCAAAAAGAAACACACGCACTGTGCTAAAAAAGCGAGCAGTTACCTTGGCTGTTTGGAATTTTTGTCTTGGTCCTTTTGATTTTGTATGCAAATTGACAGCATTTTTAAAAAATATATGGACATGGACGGAAAGTGTTTTCATATAGTTTTTTTACTCCTAGGAGTAAAATGAGGCTCTTTCCGTCCTTGTCTTTCAATCGGAATACCGTTTTTTCCGAGCATGTTTGAGAAAAATCTTATTTTTCTTAAAATGCCGTTTATTTCACGACTTCCTTTTAATTTTCATAGTATTTTTTTATTCGTCTTTGTAAAACTTGACCCCATCAGTTGTGGAACCTGGCATGACTGAAAATTATACATTTTTGAAATCGTTACTTTATCAGCTTTCGTTTGATACCATTTTTTTCAAGATATTTTGGATGGGTCAAGAGATACTGGGCGCTGAACCCAAACGTGCAGCTTGAGTCGTTTTTTTTGCTCGCGAGTGTATTCATTAGGCATAATATGTTTTTTCTCAGACTAACTGTTTATCTCTATTCTGTTTATCTCTATTCTTTCTCAAATCATTCCCGCACCGAAAATTCCGATGTATTATGGTTATAAACTTATAACACAAGGCTAACTTAACCTAACCGCAGGTATTTTTAGAAAGCTTAAAACGTTGTCTGAATCAGCTGAAAACCAGTTTAGGACAAACGATATTATGGATCGCTAATGAGTCCAGGGAGCGGACAAATGGATGTCATTACTCGCATAACATGGACATGACTTCAAAGATTAATTCATTCTTTTTTGCCTGTAATTTAAGTTGTATACTTAGTAAAATATTAATAAATAAATTAAACACAGATTTAGTGAGTATCTTTATTAAAGAAAATAAAAAGTAATTTTTCAAAATTTTCAGGGGTAAGTTGGTTCCTTTTCACATCTAAAATATACTTATGAGCTGAAAAACTCCGTTCACAATCTACCGAAGATAAGGGACAAAAACATGCAGAGGTATTTTTAATAACATTTTACGCAAGTTGGAGTTCTTCATTGGACATTTACAGGCCATATCTCTTGACTCATTCCCTAAAAAAAACAATTATTCGTACAATTTCGATCTCAGTTTTATTCTCTATGCATGACCCGTATACTTAAATAGGTAAACTCTAGTTTAAAAAAAAGTTACCTGGTACATCCCTTTCTTGATATTTACGCATTAGGCCCACAAGCTCCTCCCAACATTCATCCAATTTGGATGTATCAATGCTTTTTAACATATACTTCAAACACCTTTCTTTGAAGTTGAAATAACAGCGACACAGACATATTTCTTCGCTGCCTAATATGTATGTAAAAGAAAATATTATTGAGTTCTCATTCGAAATGTTTAAGATAAGCTATAACTATAAATAATTAAACATAATTTTGAGATACCATTGCCACGTCGTATTTAATTTACTTCAATTTTCGCCATTAACGATATTCAAAAGGCGAAATTAAAAAAAAATGCCATGACTTTATTAATTACGATATCTTTTGTGATACACGCAAAGAATCACAGAGTAAAATGAATGAATGTCAGCACATTAGGTACAATCAATGTCAAAAAAATCATCGTATTTTTAAAAAGGAAATCAAAGAAGGTATGATATCTTTCTTTTATTATTCCATTGAAGTCTTAGCAATATTCACTAAGAAATCAATTAATTAATTAATTAATCTTTAGAGTCATGCCCATGTTCTTGCGAGTAATGACATCCGTTTGTCCGCTCCCTGCTAATGACACTCCAAAAATAGATAGGTACTTATTATATTTCAAACCCTATTCAAAGGCCTTCGATTACTGTACGTGATTACAAATATCAAAATTTTATTCTCCGTTTATTACAAAAAAACTAAAAAAGAATTTTAAAAATTGAACTTATAAAATATTATAATTATATAGAGGCAAAATAAATTACTACAATTTATTGGTGTAACAAATATGACGCCATGATGATGACATCAAAGAAAGGGACACCCATATCCCACCCATAGCTAGGGCGTTCCAGACAAAAAAGCACGCGATCATAGATTAGCGTTACAGAAGCGACGTTGTGATTGAAACTAACGGTGTCACGTTGATGTTTGAAAACATTGATTTAATGCGTAATATCGAGGGTTAAAGTTCGAATATATATTTAAGACAGCATTTTGACAATCAAATTCCTATTAGCTTGGGTTTTACAATTTTCATCATTATTTACCTTCTCTTCTTTGGTTTCCGCAGTAATGTACATACATAGTAACAAGTCTAACGATATGAAAGCTTGAAAAATACCCAACTGCGGTTTGGATAATGTCGTCAAAGTAATGTTACTTATCATTGTATATATATTTATTATTTCGCCAATTTCCCATTTAAATAATTTTAATATAGCCTATGACATTCTAGTGTTTAATACGAATCTAACCAGGCATTACTTATTAAAATCGGTTCAGCCGTTTAGTAGTTAGGTACGACTGGACATTGAGTCGGACGTATATACAAGTCATACACATAACCCTGCTTTTGGGCTTTGCCGCAGTCGAGTAAAAAGAGAAATCTTACAATTTTGTCATGCCCATCTTATAACATATGTCACAAATACCTAATTTTATTTTTTGGCGGTTGGTTAATGATAAGTGTAGCAGTAAAACTTGAACAGTAATAAATTAATAATGGATAATTTTTATTTATTTAAACTAGATTTTTAATTTTTTTATGAATGATATACTGGACTGAAATTTTTCAGCCAACCTATTCGCCATATATTACTTACCATATTAAATTTGATATAAAATACTTTTAATCGAATAAACAGCTGGGTGAAGGTCGGCTCCTATTCGAATCCCCTGCTATATGTTCAAATAGCCGCATGCATTCGTAGGAGTTATCCTTAGTGTATTGTACTGGGCACACGTTGTGCGGAATGTAGAACAAAAAAATAAAAATGAATAGAACCATTGTTCTGTAGGTCGGGTTTATTCGTAAATATTGCTTTGTGCTTTGCGGACTAAAAAACAGTGTTTTTCAATATGAGCCGAGTATTAAAGGTGAGCAACATTATAAGATGGTCGTATTAGCCTGCAAAACTTATACAGCCGTACTTATGTTTTATTATTTAAGTTTTAAATAACCACACTTTGGGTCGCAGCGTTGTAATTTTTTATTTAAACTATTAGTCGTGAACGACTTTGACCACACATTTACTAACCTAATATTGTTAAAAACTTAAATATTATTTCTTGATATGGTTTTTTGTATTCCTCAATAAATGGAAAAGAACAACAACATACTGGTAGGGTATGTATCTTCTCTTTCAAGCGTTCTGTTTTGCTAGTTTTAAAATAATATAATAATATAAAAATAGTACTCACTCATTCTTAAACAAGTTTTTAGAGTTGTTGGTAATTCCCTAGCTCTGGCTACCCCACTCCCCCACTCTCTCTCACTGGGAATGTATGGGGCATGTATGTACGAATTCCTATATGATATGAGGTATACGATAAGCTCAATCTAATTATAAATTATTTTTGCAGGTTTTTACAATAACCATCTTAGTGGGAATTACGTCATGTAGCATAGGTGGTTTGACGTACAGAGATCCATACCCGGCTCTAAAGCCCTCGCAAGGAGACGATCCATGCAAACCGCTCTACTGGTATCCGAAACATATCCCAGATTATTGCAATGACCCAAAATCAGTGCCCATGCCAGTGCCAGTTCCCCAACCAAAACCGATGCCACCGCCACCACCTGTGGTGATACCTATGCCGATGCCGATGCCACCTGCGCCTTTACCAATACCAGTGCCAATGATGATGCCTATGCCAGTATGTGGCCCTCCTATGCCACCATGTGTCCCTCCTATGCCAGCATATGGCCCTCCTATGCCAGCGTATGGCCCTCCTATGTCAGCATATGGCCCTCCTATGCCAGCATATGGCTCTCCCATGCAGGCGTACGGCTCTCCTATGCCAGCATATGGTCCTTCAATGCCAGCAAATGGACCACCAGCGTATCCGTCTATTCCTGCGCCTTACCTTGGCTCCGTAGCCCACTCTGGTTTCGTTCCAGGAGTGGAAGGGCTTGTGACCCATGACGGAGGTATTAACATCCTACCATTTTCAGACGTTTATGCTGAATATATTGAAAAACATAAACAGAAAATGATCAGAATTAGACTTCAGGAACTCCTTGATAAATATGACAAATTTCCAAAAGGGTTCCATAGGAAATCTCGCAAGCATAATAGAGATTACGAATAATATTTTCTTTATTTACCGTTAATGTTTAAGTTTATTTAGTTAGATGGTCTGATACTTTTTCGTATCACGGTGTTCAAGTAGCACGTTGATATATTTTTGATATCTTCTCTACATTATTTTGATATTTTTCATGTACTGTGTTGCGATACATTATAAAAGGGAGTAATGTTTTTTGGTTGCACTGATTCTACTCTGACCAGATCAGAGTAGAAACCAGCAGTTAAATCAAATCGTGAGCATTATAATGTTTTTGTTGCTGACCAAGTTTAGATATTTTGACTGACCACAAGTGACATAGGTTACAGGAACTACAGTATATATGCTATAGGAGTAGTTGCTGACCAATTGATTGTTTCTGCAGACAAGAAAGTCAATATTCTGCTAACCGTTTTAATGACACGACAGTCTTTAGGGCCTGTGGTTTGATTAGTAGTTAAACTGACTAATCGTTAAAAACCGTTAATAATGGTTAAATGAAAGGAAATGTGTCAATTTTTTAGAAATTTAACAATTAGTTGAGTTTACTACGGATCAAACAACGGGCTCTTAGTTTTGTACATACAATAGCAGCCCGTTCTGAGTCGCAGATCAAACTCTCTCTTTTCTTCTTAGGTTTCTATAAAATTGTGGTCAAACCAGCTTAGATTAGGTGGCTAGAGCCTGGAAGTTGACCCTCATAGAGGACAACCATGGTTTAACTGTCATCAAGTAAAATAGAAAAAAAAACCGAAACCCAAAACAATCGGCCGAGAACTTAGACATAGGCAACCATTTGAAGATTAACGAAACCCCGTCTGCCATCCAGCGTACCGCCAAACCAATTCAGACTAAGTCGACTCATGATTCCGGAATTCCAGGACATGTCTACCGGTCATCCCTCGGCCATTTCTTATGGGGATTGTTCAGCTTGACTATGGATTATAGTATTAGTAACAAGTTATGAAACTGTATAACATAACATCATAAAAGATGATAAAGCAATAATATTTTCACCTCAGCAGCTCAAACAAGCAGGTTTTGCTGCTTAAAAACTGAGCAAAATTCAATTTTGCTGCAAGCGAGAGGCAAAGTAGCTTTTTAATTATTTTTTTTAAATGCCGTGAGCAGTGCTGGGGCTACTCACAACATTCGAAAAAATTTAACTTCACTTTGTTCTGTCACTTTCACTTCGATAGGAAAAAAGCGAGAGATAGAAACAACTTGATTCGAAGTTCGATTTTCAAATTCCACACATAGTTATTTTGCAAAAATGCTTGTGATTGATGCATATGCGATCGTGTCGTTGTTTAGTCGTGTATTCACCAAATGGTCACAACGGAAGACCTGCGTTGGCCCTACCAGCTTCACGCTGTGTTGTTCTCGCTGCTGAGGTGAAAAGTTGTATGTCTCACACGAGACCAAAGTTTTTTACGTCTCGTATCTTTGAATCCCTCGCTACGCTCAGGATTCTAACCTAGAATCACTCGCTTCGCTCGTGATTCAATAATAATAGAATCCTTCGCTTACTCGGGATTCAAAATCATCACTCGCAGCAAAAACCAACTTTGCTCTCTTGTTGAACAAATAACTATTTCACCATAGCAGCTGAAACAAGCAGGTTTTGCTGTTTAAGGACAGTGAGCAAAATTTGGTTTTGCTGCGAGCGCTAGACAAAGTAACTTTTTAATTATTATTTTTTAATTCCGAGAGCAGTGCTTCAGACAACATTTGAAAGAATTGAACTTCACTTTGTTCTGTCACTTTCACTTCAATACGAAAAAAGCGAGAGATGGCTAAAAGTTGATTTGAAGTTGTTCTAGAAGGCCCAAAAATAAACAAACAATTAAATGTTCGGATACACAATTCGTCGCTAGAAATCAATAATGCTGTAACCCTCAAAGACCAAACTTTATACTAGAGCCAAATTACAAACGCAAAAAAAATTAAAAAATCATAACTTCTAAACGGCAGGAGGCTTTTCAGTCCCATTTTGCAAATATTATTAAAATAAATAGTTTTGTTAAACTGAATACTCAAATTTGATATAAAATGGGTTAAGGGTGATTTTTGCGGGTTACAGCATTTTTATTCTTTTTTTTCCCCCGAAAGAATGCTGTAACCCAAAAGGGAAATGTCGTGGTGTAATTTAACAACCAAATGAAAGGGCGTTTTAAATTGCTGTAACTAAATAACAGCCACTACAACAATTTTGGTCCGAAATTACTTACTGATTTAAAAAAATAAGACCAAATTAGTTAGGAAAGCAAAAACGCTGTACAATGTTCCAGAGATTAAGTTTCTTATCTTGTATTGCTGTAAGTCTCATTTCGACAAAAAATACCGGAATTTAAGCGGGTTACTACATTTATTTGTTCTCCAATAATCTAAATATCACAAATAACTAATGCTGTAAAGTTTTTATTTTTCATCGTAGAAACACAAGACATAGACCATTCGACGCAGAAAAAATTATGAAGTAAAAATATGCAAAAAAAAACGATTTTGGTAGGAGGTGCGGGTTACATTATTGCTTTCCAGCGACGACATATAACCGTAAAATGGCAAATAATCTGTTAAAGTTTTAAATTGATGTATTTTTTACATACAAACGAATGATATTTTATTTTGTTGAAATAAAGAGAATATTTATGAAACAAATATGAAGTTTACCATGTATCTTAAATGCTGAATTATTTATCGTAGTAACTTTGTGACATAAACCGCGGGTGCAGCAGCAGAACGCATTTTTTAAAAATAGCGGGGTTTTTATAACGTTTATTTTATTCTTCTGTTACGCCATCTACTTTCGATAAACGTTGATATTATAAAAGTAATAATAGGTACATAGATATGACTGAGTCCAGTGACGAAGTCTATGCTATTCAACACCGGAAGCATTGAAGCAGCGTGTAAGAAATGCAGAATTAAGTTTCCTGCCTAAAAAGTCTCGCAAAAAACATCTAAAAGCTTATGATATTTTTAAGCAATGGAGTCTTGCAAAGGGTCAAAACACTTTTTCGGAGACTGTACTGTTAGCGTACTTCATAGAATTATCACAAACGAAGCAACCATCTACAATGTGGAAATGATATTGTTCAATGTTGAAAACCACAATAAAGACAACAGATGACGAGCAAATTGAAACCTATCCCAAATTTATTGCATTTTTGGAGAGAATGTCACAAGGGCACCAATAAAAAAAGTCAAAAAAAAAGTCCACTAGCTCCGGACAGTAATTTATTTCACTACAAAAGTAAGTATTTACCGTCATTAGTATAAAAATATATGTATGTGCACACTTACGACCTATTTGTAGTGTAGTAGTAGTTACCCACTTAGTTAGGCCCTCGTTCCAAACAACGTAACTATTAATTCGCAAAACTGCTTTTTATTTTACTTTTAGCTTTTAATTTTTGATATCGTTTGTTTTACAAATATATGTTGTATTTTAAACATGTGTTTTTTTTACTATTTAATATATTCTTACTGCTGAGATGAAAAGTTGTATGTGTCACACGATGGTAAAGTTATTTACATCTCGTTTCTTTGAATCCCCCGCTACGCTCAGGATTCTAACTCAGAATCACGCGCTACGCTCGTGATTTAATTATAGAATCCTTCGCTTACGCGGTATTCAAAATCACTTCATCACTTGAACCAAAATCAACCCTTAAATTTGATCCATAATACATTTTATCGAATAAACCGCCCGATGAAGGCCAACCCCTATTCGGAACTTAGACCATATTTTTAACGTGGGATTTCGGTACCTATTTACTTTTTATAGGTAGTCGATTAAGATTTATAGGTTTAAACCTTCTAAATATACTCTTATTATAATAAAATATTATATATTATTTTTCTGTTAACTGGATTAATAGAAATATACTAATAATATAATACCCTAATCTCATATCTTAGACCAGAAGTAAAGAAGAACTTTACTTCTGGTATAAGATCTGAGATTAGGGTCATCGGGAAATACCCTAATCAAAGGTTTTGATGATACCTCAGTCAGGGGGTGCGAAATACGCCGTTTTTAGAAATTGAAAACTTTTTATAGGGTAATAATAGAAACTTCATTATTTTACTGGGCTTTAAGGTTTAAGCATTGTGTAAAAAAAAAGTTATGAGGATCAGAACGGGTTCGTGTAAATATACACTGAGTGTGTCCGGCTTTCTCGTCGAACTTGCCCGGACACACTGCCGTGTGCCCAGATAATGTGGCCGACGTTATGGTATGGTTAACAGTTAGAGCTACAATAAAAAGACATTAACAATAAAAAGTAGCGAGATGGGCTGCAACAAATTGGGATAGAGAGATATGTTTCGTAACTGTGAGTCCATTATTGCGATGTTCTTCTTGAGATGAAAAAAAACAATACATACTTAATATGTGAACATTTATTTTAATAAATTGGAACAACTTAGCAGTAAGTATGAATCATTAAAAATGTGACTTAAAACTATGCATAAGTACCGAAGAATAAGACAATATCGCTCATCCAATAGAATAATGACATAATTGCATTTTTAGCATGCATGTTATTTTATTGTTCCACGCGATAGACCTGACCTTTAGAACACTTATGACGGTAAAATCTCAAAACACGTTTTTTTGCAATTATGTCATTATTCTATTGGATGAGCGAATAATGTCTATTTACCTTAACTATTGGACGGACCTTCTGGGGCTACAAATATACATAATACAAGTGAAATAGTTTCCTAATTAATTCCTAACAATATGTTGTAAGTCAACCTTAAAAAATAAATACTTCTACGTTTCTTACATTAATTTATTGTTCCTAGATAATTCATGGGGACACATTGAAGATTTCACATGTCAACATGGCATGCGCTGGCAATACTGAAAAATGTTTCACGCACATTACTACTTTTATACCTACTTATTTGATAGTAAACGTAATGAGATACCTAACCTGTGTTCGGACGCTCGAACGACAGGTCGCTGAAGAGTGATCAATGCGCGCGCATAACATTAAATACTTAATATTGCACTAAATTGAATGCTGGGAAGAAACTATTATAATTTTGGGTGTAGTAAGGCCAGACGTGCGATGTGACTTTAAAAAATCTCGATGTCTGTCTATCCATTTAAAGTACAATGCTGCCGATGGAGTGAAGTTATTTCTCGCCAGAACAAAAGTTTGCAGGTCAGATTGATGCAAATACTTAGGAAATTTGACAAGTGGTTCACAGTCATTCAAGTTCCACGTAAAGCACAGGTTTTCACAGTGTAACTGCCATGAACGTCGATGGTATTAAAAATGCTCAGCCCCGGTTCATCGTATCTATTGACAATTTTAAGTTATCGCACAATAAGAACAATGATTGAGTTTTGTCAGCGTTGAATGTCACCTATATGATATATCACCTGATAGGACCACTACTTACAAGATCTATACAGTTTTTGATACAAATGTAGTGGTTTAGTGACATAGAGGCGTGTCTGCACGCGTGGACCGTATAGTTGATTATGACTTAGACTGTACAATTAATCCTGAAATGCATACTCGGAGAATCCAAACAGGTGACAAAACACAACAATGTAGAGCTTAACTGTAGGTATTATCAAATTAAATAGATCCAGTTAAAGCAACAATACTCAAGCCGGCCTATATCCGTCAATGCCTAAATAATAATCATCTTGCCCAAATGTTTTCAATACCTATTGGAATGTTCGATCTCTTTATCTTAACAAGAAAATAATAAAACATAGCGATGTAGAAAAACCGGTCAAGTGCGAGTCAGACTCGCCCACTGAGGGTTTTTTACCATCGCACAATATAAACATTATAAAATGTCCACCCAGCGAGGTTCAGCAACTACGAGTACAAGAGCAGACCGACGCGATCGCGGGTGCTGCACTGCTGGGCGTTTACAATTTACCGCGCATTTTGGTTATGGAGAATGATTAAATTTATTTTTCCGTTATTTTAACAACTTTTCGGTTGACTTGTTATTCAATTAAGCCATAAACTATTGTTTTAACAACTAAATAACAAAAAAAAGGGTGTCTTCCATACATATCCTTAATTGATTTCATTTTTTTTTGTCAGTAAATCCGCCACAATAACAAAGAACCACACATTTTGTAAAAATAATGAACCAGTTACCGACTACGGTCCAAACGATACTTTTAAGTAAGGACAAAAGGACACCGTCGGTGACTGAGCTTTAACTAGATCATTGTCATTGTCATGATGACCTTTGGGGTAAAAGGAACTAAAAAAGATCGAAAATAATATTTTTAAGGCAGTACCAAAAGTTAGCTGTGGTCTATTATGTGAACCTGAATTCTAATTTCTAAAACAACCCACAAAATTTTGCTCAAAGAAGAATATTTTGTTCGGACTTACACACCTTAACCTACAATTCTAATCTCAAGTCCCGGAAACACAGATTGAACATATAACTTTCGTTAGAGTTGAGAGAATAATTTCCCCAACGCAGAATTTAATCTTACTTCCTATTGAGCAGGTTTTCCTGTTTGCAACCTCGGCCATTCAAATATTGCGATGAAAGGCCGCACAGCCACTACTCGAAACTAATGGGAAATGCTGCTCCCCTGCTCGTGACCTAGGTATTTAAAACTGATTAAACTGCTATGTCGTTCTGCTGGCTGTCTTAAGAGTATTTGTATCAAATCAAAGGAATGTATAACTTTTGTTGTTGATTTTTGCACGAGGTCTGAATTGACTTTAATGTCGTCTGAAGAAACCATAACACTTCCATAGCATATATTTCAAGCATCTTCAACAATTTGGATATCACCAAAATGGTACCGAAATAGGAACGGCACGTCGCAGGTTAATTAGACTCTTAATTACTTAATCACGAGTTAAAAAACTTGTTAGTTCTACTACCTATTTAATAAATACTTTTAAAATAGCGTTTTTAAAACCATTGGAATGTATTGTATGGACGGTTTTAAATAATTTGCTCAACCTTATCTGCATAATTATCAATTACTTATACGAGCATTAACCTACTTTATAAACAGTCGTTAACATATTAGTACGTAATTCTACCATCATGAGCTACATTCTAATCACAGCTACTTTTTTATAGTTTCAGCAATTTTTGTGGCAATATTACGTCTCATTGTTCGTCTTGTTATTTTTCCAGAGTGCAAAAACATATTGTCATATTGAGATTTGTGTTTAAAAATACTTTTGATTAGGTTTGATTTTTGACGTTATTTAAGTAAGTACCTAGATTGGTGAGACCCGTTATGGACAAGGCACCAATAATGGACACTTGATTCTTATTTTACAGAAGATAAGGGTTATTCATTGTTTTGCAGCAATCAATTTAGTACCGTATAAAATTTGAATAAAGAGTGACGAGGTGCCGTCACCCTTCTTAGAAATAACACTTTTCTCGTATGTTTTGAACATTTCCGTCAATTGAGTATATTTTGTCAATCTTAATCATAATAGATGCAAAAAAACGCGTTTGTTTGTTATTTATCCTGACTTCGAATTGGAACATTTCCGCGGGAGCACGGAAATATGATTAATTACTCGTACTTAGTAGGTTTCATGAGGACAGATAAAAGCTGGGAAAATAAGTTTTCTTTGCTTGATGAATATGAGATATATCCCAGGCATATATTTGCCTCTTCTTCTGTTTAAAGAACTAGTCATACTTTGTAGTTACGTTATTTGTGTTTATTGTATATTGTAGCACGATTTATCCTTCGTCTATTTTATTAATTAGTGGGACACAGTACAATATACAGTACATCACTACTTTATACATACATACAACGGCCATTTAAGCCCAATAACTAGTTAATTAATTGAAGCGGAATAGTACAATCTAATGATGACTGATGAGTAGTGATTGCGAAATAGCTTTTACCGAATATTGTATAAAAAAACGTCATCCAAATTCAATCTAAAAATACTCAACTACTTTGCCAAGTGCTTTACTTCTATACTCTACAACACGAATTTGGATTGTTTCAATATAACTCAATATTTGAGTTAAATAGGAGAAGTAGGTTTCGTGTTGAGTTCACTAATTTAAAATGTGTAAACCTAAATTTCTAAACGGGATTATTTTTGGACTAGATGCGAGTTTTACGTTTAAAAAAATTGAATTAGCGAATAATTATAATGTGGAAGTGCTCATACGTCATGGAACAACGTACAGGACGTACCTACCTACAGTGCCGTAGGTACCGACCCGCTGCCGCAAAAACAGTGGCTCGGAAGCCTCCAGCACCCGAATGGATATACTACCTACATATTAAATCACGCCTGTTTCACAGAGAGGTAGGCACCACTTTTTTCCACCTGCTACGATTCTGACAAATATAATATAATATTAATATAACCAGATTAGTAACCAGACCTCCCGGTGCGTTTGTATACAGTAAGAGATTTAATGAAAACATAAAACACGCTCATGCCGACGACAGTATTGATTGACTGACAAGCTCGCAATTTTACCTGTCTATGTACTAAGTGCGAAAGTTCCAGTCGTGTCGACAAGCGCGGTACTTTGGAAAAGTCGGTCGTTGATGTATTGTTATGTATACAGGGTGGATAAAACGAACGCCACGTAGACGGCAACTACCTTAAATAATGGAAATAGCTAGTTCCACGCGAAGGAGATTTCCTTTTATTTTTGAAAACATAAAATACCGTAATGGCGGCCGACTTAAAAACAATACCATAATACGTCAAGGGTAATACGGTTTTACCAAGTCGAATAGAGGCCCAGTAAACCCACCCGCGCGCGCCCGGCGCCGGACGCGTTAACTATTCTAGAAACACTAACTCTAAAAGCATACATAAAAGATACCATTACGAGATATTGTGATGCAGTTTCAAAAAATCATTACGATCTACTTACTACTAATTACATCCTAATATTATCTTTTTTCCCAGCATACACTATACATTATTTAATTGTTAGCATTAAAATATTACTCTTTTCTACCAATTAAGGAGACGATTTTTAAGGTAGAGCGTATATATTCTGCTCTAATAAAATATTTTATACTATTTTAATATTTTAGCTATGTCAGTCTATTATATTCTGACTAAATAGTAAAGACAATAGTGATTCTAGTGTATTCAATATAGTTCATGGTTTTGAGCGAACTTCAACGCCGTCGACGCGGTTTTTATGGTATTTTATATACCCACAAAGTTAAAGTTATCGAATCTCGAATTAATACAGCAGATTCTCAAGGGCACGGCAAAACAATATTGCTTTGACAAGCTGTCGTATTATATGTTTAACTCGGCCGTCATTACTGTCGAATGCAAATAATGATAATACGAAAAACGTCAAAAGCAAGAAGGTTTTACCGGGCTATTCCCAGTAGTCCGCACCCCGTAGTTCGCACTGCGAACTACTGAGAATTTTTATTCCCAGTAGTTCGCACTGCGGACAAATGGGAAAATCAAAAGCCAGTAGTTCGCACTGTTTAATTCAACATAACTGTGTTCAATTTCATATGGTATTATAGGAGCAGGAATATAAAAAAGTAATTTTAATTTAACACATTTATTTAAAATTACTGACAATTTAAAAAAAAAACATTAATTTTACGAAAATATTAACAAATCAACATAGTAAAGCATTTTTACTCTATATATATAATATTTATTAAGTCACATATAAAATACATATAAATTTAAAAAAAATTAACAAATAAATGTGTTAAATTAAAATTACTTTTTTATATTCCTGCTCCTATAATACCATATGAAATTGAACACAGTTATGTTGAATTAAACTGTGCAAACTACTGGGATTTTGATTTTCCCATTTGTCCGCAGTGCGAACTACTGGGAATAAAAATTCTCAGTAGTTCGCACCACTTGCCGGAGGTGCGGACTAGTAAGAATTTTTATTCCCAGTAGTTCGCACTGCGGACTACTGGGAATAGCCCGTTTTACCGGGTGCTGACGGGACGATTTAACAGTCAAGGAAGACCTATACTAAACCAAAACTTTACAATATCATAAATACTTGTTAATACTACCTACAGTTGTGATTCTACTGACTTTTTGTGAAACTGATAAGTTCACCATTACATAAACGATAGGTACAAATATAAAAATAATAAAGCAGTAACTAATGAAGAAATGGCGCGGAATGCCTTTATCAATATTTCTTGTAGAAGGCGCCAGCGAAGCGAGAGATCGACGTAGGTACATCAATTAACAAATGTTTACTACTTTAATTTAAGTACCAATTTCACCTAACGATGTTAACCACTTAACAGATAATTAGAGCGTTAACAGCTGTCAAAATGTCTGAACTAACAGTCGCTTAACATTGATTAAATTTAACGATTTGTTAAATTATGTTTACAAAAGCATGTTTTCACAATAGCGGATTTTCTCATCGCGTTCTTTTTCAATCGCAAATTTAATTATTCGTCTTTCTGCATGTAGCGTTTTTCCATATAGCGTTATTTAATGACATGAAGAAACGCGATTCATAACATTAACGATTATCAAATAACGAGATGTGAAAATTCGCTATTATGAATAAATGCTTTAGTGACAATAATCTAACAAACCCAATCGTATGGTGAAATTGGTACTAAACCTCTTAAAATATACAGGATGACTAGCAACGAAGTAAACTAAAACTCACTACACCATTAAGAACGTTACGTAATAGATTGAAAGGCGCTAAGACAATTACTTTGTTTTCTATTAAAATAAACATTAAATGATATATTTTTATTCAGGATCACGGCTAAAATGGCCATGTTCCTGAACTCAATTTCTTACTCATCTGATCGTTTGATTTTCAAATAGGTTGTAACATGAAAATGTTAGGTGACCATCATTAAAGTATTAATAGGAAAACGTAATATTATTTAAATAAAATGCAAAACTTGAACTGTCTTAAAAAACACAATACTAATAGAATTTCAATCATAGATGGCAAAATTAAGCTGGTGTCACAACCCTGCAGTCACCCTGTATAAACTACAATTTCCATGGCAACTAGACTCATCTAAAATAAAGGAAACACATAAGTTAACGACGCCGCCCACCAGGAACGAAACACGACTGCTTATTAAAACAAACAAAAGCACAATTATAGCTTCACATGGCCAAAGAAAGATATCTCGATGCTATGATGCTATGCTATGATCATCACTCAACCCTGAATAAAACATTCCCTCAGCCTAGTGAATGTTTATTTTACCAGAAGAATTCGATCACCAACGAAAATATAATAAAATACAATACAACTCCCGGAGCTCCTCGCCCCGTTAAGCTAGATTATTATTATATAGGTAATTAACCAAGTAACTAGTATAATGCAGCGTTTTCCTGTACAGCAAATTGACCGTAAGGCTACGTCCGCACTGACAGGCGGTTTGCTTAGCGCAGCTAGAGCCTAGCGTGTTTTCGTACGAGAAACGAACTGACACACAAGTGCTAGAATCTTCGCAACCGGCCGCGCTGCGTTCTTGGCTACTCTGGCTTTTGCTAGGCGACTACTTAAGGTAACACTCTAGTCTCTAGGCGTTAAACGTAGCCTAATAGCAGATAAGTGGCGTGTGAGGCGACCCGGCCATATTCGGACATTTTATTACCGTTAACGAAAGGCTTAATTAAACTGAGTTTTATTTCTGTGATAATAATTTCCATTAATTGAGGACTAGGATTTTAAGATATTCAATCTGAACTCGAATTCAAATTCTTCTGATTTTAAGAAAAGTGACGCAGTAGATTAATAAATTAATTCATCGTATATTAATTTTAATATAAATAGAGATAACGAGCTGCACTTGTCGCATTCGGATCACCCGTACGGTTCAAGGTACCTTCATAAATCCTGCACTGCATTGCCTTTTAGTGTTAACAGTATCATCTAGCAATCTCGGGTGTATATTTAATCTAGAGAAAAACTTTTCCTATATCGTCGGTGAAACTGCAAAACCGCGTAAGTAACATTTTAAGTAAGGAGCAAAATGCACCTTTTTAATAAGACGGTAAGGTTTATTTTTCTCTATCATAAATTTGTTAGTTACGCGGTTATGCAGTATCATCGACGATATGTTTTAATTAATACATTTTTTGTGGCTTATGTTAACATTCTTATTTACAACGCGATAGTTTAATTTATTGCTATACTAATTACGAATACACGTCAGTTCCTAACTGAAGTGAAATTAATAATATTCTCATATCTATTTAACAGTTAAATACAATAGTCTAAGGTATCGTATTCACAAATAACAAAACCTTACAGCATAACATAACACGTATACAGGTAAAACTTATTGTTGTTATGATTGGGTGGAACATTCTAAATCTGTTTTTCCCTGAGAACCACCTGTAAGTTTAGATCGTTGATTTTATTAAATTATTAGTCTCAATTCAAACTTAAAAAATTAGCCGTCATAAAACTAGCCGTAATAATAAAAGCTATTATTGACCTTATGCGGCAGCATTTACATTAAGAGCAACAATGTTCTCGATTTAATTTCGGCACAGAAACAACTGAGTGAGTTACAGTAGGTACTCGCAAAAAAAACAATATTGTGTGACTTGATACTAGAGCACAACTAGCCTTCCTTGAGCTCGTCGGCAGAGCTCCGCTGCACAGGCAGCGATAGCTCAAACAATATTGTGTGACTTGATACTAGAGCACAACTAGCCTTCCTTGAGCTCGTCGGCAGAGCTCCGCTGCACAGGCAGCGATAGCTCAAACAATTAAGTTACTTTATTATTTGTAATCAGGTCAATCTGCGCCATTTGTACGTGATACGAGCCACAGCTGGAGCAAATACCTATTCCTTCAAATGTTGTGTAAAGGCCTTTTCTTAAGTGCTTTGTTTGATTACTTTGTTGTGTAAAGTAAAAACATGTAAAACAAAAATTAAATTAATAATCTCAGAAAAACTAAAGTTGAGCTGTTTTGCAGGGACAAAAAGGTTTAGACGCTAACTTATCTAACTAAGTACATAAACATATTCAATAAATTATTATATATAATTAAGTTCACCTATATCGGCCTAATTAGAAGCTCGTTAAAATGATAATGACTTGATCATTAACATTTGTATTGTTTATCAATCGATCGTCCCGAGGCCCAGTTCGCTGAAGACACGCAGGCCCAGGACACAGGCCCAGGTGTGGGCGCGCTAGAACTTGTGGCTCGGCGCGGGGCGCTCGGGCGGCGTCACGTTCAAGCCCATGTTGTCATACGAGAAGTCCAGCGTGGTGTCCTCGGCAGGGTGCCGGTTGCTGAGCGCTGTGCTCATAGTCTTCGGGGTGGTAGCGCCCTGGCTCTTCTCTGTCTGCGAGGTCCTCGTCTCCAGGTCCCGCGCGTTCAGGGGCTGTGTTCGCTTCAGTGGGTCAGTATTCGGAATGTCTAGTTTTAATTCGGGTTTCGGCTTTGCCATCTCGGCGTGCGGGTTGTGATGGGTGAGGCCGGTGGCAGGGTATTGCTTTACTCGATTCTGGAATTAGAAGAATAAGTGGCGACGTGAAGATCCCATTGCGCAAGAAAAAAAACAAAGTGGCGTATTGAAAACCTAACAATAAGAATTAGGGTAATCAACTTATCATCTTAGGAATTAACTAAGGCGATGTTGTTAATGGGAACTAACCAATTTTCCTGTAATTTTAGGTAACTTGTAACAACCCCCCCTGAAATAAAAACGTCTTACCTACATAATCATCTTTAACTTTAAACCTACCTAACTAACCTACACTCGTAATCTCTACTCACTACTTCATTCTGCGCAATACTACATACTACATCGTGATTTGGCCTCGTGATCGTCTAGTGTAATGCGAACCCTACTTTGTGAACCTGACTAGTAACCTAAGTACTTTAATGAGCAAGAGATTACTATTTCTTATATTAATAATTAAGTACCTTCTTCCTACTGGTTAAACTTATTATTTAGAGATACTTGGGGAAAGGACTCCTTGTTATAAATTATGAAACTAAACTACCTCTTAAATTAATTGTAACCAAGTGAATGTCTTATTTATTCTTAAATTGAGCCATTAGATCCTCTAGGAAGATCTTGATTACTATTAAAATGATTTAGTCAAAATAGAACAATTATGTTGCTTCACTAGACAAGTTTAGTAACTACTTGTTTCACTACTGGAAAAGGATAAATATATATTAGCGGTAAAAAGGTCGGGCTCCTCCCCGCCCGTTCCGCTGCTCTCGGCCATTGCTATAGAGCTCGCCCGCTAATATTTCTATTATTACTTAGTATATCACTTTAATATATTAGTGTTAATACTTGTAGACTCGTTCCAGTCTATTTTATACTTTGACTCTACCAGCATTTCCTGAGGATCCCCATTGAGAAGAATATGCCGAAACAAACTCAAGGGTCAAGCTCCTTTAGAATAATTAATTAGCTTCAAATTCATCAACTGGAATTTGTATTAAGACAAAACATTATCATAAAGTTCAGTCCAGATCTCTAAATAAATTCTTTAACCACATCTCTAAGTTAAACTAGTATCTCATATTATTTCCTAATAATAAAGCTTAGGTGACTTTCTCTAAAATTCATAATCATAGCTATCAATGTTTAACAAAACACCAACAGTAACCCTAATGTAGCTCAAATTATGGGTATGCTAACCTTTAACTCTCAGGTCTAGAACATGAGTTATGAAATCACTTTCATAGCCATTTTTAGCACTATAACCATAGTACAAACTGTTAAATTTACAGCTATTATTAACCTTTCTCAGAAATGCCATCTCTCGACAAATAACTTTCTTATTATAGTTATAAATAAAATATGTAAAGTCCACATACATATGGGTACTGCTCCACAGTAATTCAATCACAACCTTTAACCAAGTAGGTAGTTTCAGTAGATGGCAAATGACCCTATAACCTGATATTGATTTATCGAGTTTAAGAATAACACACATAATCAGTGCAGTGAGCTTCCGAGTGGCTTGTTATATCAATAGACTGGTCTAGTCTAGTGGCCCTTTGGTCGCATCACTATCTGGAGTCCCTAATTATCATAGCATCCTCACAAGATGGAATGTACCCAAACTACACATCGCTTATTTATGTTAGAGGATCCGTGGAACCATCTAGCAAACATGTAAGTACAGTGACCCTCTGAACGGCCTTAACCAGTAACAGGAAAGCCTTAGCTTTGGTTTGTACTGTACATCCCTAACTGTTAACGATGAATTGAAAGAGAACAGACCAACCCGTAAGTACTACTCAGATCCTAGACCTAGCTAATGCAAAAGATAGTTTGTGTAAACCTCGTATTATTTGC
Organism: Acleris emargana; assembly: GCA_927399475.2. Lineage (NCBI taxonomy): Eukaryota > Metazoa > Arthropoda > Insecta > Lepidoptera > Tortricidae > Acleris > Acleris emargana. Next base: position 31,330,625 of record OV656835.1, read on the forward strand.
TTTCCTAGTATCTTATAAATAAATATAACTATTTTCCGACCACAAATACAATTCCTATTGCCTAGTAATGTCTCAGTACGTATCTCAACGGCCCTATTTAGCTTCAACCTGGTGTGGACAAATTATGGCAATTTACTGTAACTTGAAGGGTACCAATTTCGACGTTTTGTTTATTACACACTCGGGCGGGCAACTAGCATCCCTTTATCAACTAGTGATCCACTAAACGTCCACTTAGATTTCCACTTGCTCTAACAGAGGTCTACCTTAACCTTTATAAATGATAAACACCGAAAGCACACCAGTAAAATTTAGCCGAATACAAACGCAACACTATTCAAACACTATTTCCTACCTAATTCTAATTTGACGTTTCTTAATTATAACCACTAAATATTTATAACTTATTTCTAAGAATCCGAAATTGAAATGCTAGTTTATATTTACCAACTTCAATAATCTTGATTGTTACGTCATCGACAGCGGCGATGTGAAACAAACCTTGTCAACATACGTCTAGCTACTCACGTTACGTGTTTATAAGTCTCTCACGGTGTAATGAAAGAACTTCTAACTACCTAATAACCCTAGCTTCCTATCGGTATATTGTTTTAGTGCAACTAAAAGTCCAATACCTACGACTTTTACGATTACGTTAAACGTGTGAGTGATGTATGGCTATTCAGGTGCAATAATAACCATCTAGACCAACTAAGACCTAACATAATAACGAGTTCGGAAAACCAAGTTTCCTGTGTGTAGTCCTAAGACCCAGCAGCCGGCTATTGCTAACCTTTAGTTGGCTTCCAGGTGGAAATAATACCTAACGTGGTCGATATATAAATATATAGATAAGGGGGCCAACGCAATGAGGTATTCCACGTACCACCTCCACTACCAGAAGTGGTTCGGATTCGTCTACGTGGATTCCTATGAAGAGAGTAAACGGAATACCACTAGCGTTGTCTGACTAACCGAATAAAGGCGTCAGAGACCTTGTAACACGAACCCTCTAGACCCACTCAGTTAATGAGATGAAACCATCCGTTTCCTGATTGTGGATACCTTCAGGTCTCATAACATAACCAAAATGTGAGCGTAGGTTTTCCTTTCCGAATATTACGCTGCCTGGAGCTCTGTGTACTTGGCTACCAATAAAGGCGCCATAACAGAGTTCTGGAAAACAAAATAGAGTTAATAAACTTATAAAAACATACCAAAAGTACACAAACCCATATTATAACACATTCCCATAGACACTGTTTAATACTAGAGCTAAACCATCTTCGTGCTAGCGATTCTCGTTAACTTGTAGCGATACCTGTACGCTACATAAAGAGACACACAAACATATCCACACCTATTAAACACAGAGCACAAAATAATTAAAATACAGGACAAAATGGACGATACAAATACCCCGTGACAATTTTCCACACTCACCCCCTCGACGTCTCTATAAAAAAAGTGACGCTACCATTTTCCGTCCGCCCTTATCTAGACTTTTTCTCGTCATGCGCACTACGAGACTTTCGAGACATCATAGACCAATGCTAAATCATCCGTATCACCTACTATTAGAGATTATTTACGTTTGTATTCCATTTCCTAATTTTCGCGCTACCTGTGCGAATATCCAGGCGTCAGTGCGCCAACCTTCCCGCACTTATAGTCTTAACTCTTTCGGTACAAAGTTAAACCTAACGTAACGAGTAGCAAATAGTGCTCACTTTCCCTTGAATTTATCTCTATCTTTTTTATTTATTCGACTTCCGTTACCTGGACACTCTTTGTTAGGTTTTAATAAATAATATTGCCTCACTACAAAAGAATTTGTGCAATCCTTTCTTAAATTTATTTTATTAAAATAAATAAATTAAATTTGTTTATTGTCTGAATATTATTAAATCGCCAACAGATGTTTATCATGCGTTGTATGAATTAATAAACAGCGCCATCTAGGCGTCTTGAGGGGTACTCGTAACCTTCGCTAGATGTCAATTTTAATAGTCTAGTCGCCAGATTAGTTTCTTAGATTCTCTCGAGAGGTCGCTTTACTTAATTCGTATGAAGGAAATATTATCGACCCCTATTTATCTGTTGACGAGATTAACATGAGTTTTAAACTTGGGATTTACACTTGTGTACCAGTACAAACTCTTCGTTTTTTTAAGCAAACCCTTCGAATGCAAATCGTTCCTTACCACTTACAGTATCAATTACAGCAATAAAAATATGTGTGCTACTTGGTTTGACTCCCGGTTACCTAGTACTTATTTTTTATTATGTATAAATGCAATTTTTCCTTGTAAAGCTGGTAAAAAAATTGTCATACTAGTTGGCTGTGGAGATCTACTCGGTTTAATCAACGAATTATTAATATAAAATTATATACGGGGTTACCTAGAACTTAACGTACCTAAATATTACGGCGATTACAAATACTCCAGTTAAATTGGCGATTGAAAGTACCGTTTTTTTTGCTGAGTTGTTTGTGATATTGGGCCAATGAATAATCCAAGTTTGTGCCGAACGCAACGTTGTCAAAAACAAATATATACCGCTAAATTTTCTGACTATATTTAGATGTATATTTTATGCAAATATACCTAACCCTAAAAACTAGTTTTTTATAGTACCTTCTCGGAACGTTTTTAAATGAGACTAAATTTGCTACAATATGATACTAAAATAGTCTCTGCAGATCCGACAGTTTTTGAGATAAAGCTTTTCAAAATTCATATTTTTTTCGAACTTCACCGTTTTTTGAACTACCTTTACGAGCTGCGGTACCAACCAACTATTCGCCAGGGCCGTAACGAAAACCAGCTTAAATCTGGCCAGGTTACCTCCTACACGAGACTGCTCGATTTCACTCCTTGCGGACACACCGCCAGGTGCACACGAGTCCTTGCACTACTATATAATACACATTACTGTGCATAAATACAGTGACATGGTAAACATATGTATGGTGTAAACTTTATTGTACAATAAATACCTTACCGTGTTTCTTACGCCGATTATTCTCAGGGCTAAGGATTTATTTTTCAAACCGGTGGTACTTAATGCTTTTTGACATTCATAGGTGCATTATATTAAAGAATAAAAAGTTATACTGCAGAGCTATTTGTAGCCAAGGGAGGCAATGGCGTTCCCAAGGAAGCGTTCTTTGCCACCCATAAACTAATTAACGGATTTAAAAGTTAAAACGATATTCTGGGCTGGTCAGGAAAGGGTTTTCTTATCCCTTAATACTTTCGTCAAGTTCTGGGACATGTATAGTGTATAGTGACCCTGCCCAATTACCTACATAACCCAAACATTATTTTAATCATTGTGTCTAGAAATGGACACACGTAGGTACGTGTGTACAACTCTAGTAAAGTAGAACTAACGATGGACGATTTCTGAATCATAGTTGCAAACCCTAAAAAGGGCTAAAACAAATTGAAATAAAACCAAAAGTGGCTTTCCTAAATATTAATAACAATAATATCGCACCTTGGTGGGCTGGAACTTCTGTTTGATGTACCTCCAGGAGAACTTGGCGCGGCAGACGAGCAGGCAGCCCGCCAGCAGCAGCGCCAGCGCCACGCCGCTCATGGCGAGCGCCGCGCGCGCCTGCCGCTGCACGCCTGCACCAAACCACGCACACTCGTACATTCCTCGCACTCGGATATATTCGTATGATTCCTCTCAAACTGAGCTCATATATAAAAAATTATAAAAAAAAAGATAAAAGATGTTTATACAGTAAGTAGGACGCACGGGCGCTTTTACACGTAAAAAAAAGCCGAAATGTCTGCACACGGTATACAACACACAGAACGAATCGAGGCCGGTATTCGTATTTCAGAAAATAGTACCCGGGTAATAAAATATGTACTCCAGCCACTTCGGGTTCGGGGACAACTTCTATACTATATAATATAAGAGTTTTGATAATTCAAATCTGAATTGCAGAGACCAAATTCCTATTAAATTGTACATTTTGTGAGTCGTTGGAGATGGTAATACAATCTCGTGGCAACGATCGCGATTTAGTAACCTATAAGTCCTATAACGCAGCAACGCTAATGCGACGACGGTAGCGGCAGGAGCGGTGGCTACACTCGCGAAGCTTTCAGTTGAACTTAACTTAATACAAATAGTTATGGAGAAAATAAATCGCTTTGCATAAAACACTTCAAACTTATCATGAATACTAATAACGACGCATGTAACTGGCTCGTAGTTTTGTATGGGCAGGTAGTATCAAACTATTTTTTTTTGGAAGATGTAAATATGTCATCAACTGAAATATTCTTACACAATATGAACTATGCGTCCTCTTTACTATCCCCTGCACATCGCAGCATCATCGCGACCATTCCGACTGTAAGTCTGACGGCCAGTAAGGAAAAATAAGTTCGCACTCGCACTAGGCGCTTTGTATCTAAATAACAAAATAATGTAAGATTTTGTAAAAGAATATTATTTAACAGTACATTCGGACTATAAGCAGCTTCTTATTTACTTACTTCAGTACCTTCACGCTTTAACGCCTTTAACAGATTAGTGCAGCAGTTCACGTTAGTTCAGATGACGTTAAAGTGACATGGGACTGTATGTAAAAACGTTATACGTTCTTCTTTGATGCACATAATTTTAACACATTAATATGAATATGAAAGAACAACGCTAATTTAGTTTAGAAACCAAAATATGTATTAACGAAATAGGTCATACAGCAGCGCATACGTAACAGATTGCGAGCCCATCGCCTAACAGTACTACTATACTACGAGTACAAGCCTTTATTCTCTTAGTCGCCTTTTACGACATGCACGGGAAGACATGGAGTGGCACATGTGCGTGATGTGGCTTGGGGTGGCCGGGCACTTTTATAACCCAGCAGCCACACTAATGCGCTTGTAAACATCTTAGCCGGACTGAGTGTGCAACATGTTGTTGCGGAAATAGTAAACAAGTTTTTAAGATTTCTAGGTAATTCTATAGGTTCTGCCTACCCCACTCTGGGAACGAAGGCGTGAGTGTGTGTATTTATGTGTTTTTTATTTTATGGCATAGAGAAGGCAAACGAGCACACAGGCCACCTGATGGTAAGTGGAAACTGTGACCCATACACATACGCATTCACAAGACTGCAATGCAATCCTAAGACTGCAAATGCGTTGCCAACCCTGAGGACTAAGATGCTGTCTTATCCCCAAACCGGAACACAACAATGCGAACATTGCTGTTTGGCGGTAGGTTAACGGATAAGATGGTGGTAGCGATCCGGACGGACCCTGTACAAGGTCCTACCACCCGCATAAATGTACCTACTCGTAATAAAATTACAAAAACCGTCCTAGACCTCAACGGTGCTTAAGACTCTCTCTCATGAAACCTTTCACTCACCACAAACACAAACCAAGGTCGGAGGACCGGGACGAAGGATTTCATGGATCACATAGGCAAATTTGTGGATAACGATAATCAAAATCGTCGCGGACAGAAGTTAGTATCCAACTAATTATACCTATCAGGAGACACCGCGGGACTCGAACCCACGACCTTCATCTATTCATATAAGATAGCGTCGCTATCTACTACGCTAGCACTAGCTGGACGGACGGTCGAAATAGTAAACTACGGACAAATGCACGCGTAAGACTAAATATAAAGAAAACGAGTCACTCGAACAAATTTTGATTCGCTATTTGCAAATGAAAACAAAAGCGAAAAGAATTAAGTTTGTAGTCCCTGCGTATCTAGAAAAAAAAACATTACCCTCCGTAATGAAAAAATGAAAAAAAAAAAATAATCGAAATGATAAACAAAAATAACACGATTCTTACATTGTCAAAGCCGCTAGTAAATATGTTTACGTGGTACAAAAGTCAAACGGATACTTACTGCCGTAGTCTTCGGGGGACGAGGATCCCTCCGAGCGGCGCAAGTATCGCAAATCAAGGAGGTAGCCTGAAACAGATAACGATTTTGATACAATAATACTCGCACGGGTGCTCTTCGACTGACCTAAAATTTTATGTGCTAAAATGTTTTGGTCGAAAATGTTTCCTATAATATTGAATGGCATACTTCTTTCAAATTCAAATTCAAATTCAAATTCAATTTTCCTTTATTTCGTCAACATAGGTAACAGCTAGGTGACAAAGGTTTATATGTTGTACAACCATGCTGAGCCGTTTAGGCGTACGAATTCTTGTTTAAGGCAAGCATCTATTACGTAGCACAAACAAATAACTACAAACTTATATCTATAATAAAGTTAAATAATGAAATAGTATTCTTAAATGTCCAAACTTCAATTAAATATTACATCCAATTAAGCATTCCAGTAGTTTATAGGTAATTAGAGTTCAAATAGTTAAATATGAAGTCATTTGTATTCTTAATTAATATAGGTAGTTATAATAAAATGCGCAATTATTGATTATTATTTACAAGGGTAGGCTATCGTCATTTAAAAATTCCATAACATGATAGTAACATTTCTCGGATAGAAAACTATATAACATGCGTTTAAATCTAGTTACAGTTAGCTTTTGCCATGATTCAGGTAGTTTATTATACATTTTTGGTGCCATAGTAAGAATGTTTTTTTGCATCAAGGTGGTCTTGCACCTACCTACTTCCACTTCTGGTTTCCTTTGTCGAAAGTTTAATCTTTTGGGTGGCTTTTTCATTTGAAATAAATTAGGATTCCCTTTCACAAATACACAGCATTCAAATATATACAGGGAAGGGAAAGTCAGTAGGTTTAGCGATTTAAAAGAAGGTTGACAGCTCTGTAGAGGGCTCAAGCCCGCAATCGCTCTAACACACCGTTTTTGTGCCCTGAAGACCATGACCCGAGATGAGGAGTTTCCCCAAAACACAATACCGTATCTAAGGTTTGAGGAGACAAAGCCGTGATAAGCTGTTAGAACTGTAGCACGGTCAGTGATTTTCGCCAACTTATGGAGCGCAAACGAGAATTTATATAATTTTTTGCATACTTCCATAGTGTGCGACTCCCACGACATGTTATTATCTATATGTAGACCTAAAAAATTAGTTGTCCGTGTTTTGGCTATGTTTTTACCATTATAAATAGGGTTTAGAGATGGAGCTGCTTTACGTTGACTAAATTGCATTACATTGGTTTTGTCTAAGTTTACCTTTAGATTATTATTATCTAACCAGTTAATAGCATCTTTTATACAATTGTTAACTTCATCTTCGTACTTGCCGTTAGTGTCTAGTTCAATGAATATAGTGCTATCATCGGCGAACAGTATCATCGGATGTGTGACCGACTCAGTTATGTCATTTATATAGACCAGAAACAACAGTGGCCCAAGGACACTACCTTGCGGCACTCCGTACCTTATTTTCCTGCGTTCTGACCTATATGTCATTTCCTCTCTGATTTTCTTACATAGTTGTGTGATCTCGGTGTATTGTTCCCTATTCCCCAGATACGATCTTATGAGTTCCAGGGGTCTGCCGCGGATTCCGTAGTTGTTCAGCTTGGCAAGAAGTATGTCATGGTCTACATAGTCAAAAGCCTTAGTCATATCCATGTAGATAGCACAAGATGCCTTCCTATTATCGAGGCACTCGAGAGCTTTTTTAACTAAATCGTATATGGCTAATATTTATAGACGTGTTTTTCCGGAAACCTTTTTGTTCATAAATGAGTATTTTATACTTTTCCAGATAATTGTAAATTATGTCATACATGATTTTTTCAAAAACCTTTGAAAATACTGGTAGCAAGGCGACAGGACGGTAGTTACTCGGTATCTCTTTGTCACCCTTTTTATGCAAAGGTTTTATTATGGCCGTTTTTAGATTATTGGGATAAACACCTTCGGAGAAACATATGTTAATAATATGAGATAATGGTACTGCGATTATGCTGCTAACGCATTTTACAACTTTAGTGTTTATGTCATCAAAACCTACACTATTTGTGTTTTTTAGGGATAGTATGGTTTTACGAACATCATCAGGGGTGCTAGGAGTCATAAATAAGGAATTACAGTTCGATTTCATTTTGGTGTTGCAGTACAAGTCATTGTATTTATTACTGTTGGTTTCTATTTCGTCCACAAAGAAGTTATTGAAAGCAGAGACAATATCTAATGGTGTCGTGTAGCATTTACTATGAACATTTAACTTAATAATTGGCTCCTTTGGCATGTTATGTTTTGCTTGATTAATTATCTGCCAAGTAGCTTTTGATTTATTAGTCGAATTTACTATATAGTTATTATTTTGTGAAAGTTTCGTCATTTTAATAATTTTTTTCAGTCTGTTGGCATACGAACAATATGCATTTTTATTCTCTTGATTTTTGTTACGCCGATACAGCCATAATGCCTCTCTCTTTTTTAGAATAAGATTTTTTTGCATACTTACATATTTTTTGTTTTAAAGCACTGTTGGTCTAAAATTTTAATTACTAAAAGGCTTAATCCATAATATTGTTTGGTTAAAGCTTCAACAAGTAAAAAAAAAGACAAAACTAAACTACACAAAACAAAACACCTACGTCTCAACTAATCTATAGGTTAGGTTAGAATTGTGTGTGCGAAGCGCCACAACTACACAGAATAGGAGCACCGCGAAACGGAGCACCGTCGACTTCCCCTCACGGTTAACGTTATACCAAAGAATGATTCGACAAAAAAAACGTTATTTCGAACAAATGTTATACTAAACAATTTATCAACCAAACAATATTATGCAAAACAATTTCGATCAAACAGTTTTCGACATTAAAATCATTAAACGTTGGTATGAAAAAATATATGTGGCAAAACGAAAATAGGACAAACAATTTTAGACCAACCGAAATACACCCACTATAATACAATTAAAACCGGCAACAGCATGTCTGACCATGCTCAGTGTATGTTACTACATAAAAGCTACCTATCTCAAAAAACAACAAGTACCTACCTACTTATGAACTAATTCTCTATTTAAAGTGGTTTGATGTAGTCTTAGATGATTTTAATAGATATAAACACTTACTGCCGCACTCAGAGACATCAATTAACGCTTGATTAAAGTTGCTGCTGTCACTTTCTTTGCTATAGCAATAGAATAAGACAACACTTCACTAAACAAGCATTAAATTTAATTGACGTCTCTGAGTGCGGCAGTTAGGGCCATATTAATAAACTCATCTTGACGTCACAAGATACGTCAAAGTAAACGTCAAGCCATAGAAGACTCATTTTTGACGCATCTTGAGACTGGCATTAAAGTCGACATCAGTTTATTAATACGGGTCTTATAGTCGCCTGTATCTCAGGAGCCAAACAAGTCTACTTAGTCGAGATAAAGTTCCTTTAAAATTAGTATGTACTTTCGTTTAAGATATTTTTCATATTATTTGTAGATTTTACTGTTACTTTTTACTAAGATTATTAACGATACCCTACAACATGGGGTAGACGAGAGAAAAAACATCCCTAGATTTTGTGTAGAGGAAAAAATACCGCTCTGTCAGCGTGAGTAACATTACACTTTTCCATGTACACTCAATATCTTTGTAACGGTATAATATTGCTGAAATATTTAAATGTAATAAAGTTTCTTGAAATTTAAGCTTTCTAAAAAGTTAAGAAACTTGGAAATCGCTGTAGTATTTTACACATAACGGTCATTTTCCTGGTTCGTGGCCGATTACTCCTTACCGAATGCACAAGTTGTGCTCCCTTAAACGGCTATTAAACAGGGTTAGAGAGGGGGAGGGGGGGGGGGTTATCATTATCACTTATCAGAAGTCGACCGGTACACATCTCCGCATATTATCCCATCGAGAAGACCTGGAAAAATGGACACCACTGCTGTTCAAGTCGCCGTCATCATTCGCCTACTGCGAGAGGGCCGCAGTCAACGTTCAGTAGCTGAAGAGCTGAATTTGGTACAGTCTACAGTTCTTAGAGTCTTCCGGAGATTCAGACAGACTGGGGCCTTTACTTCAAGGCCAAGAACCGGCCGGAAAAGGTGGGACTAGGAATCGTGACCAGACTGTTGCTGTCCAACAGCAGCTCGAAGAAGTAGGTAAGAGGAGTTGCAGTCAGTGAGTGGACAGTAAGGAGAAGATTGAAGACAGCCAACACCACACCATTATTCTGCAGCTTTATTTATCGTTATTAATTAACATTACTTGATACTTGACTCTAACAAAAATTAACGCTTTAAAGCTTAATATTTCATCAACGGATCCCTTAATCGAAAATCGTTTTCACAAACCTGCAATATTTAAAGACCTATCTAACGACACCCCACACTATGGGACAGACGAGGAAAAAATAATTTATCCCTACGTTACGTTTAGGTGAGGTACGCAAAAATAAATGATTTTACATTTTATTTTACCACTTCGTCGGTGTGACTATTATGTTCATGCCAAATAAAAACTTTCTAGAACTAAGAGCCTCTGAGCTAAGCTGCGTACGGACGGACATACACACACTTACAGAGATGCACAAGTTAAACTTATAACACTCCTCTTTTTAAATACACTTTGGGTTCAAAATACCTACAGTGGGTAGGAGTACAATATACCTAAGTAGTAATAGGTAAATAAGTGTTCGCAAGCAGAACACATACAGGTGTCTGTGCGTTTGTGTGCGGCTGTCAGAACCAACAGAGCGCGTCGGCGCCTTCACCGCGGGCGCAACACAAGGTGACGCAAAGCGACCGTGTCATGGATTACATCGTACCGGCATTCAACCTGCTGCTTCCTGCTTCATCCTACCACTTCTAATTCAAAAGCAGGTGGAGCTATAATGTTAGTAGGTTGGAGCTATTCATATAGTCAGAGGTTACAACGAATTTGTTTCCAATAAGTCATTGTTGGCATTGACTCTACGAAGCTAGCGGTTAGCGGTCCCGGGTTCCATTCCTGGTATGGGCAAATATTTGTAGGATAAGCGTTGCAGGTATTTGTTCCTAAACGTACGATGTTTTCTATTTATTCAAGGATATGCTTACATTTATACTACCCTAGCGACCCGCCCTCGCTTCTCTTCGGTTTATGTGAGTTTTCTTCAAGACCCGCCCATAAAGCAGAATGTATTTTACATAAGAACCTTTCTCTTGAATCGCTCTGTCTATTGCTGACTGCATTAATATCCGTTGCGAAGTTCAAAAGATCCAAGCTTGTTGTGTAGTACCTATGTAAAGGTAAAGAAAGAGATGTCAAAAATAGGGGTTCGTTTGGAACTAGGTGGGGGTAGGTTGGAATAAGTGTGAGATGATCCCTTTTTTTTATTTAATTAAATAATCACTACAACTAACTTTTTCGATTAAAAATAAAACCGTAGATACTCCATCAATAATAAATATTTGAAGCGTAAGACCAATACTAACTTCCTGAACTTTTAACTTTAGCCTGTCCTGAAACATACGTACCTAATCGCCGAGCCAGTGAAAGAGACAAGTTACCTATACGATCATAAGAGGTCGAGCAAAGCAGTAGGCGGTTTGCGGTCACGAAACCAGTTTTACAGGTTCTCACGCGATCATTAATCACCCTTATTTTGTTGCAAGTTAAGTCGTGAGTTGATTACCACCGCGCCGGTCCTATTATTATACTTTGCAGATATATATTAGTCACCGCACGGCTGGTAGGATTTTCATCGCACACAATAATAAATAATAAGTCACCGTGGAAATGGCTACGTTCTTGGAATTTCGTTTGCACCTGTTTGTCTAATTTACATACATTCTAATTTACGAAGGCTGACGATGTTTTATGGAGACCTGTCATTCCACTTGATGTCGTACGAGAAGTTTAAATATAAACGGTGACGGTGATAAACATTTTTGGGAACGTACCTACAACGTACGTTCAGTAAACATGCTTCCCGCAGTCGGAGAGCCAGGCGCAGCCGGCCGCCCCGCGCCGGGCGCTCTCGGGACATCGGCCCGAGCCATTAACATTAATGCAGTCATATCGCCGCGTTCCCTGCCCGCGCCTGGGGCCAGGAACCTGAGGAACCCTTCTCAACGACTAGGCACCCGCCCTCGCTTCACTCTAGTTATAACCCAACCAATCATTTCATTTAGCTTACGAGTATATTAGACAAGGATAATGTTGTTTCTTATTATTGGAACAATTTTTGAAATCTGTTCGGTTATTCCAGAGATTACAAAACCCCCGAAATACAAAAAATAAACATAATTTTTCGTCATTATAATACCATACCTATACAATGTATACAGGGTGGAAGAGGACCGTGGACCTTCCCGATAATGGGAGATAGTTTAGCCTTAACACTTAATTTCCCCCATACAAACTATGTGAATTTAAGCAGCCGTTTTCAAATTACAGCCGGTTAAACATTCACACAAAAAACTACTTGTTTCAACCCTAAACATATGATTGGGTCAGTGAACTTAATTGTAAACAACATTTTCATACAGGATATTATTACTTTTTTTTTGTCGTGGATGCATACTTAGACCTGCTTCCAATGCGGTAAGAAATATTGCAGGGTTTGTGAGTACTTTGTACTGAATCCACCCGACGAAAAAAGGGATAATTTGAATGGAATGGGAAGATTTTTACCACCTCCGATCTTTCCCATGTCAAGATTGTTTGAGAACCGCTGCTTTTTCCCATACAAGTTGAAATTAGTCCGATCTTTACCCGAAAGGAAACGATCGGATTAAATCGTACACGCTAATAGAACTGTTTTTCGTGGTTCTAACATACAACAAACACGTATTTTAATAATTATATGTACAAAAAATACACAAAATGAAGTTAAACTTACTTGGTTGTTGAAATACGCCGCCACGGGAAAGTTCGGATTTCACGACCACTATGAATAAATCTCCGTTTCGACGTCTCTCGCTCTTACACGCGACCTGTCCCTTTAAAACCAAGCGGCTGCCTAAGGTGTGGGGCGCAACAAGATAGCCAGGTGTGTGGCCAGAAATCGAAAACCTTTTTTAGATAGACTAGGTAAGTACCTAGATTACCTAGTTTAGATTTAATTTGAATGATTCGGTCTTGAATGACTCCGATCTTACAATAACATACCGTACGACTTACATCTTTATTCTAAAAAGTTCCGGTTTGATATTTTGGTGGATTCAAGAACATAGGTAGTTTATTAAAATTAACAAACATTTAGTTTGATATCAAACAAATTGTATTGTAAATTTGATTACTTCTTATCTAGTTTTAATTTAATCTTATTTTATTCCTTTTAAGTTTAGTTTTATTTGAGTTATTTTTCATTTGTCTATTTTATTTGGCTTTAGTTTTAGTATAGTTGTTTAGTTTTAATTTTTAATAATGTGATAATTAAACTTGAGTAACGGATCGTAGGCTGAACTTTAAATAAATTGGAGCGTATAACGTTTCTGAAATAGAGCAATGCAAGCAAGCACTGTGATGTTCTTTGCGTTCCACGTTTATTATCTAAATATTTCAAACCTTGCAGCATCTAATGCTAGGTACACCATTTTCTTGTCCAAAAGCTTTAGCTGCTTCTTTTTTGAGAAAAGAAAATCATAGCAGACCAACGGACATACGGACAATTTATAAAGTCATGTCATGTTACAAGGTTTCCGGTTGTTAGTATTTGGAACAGGACCCTTAAAGTTAGTATCGTTGCAATGCCAAATGGGTGACATTCGATTATAAAAACATTTTTAGGCTTGCGTAGCCATAGAAAGCCTTATTATTTCGTTTTGCCACGTCCATCTGCCTGCTTACTCGTATCACTATATTTTGCAGAAACAATCAGTCACAAAACTGTCTTTTTGTACACAATGACTAGATATTTATACATCAATTGCACTAAGATCAATAGGTACTTAAAAGTAGGTGAAAAAAGGGTACCGCGCACATGTAAAGAAACATTAGATGTATGTTGAAATAGATTTGGAAGTACTTTTAGGAAATATTAAACTCTAGAAATGTCCTATTCGCTTGAGTTACATGACATGTCTCGTGCGACCTAGAGCCAAAATTACAAAAACAAAAATAAAATATCTTCAATGAAAGCACATATTATGTATAACTATTTTAAAAGAAAAACTAAGGTAGGTAGGTACCTATTGTTAATCAAAAACGCGAAGTAGACTTCCTAAGTATATTAATTACAAGCGACTAAAATGTTTAAATATCTACTAAAAATCATGTAATAGCACTGAATTACTTTACAAGGAATAACTGTAAAATTAGGTACACAGAATTTTGGACAGGTTTTTAAAGATAATTTGTTTTGTGTTGACAATAACAGCGACAAAACCCCGAATTATTATATTATTTGTTTTAAGAAATTTTATGTATTAAATTTTCTTAGAAAAATACATTGTAGTCCTAAACGACATGCTTAAAGTTAACGTAAAAAAAATATGTATGGAAGTGACCTAAGTGCTCGACACAACCGTCTGACAGCACTCTCGTGCATCGTGTCTTTATAGATAGGTCCACTGAAGCGCTAAATAGGTAGTAAGATTCACCAGTTGATAACGGATGTCTGAGGGTGCGTTCCTATATTCAAAACCGTTGGTAGAGTTGTGACGTCTCGTTAAAATTTGACACATTTTGTATGAAGTACTGCCCGACTGCCCGTAAGGGAAACGAAACGATTCGTTTCTTGAATATAGGAACCGGGCATAAAAGAGCTAGCCTGCTTTAGCTAATTTACCGAACAAAGACTTCATTTTGAAACAGACCTTGGCACTCCTTGACGCAGAGCCCTTTGTCGTAGTTGTGGTCCGTGCGATTGCAGATGGTGGCGCAGGGAGCGCAGCGGCTGGTCTCCGGCGAGCAGTACTGCTCCAGGTCGCACTGCAGCTGCCCGCAAGCCACATCTAGCGCCAGCTGCGCAGACGCCGCGCCGGCCACCGCCAGCACCCACAATAGCCGAGACATTGTTGTCCTGAAACAACACTAAATTATACACAAAGTACACCATAAGGAAAACAACTTATTTTTAAATTCCTCAGACCAAGTAAGGTCTGCTATACATAATTTTATGATTACTAGTTTTCGTGCCGTGTATCGATGCCGTCAAGTTCATAAAATTAATTAGCTTTTCTAATCCCAGTATTCCTACGTAAGGTTAATGGAAACTTGTTAAGCCAATCAAGGGTTATCACTGTTATCAGTTATGAGTAGGGTTAGGAGATATCGTGGCCAGTCGTGGTTTTGGAATCCGTGGAGTCGCTATTTCCTAGTTATTATAATATATTATGCCACTTTGATTTTGGCTTTCAGTACCTATTGTCATATTTTTTTAGTAAATCTGCCGTAATAAATAATACAGAAATAAAATGAACGAGCTATTATCTGGTGGGAATTAACGTTCAAAAGATACTATTATTATAAAGTTAGGACGGTCGGACGTCTCGGACGGACAGCGCAGGCATAGTTGGTCTCCCTCCGGGTACGGAACCCTAAAAGTCGACAGCATGAGAAGAAAATAAAAATTATTCATCGCAATCCAAGTAGGTGAAATCATTGTACGTAGGTAGTATATTTTGACGGGTATATAATTCATCTACCTTGCTAGCGACACGTCACGTCACGTATAATTATTACTAACACACACGTATAATGACTGACGGTACAATTGTTTTTTAGATAATTCGGTGCACTTCTTTTTGTATGGGGACATTTTCAACTCCTGGTTTAAATAAGGAGTTAGAATTTGTTTTGGAAAATGTTTATAACTATTTACCTACCTACTTATATTTAATGCCTCAATGGAGTTGTTAATTGTTATTAATACTTACCTATTATATTTTTAATTTGCACAATTTATTTTAATAATTATCAAGAAGTTTTAAGACTTGTTGGTAATTCTTTAGCTCTGCCTACCCCACTCTGGGAATGAAGGCGTGAGTTTATGTATGTATGTATTTTAATAATCGTTTTTTTTTAGTTTAGTACAGGTTCCTAAAACCAAATGTCTGCTGTGAGGAGCACAGTTCGAGGCATTAGTAGTGCGTGGCACAACGCACTGCCAGCGGACGGGCAAACTAACAGACGCATTGCAATCAATGATCTTCTTGAGGTCTTGCTCTGACTAGCAAGGGTTGGCAGTCAGCTTCGTAAACCAATTCCTCTTTACCTCACGGGAGGCGAAACAGTTGGGTAGCGATCGCGGAATCAATGATATCAAATGACAAAGCATTCTCGAAGGTACTTACCTACCTACGTCCTATTGATTCCGCTACGTTCGAGCCTTTGGCCCCGCGTGCCGAAGCTGGTACCTAGTAGGTATTTAAAGTTTTATGGCACCAGCCCTCTTTTTTAGTTACGGATACAATAATGAGTCGCTCTTTGAATAAATAATACTTTCGCTGCATAGCAAATAGGATGACTCACTGCTACCTGCCGGCGCCTGCGCGACGCGGGCGAACTAGTTGATCCCCTAACACCTGTTACAACAGTCCTTTAGTGATAAATAGAACAATACGAACATTTGAGAGGTGGATCGTCAAGATAAATGACATAACTAAACAATATACGCATAGAAATTGCTAACGTTTATTACCAACAGGGTTTTTAACCAGTATTTATTATAACAAATTACTTATTCTTCAAGCTTTTATCAACATATTTTCAAAATTCGCCTGGTAGACCAATATTATTACAACAACCTTACATGGTTCCAAAGCTTTCAGAAAAACTATAATTAAATGTACATATAAGTATATAAATAACAGGTACAGAAGTTAATTTGCTACCCTTTTCAAAGAAAATCTGATTGAAGACGTCATTGTAATTAAAGATGCCAAGTCATTTGTAATTGATAGGAAACTCAACCTTATTGCTGTAGAATGTCAGATTGACTTTGGACCTAAGGTGGGTAGCAAATTTAATTCCTTGACTGTACATAAAACAGGATGCTACAGTTAAATCCTCAAAGCGAAACACACCCACGACACAAGCGTCGCAAGCAAAAAGACAGGCACCTGATAGACATACTCGTAGGCATCGCAAGATGTTCTACAAAGTTGCAGATTTTCTACAGAATAAACCAACAAGGCGCCGACTTCGAAATACACTAACATTATTTTACTCTGATTTGCACGTAGTTAGAGCTTGAAATGTCTAAAAAATTTACTCCTGTAATAATTATTGAGAAGATATTTGTTTTAGTCGCCTGTGGAAACAGCGAAATTTTACCTCGTAATGCCTTGGGTCGTTCCGGTTATCCCTGGTACCACATCCCACATTCCGATCGCTGCACAGCACGCTCACGGAGGGTATACCGGTTCAAATATTATAGCAAAGAGTTCAGTCATGGCTGCTATGTACATTGTACTGCCGCGCGAACCCGTCCAGGCTTCGAGAGTTGTTACCTCCGTTGCTAGGCGATGGAATTCCAGCGACTAAACTAAATAAACCGGGCAAGAGCTCGTCTGACCATATTCAGCATTGCTTTCAATTACGATATTTTTCAGATTTTTGGTATGTTTTGTTTTGTAGTTTTGGCGGTAGGGGTGTCCCCACTTGCCTGTAACAAAGACTTTAAATATTAATATTTCAGAAACGGACCCCTTAATCAAAATATTTAATTCATTATCCGCAATATTTTTGAAAGACCTATCCAAAGACACCCACACGGTTAGCGTAAATAAAACATCCCCAAGTTACATATGTAAGGAAGGCAAACTAAAAAAATGCATTTTCTAGGTTTGATTTTGTCGGCGTGTCTAATGTGTAGGTATATTCATACCAAATAACAGCTTTCTAGAGAGAGTCTCTTAGCTGAGCTCCGGACACACGGACGGACGAACGGACGGACATGGCGAGACTATAAGGGTTAGTTTGATCGTGATCAAACTGAACGTGAACCCTAAAAATGCGTTTAACTGAAAACTTGACTGTTTATTTTTGTTAATTAATATTTATATATAATTTATATTAATTTGGTTAGACACCGTGTTATAATATGTATGAGGTGTGGTTGTAGGTAGTGCCCAAAAAGTAAATAAAAAATATTACATACATGTATACTTTCCTGTTTTGCACCTTGAGCCTTAAACTTTGAATTTGTGATAGTTGGATGAAAACCAGAGAAAGTCATTCTGTGTGGGTACAAAGGTATATACTCGTAGGTGGTGGGCGAAAAGACGCCGCCATTGACTTGATACAAAAGTCGTCCTCACCACCCATGACAGCTGAAAACCACAGTTAGTTTCCACTATACGTCGCAAATATTCGGGTCTATTTTGCACTGTACCTGTGACAACTATAATGAGTTGCCCGCCGCATGCGGTCAACGCGTTTTAAGTTTTAAAACGTGTGTTTTAGGAGTTCGTGCTATGGATAGGTTAAGTGAGGCTAGACAAGATGCTTAATGCTATCGTAAACGATATTTAAAAAATCTTACTCATGGTACAAGTATGGGGAATGCGGAAACTATCAGAGGTAGGGTAATGTTCTCAGGAAACAAAGACTGGAATTTGGCTTTATATTAATGACACCCCCACACCACAAGCCCGTTATTGAAATATTATTTAAATTGGTTCAGTTCAGTTTTTAGTTTTATTTCACTTTGGATATTCAGTCAGAACTGCCATTATTGTCCATTTTTGCTTTATTCTGGTCATATTAAGGACAGTGATAAATAGTACCAATAGGTACTCATAAAAACAAATAAGTAACTTCAAGACGCTGAAATGTTAGAATCAACTTTATAATGACTGTTAATACTAAGTACCTACTCTATCGGATTGCTTATTGCGTCTGTATTTATTGCTTCTGGAACAGCTCCCACGGAATACACACCCATCTTTTTGCACCCAAGGGGTAGATACCTAATTAAACCTACGCAGAACCTTTCAAATAATTTAGATTACTTTACATTTTAAGAATTACTTATTGATTTTATTAACGTGATTGAAGTGGGCAAATATAACGTTAATTTTAATATAAGAATGTGGCTAAACGTGACCGATGAGGCGCGCGATGATCTCAGGCCCGATCACCTTGAGCGGCGGCGCGCACGCAGGGCGGCGTAGGACCGCGCGCGCATCCTTCACACTCTGCCTAGCACGTTTTACTTTAACTCCGATACGTAACAGCCTACTACACACAATATATGAACAAAACGAGGTTGATATCTAAAATAAAAAAAATACTTCTTAATATCAAGTAGTTCTACGCCATAGCATTTAATAAGCAAACTAACTGCCGCACTCAGAGACGTCAAATAAATTTAATACTTGATTAAAGTTGCTGCTGTCACTTTCTTTGCTACAGCAATAGAATAAGACAACACGTCACTAAACCAGGATTAAATTTAATTGACGTCTCTGAGTGCGGCAGTAAGGTAACTTTTACTAAGTGCATTTTACTTTTATTTCCATGCATGCTGTGGCCTTTTGTAATAAATAAGGCGCTTAGCATGTAAGTGTGCGTGTACAATATTTATGTAACAGTGTGCTTATTGTTGAAGGTCCTAATAAATAAATAAATAAATAAACGTTATACGTTCGTTCCATTTTAGTTTCAATAATTAATCTCTGAGAACCTTTAAATAGGACCCAATCGGCAAAATTCGTTTGTTAAAAATGTCTAAGTAAACGAATTAGGAACCCTTAGGTTTAACTTAACTTTTTGCCACGTCGGTCCGTACGTCGCGTGCGTTGTTTTTCAAAATAGCCGCGTAAGCAAATCGTGGCGACCCAGACTTGGAGGATCATGTTAGCGGTAAGAGGCCAAGTTATATAGGTTGGCACGTAGCAGAGGTCTCGCTTTACATCGCATGCCTAACGATAGTTGGCCAACGTTAAGGAAAGTGTAAACGGTGCACAGACCGCACGAATGACAATCATATTATATTATTGTTTTTGACTCATTTGTATGCAAGAAGAGTCGCCGTGAGTGGCTGGGGCCGGCGAGCACTCGCGGCCTCGATTGGAATGAAGGTGGGTCCACGCTCAGTGGCCAAATGCATTGTTGTACTGATTTCTATGTGACAGCATGGAAAGTCTTCCGAGGCAACTGCAACGCTTGATATAGGTAGACAGTAAAAAATATTTAGGGAACAGCAATAAAGTTGCTAGTAAGGGATAGTAACGCTAAACGTCTCTTAACCATTTAAAATCCGCTAACCGCTAAATACTTTGCTATTTCTCATTAGGTATAGGCAATCAAAACAGAATGAGGCGCGACCCGCGCAACGCACCGAGTGGCAAAATATTAACATCAAAATGCGCTATTAGTGCAGCGAGAACCAATCTGTTCGGCTAACGCTTGCAGAGCGATAGCAATAGCTTATTCGACTGCTATCTCCGAGACCGCATTTCCTCTTATCCGGCCCCATAATTCATACACATCGGAGCGGATAACGGGTACTCGGCACTTACTATGGTAATTAAAGAATGAACCAATATCCAGCGATGTATCATATCACCGCCGCCGTCTACGTTTACAAAACAACCGGCGGGCGAGCGTCAGCCGAGCGACAGAATGTTGTGGCCGCTGCCGGAGAAACAGGACTCCCGGCTACATTAGTAAATATCCAAGTTGCAAACCAAACACGGCTTTTGGCCTCAAGCGCCGCACGCAGGCGACCAAAGATACAGTCAATTTAACAACAATTCAAGGGGAGAGCGGTTACACGTTGCATCAAAAGATCGGATGTCACATCCAGAGATCGGATATTGGGGAGCTATTTAAATAACCTAAAGTTCAAGGATACTAAAAAAGAATAGATATGCAGGCATGGCAGGCAACTTCTTTTAATATTTGATTTATTTAAAAAGTAAGTTTCAAATTTCGATATCATTGCTACAAAGTTGGTACCTATTTATAATAAGATTAATACGATTAAGTTAATAAATAAGCATTTATTTTACACGGCTTTTATTTTACGTCCATCGATCTAGTGCTTTAACTAAGTGCAAAATCCACTTCCTTAACACAGCATGAAATGACACGGCCGACACCACGAAAAGGGAAATTACTCGTAGGTCCCGAGTGTCCGGTCTCTAATACATATTATGGCGCCTGTGACTAGCTATAGCGACGCTAGGTTAATGTGAAACACCTAACTTAAGAATATTTGGAGACAAAATAATTTGCGAAATAGACTTCGGTCTAAATTGAAACCTCCTCATAACATTGGCCATAGAACTAATATTAGTTAGTATAAGGGCATTTCTATTTAAAGTTGTACTTCGAGATTTTCTCATGTCCCCTTGCATTTTTTGCGATTATCTCGTTATAAGTTTTTTTTATGGGGATGAATATATATTTTTTGGGTTTATTGGTTATCTAACTTGTTAACTATCTATTTAAATGTATAATAAAACAGATTTTTCTAATATAAAATCCAGTCATTAAATACGGTGTAATCGTCCCCCAGTACTGTCCCCGCCAAAGAGCTCGATGTTGAACCATAATTTACCCATTTTATTTCTATACAGGTAACACCAAGTAATGCATTTTTTAGTCAGCCTATACGTTTGAAAATATTTTGCAACAGAAAAATAGCCTTAAACACGTCAGTATTACCGTTAAATTTAGATTTAAACGTTGTCCCCTCGAAATCGCGATTCGGACATGGTCCGTTTGATAACGCTAATTTCAAAGTCTTAGAACAAGTTTTCTACCTAGCTTCTATGTTTTTTTGATTCCTGGCATCTCTATGACCATAGATAAAGATATTTTAAACGTTATTATTTCGATTTAGTCGGGTTTAGTGCGATCACTGTGGCGTGCTGTGTGAGTCAGGTAAGTTTATCAAAGTTTTTGTCCATTTTGTGCAACGATTTATACTGTTCGAACGGAGAGTCATTGAAATGTTATTTCTATCAAATCAAACAGTGTTTTATGAACTACCTTGTATACATTAAAATGTAAAGTTTGCTATTTGTTTTGTATTTATTTAGAGAGATTTAATTCTACTTCGGCGAAATCGTAACGTCCGTTTGTTAACATTTTATCGCGTTACATATTAGGCGGACTGGAATATGTTAACAAATGGACACGTAAAGCCGCATACATATTGAGTATTACTAGTGGTTGTATCGTGGCTTTGTCCGTATTATTATTGTTTCACGTGGCTTAAAGAACTTTAATCTGCTGCGTTATTATTAATTTTCTGTGCGTTTATCACAAACTACTTTTAAACAGGTGGGTCTATTTTAAGGAAATATTTTTTTCACTTAATATAAGAACTGAAAGACTAAACTATTTCTAAGATTACATTTTTGATAAAGATTTATTTTGTATTGCAATTTTTGAGTGTGATTTAAAATGTACATCAGGTAATTTCGTACAAAGTACCCCAATGTGCTACTAATTACTTGTGTTACTTTATATTTAAGATAATTAGGTACCTACCTACGAAAAAAAGACTTCATAAAAGGCTGCTTAAAGTTTGTATAATTAATTCTATAAGAATATTCTATTTCTTACATTTATAAGAGTCAGTTAGTGGCTATTATATGATTATTATTTAATATTTGATTTGTTTAACCAAAAATACGCCCTTAGAATATGTAAAGGTAATTTGGTACGAAGTACCCTAATATGCAAGTCAGTTATTAGTTTTATGTAACTTGATACAAAAAAGTCAATTTCCCCTTGTGATAGTAGATATTTAATTTAATGAGTAATTCGTACAAATTGTGATTAATTATGATCTCGACTTTATTTTGTCCTTTTTGTAACACGAGTGTCCATTTGAACACTGTCCCCTTGATTTAAGAATAGATTTTTGTTGATTTTAAAATATTTAAAGTTATAGTTAATTAGTATTCTTTTATAATAATAAGAAGATTTTTTTAGTTAACCGTTTGTTATACGTTACATGGTATAAGGAACGGTAAATAAGTAATAAATCCAAATGTAAGTAAATTTTTGGACCCATACCGTTACCAAATGACCTAAAATTTTTTTTTATAAAAATGCTTTGCTCAAGATGTGAAGTTTATGTTTTTTTTTGTTTTTTTGATAAAAAAATCTATTTAATAAAAAATAAAACATTGACCTCAAGTATGTTTTTTATTTTCTACGTGATAAACAAATCGTTACCAAATGGACCAAGTAAACCTGTTTTCACCCTACTAAATACCATTTTTTCCTGGTTTTTGCTTTAAATAATGCCTGTCTCTTTACAAAATGGCAAAATAGAATATATCTATATATATAAAAGGCAATGTCCCGGGTGACTCATCATCGCCCAGCCAAAACTACTAATGCTATAAATATGAAACTTGGACAGTACTTTCTTTTTATGATGTAGAGATCCACTAAGAAGGGATTTTTCGGAATTCAACCCCCAAAGGGATGAAATATGGTTTGCCCCAACCAAACAGGCGTGAAAAGTTTTTGGATAACGTAAACTATCTGAAGGAAATAAACTACGACACAAATGCTTTGATGCAAGTGGTATCTAACAGTACGACTTCCCTTACAGAAGAACAGCTATCTGTCTATAGTGAGATTTTAAACAGCATTGAATTAGGCTTAGGAGTATTGTTTTTCCTAGATGCACCTGGGGGCACCGGCAAAACATTTTTAATTAACTTACTTTTGGCAAAAGTAAGAGTTGGTCGGCGCATTGCCTTAGCTGTTGCATCGTCTGGCATCGCTGCTACCCTACTGGAAGGTGGTAAAACAGCTCACGCTGCTTTTAAACTCCCGCTCAATCTCACCCGAGTTGAAACCCCTCTATGCAATATCTCTAAACAGAGTGAAATGGCCCAAGTTCTTCGGGAGTGTACACTTATTGTATGGGATGAGAGCAGTATGGCACATAAGAGCGGAGTTGAAGCACTAAGTAGGACCCTTAAAGATATCAGAGGTAATGATGGAGTGATGGGTGGAGTTACTGTGTTGTTGGCTGGGGATTTTCGTCAGACTCTTCCTGTAGTCGCTAGAGGAACTCGGGCTTACGAGGTTAAAGCATGTTTAAAATCCTCACATCTGTGGCCCAATATCAAAAAACTCTCCCTTAGGAGAAATATGAGAGTTAATTTAAGGGGCGACGTCTTTGCTGTAGAGTTTTCTGAACTCCTACTCAAAATAGGAAACGGAGATTATCCCGAATCGAATGGAAAAATATGTATCCCTACTCAGCTGGCCACAGTAGTTTCAACAATAACAGAATTAATATCTAAAATGTATCCTGATATTTCTAATTTACAAATGAAGTCGATGGATTGGCTGTGTGAACGCGCTATACTGACTCCCAAGAACAATGTTGCTGCCACCATTAATGATATCCTCCTCAAGTCCTTTGAAGGGTCAGAAATGGAATACAAGTCGGTAGATTCAGTCTTACAAACCGATGAGGCTGTTCACTATCCTGTTGAGTTCCTTAATAGTGTCAACCCACCTGATCTCCCTTCTCACAAACTCCTCCTTTAAGTTGGTACCCCTGTCATGCTATTGCGTAACCTTAACCCCCCTAAGCTTTGCAACGGAACAAGACTGCGAGTAAAAGCACTTCACAAAAAATTTATTGAGGCCACGAATACCACTTATACCCTCTGATTACGCATTTGAATTTAAGCGACTGCAATTCCCCCTTAAAGTCTGCTTTGCTATAACCATAAACAAATCTCAGGGTCAGTCATTAAAGGTGGCGGGCATCGACTTAAGGGAGGATTGCTTCTCACACGGGCAGTTTTACGTGGCCTGTTCCAGAGTTCATGCAGCAGCCTGGTTATTTTAGCGCCCGACAGTACTACCACCAACGTGGTACCTATACAAAGAAGTGCTCAATCAATAGTCGATAGTAGATATCGTTAGATGGTAGTGATCTTCAATAGCCGTGCGAAAAAATATTTGAAACTTGAAAAGAACTGTCCTTTTTTTACGTATAACCAAGACAATGATTCTCCGCGGACGAAGTCGCGGGCGGAAAGCTAGTTTACTATAAGAATTAGGTGTAAAACTTGCCAAAAACAAAAAATAAATTTACGATTCTCGAAATCATCCAGGGTACAACTTTAAATAGGTTTATAAACCTAATTAATACTTTAATAACATCTAAGTACGTTCTATACTGTAAGTCAGCTTAGGTTTCAGCCGTTCTCCGGCTCTAAAGGTACTTATGAGTATAATACCTGAGGTAAAGTTTATATTTTTTTGTCTACGTGCCTATAGTGCCTATTTTTATTTATTTTGTTTATAACTAGCCATATCCCCTTAGCTATTTTCTTAACTCCGCTCACGTAGAAGTGGTTATTGCTATTCCTCCGGGAACTATGCAATTTTAGTAAGTACACAAAATCGGTTAAATGGTGACAGACAAACGGACCGGCGTCGCTATCGCCTAACGCACTCGCAATCGCAATCGACTTCAAAGCGGAACAGTCGTTTTCATTGTGTAAGCAGACTAGCCTTCGATTTTCTAAATGAAAACGATTACGATCGCGTGTGCGTTAGGCAATAGCCCCTCAGGTACCTAACTTTCACGGTTAATAAATAAGTATAGATAGATAGTATGGATGGATTGTGAACTAATCTGTTGAACATATTATTATTGATATCTTGACAATTAAAAAAGCCAATAGATTCCCGGAAACGTCTCTAGGTAACAATTTTAATGAAAACAAAGGAATAGAGGTTTTTAAGGCCAAGGTTGTTATTATAAGGAAAGCTCGGCGTCTACCTCTATGATGGTAATTGTTAGTTAATTCATCTGTAGCTATTAGTTAGATGGACGAAGACCCCCGATAACGGTGACCCCTTCTTCCAGAGCTGACATCTCTCCAACGGCCCAACCCAAACGGTTTTCATGAAACTTACCTACCTACGAACCTCCGCTAGAAAACCTGCTTTCAAGTAAAAGAACCGCATCCAACTTTTACTTCACTCATTAGAGCTACAGTACATACCACATACAAACACATAAACAGACACACTCACACATAGCGGTCAAACTTATAACACCCCTCCTTTTGCGTCGGGAGTTTACAAATAATTGTAGGTGTGATCGCGCCGGTGCTAAGTCAGACTCGTCAATGTAACCCCAGGCTATGCATATAGGTACGAATTCCAAACATCTAAATGGTGTTTGATTCATTATCGACATAAATTCCAAGACTTATCAATTTAGAGACATTTTAGAGACAATTAAAGTTCCTTTTTAGGATTCCGCCCCGTCCACGCTGTCCGCCTGTTCGCCAATTGGAGGAAAGTATAGCGGGTTTTTTTTTTCAAATATGTATTTTTACGGCGTATTTTCTATCGGGGTCCCCATGAATGAAACGGTTTTGAGGGTTTCGTGGCCAAAATGGCAAAAACGGAACCCTTATAGTTTCGCATGTCCGTCCATCCGCACGCCACAGGCATTATTTCAGCGTATTTTATTTTTGTAGTATTGTAAGAACGGTAAAACATGAAGAAAACCAAATACAAAAAAATGGCTGTGTGAGTTCTATTCAAAATCGAATTCAAATCGGAATATTATATTATAATGGCTACTGTGCGGCGGTGCGGGACCTTCGGGGCGCGAGTCCGACTCGCACTTGACAGGTTTTTCAAACTTGTGTATGATAAACCGCCACTAATCGGCATAACTGACTTTGAGTGCAGCCGTTAGTTGCAGCCCCGACCAGGAACAAATAAATAATAAACAACAAATAAATAAAGCAATGGAAGCAGAGTTCCTCAACAGCCAGGAACCGTATACCTACAGCACACTAAGCAGGGGATGAAAGCGGCAGCGTTGTTTGTATGGGTTCCTATTCATATTGCCTAGTATGACGCACAACGCAATGGTGTATCAGGAACGCGTGTTCAAAATATACCTAAATGTTCCTTTGCCTATGTTGCGTTACGTTATCGTCGTGGTAAATGCACAGAGGTGATTAAACACTATACCTGCTTAACCATAACAAAGTAGGTATTCCAGCGGTTGTCAATTAGATAAGTACCCAGGTATTTTATTGCATACCTTCATTCTATAATGGCTTAGCTTTTTATAAAAGCCTTAACAAGAGAACTTGGTGGTGCATGTACCCGTGTTGGTGCAATGTCTGGTTTACGTAATACCTGGACTACCTGGAGCACCCACGGAATTTCGCGTTCTCGAATACGCGATCACAAACCAATATTATAAATATTGCTCGTACGTATAATTAAATAGTTTAGGATATTATTATGTAGGAACAGCACAATCACTAGATTTAGGTAATTCTTGATTTTTGAGGGCAGTATATTTCTATATCCCATGGAGTTTCAATAAACTCAGGTAGAACAACAAGTTATGTTGAAATATAAAAATCAATGGTATTAGGTATTATTACTGACGATATTTTTGCGCGTTAACTAATGAGTCACACCGTAACAACGCTAAGAAAAACTTCACCGTTAAATCACGTGAGATTGTCGACAAACTCATGTTTCCTGGCGGTCGAGATATACCTAATACCTAACTACTACTTAAGTCAAATCAAGGAATTAATAGGACCTATTTTCGACTTACCTTTGTCAGTAAAGAGTGCCTGCAGCTCAGCAGATGCAGCAGGTATCGTTAGTAATCTTAGTAAGTAATTAAACTATGATTCAAGACACGATAAGAAACGAGTTTACCAGTTTTCCCTTCACGCCGAGGCCATAGCAGTTAAGATAGGTAACTTAAAACTATAATCTGACTGCAATTAAAAACTACTTACCTTTATAATAAGTATGCCATACCGATAAGAGGTGCTACACTGACACAAACACAAACAGTCGAGTAACTTTCTATATTCAAAATTCGAACTCTATTTTGAAGGCTTCGCGCCGACGGCTAATCGCGGAGGTGGGCGACGGAATGCGGCTCGGCGCGGGCGCAGGTACCGTGGCGCTGCGGCCAGCTTGCTGTTGTGTGCGTGCATAAGATACTTACACTGTGCGATCACACCCATTGTTGTACGTGTGTGAAGTCAACCTTACGATTTAAACACTAAACAAGTGGAATAATTTTACCTGCTAAAGGTTTATAGCAATTTTGCGGGTTCCTTACCAAAAAGTAAAAAGAAAACCTTAAGGTACGTCTCTGACTTAAAAATTATAAACATTACCTAAAAATAATGTCCCACAATAACGATAAATAAAGCTATATAAAGCCACATAGACAGAATGACGGTGCGTGGTGTTACAAAACGCCCAAAAACGATTTTCAACAAAGTCGACAGAGCTTCTTTTTTAGGGTTCCGTAGCTAACTAAGAAGTCTTATAGGTAGTTTCGCCATGTCCATCCGTTCGTCCGTCCGTCCGTAGCTTAGTTCAGAGACTCTTAGTTCTAGAAAGCTGTTATTTGGCATGAATATACATGTTATGTGGTATTTCTTTTACACGAAACTTAGGGATGTTTTTGTCTCGTCTACCCCATATCGGGTATCGTTACTAATCTTAGTAACTAAAATCTGAGATATATAGTAAATGAAAGCACATAATATAATGAATTTTAAAGGGAAACTATCACGACTTGATTTTGAAGTGGACTTGATTTGTTCCAGAAAACGTAAAACCAATCACAATTAAACCTAAATGAACTTAAGATTACGTGTACAATGGCGAACTTATCCCTTTAAGGGATCCCTTCCATTTAACCAGACTATGACTGAGGAAACTGTACGAGGTTAGGCAAAATTATAAGAAGTGCAAAAAAGTAAATAAACTAATAATAACTACTAAAATTATCTAATGCAGCACAAAATAACTTTAAATAGAGCCAGAATTAGTTCATATTTGTTGTTTTTTGAGATAGTTTTTGTTCAGTAACAGCTTCGGAACCCTACACTGAGCGTGGTCAGACATGCTCTCGTCAGGTTTTTATTCTGTTTTCTGGTTATGGCCCTCCTGACATACAGACAGATAGTCGGATAGCGGAAACTTAGTAATAGAGTCAACGGGACCGTTGGCAAACTATGGGTAGAGAATGGGAGCTCCATTCATCCCTGATTAGGATTTTCGTTTTTCCGCATACTCCTCTCAAACTATCTGAGATATCAGGATCAAATTACGCCATCGCCATAATACGCCATCGCGCCATAAATGGTTCAGAAAAAATAAAAATAAAAAATCGGACATACCGCATGGAGGAATAATCACCGAAAATCCGTTGCCACATATAGGGTTTGCAATATTCGTCCAATTTTAGTACCTATTCGAATAATAATACGAATACTTAGATTTCCAATATTCGAATATTCGAATATTTCGAATAATTCGAATATTTTTGAAAATAAAACAAAAAATTGATTCTAAGTTGTATAATTGTAAAATCTGAAATGTAAAATTAAACTTTTTGGCAATCAACATTTAATTTTGGTATTTGGTAAATCTAACCGCACACTCTACATACATGTTTGTAAGGTGAGGTGAAAGAGAGAGGGGGCAGTTAGATTTGCCGCTGATTAATAATGTAACTAGGTACTTAAAAATCTCTAATCTATTACAATTTTCAGGAAAATAATCAACAGGCCAACTTTAATGAACAAAATAATAACTTTTTTTCCATATCATATATAAACATGGTATACAAAGAAAAACTTATGATAAAAACTTATTTTCCATTATGTAGCAGGTAGCCGGACTCGCCAGCTGGCTACCCCTTTTACCAATTACTGTAAGGTATTTAGTTAATTCTAGAAAGTTTGATGTTAGCAATGGCCTCCCAACTCGAACAACGTATAATTATTACTTTAATAAACTCATAGATGGCGCCACAGGTATCGAGCGAAACATTTGAATCAGTAATCGTGAAGATTGAATGATTTTTGCACCTTAATAAATTCAACGTACCTTAATTACATCAAAAACATCCTTCTCTACATAAAGTAGGGTATATTTTATAAGTTTGATAAATGCAATAAATTTTATATTAACTCCATCTAACTCATAAAAAACTTATAAGCTTTCAAGCTTGCTACGCCTTATTAGGTACTGTCACTAGATGGTGCCATCACGGATCGCGAAACTACTATCACAGTATATAAATAAACCAGTAAAGAAACTAGGCCTACTTTTCAAGATAAATACCTACGCTCCAATTGAGCGTAAGGGTTGTCCACTAACATTTTGTAAAATTGAAAAAAAATCTTGTTTATTGTATCTCAGCTAGTTAGTGCAAAATCGATACGTGTGACCTGCGACAACAAATCCGTTGCAGATTGAGAAAAAGTAGCCGCCATCTTTAATTTTTTAGTTATTCAACCGATTGCTTCCAAAATCGATATCTAGGGATGTGCGTGGTTTCCGACAACGAATTTCTTAGCAGAATGAGAAAAAGTAGCCGCCATCTTGAACTTTTTTATTATTCGACAGGCTGCTTCCAAAATCGATATCTGGAGATCTGTGTGATGTCCGATAACGAATCCGTTAACATAATCAGTAAAAGTAGCCCCAGCAGATAAAATTGGGTAGGTAATATACATAACTTTAGCATTTCAAGAAGTCTTTATTCTTCGTTAGTTATACATTTCAGATTAACTAGCGACTGCACTACCACAATATCAAATAAAACTGAAGAATAAACAAACCTAATTTATTTATTGGCTGCTTTTAACCTTTATTACAAATTACTCACTGAAAAATACTTTCGTCTGCTACGACATGTTCGGAACGCTTTATTGTTTAATTTTATTGTGTAAAAAATCCCCAGATATTGATTTTGGAAGCAATCGGTTGAATAACTAAAGAGTTCAAGATGGCGGCTACTTTTTCTCATTCTGCCAACAGATTAGTGGTCGGAGACCATACACATCCCCAGATATCGATTTTGGAAGCAATCGGTTAAATAACTAAAGAGTTCAAGATGGCGGCTACTTTTTCTCATTCTGCCAACAGATTAGTTGTCGGAGACCATACACATCCTCAGATATCGATTTTGGAAGCAATCGGTTGAATAACTAAAGAGTTCAAGATGGCGGCTACTTTTTCTCATTCTGCCAACAGATTAGTTGTCGAAGACCATACACATCCCCAGATATCGATTTTGCAAACAATTTTTTAATTTTTACTTTTGCAACACGTCATCGTATTATAAAAAGCTCTTTATTTAAAAATATTTTATTTATTCTTACCTTTCAACACCAGCAGAGAGTTTAAAAAATGATAGTTCCGGGTTTGAAGAAGCCGAATTCAAACAACCGTATACCACGCAATACTTTTGTGGCATCTTTCTCAAGAACAAGCGTAAAATGCGAAGGAGCCCATTCGTCTCGACGCGACACACGCGACGCGACACACGCGACGCGACTGACAGCACCGCCAAATCCTCTTAGCGGTCTCGTAGAGGCGTGCGTCTGTGTGAGTGCGTCGTTTCGAGCGTTTGTTCGTAGCTTCTTTACTGGTTTATTTATATACTGTGCTACTATGCACTCACAGGCCCCAAGCGTTTCGTTTTTACAAATTCTTGTTTGATGCGTAAAATCAATACTCAAAATACTTCTTTTATATTAAAAACAAAAAAACAATAGAGAAAATAATGTCTTGACGAATATAAATGAATATTACAAAATACTATTTTGGCGGTTTCGGTGTATTAAAATGTTAGTACAAACACGGAACGAACAACGTGCTATCTTTAACCATTGAAGTATCAAAACGCGCTGACAGTTTGTGTACAAACATTTAAACTACACTCGGCGTAAAAACTGAATGGAATATTATAAACCGAGAAACGGGAAAATCTAAAACTCGTGATAATCAGGTCACCCTAAACACAGGTGACAAACAAATCAAGTCAAATAAAGAAGTTGCCTTAGCATTCGAATATTATTTTTCCAACACAGCCATTAAGACCACGAAATGTCTTAAATCATCTGCGGTGCAAGCTCAATCATTACTTTGCACTAATGTCAGTAAATGTAATATAAACTTTGAATTCAGCCCTGTATATTCAGATTCAATAGTCAAAGTATTTAAATCGCTTAGTTTAAAAAAGACTGAGGATTTGTAGGGCACATCAGTTAGTGTACTTTTTCATATCATAGATGTAATTGCACCCCATTTAGCATTAATTTACAATAATTCCATTTCAGAAGGGATATTTCCAGATCTCATGAAATATAGTAAAGTCATACCTCTTTTTAAGTCATTTAAACAGAAAAAAGTCGTACCTACGATAAATAAAATTGAGAAATTGTAATAATCTAGTACTTCGTAGGTACTCCTCGTACTAGTTACGGAAAAAAAATCTGTATGAAGGTGCAAACTTATATAATAAATAAGCTTCCTGAAAGCATAAAAGATGCTAAGACCATGCAAAATTTCAAAAGATTACTTAAATTCTATGTAACTGAGCAAGTGCGCTCTGATATCCGCAACGCGCTTTAAGCCACATCCATTCAACCTTAATCTGTGTCCACCTTATCGCTGCAACTACGCGGGCGCTCAGCCTCGACTTTGTCTACCTACTAATTTAAGTCTTCCCACCTACCACGTAAAAACATAATACATTTATTGTCTTAGTAGTAAATTAAAATTAAAATCTTATATGTTAAAATGTAAGTATGTAATTAATTTATGGTACCTACTAACTAATTTTCTTTTTTCTTTTATATTTGTTTTGCGTGAATGTAAATACGCACGCTTAAATATGCTCACCAAACTATTTTTAACTTATTCTTAATTCTCATGTAAGTGAATTGTAAAATTCATATGAAAAAATAAATTCTTTAAACCTAATAAACCAGTTATTTTTACCTATTGCTTTTATTTATTGTCAGCAAAAAACATGTCATTAAAACATTCCTATTTTACATCATTAATCAGGGCAGATGTTCCTATGAATGAATAAAACGCTACCACAATGTCACCGGTAGGATTATAGCCATTACATATTAATTTTAAATCAACAATTTTCTTGACGTCTCATTCTTAAAGTCAATGCCATCTGGTGATACGTTACTAAAACTATTAGGTAGGCTGCCAGCATCCAGTGGTGGCTCAGATACGGCATCTACCGGTGTAACTACGGGACTAAAATTGCCAACCGAATTGCCTACATTAGGACGGCACGCTTTTGCTCTATGAGATTGGGTATCTGTACTTGTATTCTGTTATCTGTGGCAAGGATAAAGAAAAATAGGTAATTAGGTATAGTCTTTACTATTTGAACTGAGCTGATCTTCTACACAAAGGCCATTGTTTGTAAACAATACCATTGTCTTTCTTTGTGTCAGTAACACCAAGCCGATTACATACAAAAAAGTTAGAACTACATTGAATGTACATTGAATTATCAACCCTACCCTCTTAGTCAGTTAGGTTTAAAATGTAAAGTGTCAGGATACAATGGATACAAGGAAAAATATAATATGTCACGAATCACGCAAATAGTGATCTCCTTCTTCTTTAAATTAATGGCGGTCCACCAAGTGATTTCGCCGGTGTTAGTGAGAGAGTACGAGTATAATTAGTAAATACCTAGAACAGAAAATCAAAATGAACAAAAGTAAAAGCCGGAGATCGTTTAATCGGCCATCTTCCCTCCCCGAAGGTCACCGGAACCCGGAACCCTGTATAGATCTCTGTCTCTCTGTGAATGACACGTGCGTGACACATACTCGTAAGTACTATTAAATTTGATAAGCAGCCAGAACTAGACACCAGGTCTATTGCGACGATGTAGTATGTGTATCAGAGTCTGCATAGCTACGTTAAGATAGTTAAATAAAGCTATGAGTTTGTAATACAGGGTGTTTGGTAGAGCGTTGTCTAAAAGAAAAGGGCGAACAGAAGAGGCCATTAGCTATCCATTTCAGGTACTATAACCCTTTATTTGTCTAGGGGCTATTTAATACCGATTTATTTTTTATTTTATTACAAGTTACCAAAAGTCGACCTTGAAACCCCGAAAAAAAAGGAACTACTTGGTGTATCCACAAAATTATCATTTTGTTAGAAAGTTAAATGTTGTGGTGTTCTAGTTCGTTGAGTAACGCTTTGCTTCTTTCTACTGTTGTCATTTCTAGGTAATTGTGTATTTCTTTGTTGCGAGCGTACCGAGGCGCACCAGATATGACTCTCAGGATGTTGTCTTAAGCTCGTTGTATACATAGAATGTTACTCTTGCTGGCAGATGACCACAGCTGAATGCCGTAAGTCCAGATGGGTTTGATGACAGAGCAGTATACCCTCAGTTTATTGCTTAGGGATAAAGTGGGCTGTCTTCCAAGAAGCCAAAGTAGATTTTTAAACCTAATGTTTATCTCGCCGCGCTTCTTTTTTATGTGGTCCTTCCAAGTCATCAGATGGAAGCCCAGATATTTGACACAATCAGTTTGTGGGAGAGTGTCAGTCCCTAGCTGGATAGGGGAGCAAGTCTCGCGTCTAAGTGTAAAGATTATATCGTGGGACTTGGAGGCACTTGCTCTTATGCGCCACTTTGTTAGCCGTGCGTTGGTGTCGTAAGTTGGACTTGCAATATTTTGCTGGCCTCTGTTTGGTAAATAAATGAACGAGTATGAATACGAGTCGAATTTTATAGTTAATTTCGACTCCATAGCTCGCTAACATCTTATCGTGCCATGAAAACTCCGATGCCTACTTATGAGTACATAATAGACAACTAGCTGTTGCCCGTGACTGCGTCCGCGAAGAATTTGTGTCTCGTTACTCTTTTTGGGGTTAAAATTATCTCC
Source organism: Acleris emargana (assembly GCA_927399475.2). Lineage (NCBI taxonomy): Eukaryota > Metazoa > Arthropoda > Insecta > Lepidoptera > Tortricidae > Acleris > Acleris emargana. The sequence goes on from OV656835.1 coordinate 31,365,221, forward strand.
ATACCCACTGAGATCTGGTCAGCGGTTTAAGTGAATGCGTAATAACTAGACAAAGTTACTTTCACATTTATGATAGTTCTAGCTGTTGCCGACGGCTGCGTCCGCGTAGAAGTCGTTTATCGCTCTTCCCTCGGGAACCATACAGTTTTCGGGGATATGAGCATGGGTAAGTTTGTAAAATCGTCTATTTAGGGTTCCGTACCAAAATGGTAAAAAAGGAACTCTTTTGGCGAGACTTCTGTCTGTATTACAACATTTACAACTCTGTATGTCACACCAGTTTTTCTCAGAAATTATAGAACCTGTCAATTTGGCATTGACAAAAAAGGTAATAAGGTTTTACGATGGTAGTGCGTGGCAGGATAAAATGAGATTTGCATATTCAGTATATAAATTATATATCTTTAATAAACATTTACTTAAAGCCAGTTTAATGATAAAACTTAATTAGTAAAAATCTTTAAAAAACATCTGACTTGTTTTTTATTTCACAGCGTAAATATCAAAGATACGTAAAATCATAATAATATACATGTCATAAAGTTCATTTTGGGCTATTTAGGTACGGGCAAAATTTCATAAACTAAGCATCCGCGGCAACAAGTATTAATAAACACATTTTGTTCTTGAAATAACATAATAACTGCTTACACTGGGTACTTGCTATTATACAAGCTAAACCTAGATACTTATACTTACAAACATAGTTTATAATAACACTTAAGTAATCTACAAAATCAAATAACAAAACCAATATACAGTATCCAATATAAATTAAAATAATGTTTAATAAAAGGTAGCTAACGTACCTAATAAATTATCAGATTTTTCAATATAAGTAAAATTAGGTAAGGAATACAGAAAAGTTGAAAGTTTGATTGCGACAACGAAATATTGGAAAAGTTGGCATTTGAAAAAAAAAAAACACAAAATGATGGAAAATGAGTTCGACCAAGCATCCCTAAAACGGGGAAAGCGGACATTTTAAGGTATGAACAAAAAGAGCGCAGGTTCCCTTTGCACTCAATTTATTTAAAATAGTGAGAAACATACAATAAAAACAGTGTTCTATAACATATAAGCAGGGATCGGAAATTCGGATCGATATTTACCTATACTTTCGCACCGGCTTTGTTGTTCAGTTGTATGGAGGCGGACTCAATCATAGAATTCATTACTAAATTTTGTGGGATTTCAAAATAAATAAATTGCACCGGCATTAATTCATAATCAATTATTTATATTAACTGTTTGAAGTTATTTTTCATGTAAAGATTTACTAAATGGTATTTAATTTACCTGTAACTCATTAACCTAACGAATTTATAGGAGCAAAAATGATTGTTTTATCCTACATGTAAAGTAATTATTATATTAACATTTTGTAGAATCCCAGAATCCCGGAACTTATAATATTAAAATAATATTTTTAAGAAGCCGACGCCATGTTTGCCCATCTTTTTCAGGATTTTGCCAACTTTAGGTAAATATCGATCCGAATTACCGATCCCTGCATATAAGTTATATATATTTAACACGTCCTTATATAAATATAATCTAAAGTGACTACGTAAGACGTATCTATTAGAAATCTTAAATTATGCTTAAGCTAATGGTCAAGTCACTCTTATTTTATTTTTTAATAATTGATTTGGCAGAATTCAAAGAACATAAGTATCAATATCATTCCAAAAAACACCTATCATGCTTATAAATTTATAAACCAATATCCACTATTAGTTGGAAAGCTGAGCTTTCGGTTGATAGGTTATACAGTTATTTAAGGTCAGTCGGGGCGAGCGTGTCATACATACTCTTCGAAAAAAAATCAATTTTATAAGTTGTCATAACATAATGTAAACAAGTACCTATTTAATATTTGTTCATTCCTGATACAACGCTTTGCTTTGGAAAAAATACCAAACGTTTATTGGATATACTGTGTTTCAGAACATAGGTTCAGATACAATTTTAACAAATGCTTTATTGAGAGCTAAATAATTTTGGCAATACACTAAAAACTTGTTTGACGTCAGTATAAAGTTTATAATTCATTTGCAAGAAGAGGCGAGGAAAGCTTGGCTGTCGACCTTTTTTCTTATAGCCCAATGAATAAGCTAGTTTAAGTTGGACCTCTATATTTTATTTTATTTTTATTTTATGGCATAAGAAGGCATTCGAGCACACAAGCCACCTGATGGTAAGTGGAAACCGTGACCCATAGACATTCGCATTCACAAGACTGCAAATGCACTGCCAACCCTCAGGACTAAGATGGAATGCCTCTATGCTAGTCATTTCACCGGCTGTCTTATCCCCAAACCGGAACACAACAACGGATAAGATGGTGGTACCAACCCGGACGGACCCTGCACTAGGTCCTCCCACAAGTGAAATCTATCAAACATTCATACGCTATTTAAACAATGAATAGTACAAAGGTCAATTGGAAGACAAGCGTTAATTTACATTGTGTATTCAAATATTAACCGACAATCAAAAACGCTCTAGTCATTATTATTTACGAAGACCTGCCTCGCTTCAATATTTAACTAAGTAAACTGGGATTCATAGTAAGATTCCATCAAATCTACCAAGAAATGTCACAGTCACAATAACATCTGTCGACGTCAGTGCTTTCTTAATAGTAATAATAAAATATCTTATTGCAGGTGAAAAGCTTAACGAAATTCCTGTCTTCGTAGTGGTGTAGAAAATGAATAAGGAAGTTACGTCCAAATTCAAATAAAGTCTCCATATTCTGTATACAGACACTCTACCATTGTATAAACGTAGGGGTTTCGTTAACAACACAAACTTAACAATGGAAATTACTACGAGTAGTAAAGAAAATCGCTTAATAAAACGGATACCATATGTTATCGAGACCTGAATACCATTTTTATATCGATTATGGATACCATAATCGATACATATACGAACATTTCTATCAAAAAAAGCTTAAATTAAAATTTATTTATACGACTGGTATATAATTATACAAGCATGTTTATTTAAACAGAGCATTTAAATGTTGTTCTTAAAATTACAAATTAATTAATAACTTACTTTGGAATAATTTTGGAATGTTCGTTTTAATGGTAACATAGTGGTAGCTTTGATGTAATCTAATCATGAGTCAGAGGCCGCCGTGAATACAAATAACTATGAGTAGACAATTTGTGAAATTTGTTTAAGTTTACAATAGCAATAAACAAATATGGCACAATTATTATTTAATTTTATATATTTTAAACTGATTGTTTTCCGGCTTGGACGTTACACGGCGGTAAATTAAATATTCGCCTGCACTTCGGAATATTGGTGGTAGACCCGCGTAGTTGCCCCGACTGTCCCTATTCCTTTATAACTTGGTTTGATTAAAACATCGCAAAAAAACTAGAATGGAAGTGAAGACTAGTGCGACTTGAACTTTCGATCAGTACCTACTACATATTCATAATAATAATACACTTGCTTTTATATATAAGTGCTGCAAAGCGCTGACTGTTTCAAATGACCTTTATTAAAGATGAATAATCGCTCTGGTGCGTAAGAAAATACGTGTTGAGTAAGTTATTCTAATGACAAAGTATATTTTTTATGATACGTACGTTCGGCACGTCTTGTCTCTCTAATGATATAATACTATGAAAATAGATTATATTTGTTAATATATATATATTATAAAATTTTACGCATTGTATAATAATATATATTCTTAATATATTTAGTGTATGTTTGTACTCTTTGATATAATATGTATGGTCGAAGAATGCCCTGTTTTCGATCAAATCATATCTTATGTCGGTGGTCATGCCGACCCTGTACGTTTTTGCCGCTACTACTACATTCATTATTTTTTATTAAAAAAACGGCACAGCCCTTGTATTTTAAAAGTACGACTCAAGTGTTAATCAATATTTTTATAAATATAGTTTTAAAGTTACGTAGTCTTTATTAATTAGATACTTTTAGTAATGTATCTATTCCGTATTATCATTTTGCGCGTTTCGCTTCAAAATGTTGATGTTACATGTATACAATTCCAACTTAGCTAGGCTCGATAGGCCACCATAGCTTCGCGACAGGGAAGAGAAGAGAGGGGTCAAAGGACCTAACTCCCGAGCTTAGAAATTAAATTCTAGCGAATGTATTTGGACTACTAGGTATAATTCGATATCGTTTTGAAGTAAGACCAGATGGCCAATTGCCTTGACATTACTTGAAATAGGTGTTATTTCCAATAGTAGCTTTCGCGGAAAATGTATATTTCAATAAAAACCGCGTTTTTTTACCTTTCTTTTCGCGTATGAAATAACGCCACGTAATACCACGTTTCGACTAGGGTACCTAACTAACTTCGAACAGCCAAACACTCGTAAAACCAAAGTCCAGTGAAGTCGTCAAATTAATTTTCATTTTTGTTCCAACACCACGCCGGCGAGTCTTCTAAATGTAGGGTTTTTTTTAAATCTCGTCCTATACTTGCGATCGACTAACGGGTCGACATAAAAAGCATGTAAAAGAGGGCAAGTAAGCATTCGTTAAACTCATTGCTAACCTACCTCTTTACATCTTATAACGATTTTTAACTACTTAAGTTTATCGTTTGACGTTTTTTTAATAATATTTTGTAACATAATAATAACCTTCGCTTTCTAAAATCACTGAATCTTTATCAATAATTCAATGAGTTTTAGACCCTTTAAAGCTATTCATTTATATTTTAACATAAAACATATCTCATGACAATTGCAATCAGTGCAATCACGAAGGTTTGGTGACGGATACCAGAGTTCGCGGCTATTATTACACAACAACATGCACAAATCTATTGAAGGGAAGAATTTTAAGGATTTTAACCTTAAAATGTCTCCCAGACCTGCATGGGGCACGCATAGCACCCATCGCGTTGCTGATGTCCACCCGGCGGCTGCCTACATCTGGTCACGTGAACCGTCTGCCAGTTTCAATGTTTTGGGTAATAAGAAAGAATTGCAACTCGGTTTTTTGGCAACTAGGTACTTGCAAAAGTGATAATTTTATGTTAGTGAAACAAAAGAAAAAACTGAATTACGGTGTTCTTCCTTATAGTTAGGGAGCTGGGGAGCATTTCGGTATATGATTTGAACGTTTCACATCGAGGTGGATTGCAGTTCAGATCAGTACGAATTGATTTGGTCCAGTCAATTAAGGTCCTATGTCGCTGCGTTTCACGTTACAGCGGATTGAAGTTGCTTAAAAAAAGTGGGTATTGAAACATTTGCACATGTATGCCTCTGGGGTTCGTGGTCACAATCATCCTCGAAACGAAGAAAATCGAAGAGGCAAACATTCAGGGGTCTGCATTATCATGGGACGGAGTTGTAAAAATGTTTAAAAAAAACTCTTCTAAGTGATTTGTACACGGTTCTCATTGCGCCCATTCGATTCATAATGACTCCCTGTATACGAAAAAACATTTGGAAGCCACTTTGCACACTGATATTTTACGAGGGGCGTTCAAGAAATTCTCGGTATGAGAAGGAAAACAAAAGCATACGATTAGTGTTTTATTTTTATTTTTCTATATATTCCCCTCCTATGCTTATACACTTATAAGATCTGTCAATTAGTTTTTTTAACCCTTCATAAAAAAAATTTTTGTCTTTCGTGTCAAAATGCTCCACCACCGCTGCCTTCAACGCTTCATCATTAGAAAATCGATGTCCACGAAGATCCTTTTTAAGGTTGGGAAACAAAAAGTAGTCGCTGGGGGCCAAGTCTGGACTGTACGGCGGGTGAGTAATTGTTTCGAACCCAGATTCAAGAACAGCAGCCTTGGCAACATGAGCAGTATGCACAGGGGCGTTGTCATGAAGAAGCAGCACTCCTCTGGTCAATTTTCCCCTCCTCTTCTCTTTGATTGCTTCCCGTAATTGGCGTAAAACGTTAGCGTAGTACTCTCCTGTAATATTTAAACCCTTTTCTTTATAATCTATTAATAATATCCCTTCACAATCCCAGAATATTGTCGCCATGCTCTTGCCAGCTGAAGGGACGACTTTGAATTTCTTGGGATGAGGTGTTCCTTTAACGTGCCACTGCATCGACTATTGTTTGCTCTCAGGATCATAATGATGAACCCAAGCACAGTATAAGAACAGTAGAACGTCTTCAAACAAAGGTACATCGCGCGGCTCGCGGCGGTGGGCGGGGCTAAACTCCCACTTTATACTAAATCTCAGGATACTACGAGTCATTAGTCGGGGCTGCGGCGTCCTTGCGCTCGGTTACGTTTTGTTGGTAGTGCGCGTACTTACCTATCGCTATCGAGCGACAATACAATGTCGCTGCCGAAAAGACGTAAATATGGTTCTGTATACGGATGTCTAAATAATAGTATACATAATCCAATAACACGTAAATAGTCAAAGGAACCGCCTTGCGCGAAAGCGGCATTATCAAAAGGTCAAAAAGGAATTTACATATCACATCCATCACATACCTATAAATATATAATTTAGTGTCAACAGATAAAATTATATAAGTAAAATAATTTAAATTTGGTACTTAGGTACAGTCACCCAATAAAAATGTTGAGATACTTAGAACCTTGTCATTGTGAATGTCATAGTCATTGTCATGTGTCATTTGATGTTCTGTTTGAAATTTACTGTGACAACGCACTAAAGTGCTTAACATTTTCGTTGGGGTACTGTACCTAACAATATTTATACTTACTTACTTTAAGTTTGTGTAATTTATGAAAATTAATATTCTTATAAATCATAGAAAGTATGGCCAAGTAGGTGACTTAAATTGAAAAACAAGTTTGGACAACCCTGACGCCCGAGCGGCAATTGTTATCAGAATCTCCTAAAGGGCCGGAGTCGAACTACTTTTCTATATTTATACTATGACCCAAGTTTCATCTCCGGTAACAATTTTTTGGAGCAAACCATCAGGGTTTTCACCACACAGCTCAATGAAGTCGGAACAACAAGCAACACGCGTATGCTTCTGAAACGGTGTCAACATTCGTGGTACCCATCTCGCACTAACTTTGGTCATGTTAAGATGATCGTGGATAATATCATGTATTGTACCAATAGAAATATTGGTTTTTTGTGCTACCTAACCTTCACTCGACCATCTTCCAGTATAATTTTCTCCACTTTTTGAATGTTTTCTGGTGAAGTAGCTTCAACAGACCGACCAGGTCTAGGGTCATCTTCTATGCTCTCCCTCCCACGCTTAAATTCATTTGACCACTTTTGGACAGTAGATAATGAAGGAGCGGACTCACGGTAAACTAAATCCATTTCTTCTTTAATACACTTTTGATTTTTACCCTGTTTAGTCAAGAATTTTATCACGGCTCGATGCTCCAATTTAATTATCATTGTAAAATCGCTCATGGTGGTCACGTTTTTTCAGCAGTAGCAGAAAAACAAAACAACGTGTGGGCTTCAAATTTACTTTTTTTTACTGTCGATGAATGACTCTTAGCGGCCAGTATTAAGAAGTTTACTAAAAAGGTTTGCAAGATACCAATACCGTGAACGCCCCTCGTATACCTGCGGGGACGCAGTTAACAGACAGAATTCAAATATATCTGACGCGTTTTGAAAATCATTCGTATAGATCATATTAATTATATTCAATAATATTCAGTAGACGTAGAAGTGTACTTGTAGATTGGCGCGAGCGTCGGGATGAAAAAAATATTCAAATAGTCTGCCTTTTGGATATCAGAGGCCTGAACGTCTGCCTCGTCGATTTTCTTGGTTTTCATAAGAAATCCAAACATCAGTTCAAAAGGCAGACATGTGCGCATAATATGGCACCCTTTTTTTTACATGCTGCGCGCTGTCAGTTGACAACGCAGCGCAACCATGGTGGCACACGAGGTCCTCGATGTTTCTTAGGGTATAATCATCGCTGTTAATAACGTCTGCCACCTGTGCTGATTATATTGAAATTTCGCTCGCCAGCTCCCTAACTAATGTTGCACGTGTTGACATAATAAACAACCAGTGTTGCCAGTCTTGACTTCTAATTTAAATTTAAATGTTTGTGTGATAAGTAGCAGTGCGTAGTAATCTAGTAATATTAGCAAACTATAACGATTTAAGATACTGAACTAGAAAGTACGGGCTCATTCGGTCCCCCCGAGGAAGGAAGCGGTGCGTCTTCATACATCACCCATAGCTTGTTGAAATCTGATTTTTTCGTCATGCACTGAAAAGAAACAAAATAAAAGTGAGTCTATGTTGTGTAAAATCCTTCAGGAAAATAAGTTTTTGGCTTTGTTACCGTTCTTCCACCCTGAATAAACTGATAATGAATAAGAACCTGAAAGAACGAGCGTCCCTCAGGTTGAAAAGGAATTATCCCGAAGATGACGACTTGAAAAATCGATTATTCGCCCTCGTAAATCGCCACATTACAATTTCAACGAAATCGTTAGAGCCATTTCCGAGAACGTGATTACAAATATAAATACATAAGTACAAAGATTGCTTATAGTATAAAATTAGGCGTCTGGCATTTTAGTTTATGTTTAGTTATAATAGGTACTGTAAAGTGCGAGAGGCGTTGAATAAGTCCTCGGTATGGGTATGAAACCAATATTACGACTAATATTGTTTTCTGTTCACCGGATCCGGGATGTACCTACTTTAAGGATTTAATAGCGTGTTCCTCAACTAATTTGGAGTTGGAAATGTCACATCGTCTGAACTTGACCATGGGTTGACATTTCATTTGTGATAATAATCAATCATGATGATTTTTGTGCATAAGTAAAAGTACAAATACTTCTGGCACACGTAAAATAAAATTATCCGAACCCTTGCCGAGGCGTCTTTGGGGAACTTAGTGCCGGATTCTTCGCTGGAGCTGCTGGAGCTCGTGATGCCCTCCTCCACCATCAGCCGGGGCTCTATCCCGTCCAGCTCCATTTCCATGTACAGCTGGCCCAGCTGCTCGTTCACCAGGGGTGGCTGCGAGGATCACGTTCAATCGTTAAAATATTGTTAATCAATTATTATTGTTATGAAATTTCGAGTGTATTCAGTAGGTCTGAGAATAGGACGTAAACTGTATTTCATAAGGTTAGTATGAAAACAAATTACACCCGGGCAGCGCCGGGCGCGGACAGATAGATATGATAGATAGAGATGATATTATATAAGGCACCGAAGAACTTGAGCGGCTTTGAAAAAAATGCTTAAACGTATAATAATTAAAGGTATTAAATCGCGCCTGTTTCCCAGAGAGAAATATATACTTAAATACATAGAAAATATCCGTGACTCAGAAAACAATATTCGCGCTCATCACACAAATATACTACTTTCCATTAATAGTTTAAATAGATATAGTAAACAATATACCTACCTGATTTTTTTACTTGATATGCTTTTAAATGATACTTCTAATTGCATTTACATTTGTATGCAATTAGAGGTATAATTTGAAAGCTATCATATTATGTAAAATAATCAAATCGGTATAAATCCAAAGGAAAACACCTTGTCGCTGCCTTTATTTCAAACTACTAAAGACTCGCCCAGCTCCGAGCCCCGTACCCTACGCTCACACCTAAAGGACGTATTATATCAAAAACCGCTTCTTTTCGACATTTTGCAAAGCAATTGCAAAGCAAAAAATAGCTACAGACTGGAGAACTTATAAGCGTGGTCCCATCTGCGTAAAACGGAGGTACCGTACACAAGGTTAGTTTGATTTACGGAGTGATATCAACTACCATTCCACACAAACATGTATTTTTTGAAGAGTTGGAATACGCCTCCATATTTTTTAAAAAATTTTTCGCCTCTGGAAGCGGCGATAGTTGCTCCTTAAGAAAGTTAAAGTAGTGCGCATGTTACCGTCTTTTTTCTTATAGAAAAAAAAAAAGAATGGTTAGTGCTTCTTGTCTTGATTTTTGAGGTAAAAAAAATCAAAGGTATATGAATGTATGTATATACCGATGTTATGCAAAAAGACCAACATCTATTCTATATTTCTTCAGATTTATGTGCTTTCAAGCGGGTTAACTTGAAATATTCATTGAATTATTTAGTGGTTTCAAAGTATATATTCGTAGTTTAACTTTGATCATAGTGTTTTTATTTATGTTTACGGGAAACTAAAGGTCTCAATTTTATCTAATTAATCAAGTCCAAAAACAAGAAAATCCCAGTATTGCTTATTTTGACTTTTAGTTACTATAAAAACTGTACTGTGTGTTTGAATTTGATCAAAGTAACCCGGTTTACGGTACGCAGATCGGACCACCATTAAAACATTCTTATTATAAAAGTGATTATTGAAGGTCATCTTGGTAACTTTCTTTTTCGCGTTTCTTAGTGCTCAGGAGGGGGCGAACGTAATTGAAGATGTCAACGGATAAACAAGAATATGTAACTAGTTAATAAATATACAGAGGGCAGACTATGATATAATAGTTAATATAAACATAGCGACGACGCGAAAATACAAATTAAGGTCAATGTGTCTAATACCGGCATAGTTTATTTTAGTTTGACTTTGATTGATGAAAACTGCTGTCTTTTTAAACTATTATTAGAATGTGTGTATGGAATCGACTAAGAATTTAGTTGGCTTTTGAAATCATATTTAAAAAAAAGCGTAACTACTTTGTATATTTAATTAAAAAATTTTTTTTAGAACATGGTCAGTAGACGGATTTTCCCGAGGTTTTGGGGTAAATCCGGCTAGTAGCAATATCTCGATAATCAGACGGTTATTTTAAATGATATCCAATTTGGAAAGAAATATAGAGGATTTTAATCACATCTGTTCTGTAACGGGTAAAATATACAGTCGAGTTTAGCTTTTATCGGCGAAAAACGTTTTTTGGGGCTATTCCGGCATATTCTTAAAATCAGAGGTGTTGAACCTTTTTTACTAAGGCTTTAAAATAATGTTTTTTTTTACTTTTTTTATGTAAGTATGAGTGTAAATTATACGAATTACTTATTATGCGAGTGCGATCAATTATTAAATATAATAATTTGATGTATAAACATTGTTGATAAATATTATCTCATAAAATTATGTAAAATTAATAAATAAAAATCAATGGTATCATTTTTTAAGTATTTATTGTAAATCAAACTCTAAAGATAATACAAAACTGTTAATAAACATTTTCGATACTTACATAATTAGGTATAATTTGTACTGAACTCAAAAACACAAGGTTAAAATTAAAAAAAAAAAAAAAAAATTAAACTAATCGCGTCACTGGTAGACGAGTCACGTAATCTACGGGATTGGTTAAGACATAATCCAACAACTCTCCTTGCTACACACGATTCTTTCATATATAACTTATTATAATCAGCAGAATATATAACTAAGTAAATAAACTCAAAACTAACATAGTGCTAAGTAATTTAACAGCTGATCAAAAAGGTTGACTATATCTGGAATGGGGAATTACCGGCATATGACGGTGTTGCCCCTTCAATTTTAGACGGTTTTTCCCACTAGACAATTCTGAGGTTACAAATTTTACGCAGCAAATAATTCTAAAACACTTGAAATTCATGCAAAATAGAAAAAAGAAGCCGTTGGCGCACATCTTAAAGAACATATTAAGCACACTCACAAAGTCATAACTTGTACGGTTTGAAACATACCTTTGGGAAAACACCATCACACAACACTCGCGTTTCGAGTTCGGAGCACAACTAAATTTCAAACACTGTTTTCTTCAATCGTAGACAACATAGCGCCTCCTCTTTTAAAGAGATTGAACCAAAAAGTTCCCCTGCTTTATCAACAGAGGTAGCAACGGCGTACCGTTCTTAGATTGGCCATAAACGCTTGTGTACGGTGTTACCCCGTAGACGGAATTAGACACATTGACCTTATCGAAAATACTGAAACTATTACAAACCTGTTCCATAACGGCCAATTTCTGTTTGTCAGCTAATAACACCTCTTCCATGCTCTTCGTTATTAACTGGTAGTTGTATATCAAGTTCGACGTTACGGAAACCTAAAAATACATTTATTTAAATAAATAAAAAAACAAATCACACATTCTAAGGAGTGGATTGGAAATAGAAAGTAGTAACTGCAAACACAAATTTAAACCAAAATGCGTCTTTCAGCCTTAAATAAAGTTAGTTAAATAAAACGAAGGGCATATCAATATTTGTCATAAATCCAAAGGTCAAACAAACATAAGTATGTATTTATGTTTGTTTGACCTTTGGATTGTAGCCTCGTGGAGGCATAACGGCTTGACCGATAGGGATCCGTGAGGTGTTGTTGGGTTCCTCTTGATTGTGGGAGTGACATAATATTTTAATGAAAACAATGAAAATAAGAAGAGTTATATGACATATTTTTTAACATTACATGGACGATAATATCTAAAAATGCAGTCGGGTTTTTAAAGCTTATTATTTATTAGTCTCGTTTTAAACACAAAGTCACAAAACCAATATGGTTTTTGTTTTAATTTGATTCTTTATACTTCAACAATACGTCACTATTAGAAAAAAAGTGACGTTTGCAGTTAGCCACTTTCATTTTAAAGCACTGGTGGCACGTGAACATAATAATATTAATAATGAACACAACGGCTTTGTTTAACTGATCGGTCTTAGAGAGATTCTACTCAGCTAAAACGATTCCATCTGTATACGTATGTGCACATAATCAAATACAAAAAAATGCAGTTACAATTTCAGAAGCCAAGAAATCAATAAAAGTCTGGCCAAAGGGATTTTACATTTAATGTATATTTGGTTTCAGCACACCAAACGCGTGGGAGCATCGGGAGGCATGAGCAGCGCCTGACACGGCCCACAGCTGGCAGGCGGTACTAGCAACACTTGCAACGCGTTTTAAAGGCGAGCCCACGTTAGAAACGCGCGTGTTCGGACAATATTCTCCCACAGACCAAAATAATAACTTGCCATTTGTATTTCTATAATTTTCTTATCTAATTTATTTAATAAATTCGTATGTAATTAATTATACCTACGCGGTTGACAAAATGTAAAAGTATCAGGTTAGCGCGCTGCTTGCGGTCCGCCGGTATAAATAATATGGTGGGAGCGGGGCAGGCGAGCAGCAGTTTGAACTAGGTTCCACTCTCGTGCCGTTGAACGTGCCGTGTACAATGCAATACGTTCCTTGTATAGGTAGTCGGCGTGTGCGGGCCTAGGTGTTTAACCTGCGCTGCTCTTGACCTGCTTTGGTGTGCCGAAGCCAATAAACAAGAACCAAACCTTGTCAATTCCTTTAAGAAATAGGTAGAGAAACCCAACTCCACATAACATGGTACCCACACGCTAACTTGCCATAGATCTTAAAACTTATTCGTATATATAAAATGGATAAATAAATCTGTTCTTACTTTCTCCATCCAGGGCAGTTCCTTTTTCCTCCTCACCACTCTACCGCGCGTGAAGTTTTTGCCCATTGAGTCAGCAGTCGTACTCTGAAATTAAGTATTATACTGTTATTTGCGAGTGCAAGCGGCCGATCTTCAGCCAAACGCTATAATAGGCTGGGAGTAGTGGGAGTACTGTTCCGTACTTTCAATCTAGCACAAATCACAACTTTTAGTTTTTCTTTACAATTTTTGATTCGAGTAAAAAATTTACTATACGATATTAGAAATTGAATAAATAAATAAATAAATAAATAAATATCAGGGGACAATCTCACACCAATTGACCTAGTCCCAAACTAAGCTCTAAGCTCTAATGGGAACAAATAAAATAAACTAAACAAACCGTAACTTAAAATACTACCAATTTACGCAGTGCATTGTAATGCTAGCAATTACGGCCAGAGATGCCGGACAGCTTACGTTATTCATAATTGGCACAGACTTTTATACGGACGATTTCATAAATAAAATAGGACACCGAGTTTATCAACCGTATGCGTATAGATAAGACTGTCAACGGAATTATTATAATACCATATATCGTCATATCACTGGTGTCCACGATAATACTGGCTAGTAGCCCTAGTGTAAAATTATTCAAATGCTTTATTTCAAGTTTATTTTCATCTGGAACATCAAAACTAAAGCAAAAGTTCAGTTTCGTTCCTATTTATTTAACAATTACAGCAGTTTATTTTTACGTAAATATCTTTAAAGTAAACTCTGTAGAATATCTTGCAAAAAATGTAGACGAACATTTTATTAATTATAAGACCACGTTCATAGTGGCAGGACATTATGTGTCTTAAATATAAGACTACGGCGGCTAAAAGGTTAAACAAACGTGCTCAGTAGTAACCGGTTTGAAGTGCTTGCGCTGGGAAGGACACCAACGTCATACTGTATATTTTCTGCTAAAGGTAAACGAATTAAGGAGGTTATCTAACAATATACCCCTATTCTTGCCAAATATCCTTTATTATTTGATAGAATAGGCAGTTATCAAAAACGTTTAAGAGAAATTCAAAAGATTTTTTCATGAATTTCCGGATGATGGGTCTAATTTGACAGGACTCCATTAAGCATACAATCGAATTCTTACGTCTCCACTTCCAAGTCGTCCTTTCTTAGCATCGCTGCTGCTTTCTTCACCGCTGCCCTCGGTCTTGAAGAAGGAGCTGTAGAAAGAGGTGTAGCTCGACTCCCCGTCTGTCCGGTCGACGTCACTGTAGCCAATTCGGCTTCCGTTTTTCTTAAGAACACGCGGGGTTAACGCATCCGCGACCGGTTCGGTGCTCTGTTGACAATAAAGAAATTATTTGATTTCTTGCTCTAGCTAAAGTCATGCGATGGTTGGCGACAAAATTAATAAAACTGCATATAGTGTAGAGAAAAATGGAACAGAAATTACGAGTCAAAAAGCTGCATTTAGTGACGAAAGAAAACCCCGTAAAATCGTAACAGTTAAAAAAATACATTTAAAACAGTACAACTTTAATTTTGACTATTTAGTTTTAATTAAATAAGCACAATTTAACAGTAATGAATAACTTATAAGTTAAGGAAAAGATTGAAAGCATACCAGTTCGTAGTTACTCGTAGTCAACTCCAAAGAGGTCTGCGCGGCCGCGTACTGCGGCCTCACATGGTGGTACTGCATTTGGGGATTGACAGGCGACACCACCACCGGCGGCCCGAACACTGGTTGTCCATATATCATGCATTGCACTAAAGTTAAATATGTATTATTTCAAGTCAAGCTTCCTAGTCAGCACTTAAACCTTCAGTTAGTTTCATTTTACAATAGGTATGTACTAAGAAATAAATAAATATCACGGGACAACCTCATACAAATTCATCTAGTCGCAACATAAGCCAAACGGAACCCTTACAGGATCACTTAGCTATACGTCTGTCTGTCCGTCTGTCACACATGTCGAGAACCTTTATCTCGGGAACGCGCGGAGGTATCGAGTTGAAATTTAAACCATAAACCATTTTTTTTTAAATAACTAATTGTTTATCTTAATGTTTTTAGTTTTAAACTTAATGTGAAAGTAAATGTCATTTCATCATTCATATAAAGGTGTCATTTTCGAGACTTATGTTAGTAAGTGATTGTAATTTAAGAGTCTAAGTACGTAAGGCAAATAAAAAATAAAGTCAATAAATGTATAATAAATTATTAAGATATATTTTCTCTATGTAATAACTACTCTTACAATATCATTCATTCAATAAGTCGCACCACTAATTATTTTTGACCATTAACTTGCACACCGAAGATGTCACTTTATTGAACACAATTAAAACTCCAGCTGTAATTGGGATCCTGCCGTTCGGCCGAAATATGTTTGCAAAAATGTGTCGTTTCGCAACCATTTTATTTGCCAACTCAATTTATTTTCTGTTACTGTAAAATACTCCCGGATGTATTTAGCACCATCGTATATAACCCTAAAGGTTAGGTTAGGTTAGTATAAAATACCGAAAAAAATATGGTTACAGAAAACAAAGAGGGTGGATGAAACGGTTGGGAAACCCGCTGTAATTATAATATAATAAGTAATAAATAATAGTAAGTATTGTCAACATACCAGGCTGCGGCGTGAAGTGCGGCAGAATATTGGGATCAGTGGTCGGTGTTTCCGAGTAAGATAGCATAGTCGGCGCAGCGGGAGGAGCGTAGTACGTAGGAATCAAACCTTAAAAAAAAACAGTTTATCACACACGACTATTACGCATTTTATTTTACGAACGGATTTAGGAGAGGTCTCTATTATTAAAAAGTATTTTTTTATTCTGGCAGTCTAATAATAGTGCCGTAAATAGGTATTATTAATCAGAATGACGAATGTGCGACGTTGGACGGTTACGTCGATGTACGTAAGATAGAATATCTTACGTCGATTTAAGAGACGGCGCAACGTCTTCAACTAAAATTACTTTAGCTTGACATACAAGAATTTGACGTGATGACAGGTGCAGCGGTTATTGGGTAAGACGTAACGTTTAACTACACTAAAATATTACGATGTTTGTGCGCATGGTCCGGTTCTATGTTCGTTTGGTCTATACGAACCTTTACTATGGCGAGATGTCACAAATTAGGCGGGTGCAGTTCCCACTTTTGAATCTTAAGTAGAAGAAAAGTGAAAACATTCCTACCTACTCTTAAGGTGGCGACTGATTTGTAACATTTCGGTGTAATGTATCTATTACCTGCGGGGTTTAACTTATAGCCCTCATAAGATAAGGGCCGCGAGTGTTACATTACCCCCTAAATGCATTCACGTTAACATTTTGACCGTAGCATTAGATATGAACATTATATGCAACGGGTTATAATTTTTAATGATACCTCTTGACTATTTTTAAGGAACCCTCTCTTGCTTTATGATTATGACTCACACTATATTCACTCGCATCATTGTCGCTTTGATTAGGTTGCATAATGTACTTAACCGTGTTATGATTATGGAATTGTTATCAGGGCCCGTGTTATACATACAGCAGTAACCGTCACTGTTGCACTTACATGCTAGTCAGAAAGTGACAGATATTTAGTACACGTTTATCCACTTCGATAAACACGCCATAAAAAGGCAGCGCAGGTCTGAAACCATCTCAAGTAGGTGGTGCCAATTGTAAGTCGTGTTTTTTATAAGGTATGTAGCCTAATCGTGCAAATTGTGGTTACAGAGTTATCAACAAGTTTTTAGGGTTGTTGGTAATTCTGTAGCTCTGCCTACCCCACTCTGGGAATGAAAGCGTGAGGGTATGTATGTATGTATGTATGTAATTGTCGGTAATTAAAGCTCAGTAACCTGGAACGGCGGCCATGGGGTTCATGATTGAGACCGGGTGCGGGGTCATGCTGGACGAATACAGATTCATTGATGGATTTGAGCTGCTGTGCCACTGCGGCGCGGCTGGGGACAAAATAAGAAAAATCTTATACAAGTTAAGACATCTGTACGGCAAACTTGTTCTTTAAAATTGTAATAGCTACAGCACTACTCGTATACAGGGTGTCCCAGGACAAGGCTTCAAGTGAAAGTCCAGCGGTAGATTACCTCAATCAAGACACATCCGAATAACTCCCAATTATGTTCCTCGACTAGTTTACGAGTTATGGGTTTTTTCTCATTTTCTATTGAACTTCGACGACAGAGACATTAAGATAATTGTATGTTTTTTAATGTTAAGCTATATAATAAATCAGTGTGACAGGTTTAAAAAATACCAACAGCTTTGACCATTTCGAAAAAATAATAAAATTCGAATCACTAAGACTCAACAGACTTTAAAGGTCGATTTAGAAAATTTAGTTTTTTATTAAAACCAATTACGAAAACAAACTCCGATATTAATAGTATATTATACTATTTTTACATATAAATGGCGTGAGTTTGAGTTTGAAGTGAGCATGACCACTTGGTACAATTTCCTGGGACACCTTAGTAATTAATACACCCCAATTTGGTTAAGTAGACCTTTTTTAAAAAAGTATTTAAAATAAAATATAAGCCGGCTAGGCTTCTTGAATCAACTTTCATTTGACCGATTAACTTTGCGCTATATCAACCTTCTTTGTGGTTTTATATTATAACATCTGTAATATTTTACCTTAGTGGTACAATTTAGATAGCCAGGAGGGTTATTATGACATAGCTATGCAGTTCATTTTACGGTGAGCGTAAAGGACAGAGCTATAGCAGTTATTTAGCTCTGTCCTTTTCTGTCAGCGTAAACTGATGACGAAAGCTGATGTCATGTAAAATTTGTTTGTTTCTATGTTTTATTACGATAAAATTTATTTTTTATACTCGTCGATTAAAATCTGTGTATTAAGATTTCATAGAGAATACTGTAACGTCACTCTTTTCATCGATGTTCCTTCCGAAACAACCGAAATAACTATTTCGATACGCTCTAGACAACCGAAAAAAATTTGAAAATAGAACTTCGGATTTCCATGTGTGTCCTTGTTTAAGGAGACTCGATCCGATACAAAATTGCCAATCTGTGGCGTTTAGGAAAGCAGCGTCGCGTCATCTGTCAAAAATCTACTTTTCAATTATCTTGTGTCAAAAAAGTCGGATAGTAGAACACTTACGATATTTAGTTTTCTTATATACTCGTATTAATGACTTAAATTATTAATTTTAATGAACTCGTACAAAAAGTATTGTTCACAATAGTGTCATAATTAAGCTTTTTAATCTCGTACCTTACTTAGGCCACTCAGCAAGCTTCGTGGCCTAAACACGGTACTCGACTAAAAAGCTCTCTATTATAACACGATTGTGAAAAATACTATATATTATTATATTTTATAATATTATTATAATGAAACCGGCTATCATTAAAGTTATCAATTATAAATGTTATGAATTTGTGTGGTGAGGTTTTCTAAGAGGTTCATCACGAAGACAAAACATTTATTGTACAAACTCATGATTGGAAGTAGGTATGAAATATCTTAACTATATTCTACATATTTTTCTAAATACTCTAGAAAGAAGGGTCCTGCAGAAAATGCCGTTTTAATTGAAGTCTAGGTAAAAAGCAATGATTTAATGCTAAAATTACTCTTAAATTAAAATTTAATTTTTTTATATGTATGGCTACTGTCCAGTGGGATAATTCTGCCAGTGTCAAAGGTTGGCAAGTCCAACAAGGACAATTATAGTTTCGCCTGGTCAGTCTGTCAGTCTGTCCCCGATCTAGCTAAGATACTCTTGGTACTACAAAGCCGTTATTTGGCATAGCTATACCTTTAAATTAAATTATTAAAAATGCTATTTTCACTAGAGTTACCTACGTATTTGGCTCATGTTGACCCTACTTTAAAATATGTAATATTGTGTACCAGCTATAAATAACTTTATTAACTCTGGTAGCTCACTAACCTGGGACAGCGGCCATGGGGTTCATAATCGAGACCGGATGCGCAGTCATTCTCGACGAATACGGATTCATTAGCGGATCCGGCCTGCTGTGACACTGCGGCGCGGCTGGGCACAAAACACGCAAAATCTTAATCAATCTTATGCATAAATAAAGGTATGTGTGCGAAGAGTTATTTATAATTGTCAAGAATGTTGATTGTTGTCAGTAATTGAGTAAGCACTAATAGAGACCGAATACGTAAAAGTTTAAATTGGAGGAAAAGCTGCTAGCGCCTAGTAGGGTGCAAATGTTGAAGTGTTTGGGTAGTTACAGGCGGTACCGGGGAACGAGGGCGCGGGAGTGGTGATGGGCACCGACAACACGTGCGGCGCGACGCAGCGGTGCTTCTGCGCACTCGCACCCGCCTCCACAGGAGTCAGCGCTCGCTTCACCCCGTGCGCCTGCAACTAAATATTGTTACGATAAAATAAACTACTTATATTTATTACACATTGTTTATTTTATGCGACAAACCAAAAAAAATGTTTGTGTTTGTCGCATGCGCCCACAAAGGTGGGCCAATGCAGCAACGTGGTGGGTCCCCCAGGGACGGCTACAGACGGCGAGGCTGACCCAAGCGGAGATGGCGGGATGACATGGACGCTTTTCTGAAGGATTGGCCGAAGATTGCCACAGAGAGAGAGGTGTGGAAATCAAGGGAGGAGGTCTTTGCCCAGCAGTGGGACAATATATTGGGCTAATTAATAATAAACATTTATTTTATATTATTTTTTAGATAATTTGCCATTATAACATACAGCTGTGATCAGATAATAAGAACTTAACAAATTTGACAACCAATCTCAAACTCCTTGGCTATAGTTTAGCCCCAAAACCGGAAAATGCGTCTCTAAGCAATGCAAGCGGCAAAGCATGTATAGTCTTTATTATTTGAACTGAGCTAATCTTCTACACAAAGGCCATTGTTTGTGTACAAATACTATTATCTTTCTTTGTGTCCGTAACTGCAAGCCGATTACACACAAAAAAGTTAGAACTACATTGAATGTGCATTGAATTATCAACCCTATCCTCTTAGTCAGTAGGTTTAAAATGTAAAGTGTCAGGATACAGACATAAGTCTTTATTATTTGAACTGAGCTTATTCTCTACAAAATACTATCATCTACACAAATCACACATAATACACAATATTAGTCACGCCCACAAAGTGCTAAAATAAAATCGTAACTTGGGAATGTATATTTTTCACGAGTTCTCCATGGGTCATAGGTGCCCATGTCTTTCAAAAATATTGCGGGTTTGTTTAAATAATTTTCCGATTAAGCGAAAAAAGCGTTTCCGTTTGTGAAATATTAAGACTAATTTTTGCTAGATTCAAGCGTCCCCCACCTTTTACGGCCCAAACTACAAATCGCTGCTTAAATAGCGCCACAAATCAAAAATAAATATAGTTTTATTTGAAACTTAAAGTAAATGGCATTCCGAATTTAAATGCAACACAAACACATTTTGATTTGTGTCGCTTTTGTATTTAAGCAACGAAATACTAAAAATCTGAAAAATATTTTAAATAAAAGCACTAATAACGAATTTTGAAGAAGAACTATCACGACTTAGAAAACTTGATTGGTTCCTGAGATATAGACGACTAAATTGTTTATACCTACTAAAATCACCAAAGACGGCACCAAATAACTATGGAGAATTTAAAGAGAAACTTGTGGTTTTTTGGATAGTTTTTGTGTTGTAACGGCTTCGAGACCCTACACTGAGCATGGTTAGACATGCTCTTGCCCGATTCTTTGATATGTTGTAAACCCCAACAGTGACATGATTTGCTTCTTGCATTCTACTTGTTCAAAAATGATCCTACTCCACTAGTTGATCGTTAGTTACACTTATCGTCACTATAGGTATGAGTACATCAAGGTTCCAAATGATGTACAATTAATTTCTTTTAAAAACGTAGTTCTTATTAATTAGGCAAAGGATTTGAAAAAAAAACCTTCCGCATTCAAGCAGAGTTGAAATATTTTGTATGGACGCGTCACCCCGTTATATTTAAATCCCTGTAAAATAAGTGATCCGTTTTTAACAGTACTTAATAGGTAGTTCGTGTTCGTACCCCAGTTCGTAGTGCAGTTTAAACTTTATGTATACGGTTAAATCAATTTTAATCAATGAACGACACAAAGTAAATTAAAACAAGCTATAAAATTAGTCAAGCACTTATGATTTGTGGTCAATTTTCATAATGGTATGGAAAAAACGCAAGCGTTCCTATAATGTGGCCACCACTGTAAAAAATCAACCGGTTATCTATTAGGTACGGTTCATAAGATAAAGCTTTTTAATGTGAGGGCTGACGAACAACGAAGGCTTAGTAAGTAATTAGGGTCCCGTATCCCTTTGGGTACAGTCAAGTGCAAAAATATTTATCGAAAGAATCCTCTCATAAATATGTTACAAAGTTCTTATTACACTGTAACATATTTTTGAAATTATCTTCTCCCATATTTTTACACTTCACTGTACGTAACCCTAAAAATTTACTTAGATGATTTACAAGGTTATAGGTACGGGTTATAACGGGCTGTTTTCAGCAACTCGACGACTCAATAAATGCGCCTCTTTTGCGTGAATTTACAAGGTTATGCCTTTAATTTACTTGAACATGCGTATACTAGCGGTGTAATATTTGACTTATAACAGGCAACCTGCAATGCCATCTATAAAATCTTATAAAATGCAAACAATGAAGGTAAAAATAAAAATTACCTGAGGTTTGCTCACAGGAACGTCCGCGAGGGTGGGCACGAAATATGCGTTGCACCTGCCTAGGTGATGCATTATGTTTTGTTTGTTCTCGTTGCTCGCCCTGTCTCTGCACTCCTTGCTGGGGACCCGGCCTTCGCGGTGTTGCATTACTAATGTTTTTTCCATCTCTGAATTATGCCTGTGGGTTGTATTCAGTTTATTTATAGATGAAACACACACTATAAACCGCGAAACTGTTATAGTGAAACCGCTTTACGCTGACCTACTTGCACAATAAGCAATAAGTGTATAATATTATTCGTACAAGTAAAGTAGACGATAACCGTAACAGAAGTTGACTGATCAGTCTAGTTTAGATTTGTAAATGACATATTACTTATTAGGGTTGTTATGTGATTCTTTGTAACAGCAGGTTCATAGGTGAGGTGAAGCTAAGATATTATACGAACTAGTACTTTTCAGATAGAATAAACAAATATACAGTGTGTCCCTGGATAAAGTGTAAAAACGTATAGGAATGAAACTAGACGCAATACCAACGACAAAAAAATAAAAAGTCGTTGGAATTCCTTCTTTTAAGATTTTTAAATATAAACATTGATTGCTGTGAACTCTATCGGAGCTAAGTGAAATATCTCGCCTCATATATAAAAAGAGAATAAAGGCTTGTAGTACTGTTAGGCGATGGGCTTGCTACCTGTCACTAATATACACTGTTAAACATCTTAGCCTAATTGTGCAAATTGTGGTTACAGAGTTATCAACAAGTTTTTAGAGTTGTTGGTAATTCTGTAGCTCTGCCTACCCCACTCTGGGAATGAAGGCGTGAAGGTACAGTGGTGGACATATAATTAGAAACACTTGCGACGTATTTCACATTATACAAGGCACATTGCCGTAAAACTTTTGTTTTTGGAAATAAAACAACAAAATGCATAGAATACGTTCAACAACTTATAATTAATTAAAAAACAAATAAATATCCGAGTTTACAACTACCATTTAGATATTTAGTTACGTACAAACAACTAAACGACATTTGCAGTACCATCCGTCATGGACAAGTAATTAGAAACACTAAAGAAATGAGGTAAAAATCAAAGTTTTAACGTGTCAACGTCAACAATTTCAAATTATTTATGTAAAATAATGTTTGGTTTACTAAATTTCTTAACAATTAATATTTAGTTGCATAGCCTTTGTTATTAATGACGGCTCTGCAACGACGTGGCATTGATTCAAGAAATTTCTTACATTTATCGAGTGGGATCGAGTTCCATGCTTCAACAAAGGCTTCGTAAAGTTCATTTTGACTGGAATTACGTTTAACGGAGACTTTTTTTTTAACGACGTACCACAAATTTTCAATTGGATTTAAATCGGGACTATTTCAGGGCCAGTCTAACATGGTAACACGTCGCTCACTAAGAAAGCATTTAACACTGCGGGCCGTGTGTTTTGGGTCGTTATCGTGCTGAAAGATCCAGGTCACAGGCAAATGGTCGTCGGTGTAGGGAATCATTGTCTCTTCTAAGATGTTTTTGTATTGAAATTGATCCATTATACCTTCAATCTTACGGACGGGTCCAACTCCGCAACCAGAAAAACATCCCCATACTTTAATATTACCACCGCCGTGTTTGACTATACTCCTCGTGTATTTATAATCAAAAGCATGGTTTATTGGACGTCTAACGTAGCGTTTGCCGGCTGAATTCACCATATTTATTTTTGTTTCATCCTAGAATAACACTTTTTTCCATTCTCGTACGGTCCAGTTAAGATATTTCTTTGCAAATAATAATCGCTTCTCTCGGTGTTGCTTGGTAAGAAGCGGTACCTTTCGAGAAACCCTCCCGAACAATTTAGCTTCCACTAATCTGCGGCGTACCAGTTTCGAGGAAATGTTCCTTGGGTCATCAGGTGAAAAAACTTCATTCCTAATCTCTTTGGAGCCTTTGAACGGGTCTTGTTTAGCTACACGTATTATTTGCGAATCTTCCCGGGGAGATGTTTTCCTTGGACGAGCCTCTCTAACAACACTTTTAGTAGTTCCGTTAGTTTTATAATGAGCAATAGCGTTGAAAACTTTCTTCACAGAACATTCTAGATGTTTAGCAATTCTTCTATAAGTCCACTTTCGATCTAAATGTAATTTAACGATTAATTGCCTGGTTGACTCGTCACAACTCTTATTTTTACCTATTTTTACCAATACTTATTATTCACGTAATTTTCCAAATTGACGTTTAATTGCCGCCGAAACAAAAGAAAAAGCTTAAAAAGAGGTTTTTTTTTATATTCAAAAATGGAACGAACCATGGATCCCGTTTCTAATTAGTTGTCCAAGCGGCCAGTAATAGAAATTCAACTATCATGATTTTAAAAATCTTTTAATAATTAAAGATAGAACAGATTTACTTTTTTAAATATTTTATGAGTTTTTAACTCATTGGCTATATTCTGGCATAGTCAATAGTGATTTAATCATTATAATTTTTACTCATAACGATAGTTCATTCTGTGTTTACCTAAGTTTTATGTACTGTTTCTAATTATATGTCCACCACTGTATGTGTATGTATGTATATACAGGGTTATTGGTTATTGCATACATTCCCGTTAAGGGGTTATAGGGGAGATCATTTGCAGTCATTTTGACCCTATAATGTATTATGCAAAAGTGAACCATTTTTGAGTTATCGCGTTTTTTAGTTTTTTTTTAAATTACTCAAAAATTCAACTTGAAAACTTTATTACAAAAAAAGTATCAATTTAAATCGTATTTTTTTTCTGATTTACAGAAACGAGTAAACACTAGTTATTTCTCAATATTAAAACAGTAATTATCGGTCTAAATTTAAAAAAGCGAGACGGAAAACGAAATTTTTTCAATATTT
The DNA here is from genome assembly GCA_927399475.2 of Acleris emargana. Taxonomy (NCBI): domain Eukaryota; kingdom Metazoa; phylum Arthropoda; class Insecta; order Lepidoptera; family Tortricidae; genus Acleris; species Acleris emargana. The sequence continues at coordinate 31,390,250 of OV656835.1, forward strand.
TTTTGCGATCGCTTTCCACTAAAATGCCTTAAAAACAAAAAAAACCTTATGAAACTTGGCTTGCAGATTATTTAAAAAACTTAACTGTTTTCTTAGCTCTCCAAAAATGCATAACAACTAGGAACTTATTTAAAAAAAAACTGAAAAAAAATGATCACAAAGGAAGCGGGCGGAAATTCGTATCCGAACTAGTCTAAACTAAAGTCAGAAATGCAACTTCAAAAATTAAAATTAAAAAAAATACCAAATTTAAATCCACTTATTTTATTTGCATTTGTACAAGATGAAATTGTTGTTCTTATGCAATATTAAAAAAAATATTATCTGTACACGTTTGAGAATGCGAGGCCGAAAACTAAAAAATACATGTTTTTTTATCAAACTCCTAAATTTGTTACTTTTTACATAAGTTATTGTTGTTCTTTGTGTTTACGAGTATAACAGTTATTTTTGATAAATTTATTAAGTTAATTTTAAGATGTTCGGACGTGACTTCCTTGTTGCTTTCTTTGTGATCAATTTTTTCAAGCAATCTTTAACAAAATTCATATTAGTTTTAATAGCTCGTTAGAAAGCTGGAAAAATGTTTTATGTGTAATCTGCACGCCAAATGTATTAGTAAATTTTTCTGTTTTTGTATAATTTATGTTGGAGTTTGATAAAAAACATGTATTTTTTAGTTTTCGGCCTCGCTTTCTCAAACGTGTACAGATATTTTTTTTTTTTATATTGCATAAGAACAACAATTTCATCTTGTACAAAAGCAAATACAAAAAGTTGATTTAAATTTGGATTTTTTTTTAATTTTAATTTTTGAAGTTGCATTTCTGACTTTAGTTTAGACTTTAGTTCGGATACGAATTTCCGCCCGCTTCCTTTGTGATGATTTTTTTTCCGTTTTGTTTTAAATAAGTTCCTAGTTGTTATGCATTTTTGGAGAGCTAAGAAAACATTTAAGTTTTTAAAATAATCTGCAAGCCAAGTTTCATAACGTTTTTTTTGTTTTTAAGGCATTTTAGTGGAAAGCGATCGCAAAAAAATATTGAAAAATTTTCGTTTTCCGTCTCGCTTTTTTAAATTTGGACCGATAATTACTGTTTTAATATTGAGAAATAACCAGTGTTTAATCGTTTCTGTAAATCAGAAAAAAAAAACGATTTAAATTGATACTTTTTTTGTAATAAATTTTTCAAGTTGAATTTCTGACTAATTTAAAAAAAAACTAAAAAACGCGATAACTCAAAAATGGTGCACTTTTGCATAATGCATTATAGGGTCAAAATGACTGCAAATGACCTCCCCTATAACCCCTTAACGGGAATGTATACAATAACCAATAACCCTGTATAAAAACCGTTTATTTTATCACAATAGACCTCATATAAGGCGAGATATTCCCCTGTTCCAATAAGGTTTACAGCTACTGTTTTTTTTTAATCTTAAAAAATTATCTTATCTTCTTATGTCACCTTTTTTTGAAATATTTTGCCTGTCTGTAAAATTGCATCTAGTTTCATCCCTATTCGTTCTTGCACTTTATCCAGGGACGCACTGTATAAATATCCGTGAATATGATTTGCCTTATAGCCTACCTTATCAAGAGGGACTCGGTGAGCCTTAACGGCGCCTGATAATCCCGTGAGGACGGGCTGCGGCGGCAGCTCTCGCCGAGCACGGCCACGGTCGACTCGTCCGAGCTCGTCAGCTCCGCAGAGTCGCCGGAGTGCTCGGCCAACGGAGAAAGACATCTTCTGTAACAACACTCCGCTTTCAGCCTACTCCACAGATCACAGAAACAAGGGAGATATGTTATGGGGGCGTGGTTCGTGTCGCCTCGATATGGTCAAATTGACCATATCGGCACGAGGCGTGTCAAGCGTTGACACAGTCACTCACTGAACGCTGTCAGTATAGAAGCTCCGTTAAAATGATAAAATGACTGTATGTAGCGTGAAAGTGTGCAAAAATCGAAATACAAACGTTAATATAAAATCAAAGGGCATAACTTACCACCGGTAAATTTTGTTTTTAAGCATTATTTATATTTTTAAATGAATATTTTATATTTGAATGGATTTCAGAGCGTAAGGTTGTGAAAGTTGTGTTGACGTGATTTCTATCGACTATCGATAAATGGCTTATTCTACAGCTATCAATAGAATTCAATGTGTTAATAGTTCTAGTTATTTATCACTACCACGACACGCTTAAAACAGAAGAAAAATAATTTTAACAAATTTTCACGTTATACAAAATTTAATTTTCTTTACAATATTAACGAACGACGAAGGACTCTAGCAATTCAAATATAAGTAGGCGAATCATACAATTAAGATAAAAATAAATTAACCAACCACAAAGGCAAAGGGCTCTGGCTCAGTATTGAGCTGTGCTTGCACACAGCGCTGATTGACAGCTCGCGCCGACTCACTCTTAAAAGGATTCAAGCCTAAAGGTTGGATGGTAGAGATTGCCCCAAGTATTAAGTCTATCTTTCTGTTTTAAGTAATTTGTACCATTTATGAAATAAAGTTTACATAATCAAGTCGGTAAACTACTGGTTTGTCCCAAACTGAGATCTTGTGACGTGACACTCAGCCGAACCCATTTTATTAGTATATTTGTATTAACATCATAAAGTCCAAGTTTACAATTTAGACTTTTATGTACTAATCAAAACGAAAATCTTTAACAGCTCCAGAAAATTTAACCAAAGAAATTCGGCCATTTTTTTGTTACGTTCTAATATAGGTATCGTTCCAAATTTAAAATCTTATGTATCAATTTTACGCAAACCGTATTCTTGCTAATAAAATATTATTCTATTCTAACAATAATATATTAAGTTTAAATGATGTAACTGTATTAACCTAGTAGTAAAATAATAAAAATAGTACTTATTGCCTGTAAATTGAATAGTACCTATATTAACGTTGCAAACAAGTTTGAATTGTTTATCGATATATTTTGAAACATTCCTTGTGGCATCCCTAAGTGGACGACAGGAGAGAAACGCACACCTCTTGAAAAAAGTATAACTAGATGTCGCTGTGTGTGGGTAGTCCTTAACCTGCTGAACATAGGGACTACTATCTTGGCGCCATCTAGCTCTGAGGAACTAATTAATTACCCGTCGCATAGATGGCAGCTAAGTGACGAGTAAGCGCTACCTTACGTTCAGTGACTGAACTACGATGGAAAAAAAACGATCTTTCAGCATTTTTCAACCTTGAGAACTTAGTATAAAGCTTAATTTTCTGCTACTATCAAAACTATGTTACGGCGTTTTTAGTTCGTAAGCTGTAACCAATTATGAGGAGGTTGTTTTTGTAGTAGTTAATAGAGCGTAAGCGTAAGACGCACACATGTTTAAAAGTGGCGACACCGGGTCATGTACGAATTGGCGTTCATGACATATCTCCCTTGTTTCTGTGATCTGTGGCCTACTCCCTTACACCCGGGTCAGTGTGCACCCACCAAAACATGGATTGGGTGAGGGTTGATAGACAACCAACAATTAACAGGTATCATCTTTATATGTATATCGAACCAGTGTTTTGCTGCTAGCATACTGACATCAGACCGAGATATTCCTCTATTTGTAATAAATAAATAAATAGTAAAGTCTCACAGAAATTGACCTAGCCCCAAACAAAGGTCTTGACTTGTATTATGACTATTTATGACTTAAGAGTATTAAATACCACTTAACATACCTAAATACAAAGTAAATATCCAAAACAGCGACCCTTTTCCCATTTATAACAAATGACTATTATTGATTAGATGTGTATCACGATTTCAACAAAATTTTGTTGTTTTTTTAAGTCAATGTTAAAGTTGCAATCTCGGACTTGGCAAAAAAGTGGATCAAAATTTTAAGCACAAACCTCGCGGCTCAAAAATCATAAATATTACGAGATTATGTAGGATACCAGTGACTAAGCACTAAACTTCCCGTCATCGCTGCATTTACCTGGGTATATACGCTTGTTTAGAACATATTATTGGTGCGTTTGTATCGCCAATATTATGTAGATATTCACAACACGAGGTTGCCTGGTGCCTGTCGAAGTACCTGGAGCAAAAATACAGATATAAGGTACAGTTTTACATAAGCATAATCTGCGTAGGAAAGAAAATACCAATAGAACTTACCGCTGAAGGTTTTCGTTAAAGTTGAGCTGATTGTAACTCAGACGAGTTGTGGTACTCGACTTGGAGTCACCGTTATAGTGATGCGGCGATATCCCTCCCAGCATCACAGAATCGCGTTCCTGAAACGTTCACGATAGGTACCACATGGTTAGTATTAAGGGCACTAGTGTACACAATATCGAATAGCTCACTCACAAAGTCGGTGCCAACTTACAAAACAACTGTTTCCTTGTTCCTGAATATCAAGACGAAGTTCATCATTGTGTTGCGGAGGCTGCTCAATTAAGTTTTCCATGTATGAAGCAAGGTCTTGGCAACGTTTAGTCATTTGTTGCCCAGCGAAGTCGGCTGGTTCTGTCAATGCCTATAATAATACTTATTATATAACTATCACTTCAGAAAATCAAAATCAAATCAATTATTGTTGCAGGTCAATCGTTTGCAGTTGAATATTAACGATCTATGCCTTCCTTCATTTATCTGTCGGGATTTGTTCTTGGATATAATAAAGGATTTTAGTTGAAATATAAAGGCCCGGACAGACAGGCTGTCTTTCTGAGACAGCACCGTCTTGGCCGCGCGGCCATAGATCCCTTCTCTGTCGTCAAAACCTTTATTACTTACGTCATTCATTACTCTCAAGATACTGTCTCTCAGTCCTCGAGTCTTATTTGTTTCATCGATTGAAACCTTCACCAACGGCGGTAGGAAAACGTCGGGTTCAGCTGGACCCTGGAATCACATTTTTTTATATAATCGGTAACATACATTTCTTGGTATTACTTACACTACACATTTACAAATTATTGAATACCTGAACAACGTGATGCTTTCCTACAACAAATTCGAGTTTTCGCGACCATGGATTTACGAACGATGACCACTCGGTTTCAACTTTAAGGTATTGTCCGTTTTGGGCCATTAACCTGGAACAGTCGTCAGTTGTAAAATCACAGAGATACATACAAACGTACGGGGCAAACGCAGAACTGTATTTTTTCATTATTTACATACATAAACTCACGCCTTCATTCCAAAAGTAGGGTAAGCAGAGCTACAGAATTACCAACAACTCTAATAACTTGTTGATAATTCTGTAACCGCATTTTGCACAATCAGGCTAAGATTATTATTTATTTATTTTCATTATTTATTGATTATTATTTATTTGTTCCCTTCCCGCGAATAGATAATACTATGTTATATTTAGTAACCCTTTACGAAAAACAGTATGTCAAACTTACAAACAAAAACTTATAGTTTCAACCCTAATAGCTGATATAGTCAATGACCTTGACCTTACTAGTTGTGATGTATGAAACAGAACGCAGTTATGCATTCGTTTGACTCTCCAGCGACCCTCTCTTCCTAGTTTGTCAATTGGGATACACCAAAAAAAATAACTCACGCTCGCTCGCCATATCTCTTTCGTAACTCTTCCTTCACCCATCCTTTCTAAATGACCAAACAATCTTAGTATACCCTTTTCGATCTCAGTCACTACATACAACCTAACTCAACACATACTCCTCAGAGCTCTAATTTAAACTGCATTAATCCTGCTTTCTTTGGCCATACCCAAGATTCACTACCATACATCAATGTTGGTGTCAATACTCCCTGAACAATAGCAAGGCGATCTTGGCTCGATGTGATCTTGTTTGCCAAGATTGAGTGTAACGCCCCATTGATCATATTTCCCGCTGTTACTCTTCTTTCGATAACTTCGCCACATTTCCCATCTCTGGTAAACATAGAACCTTAATATACAAACTCATTCACTTGCTCCACTTTTTCATCTGCAATCATTATTTGACATTCTGTAACAGTTTCATCCCTCTCCACGACCACTTTCGTCTTTTTAACATTCAGTTTCATGTATTTCCTTTTAAACGCCTCTTTCATCAAAGTAACCATTTTAGCAGAACTCTAATTTATAAATAATAAATTGTAAAGCGTATATTATTATTGTTTATTCTCACAAAACCAAGCGCAGAAGTAGTAGGACTAAACGGATTATTTTGTCCGTTTATTTATTAGTAGGACTGAATGGTAGAACAAAACGCATTATATATGTATGTATACAGAAAATGATTCTAAAAAACTAAAAAAGAACTGGCATAAAAATAATTTTATTTCAGAGACCTTGGAATAATTCGTAGTTCGTAATATGCTGTAGGTACCTGTAAGGCTTGGTGCGAGGCGCACCTCCTCCCTTCACTATGGTTTCGTAAACCTGCCTCACATATACGAGATCATCCGGGTGGTACAGGTGCAAAATATCCTTGCCGACAATGTCCTGGGGCAGGTAGCCCAAGAATGGCACCGACTTATGGTCCATGTATTCCAGGATACCATTAGATACATGCCGCACAAAAAACGGTTCGGGATTAACGACCATCTCGTGAGCAGCTGAAATTGTTAAATAACGATTAACCCAAAAATATTAGATGTACATTCCCTTAAAAAGTTAAGTATAGCCAGAATGAGTTATTGTTAAAGATCGGGAGCTTATTTTTCCACTGCTGTTGCGTGTTATGAAAGCGGACTTTCTATTTCATTAACTGTGTTGGCTTACTTAGGGCCTGTTTCACAATCGACGAGTAAATTTATCTGCCATTTAAAGTTGGCTCTCTCCTTGTCTATTTACAAGTGTAAGAAAGAGAAAGGGCTAAGTTTATTCGTTTGTTGTTGTTGGCACAACTCGAACACATCCTAACCCTACTTAAACAGTACAGGTGTTTTAGGTACCTTTTTAATTAAGAGGCTTTGCTAATATAAGCTTTGCGATAAAATGATAGGACACGCATATAAGGGCCCGACGTGACTGCCAGACAGTTAACATCAATCCATCCATACATTTTCTTTGATACGTGGTAGCACAAGTTGTATTTTCTCGCTTGTCGCTATCGTTACTAACTACATAAACAAGGGAGATCCGAGCGACAGTCAAGTCACGGCCACTTGTGCTAGGTATAGATAATTTAGGACAATGCTACTTACTTCTGAACGCAGAGAAAAGCGGCATCGCTTGTACGACCATATAAATAATCAATCCTTTCTCGTCGATGAAGTTCTTGAAAGACAGTTTGAGCATCAACGGCACGTAGCTAGAAGTGGTTCCCGCGACGTCAAAATTGGACTGGAGCCCTTTGTATCGTCTAATGCGACAAAACATCGTAGGCCCGGAGTGGCTCGGCGGTTGTACTACATAGAAAAGGGTAATAAACGTGTAAGTACCTCGACACATTCGCTGAAACGTAGCGCTACATGCTACGCCCGTAGCTTAATAAAGCGAGTTTTCGCTTTGTGGGTCAAGTTTTAACTTGAAGGATATTTATGTACAGAGTTTCATAACAGCAAATGTAGCGATTTAAATTAGTACAACACGAACTAAATGATCTACGAACGAATTTACGAACTTAATAAATAATCAAATGATATAAACAGTACTACATAACAACAAAATGCATAATGTCTTAAAACAATATATGTTTTGTGTGCATTAATACTTACTTATATTATACACTAGGCGTCAAAAAAATCGCACCTTTTGAAATTTTGACTTCAAGCGAATAAAGCTCTTAACTTATTTATTGTACCCTACTAATATTAGTATCATTTGAAAGCAGTTAATAAACTTTAAAAACGCGAATCGTTCTTTTTCGTAAAAACAATGATCACGACACGTTAGGGTCTTTAAAAAAAGTGATGAAAAACTCATTAGAGGACTCACTACTTGTGCCACCCTGAACACGAATAAAAGGAGGGGTAAAAATGAATTATGGGTCATTTGCTATCCAGACATCACAGAAGTCACACCTGAACAGCTCCAGTAAGAGAAAACTCTGAAAAATGGATACCGCGGCAGAAGAAGCAGCTCAAGTGGTAGCACTACTGCAATCAGGACTACGGCAGGTTGATGTTGCTCGACAACTCAACATAAGCCGTTACCGGGTGAAACGAGTATCCCAGCGTTTCCAGGAGACTGGAGGCTACATCAGGAAGCATGGATCTGGGAGATGACCGCTATATTGTGTCGACGTGTTTACGTAACCGATTCTCCAACGCTGTTGAGGTGCAACAGCAGCTCCGAACAGCTCGGAGGACGTCGGTGAGCGTCTCCACAGTAAGAAGAAGGCTGCGAGAGAAGAAAATCCTGCCTTGTAGGGCTGCTACGGGCCCCAAATTGACAGCAGAGCATAGGCGAGTCAGACTTCAGTTTGCCCGAGACCACGTGGATTGGACGTTCGAACAATGGAAGTCTGTCCTCTTCTCCGACGAGACGAGGGTATGCCTTTTCTGCAACGATAGGCGTAGAAGAGTGTACAGGAGGCAGGGAGAACGGTACTCACAAGCCTGCTTTGAAGAAACCGTCAGCTACGGAGGAGGATCCTGCACGTTCTGGGGCGGAATTTCAATCCAGGGCAAAACCGACTTTGTGTGCGTCTCCCGCACTGGAGGTGGACGTGGCCAGGGGTCCCTGACTGCTCATCGGTACATCACAGAGATCCTGGAGGACCACGTGGTCTCGTATGCTGGTTTTGTCGGGCCTGAATTCACATTCATGCACGACAACGCCCGCTCTCATACGGCGTTGATTGTTCGGGACTACCTGGATCAGGTTGGGATCCCCGTGATGCAGTGGCCAGCGAGAAGTCCTGACCTGAACCCCATAGAGCACCTTTGGGATGATCTGAAACGCCGGGTGCGTTCTTGTGATACTGCCCCTGCCAACCTTGACCAGCTTCGGGACGCCGTCGTCGAGGAGTGGAGTGACATTCCTCAAGAACGCATCGTGACGTTGGTGAGGTCAATGAAGGATCGCATGGAGGCTGTAATTAGGGCTAGGGGAGGTAACACTAGGTTTTAAGTTTAGTTTTAAGAATTTGTTTTACTGTATTTTTTAATTTTGTTATGTTTTTAGATAGTGTAATTTTGGCGTGAATAAATGTTTTCCTCTTTTCATGAAAAACGATTTTTTTTAAGCTTAGTAATCATTATCACATTTTTATTAATTAAAGGATTCAATAACCTTTAAAATGAGGCCCCACACTCATACCCTATCTTAGATTTAATAGGGTTTATAGCTGCTTGAAGTCAACATACCAAAAGGTGCAATTTTTTTGACGCCGAGTGTATTATAATGATCAAATATCATAATTCATAGTAGTCGGCCTGTACCTTATATTAATAATAAATCATAACTTAAATTACTTAATCAAATAGAACATTTACAAAACCAATTAGCAATAGCAATTATTTGACAGGGAAGACAAAGGAGTACTGCAGGGTAGTGTTATTATTAAAACTTTAAGATTAATTGGTTAATAATTAATAATTTCTACACTAATTAGCATATTGGAAAGTTAAAACTCATTTTAACTTAGAACTAGATATTTCTTATGCGTTTTTGCGTATACTTCTGGGATACCCTGTACATGACTACAAAATAGCTAAATAAAAAAATTGAGCAAGAGTTCATAAAAACCTTCAGGTGGCACACCGTTTGCATTTTCCGGGACAGCAAACCCATTGGTGATTTGATTGGCGAAAGTGCTGTGATCCTATGTAAAAACATAAAAAGATTAATACCCTGTAATTTACAAAGAATTATGAACAGGAGGACGTCAGTATCATTACCAATGCTCGGCCAGAACTTCAACCCCCTGAGTCCCCGCGTACAAAAAAAATACATAACACGGCCATTGCAATAAAATATCAATTGTAAAGAAGATAAAGTAGAATTTCTCTTGTTTTTATGACTGGCAATTAAATTAGAAAATAGACTTTATTGCAATCGTGATAAGTTGTATGGTGGGACTTAGGAGGTTAATTGACTAACTTTATTTTAATTTGGAAAATGTATTATTGTAAGCCGCAATCAGAATGGCAACGATAATATGATTACCACAGCGATACATACAATGACTTACATAGAAAAAAGAGCTAGGCAAAAAGAATTTCAATAAATAAAGGCGTCATTTATAGGTAAATTGGCAACATGATTGAACTTAACCCAAAAACTGCTGCTTACTTAATGTGGGTTTTCTAAAGAGAATAAACATTAATCATAAACATGCTCGGAAATTATATATTTTCTAAAACACTAACACGAACAAAATTAAAAGAACCAAGAAAAAATCCAGTCCAAAAATACAGCTGGGGCAACTGCAAGTCTTTTTCACACAGAGCGTGTATTTATTTAAATGTTTTCTTATTATGTCTATGGTAAGAAAATGAAATTTTCTCCTATATGCTCCGAAATATTCATATAACGTGATATATTTATGTACGCCGATGACGTCACTAGTTATTACTACGACACGAGATGGAAGCGACTGTCGCGACGTATTAGGGCAGTCGCATGATTGCTTCCGATCAAACGGTCTGACTTTAAATAAGGTAAAGACGCCTGTTGTGTGTAAATGTAGTGTGTTAATCTAGGGTAACTATAAGTTATCTCTAATTCAAATTGCATCCAAACCCGTCCACCCGGGCAGCCGTTGCAGCGTGAAGGAGAGTTTATAATATCAGATTAGATTATTATTATTTATTATATTAGTGTAATACGGGGGGAGGTTGAAAAATACGCGGAATGAATTGTTTATTTATTCAATACGAGTAAAACGGAATAAATATTTTTCCTTTTCAATATACCTTTAGGTTCGATACATTTTTTAGATATAAAAAACAATTGGCTCCATAGTCGCAGTTTTATGGCGAATCAATTTGGACCTGCCCTCGTAGTGTAATATGTATATTATTTATATTTTGTTATTTTAGTTGGAGCGGTCGGCCTTACAACTGGCTATACACTTTAGTTCTTTGTCACTTTAACTTCTGGTTTGAACTGTTGCACTAATCTTTCAAAGGCGTTAAAGTATACAGCTACTTTAAAAGGCCGGCTATACCTGCAATGTAAAGTACGAAATAAGAATGAATATGATATGAATATAGGTGGAAAGAAATATGAAACTTACCAACGGGTGAATGAATTCTATAAAAGATCGCCCAATCCACATATTTTTAGGGTACCCAAGTATTGACGTCAAAGAAGATGTCGTGTACATTACAATCCCGTCGTGCATAGCTATGACACATGAGAAGCTTTCCTGTAATCAGATCAATTGCACGTTTGAGCCATTACAAGAGAAAATCTTAATATAAAATTTATTGTATTCACAGAGCTTAAACGTATACAGGGTGTCTGGAAAACCTTCGGAGAAATTTTAACTGTAGATAGGGTGGATGATTTGGATCATCCCTATATTGGTAACTTTTGTTTAAGTTAATATTTGACTGAGTTACAGACAGATTTATCATCGACTTTCCTGACGATGCTCTCAGTGTGCCCCATCTTAACTGATTCATTCATAATATCGGCGGTGATACTGCAAAACCGCGTAAGTAACAAATTTATGATAGAGAAAAATAAACCTTACGGTCTTATTAAAAAGGTGCATTTTGCTCCTTATTTAAAATGTCACTTACGCGGTTTTGCAGTTTCACCGACGATATGTGTCACAACGTAATGTAAATAAACAAGTTGTTCCTTATGAACAATGTTTCCAATCATGGTCAAAAGCTCCATGGAGTTTAGAAAACTGACACATTATCCTGTAATGTGAATGAAAAGACGGTGTCTGATAAGGGCTATTATGTGAAATAATCTAAAACTGAAACTTACGATTATGATTTTTACTCACACTTTTCTCACACTCACACGGCTAAAATAGCACTTGCACTCGTAGGCACATTACTTATTTTACGAGATCATGAATCATGGCTGTATTTCATTGATTTGTACCACTATCAGGGCTTCCGACGAATAAAAAACACAATAATTAATTATTGACAATTTGACATATTATCTTTTTAAATCTTGGACCATTAAAACTCTTTATGAAAAGAGTTTTAGGTTTCATTTGTAAACAAAAAATCCTACCTACACGTTACGTTTTATCAAATAGTACATTGTGTATTAAGGTCGGTAAGTAAGGAATTACGATCGAGGCTCTAGTAGAAGCCCGAAGTCGAAGACTGAGGGCTTTCTGAGTCGAGGTACGTAATTCCCGTACCGCCCGTGAAACATACAATGTTTTTCATCACATTTGCGAGTAAATAAACACACAAGTCATCACAACTATTATTACGAATTACTTGAACTTTTTTTAAGCGGATGGCTGGCGGACTCCACAGATTATGCAAATGTTTCGTTCAGAAACGTTAAGGTCAAATACTTACGTAGGTATACATACAGCCCTGAAGGAGTGTAAAAAAAACGACGTTTGTTACAGACAACTATTAAAATCGATTATTAAGAATATTAATTGAGTATTTAAGTAACATGTAGCGAGATTGCAATAAAATTCCTGTTTAAATAACATTTTAAGACAATTTTACAATTGCGTGTAAACTCTTTGCTTGAACTTGCATGACCTGTGTGCTGTGCTATAAATTAAAAAAAAATTACTTACCGACCTTGGGTTTCATGGTAAGAAGAAAGGTCGAGGGTTTTATATGGGGCATTGCGGTCAAGTTAACCTGTATGTTTAGATACTGTTTACATGCAAGTGTGATGAAAATTACATTTAAAGCTGGCATCATACATGTTGTTGCTAGATATTCGTATCATAGAAGAAAGAGAAAAATAGGATCGCTTTGTAAGAAGAGGTCGACGTGATTACACTCTGTGGTAAAAACCCTTAAAAGAAAAAGGCCACTAAAGCCGGCTACTCACACACCTGCTGCAGGGGCAATATGGGAATTGGACCCTTGATTGCCTCCTTAATTGTGATGTGTGTAGGCAAGCAGGAGCAATTTTTAGATTGGGCCTGCGGCAGGGCGGCAGGGGCGCAAGACCTTCCTAGCTCCCTAGATTGTGTCTACCGCCCTGCAAGGTTGCTGCGTGTGTAGTAGGATTGGGGCAATTCCAGTCAGTTCATTGGTGACAACCGAGCGGAGTGGACAAAAATGGAAAAAATGGTGTTACCATAGCCAGGAGATCTTCAGAAGAATCAATATCCATTCGCAAAAAGTTTCTAAGATCATCTACTTCCAATTCTTTCATAATATTCATGTGGCACAATTTGCTTCGTTTCTGCAACCAATTCTTCACCCAATATCTTCTCTTCCTTTTTTTTTTGGTAGCACCACAGAAAGTGCCAAGGCGATACCAATCCTCTGGTGTTTCGTCAATACAGGAGGCTTTCTCGTGGACGTGCGTTCAGCGGGACTATCAGTTACACACTGAACGGCAGGCTAGTGTGTAGAGAACAGCCTAAAATTGGTCCAACCGCCGTGCGACCGGTATTGCCCCTGCAGCAGGTGTGTGAGTAGCCGGCTTAAGGAACACCCAGAAAATATAAAACGTGGACTACAATCACAATCAGTCAAGGAAGCGATGTCACAAGCGAAGCGATGTTTGGTTTGGGGTTTGTTTTGTTTACTTGCATGTGATGTGACTTCACATCACACTCACAGGTTATAAAGTATTTCTAACATCACATAGCGTTTTTGCCACAGATTAAATTTCAAAAAAAATCCTTATTATTTCGTGTAATTTCCAAAAAAATAGACATAATTTAATGTGAAATAAAGTGAAATACGTTATTTTACGCTAGTATCAGATAGGATGACCACAATTTGTAGTATATTTTCAATGTTGTCAAATAGCCTATTATAATCAATTATGCGACGACCTTTATATCCATCGACAAAATGTTTTGCACTTGGACTTTTGGCTACTGCCACAAATACCATGCGGATCAAAAGGAAAGAACCAGCAGCCAGCAGCGCTTTCTCCCCGTCTGGTTGCCCTGAAAATCAGCGCGTGCAGCGTCACGGCATGTCTGACACTATGATGCTGAGTAGCACCCAATTTGGTGCATTATTATTTTATAAAATAGTTTTAAGGTTTTGTTTTAAATTATTTTCTCACTGTATTTAATTTGATTATTATTTTTCTGTGGTTTGCACCAATAAACGATTTTCTTTTTCTCCTTTTTTTTCTTCAATACGGAGAGCAATAATCGGATCGTTCAATCCGTCTATTTGAACTTTGAGAAGTCTATGAATTTATGGCTGTCATTAGATGTCAGTGTTAAATTATGTTATTTTCAATATTCACGTCTTCAATATTTTTGCTGTAAATCAGTTATATGGGCTACTTTAGAGCAGAAAACAATGGTAAATGGTTAGATCTCGACAGTAAAAGACGGACGATATGATCAGTCTCGGCAAAACATGAACAAGAGACCTAGTGATTTCACATTTAAAACCAATTAGTGTTCAAATTGCAAAAACGAAAATACAGTAAGTTGCACTAAAATTACTCATTTATTTTTATTATAATGCTACCTTGATTTTTGTTTACATGGAGCGAACTGTTTGTTTACATGGAGCTAACTGTTTGTTTACATACCATGTGACAACGTATGGTCTCAGGTCATTGACCTCGGACATTGAATTTTGACGTAAGATACTACGAACTGTTGGAGTAGTATACTATCAACGTCAAAATGTCAAGGTCGAGATATCGGCTGCGATACATCAAGTAACAAAATGAATATAATTAATCCTTCTTTTTTTTTTACATTAACAGAAACAAAAATGAACCATACCCCCGTGATCAGAATCGTGCCAACTATTACCCCCCCAAATTTCTCCGAAGGTTTTCCAGACACCCTGTATAGTGTAGCTACAATAAAAGAAGACTTAATAACGAAGAAGTATTGGAAACATATTTGACGTTTTACATTTAGACGACACGCGCTGGCCTAGTTGGTAGTGACCACAGATCACAGAAACAAGGGAGATATGTTATGGGGGCGTGATTCGTGTCGCCTCGATATGGTCAAATTGACCATATCGGCACGAGGCGTGTCAAGCGTTGACACAGTCACTCACTGAACGCTGTCAGTATAGAAGCTCCGTTTAAATGATAAAATGACTGTATGTAGCGTGAAAGTGTGCAAAAATCGAAATACAAACGTTAATATAAAATCAAAGGGCATAACTTACCACCGGTAAATTTAGTTTTTAAGCATTATTTATATTTTTAAATGAATATTTTATATTTTAATGGATTTCAGAGCGTAAGGTTGTGAAAGTTGTGTTTTTTTTTTTTTTTTTTTTTTTTTATGGCATAGAGAAGACAAACGAGCACACAGGCCACCTGATGGTAAGTGGAAACTGTGACCCAT
Organism: Acleris emargana; assembly: GCA_927399475.2. Lineage (NCBI taxonomy): Eukaryota > Metazoa > Arthropoda > Insecta > Lepidoptera > Tortricidae > Acleris > Acleris emargana. The sequence continues at coordinate 31,405,615 of OV656835.1, forward strand.
AGACGTGTTGACGTGATTTCTATCGACTATCGATAAATGGCTTATTCTACAGCTATCAATAGAATTCAATGTGTTAATAGTTCTAGTTATTTATCACTACCACGACACGCTTAAAACAGAAGAAAAATAATTTTAACAAATTTTCACGTTATACAAAATTTAATTTTCTTTACACTATTAACGTACGACGAAGGACTCTAGCAATTCAAATATAAGTAGGCGAATCATACAATTAAGATAAAAATAAATTAACCAACCACAAAGGCAAAGGGCTCTGGCTCAGTATTGAGCTGTGCTTGCACACAGCGCTGATTGACAGCTCGCGCCGACTCACTCTTAAAAGGATTCAAGCCTAAAGGTTGGATGGTAAAGATTGCCCCAAGTATTAAGTCTATCTTTCTGTTTTAAGTAATTTGTACCATTTATGAAATAAAGTTTACATAATCAAGTCGGTAAACTACTGGTTTGTCCCAAACTGAGATCTTGTGACGTGACACTCAACCGAACCCATTTTATTAGTATATTTGTATTAACATCATAAAGTCCAAGTTTACAATTTAGACTTTTATGTACTAATCAAAACGAAAATCTTTAACAGCTCCAGAAAATTTAACCAAAGAAATTCGGCCATTTTTTTGTTACGTTCTAATATAGGTATCGTTCCAAATTTAAAATCTTATGTATCAATTTTACGCAAACCGTATTCTTGCTAATAAAATATTATTCTATTCTAACAATAATATATTAAGTTTAAATGATGTAACTGTATTAACCTAGTAGTAAAATAATAAAAATAGTACTTATTGCCTGTAAATTGAATAGTACCTATATTAACGTTGCAAACAAGTTTGAATTGTTTATCGATATATTTTGAAACATTCCTTGTGGCATCCCTAAGTGGACGACAGGAGAGAAACGCACACCTCTTGAAAAAAGTATAACTAGATGTCGCTGTGTGTGGGTAGTCCTTAACCTGCTGAACATAGGGACTACTATCTTGGCGCCATCTAGCTCTGAGGAACTAATTAATTACTCGTCGCATAGATGGCAGCTAAGTGACGAGTAAGCGCTACCTTACGTTCAGTGACTGAACTACGATGGAAAAAAACGATCTTTCAGCATTTTTCAACCTTGAGAACTTAGTATAAAGCTTAATTTTCTGCTACTATCAAAACTATGTTACGGCGTTTTTAGTTCGTAAGCTGTAACCAATTATGAGGAGGTTGTTTTTGTAGTAGTTAATAGAGCGTAAGCGTAAGACGCACACATGTTTAAAAGTGGCGACACCGGGTCTTGTACGAATTGGCGTTCATGACATATCTCCCTTGTTTCTGTGATCTGTGGTAGTGACCTTGCCTACGAAGTTAGCGGTCCTGGGTTCAAATCCCGGTAAGGGCAGATATTTGTGTGATGAGTGCGAATATTTGTTTCAGAGTCATGGATGTTTTCTATGTATTTAAGTATATATTTCTTTATAAGATCATAAGTATTTATATCGTTTCTAGTTCCCATAGTATCTACAAGCCTAGAGCTTAGCTTGGGAGTAGGTCAATTAGTGTAACATTGTCCCCTGCTATTTATTTATTTATATTTTGCTCACCGGTGAACTAGCCTTGCTCAAAACAACTTGCATTTGAGGATGAGCCGTATGCATAGCTATCATCTGAAAACATTAATGAGTTTTAAAATGGTGTTGAGCACTTTTGGATATCACAATCTGCCACCGTTTGGATGGAAATTTACAATTCCGGGTACTAACAGCACCCTGGTAAACAAATACCCCATTTGAATTGAGAATTACGATCTGAGTGAGTAACAGTAACTATTGGGAAAAATAGAAAAGAAAATGTCATAGTAGAGGAAGCCAGAGGGTTTAATTCACGTGATGATTATAGGGAAAAAGTTATATTTAGTGACATACGAAAAAATAATGTTTTTCATACAGAACAGAAGTGATATATCAATATTAAACTGAATGCTTACATTTGATTTTAAGAACGAGCATTGAAATACTTACGTTTTCACTCTGGCTCATTTCTGTAGCAGTATCCATATTTTCAATGTCCATCTCAGCCTGTGGCAGAGTCGTAGGACTCGGGAGTGCTGTGAAACAAATAAAAGAAGCGGAAAGATAAATATGACCTTTCAATTGGAAAACCATTATATAAAGAATCTGAAATAAAAACCCGTTACTTCCAAATCTTGGTCCTTCCGTCGCCTAAAATAGAATAGGTTAAAGCTGTTCCCCTAATATATACCTAGTCGGTTACTAAGTTCTGTTACTGAGATTAATTACAATAAAATAAAAAAAGCAGTTTTGCATAAACCTGTATATTAATCAAAACTTTGATTTATATAGAATAATAATAAAAATAATGTATTCTAAACTATTGCAATTATTTGATGTACGAGCTTGAAGTATTCCCATTTCGGACGATAAAATCATAGTTAAAAATCACGCACGACGATGATACTGATAACGGCCCCAACTTTTGTAAGAGTTCCTGTAGAGAGTTCAAATTTGCGTGACATATTGAACAGACTTCTAGCTTTAAATTCTGATACGAATGTATTCAAAGCAACTAAAGATCCGCTTGGACACCGGTCAATCTTGATGACTCATTAAATCGACTTTAAGATTTCACATGATTTTGCAGAAATACGAAAACACACCAAATCTCTTGCTTCATAAGTTGGAATTAAGTCATGTTGAGAAATATAATTTTGGTCTCTAAACATATACAGAGATAGGATTTTTTAAATGCAAAATATACAAAAAAAGTTCTTTGGTAAACAAAGACTAACTTTTAAGCGATTTCAAAAAATTAAATTTACAGAAAAGTCATGCGTAATTTCATCGATGCCGGCTGTAAATGTTAAAAGATCGTATCGGGAATTGCGGAAACTAAGAAAAATGATTAATTGTTTTTCAAAATGTATATTAATTAAGCTTTTAATTTTTATACATATTGAAATTAAAAAATAAACATATGTTAGTTTTATTTGCATCAACCTTAGTAACAGAACTTAGTAACCAACTAGGTAACTTACAAGCTATTTTAATTCATGAAGAATCAATTTTGTGATCCAGTAGTCGTTACGTATGTGATACGTCGCTGCTATCGCATGCCGCCTGATGACGCCGGAAACAGAGTTACGTCATTTTGTTGCGAAAATAAAGAGCTCTGTAGTTCTATACTGCATTTCAACAGTATAATTTATTTATTAAGTTTTTAGAAAGAAATTGCGCTCCGTATCAGGTACTCTTCAGAGTATTAATTCGTAAGTTAGTAAATAGTAATATAGTAAATAGACAGAAGTTTAAGAATTAAAACGTGACTGGTGACCAGCATGACACTAAAGTCTGTTCCTATTCAGACTGCCTATGACAATAACAAGTGTACTTGACTGTATTATCTATAGAGGATAAAATGATGGATGAGTGATGATGAGAATAATGTTACCTCTAATTAGTTTATTCAAAAGGTTGAATATATATTCATCATAATCATCGTAACATTATGCTCGGTGCGACATACATCAAAAGTACACGTTCTAGGCGTATTTTATGAGTAATAACTTTCCATCAATTCAAAACAGTTTAATAGTTCAAAGAGCTAGAGTGGAACATCTAATATTAAACATTACAATACAATCCGTAGAGGTACAAGATTTTCGTAACAAAACTACCTGTTCTACTGCCTTCTAAATTTGGTGGCGACACAAATTTAAGAGATCTATCAATAAAACACTGTACTTACGATTTGGGCCACGAAGACGATGAGAGCTGGCTGAACCGGCAGGGGTCACTTTTGCTGTCTTAATATTACCCAAAGAGTCTTCAGACAGAGCGCGGCTAGCTATTAAACAAAAACCAGCAAGTACGATGCAAATTTTATAAACGATTTGCTTTCCACTACCAGCTTCTATTCAATAAGTAGATACGAGGCGGTTGTAATGGTCTGTCAAATATTTGAGTTCAAAATTATATTTCAGTAGAAAATACTCACACAAATCTGAATAAGACACTGATTGTGAATGCGTAAGTTTAGTACGAACAAGTGTGAAGAAGGCACTAATTAAAAATACTGGTTAAAATATTACTCTCCTTCGGCAGTCGGGTTAAAACACTCCACCTATGAAGAAATTCATGCCCGGTCAATATAATTTTGAAATCCCTTTGTTTGATTACCTTAAAATAAAAATAAACCCCTTGAAACACCAGACCAACGTGAAAACATTTATTTCACTTGGAATAGACAGTGCATTCTAATACATCATTCATTATGGACGATCTAAGCTGCAAACTGCGATTTAACTTTGACTTGAAAAGGTACTAAAAAAATAAAAAGTGCATCTTGAAACTTTATAATAGGCTTATTAGAGTCCAGAAACTTTGAGTATGACTTAAGTGGAACAGTACTGTACATAAAAGTATATTTTATTGCATTGCATTTTAGTTACATAAAATTTGAAAAGCTAGCTCATTTTCAGAAATTAGCTCGTCGCTCAATTTTAGAGATCGGATAATAGGAAGCTATTGTTTTTAAAGTACGGTCACGAACGTTAATTTGGGACCCATTTCAAAAAATTAAAAATTAAAAAAAGACGAAGTCAATTAAATTAGAGATGCCAAATGATTTAAAGCTCAATTATTTGGAAACTCATCAGATTGACTTTGGACCTAAGATGCATCCCAAATTTACCTTCTTGACTGTACGCTGGAATTGAGGAGAAAATTGACGTGTGGTACAACTAATACTATAAATCCGGTATTTAATTGTTTTTTCCATAAATCACCCAGGTGTAACCACATATTTAAAGAAAAAAAGGCGTCCTTAAAGAAAACATTGCTTCCGAATACCCCATCTCGGCTCATTGTATAATTTGCCGCTGGTGCTCCGATGAAGCTGTTATTTTAAAAAGAAAAGAAACACAAGGTGTTGCCTTGCATCAAATAAGGTAGTTTTGATTTGATGCACGGCATAATGTAACAATTCCATGTAAGTACTAGGTACTCTGAAGTTTTACCTAAGTAAAGGTTACCCACCTACGAGAACATCTTTCTTGACCTCAGAGAGCGGCGCGGGGTCAGGAAGCCTGAACTCCACACCGGCCTGGATTTGTTCGAGTTCAGTTTGGCCCTGTATGTTGTTTTTTCCATTTTTTTCTATTGACCTTTTGTCAGCATGCTGGTTGACGAGATTGCTAAAAATAATAAACATTCGCATGCTTAGTAATAAACGGGCTTAACTCAAAAATCGTGAATTGTGGTAAATCGAGTTTAAAGTTTCGTAATTGGCACTTCTTGTTTCCATTGAATTATTTGGTATCATGCCATCTCTTTTTAATACGCGATTTTGGCTGGTTTAAGAAAGAGAGCCGAAAGTGCTGTCAGTTATAAGCCGTTTTAATACAATAACTAATTTAATGCCAATTTTGAGTTAGGCCCGTTTATTACTAAGCATGCGATATGTACAATTACATAGAACTAGAGCAGAAATAAAAGACTTGAAGTGAAGTTTTCGGAATGTATGTGAAGTGAACAAAACTTGACGTAAACATCAAGGGATATGAATTCCCATATCGCACTGCCAGATCAAAAGAGGAGTAACTCAAAATACAACAATATTTTAAAATAAACTTTAATACAAACGTCTATGAGCTTGAAACAAATCTAAAAAAGATTTTGAGTTGATGCTGTCTTGATCTAGCAGTGCGATATATACACAGTGGTGGCCAAAAAATGTTTGACTTTCATACAAATTTGTAAAATTTTGTATGGACGCATCAGCACTGTTTTTAAATCCCAATAAAATATGGTTAAGATCCGTTTTTAACAGAAGTTCCCTGTAGGTACATCAGTTTAAACATCAGTTGATGAGCTAAAGTAAATTGGAATTAATAATGGGCGGACGAAGGATGCAAATTACGTCAAAATAATGGCGAACGATATCCGTAACATTGGATACGATTACCATTGATTTAAAATAAAAAAGAGAATATCACTGCAAAAAGTTATAGAATTTTATTGTTGAAGTATATAATCATATTTTTTCATTATTAGGTATTTTCAGTATACTCCTTTTATAGTTTACGATCTACTTATACAGTGAAAATATACCTCTCCACATCTAGAGACGTAAGAGGGGCGTATGCGTAAAGTGATACTTCAGTACTTTCTTAATATGCAAAATATGTACGGATTTAAAAAAAAACTGCATTTATTTTCACACATAAATAGTACTCGAAAGTCTATAAAAGCCCTATTTATCTTGTGCTTTCGTCCCCATTTTGCATTCGTCGTCCGCCCATTGGTAATTAGTAATAAATTGGTCAAGAAGCCGCTTTATTTGGAGGCCAAAATTGAAAAGTCATATTTGTAGGCAACTAACTCTATGGGAAAAATGCAACCGTTTTTTAATTATGTGGTCAGTACTGTATATGTATATACCAACTTAACTAACAACACTTGCCGTATTCTAGCAAGTTTTTTGTCAAATTAACAATCGTGCAATCTGTGCTTGTGTCCCCGTTAACTAAATAGTTTTATATAATTTACATACATACATACATAAACTCACGCCTTCATTCCCAAAGTGGGGTAGGCAGAGCTAAAGAATTACCAACAACTTTTAAAACTTGTTGATAATTCTATAACCACATTTTGCACATTCTACCTAGTAAGCAGATAAAGCTGCTCATCCGAAGACCTAATAATTTAAATCAGTACAAATATTAACCTTTACTATTAGTCAACATGCCTTGTCTTATTTATAACCTCAACATGCATGTTTGTTGTCTTTAACAGTTTTGGCAGTTTCCTCGGGACTAAAGCTTTCTCTTTGATTTTTCTCCAGTTGCGGCCGAGAACTTTCGCTTTCCCTTCCCGCTCCCTTCCTGTCATGTTTTCCAAATATCTCCGTCACCCATCCTTTCTCCTTCATCCCCCGAACCAATAGCGGTATATCGCCAAAAAAAAATATTTTAAAATAAGCAAATGCTCGAAGATGTGCCAGAAGCGTGACTTAATTGGTAATGATGCCAAACTCAGTTCACCAAAATCAGACAAACTTTCCAGAGAAATACAAAATCTGCCAATTACTCATCTTGCTGCTTCTTGTTTCGCGAAGAGTCTCGGAAGATTCACTGATACATGCAGAACCGGTACTGTCAAGACCCTATCTGTACCCGTATGGCCCAGGCCCAGCCACGACTGACTGGTTGCAAAGGTCTTCGGATGAGCAGCTTTATCTGCTTACTAGGTAGAATGCAAACTCAGGTGGATGACTTCGGCCGAAAGCTAGGGTACTTAAAAGCGGAACTCGTCTAACTTCTATTTGACCAAGAAAAACTAGGAGCCACTCCAGCCACGAAAATGAACACCAGGAGTCCTGACCATTTTCGGTTGAAACATGATCAAAATAGGAGTACCTATGATCGAAGGAGAATTGGACTATTTCAGTACTATAGGTAGAGCAGAATCGGAAGAGGTCTAACGGCTCAATCAAATATCGGCGAGTTAATTGTGATATCATTTTAGAATCTAAATTAAACAGGCATTTTTTAAGAAAGCAGCGCTGCAGGTTTTGATACTTTTTTTACACTGTGCGATAAACATGATTTATCATATTTTCAGCACTCCTGAGCCGAGATGAGCTATCCAGCCCTGTAAGGTAGTCCCGGACACCTTGTATACGCTCCTATGCCTCTGATACTTAACAACGTCTATGTACTACATATATTTGATGCGATGCCGATGCACGTTTATAAATATATTGGTTAATTTGACTGTACATCCGGAATAAACATTAAGATAAGGGTAATATCATACATTCCTGTTTAATAAAAGTAAAATTTAAAAAAAAAAAAAACACTTACGGCTTACTCACGTATTAATGGCAGGAAGTGGCTCGACTTCATTAGGGAGTGTTAATGAACCATGCTAGTTATAACTGTATAAAATAATAAATATCTAAATTTAATTTAGAGATTTAAGATAGAGGACGTTCTTCTTTTTTAAAATGGAAGGGGCACGCGGGAAATTCTAGCGACATACAATGATGTACAATTGTTACAGGGCAATTCCTCTGAAACTGTAATTGATAGCCAAAAGGTGAAGTTACCATCGTAAAGGCCATAGCCGGGTTTCCCTAGTAAGTCGGCCCTTACATCAAATGGGCTCGGGGATTTTTTTGTCAGTACCTCTTGTAATGAAGAATATTTTAGCCGAGTATGAACATCCTACTTGTTCTTGTTTTTGACTTATGATTTTTTCAAGATTTTTTTTAAATGTTTGTTTTTTGTGGATGTATTCAAGCGATTTGCTTCAAATTTTGAAATGACGTTCTTTAGATACATTTGCATAGCCACCCAAAACACGAATACTAGTTATCGTATAAAAAAAAGAAAAAAAATACCAATTTAAAAATAAACATTTTTTTTATGTGGTTGTGAAGTAGTGGACACCCCTAGATTTTTTTCTCGAAATAGGCCATACATTGGCCTACTACTTGCCTAAATATCAAAATTTTCCAGGCGGTACTTCCTACAAAAAATCAGCAGAATGTGAGACCAAGTTGTGTATTCAATCGGTACTTTTCAATGTAGTATTCAAACTCTTCGATTATGTTTGAGTTTTCTTATCAGTTTGTCGTATTTAAGAGTAAAATGCTAATGACAACTTAATGTCATCGTGATGCAAGATGTTTATCGCATTATTTATCTGCCATTTATGATTTTAACTAGCGTAATTCGATAATATTGAACTGCAATGAATCCGTTTCATAGAAATAATAATAAAACATTCGTTTATTTCATGAAAATAAATATATATCAAATAAAGTAAATGTTAATACCAATTAATTACTTATTAAACATCTTGCATCACGATGACATTAAGTTGTCATTAGCATTTTACTCTTAAATACGACAAACTGATAAGAAAACTCAAACATAATCGAAGAGTTTGAATACTACATTGAAAAACACCGATTACTTACTATGGAAACCCGGCTATGGCCTTTCCTTAATTTCGGCAATCAAAACAAAAGAAACATAAACAAAAATAGCGCGCTCATATACCTAAATTCGAAAATGTTTCAGAAATATTTCCTGAAATGGGAAAGTTCTTAGGACTGACTACTAGTTCTTAGTATCTTACATTTGTTGCTTATTATTAAATAAATTTACCTTAATATACATTAGGCAAGTTAATAATGTCAAACTAGCATAATAACGATTAAAAGTACCTGCTCTCTGATGGGGACTGTTTCCCGCCGTACCCGCTGCTTTGACTCGAGTGGCTCCCAGAATGTGTGGACTTGGAGCTGTGGCTAAAAAATAAATTACCATTTCATTAATAATTACACAAACTTAAATAATAACGACATGAAAATCTCTGTTTTTAATAGGTTAAGTACCCCTAATAATATTAAATTAAATCGGTTATATTAGTAATTTTGCCGAAATAACATTATATAAGTACCGTGTCCTAGAACTTGGCGTAAGTACCTAACTGCTTCTGCCCAAAACTTTGTCCCCGTAAACTCAGAAAATCGCTGCCCCACCCACGGAAACAGTGTGTCCATTCGCGGTATTAGGTAGCCATTGTATTATTACAGGGTAAATAGAAGCCATCTCCATTCCAAATTTCACCCAACATACTGACACACTCAAGGACTTTTGCATTTTTAATAGTAGTGTTATAAAAACCCCCATTATACTTGTTTAGAATATATATACATCATAGTTTTAGATATTTCTTTTTATTCCTTTTATTTTCACTAGGTAACTACAAAATCGAAACCCAACAAATTTTGGTATAATATGCGTATTTTTAGCTGAGTAGATATTTTTATAAAAATATATTCATGTAGAGCAATAGCGACAGAAAACAATAATTGTTATTCGTGTTACATTTCTCTCTTCCAACTCGCACACATATGACCCAAGCATTAGTTATAGTTTCAATGCTATAAAACACTCACCTCCTCCGCGATTGGCTATTGCTGCTCGAATAAGCCGAATCCGACACCTTGGCATTTTTTTCTGAGTCGTCAAGGTTATCCATGATGACTTTTCCTGAAGAAACCTGGGAACAATTTAGTTTACGTTAAGGACGCGAAACTTCACATGTCAGTAAGTAGGTAAGCAAGTAAGTAATTGAATAGTTGTCTAATTATAATTTCTCAATCGTGGTTAGCTATTGACATAGACTTTACACGTTAAACCAACGCCCATGTACCCCGACACAGCCCGAGTCCCGACTAGTTTCTTTTTTTTAGGAAAACTTTCTGTAGCCTTACATACTGAAAGAAAACACACTTGATTTTTACTTCATGTAAGTATTCAAATTTGAAAGGAGACTAAAAATAACAAAAATCACGTCATGGTTGCACTTCAAGAATAATTATTTTATGCTTTATTAAAAATAACAATGTCATGAAGTATTTTTCTCAAAAATGACCGGAGAAGTTGACATAACTAACTGCATACTGAGACGCGAAGTACATAGTTAAAGGACAGTTACCAAATTAAAAAAAAAAACATTGCGTGCTCGCTACACAAGCCCGCAATGTTGCATACAAATTTCATTGTTATATAGTTTGTAACTTTTTAAAAAGTGAAAACGGCCATAATAAAATGAGGGCACAAGTCTATACACCCATATTTTATTCGAAACGTAACTTTTTTATCTGTGTCTGGAATAGCTTGAGTTTTTTTACTAAAAATCTTGCGTTTCTCCTTCTCATAAAAATAAAGGCGGTAAAGAGTGATGTTATTTCACGTGAAGTTTCTGTTTATATGCGATTTGTATCTTTCGATTTTTGAGAAAAGCACTATATATGCCTCGGCAGGAATGGCAATTGCGGGCCTCGTATTTTTAAACGGACTCGCAAGCTCGTCCGTTTAAACCAATTCTCAGCCCGCAGTTGCCTGCTTCACTGCCTAGGCAATAATGTACTATTTCCATACATTGTCAATGGACTCTTTAAAAGGGACCATTTAACCTCCTTACTGCTTTACAGGTATTTTTGTAACACTCTGATTTAAATATCGTCTTGCGCCGTCCGCGAAACGTTCAAGTACCTACGGCGTCAAACCAACTGCGACATTACAAAGCCGGTCATTTTTCACCCCTGACGCAAATTCTAGCCTTAGAAGTTTATTAACAAAGACGTTTCTAAAATAGGTACTTACAAGGGTCGGCGTAGATATGGGATGTAGTGGATAAAAATTCGACCGTATTTTGATCTGCAAGAGCGCCTTTCCTTCGAAAATAACCTTGATACAGATGCAATGAATAATCCTTTACCATCGTTTTTATCGGATTAGTTCGTTTTTATCTTGTTTTATTAATAAGCGTCAGGACCCATCGATAGGCGAACTGAGAAAGCAAGATAACTAACAACTTATCCGAGAAAAAACGATGGGAAATGATTATTCACTACATAAAATTTCAATCATTCATTCATCAAATCAATCATTTCGTTTTCATTTTTATATCGCAATTTTGGAAACATCTAAGACTCTTAAAAAACGTAGCAACTACCAAATAAACGTTGGCAATTTTGAAGAAGAATAACCGATGATTACGCAAGTATTATTTTCACATTATTTTTATACGCTAGGTTTCTAGGTAGAATTATTTTTAGCCACCCCGTGCCATGTAATAACTTCTTAAGAAATCTATTTTTGACTTCATGCTTGTTCTTTACAATTTTCAGGATTCTTATGAACAAGTAAGGTTCTAAAAATGGTTCCTAACTACCGTAGAAATACAAAACGAGCATTGCCGTCAACTTTGGAAAGATTGCCTAACCACGGTTATTATACCTATGTATAGAAACACTTTATTTAAATCAGTTTAACGGAAAGTAGGTAGGTGTTATTGTCATACATTATAAATATGATTATTGCGTAGGCCATATTACTCCATTTTAAGGCGAAGTAGCCACACTTAAAGGTTAATTTATATTAAAAGGCCACAAGTCCTGCCATTTACTTCCTCCTCGGGTGCGTTTCTCGATATTTGCTACATAAGATATATTGGGGACATTTCAAATAAGTGTTTTCTATTTATAAATACTTACCTATCTGTTAACTTAAATTTAGGAAAAAAAAATACCCTCGTATCCCTCGGTAAACTAGAATTGAGTTTGACGTTTATAAATGTAGCTAGGTATACAGACCTTTCTCAAAAATGCTTTGTACCCTTGCCATAACACCAGTAACTAGGAGCGAGTAGGTTAAAGTTCCTGGACAACTATGAAAGTGTCCAGCGGGGCCAGACAAGTTGCCATCGAATACAATCGCTAGCGTTTGGTGATCAGTGATCACTGTCGCTTTGCGTTTTTTTAAATTACTCTAATTTGAAAACCATTTCGGGGAATAGGGTTTTAAAGCCGTTCTGCAGCAGTAGTATATTTGACCTTTGTTTGACTTTCGTTTTCGGCCTGAAGCCCTTTTAGGTGTATCTTACGGGTTAGGCGAAAACCGCTTGAAATAGTTGGAATTTATGAGAAAATACCAACCTAAATTTAAAATAATCATGTCATCCATAAAATGTCTGCTAAATAAATAAAGATATTAAAACAAAACTATTGGGTCAAATTCAAAATTAATGAATATATGGTATCTTAAAATTACCTATTCTTTCGAATTAGAATGTAAAAACTGTGAGTTATTTTTTTGGTGTATCCCAATTTGACGTAAGTCACGTGATTATCTTCTTCTTCTTCTTCTCTTCGAGTGATATCACTCGACATGACATGTGTTGTCAAAAATGACCAATGACAGTTGTAACGAGTGATATATCACGTGTCAACTGACATTGGCACAAGCCCTGTGGCTGACATTAAAGAGAAGAAGAAGAAGATATATCACGTGACGTATCTCAGTTTCATACATTTTTCTATGACAAAGCAAAGCGACAGTGATCACCAAACGCTAGCGTTTGTATTCGATGGCAAATTGTCTAGCCCCACAGTATAGTCGAATGATTTTGAATTTGGAATCAATAAATGTCCGGTAAGTATGTTGTGGAATTTCAAATCCAACATACCACATTATTTTAATTTGAAACTATCTGTATAGACCTGCAATGCAAAAAATGCCTTTCAAAAAAGCTAAAAAGAAAAATATTAATATCTATTTTTACTCCATCAAGATTTATGCATAGTAATACCTTTACAATTAAAATACTCTATAACCTTATAATATAATACAACATGTAATACGAGGGCAGAGTGAAAAGTCTGGAAAAAATTAAACAATATTTTTTTTTGTGGTCCAAGTAAATATTTATTTTTCAACGTAGTCCCCATGTAACTCAATACACTTGGTCCATCGCTTTTCTAGCTTTTCGATTCTCTCCGTATACACTCGGCGTCAAAAAAATCGCACCTTTTGGTATGTTGACTTCGAGCAGCTATAAACCCTATTAAATCTAAGATAAGGTATGAGTGTAGGGCCTCATTTTAAAGGTTATTGAATCCTTTAATTAATAAAAATGTGATAATGATTACAACGCTTAAAAAAAATCGTTTTTCATGAAAAGAGGAAAAACATTTATTCACGCCAAAATTACACAATCTAAAAACATAACAAAATTAAAAAATACAGTAAAACAAATTCTTAAAACTAAACTTAAAACCTAGTGTTACCTCCCCTAGCCCTAATTACAGCCTCCATGCGATCCTTCATTGACCTCACCAACGTCTCGATGCGTTCTTGAGGAATGTCACTCCACTCCTCGACGACGGCGTCCCGAAGCTGGTCAAGGTTGGCAGGGGCAGTATCACAAGAACGCACCCGGCGTTTCAGATCATCCCAAAGGTGCTCTATGGGGTTCAGGTCAGGACTTCTCGCTGGCCACTGCATCACGGGGATCCCAACCTGATCCAGGTAGTCCCGAACAATCAACGCCGTATGAGAGCGGGCGTTGTCGTGCATGAATGTGAATTCAGGCCCGACAAAACCAGCATACGAGACCACGTGGTCCTCCAGGATCTCTGTGATGTACCGATGAGCAGTCAGGGACCCCTGGCCACGTCCACCTCCAGTGCGGGAGACGCACACAAAGTCGGTTTTGCCCTGGATTGAAATTCCGCCCCAGAACGTGCAGGATCCTCCTCCGTAGCTGACGGTTTCTTCAAAGCAGGCTTGTGAGTACCGTTCTCCCTGCCTCCTGTACACTCTTCTACGCCTATCGTTGCAGAAAAGGCATACCCTCGTCTCGTCGGAGAAGAGGACAGACTTCCATTGTTCGAACGTCCAATCCACGTGGTCTCGGGCAAACTGTAGTCTGACTCGCCTATGCTCTGCTGTCAATTTGGGGCCCGTAGCAGCCCTACAAGGCAGGATTTTCTTCTCTCGCAGCCTTCTTCTTACTGTGGAGACGCTCACCGACGTCCTCCGAGCTGTTCGGAGCTGCTGTTGCACCTCAACAGCGTTGGAGAATCGGTTACGCAAACACGTCGACACAATATAGCGGTCGTCTCTGTCGCAAGTGCAACGTCGTCTCCCAGATCCATGCTTCCTGATGTAGCCTCGCAGTCTCCTGGAACCGCTGGGATACTCGTTTGACCCGGAAACGGCTTATGTTGAGTTGTCGAGCAACATCAACCTGCCGTAGTCCTGATTGCAGTAGTGCTACCACTTGAGCTGCTTCTTCTGCCGTGGTATCCATTTTTCAGAGTTTTCTCTTACTGGAGCTGTTCAGGTGTGACTTCTGTGATGTCTGGATAGCAAATGACCCATAATTCATTTTTACCCCCCCTTTTATTCGTGTTCAGGGTGGCACAAGTAGTGAGTCCTCTAATGAGTTTTTATCACTTTTTTTTAAAGACCCTAACGTGTCGTGATCATTGTTTTTACGAAAAAGAACGATTCGCGTTTTTAAAGTTTATTAACTGTGCTTTCAAATGATACTAATATTGGTAGGGTACAATAAATAAGTTAAGAGCTTTATTAGCTTGAAGTCAAAATTTCAAAAGGTGCGATTTTTTTGACGCCGATTGTAGTACGATTTCTCCAACCCTTCAAAATACGCATTGGTTTCTGCGATGATTTCTTCGTTGGAACCAAATCTTTTTCCACCAAGCCATTTCTTTAAGTTTGGGAAAAGAAAATAGTCGCAGGGGGCTAAATCTGGAGAATAAGGCGGATGCGGGAGCAATTCGTAACGCAACTCGTGGATTTTAGCCATAGCAACTGCACAAGTGTGGACCCGTGCGTTGTCTTGGTGAAAAATGATTTTCTTTTTCGCCAAATGGGGTCGTTTTCCCATTAAAACTTCATGAAATCGCTGTAACAAGTTGGCATAATATTCGCCCATAGTCGTTTTACCTTTCTGAAGGTAATCAACATATATTACACCACGAGCATCCCAGAAGACAGTAGCCATAACTTTATTCGCCGATAAAACTGCTTTGGCCTTCATTGGTGCAGGTTCACCTGAAGCAATCCATTGTTTTGACTGTTCCTTGGTTTCTGGTGTATGATGATGAATTCAAGTTTCGTCAACAGTTATGAAACGACGCAAGAAGTCCTTTTCATTACACCTAAACTTCGCCAAACATGCCTCTGACAGGGTCACCCTAGTGCGTTTTTGATCTACTGTGAGCAATCGCGGCACCCAACGGGCGGAGAGCTTCTTCATATCCAAATAAGTGTGAAGGATATTACGAACCCGTTCGTCTGAAATGCTTACAATATCAGCTATCTCACGGACCTTTATTCTTCGGTCGGTCAATACGATGTCATGGATTTTGGTGATCATCTCTGGTGTAGTGACCTCAACTGGGCGTCCGGGTCGGTCGGCGTCAGCAGTGCTTGTACGGCCACAACGAAAATCCGTAAACCACTTGTGGATCATTTTAATCGATGGAGCAGAGTTCCCGTAATATTAGTCTATTTTTTTTGTATCCGTAATGGTTTTTTTTCGCAAAAAATAATGTTTAATCAGAACACGAAACTCACTTTTCTCCAAGTTTGCAAACACCGAAGTGATTGTTTCTTTTTCATAGCTGTCAAAAAAAAAACTAGTCGTGTGAACTGGCTGAAAATATACGATTTACCTCCAAAAAGGCTGCATTACAAATTGACATTAATGAATTTGTGAAGAAAATACCTTTAATATGATTTTTACCAGACTTCTCACTCTGCCCTCGTATATCATTATTTCATTTTTATTTTTTATGAAAAACTGAACATTGTGCTTACACAGGTTGGTATTTTGATACAGTAACGGGGTCTTTTTAACAAAAACAAAACAAATTGTTACGAACAAGGTATGTGGCCAGAATGTAACCCACGCTGTTTAAAATCCGGTAAAGTGCGAGTCGGACAGGCGCACCGAGGGTTCCGTATTTAGGATATATGGTTGGGAAACGCAAAAGAAAATACTCATTGTGTGATCAACTTCATTATCAATATAATTATGCAATAAGGTCCATTTTGATAAGCCTAAATTTGCCGTGTGGTTGCCGGCTTAGAATTGTGCCACTCCATGTCTTCCCGTGGAAGTCGTAAGAGGCGACTAAGGGCATAAAGGCATGGAGTACTGTTATACACTGTTAAACAACTTAGCCTAATTGTGCAAATTGTGGTTACAGAGTTATCAACAAGTTTTTAGAGTTGTTGGTAATTCTGTAGCTCTGCCTACCCCACTCTGGGAATGAAGGCGTGAAGGTATGTATGTATGTATGTAAATTTTTATACAGATTTTTCAAGTTTTTATATTTTTTCCAAAACTGTAATGTTTCACAACTTCATTTTATTTTTGCCGTAATATATAAGTAATTCTCTTTGGTACATAAACTTCGGAATTTTTGTACGTCAAGGAATAGTATAAAAAAAATGGTAAATCACTTTCATTTTTCAACCCCCCATTCCAGACCCCTTTACAAATATTTAGATATATTTCTTTTATTATTAAAAACAGATACGGGCAAGCAACTATACCAAATTTTAAGTTGGTAGCTTCTATGGTTTCTGAGAAAAACTGCTGTGACATACAGACAGAGATGGACAGACATCAGTCTCACCATAAGGGTTCCTTTTTTACCAATTTGTTACGGAACCCTACAAAACCGGGCCAGAGCGAACCAACTTTAAATCTTTATAAATCATCAATCAAAATGAAAAATAATGACAGAAACCTAAAATGGATTTTTGAATACCTATTCAATGATACGATACTTGTCATAGTTCGTCGACTTTTTTTTTGTTTTTACTATACTGCCACCATATTAAATTTATATTACTGTCATTTCTTTAGTGACACTCACAATATTAAGGCTTTTGTTGAGCAACTTTTGTTGCCACGACAGTACATCTCTCTTTTTGGGGTTCCGTACAAAAATGAAAAATTGGGCCCATATAGTCTGTCTGTCTGTTCGTCCGTCTGTCACATCCAATTTGCTCCGAATCTTCCTGAACAAATCAGGTGAAAATTGGTAGGATGGTGTAATCCCATAACGCAAACACAGATGTGCAAAGGATTTTTTTAAATCAGGATCATCTTCGGGGGACAAATCAGGAAACTTAAAAAAAATATTTGCTGGCCTTACTGAGTCATATCATATATCAAATGAAAAGGCTCGTTATGAGGATCTCAAATATTTTGTTGTTATTGTAAAATAAATAGTTTTGATTTGATTCATAAGGCACTGGTCCCACCGCCTGCTACAGACTATAAGCTAGTAGAACTATAAACTACAAAAGAGTGGGCGAGCGGCGAGAAGCGAGTAAAGTTTTGATAGTTTTGACGCTCGTCTATAAAGCGAGTGTACCGCTGAGCTAGTTTTGTAGTCGATAGCTTTTATCGCTGCGGTCAACTAGTAAACAGCGGTCCCACCGCCAGATATCGGCGAGCTCGGCGAGGGCAGTGTGAACAGCGAGCGATGAACTATAAATATATCTCTCTCTTTTATTTACACGGAAGCGATTATCTTTTGTTCGTTTCTTGGGCTAGAAAAAAGTCGATAGTTCATGTCTCACTCGCCGGCGGTGGGACCAGTGCCTAAAAGAAGACGAAAAAAATCCGTCCAAATAATAATAAAAATAATCATTGTATAGTTGGTTCCAGTTTAAATGACGAAAATGCACTTAACGCAGGATTTTACAACTTCTTTTGTTGCTAAATATGAAAGGAAAAGATAACAAAGGGACGACCGAAGTGTGGCACCGGTGGCACGTGCCTTGGAGTAGCTCAACCCTTCTTGATCATTGGGTTTTACCTGAACCGGACACATTTAAGTAGGTGTTTTGTTTTCTAAATACAATTAAGTACAGTGCGGTTAACGTTCAGGTAAAAATGTATTTTTTATACTATTCTTAAATTGTACAAAGTGATATTGACACAGTATTTAATTATTATTTTAGAAACATTTAATTATTAAGTAAAATACCGGCAACATCAAAACTATCAAGATTGTTTGTTCACAGTACAGGGTTGGGCAGATTAAGTGTCCTAGTTGTGTATGGCTTTTTTACTTAAATATAACTAAACTTCTTATTCACTTCGTATTTTTTTTTGTTGACAATTTTTCCTTCTGTATGATTTCTACACGTCAGCTTGATATATTTTGTTTTTATATTGTTTTCAACAATGGACGCGAAAAGCCAGCTCGTGTGCGATTTGTACCAGAAAAAATACCGACCGTGTGAGATATTGAAGACGCTGAAACATTTAAATATCAATATAAGGTTTATATCGCGGACCGTCAAGCGATTCAAAGAAACGGGATCTTCACAAATCAGGCCCAAACCTGGGAGAAAGCCATCTGTTCGCACCAAAAACATCATTAAAAATATTCGTGAGCGTATTAGACGAAATCCAGCTCGAAGTGCAAGCAAACTTGCTAAATATATGAAAATATCCCGTCGAACAATGAGTCGTATTTTAAAATATGATCTTGGGCTAAAGGCCTACAAAAAACAAAAAATTCATGGCTTAACAGATGCCCAGAAAAAAGCTAGAGTGAAAAAATGTAGGGAATTGCTAGCTTGGCACGACGGGGATGATATTATTTTTTCCGATGAAAAGATGTTCCAGTTACAAGACAGTCACAACCAACAAAACGATCGTGTCTATGGTGCTCCATTGAAGGATATTCCTGTGGACAAATTAGCCGTACAACGGTTCCAGAGTGCATCCGCTGTCATGGTATGGGGTGCGATATAGCCTAGAGGCAAATTACCGCTGCTGTTTATTGATCGAGGTGTCAAAATTAACCAAGACTATTAAATCCAGAACGTGTTACAGGGTCATTTGCTAGAAAATGCTCAAAAATTATATGGAAACGACTATTACTGCTTCCAACAAGATAGTGCCCCATCTCACAAAGCTAAACGCACTCAAGACTGGTGTAGAACAAATTTGACAGATTTTATACCTTGGCAAGAATGGCCTGCATTATCGCCGGATTTGAATGCTTTGGACTTTTCGATATGGGGTTACATGCTGAGCAAGATTGGGAGCACACAGGGCATGAATCTAAACTCATTCAAGCATCGATTAGTCAAGATATGGGATGAAATACCAGACGAGGTAGTGCGTGCCGCGTGCAATGCATTCTATGGAAGAATGCGTCAAGTTATTAAAGCTGATGGCGAGCGATTTGAACTTATGAATTAGTTTTTTTAAGTATAGAGTACGCTAAAAATAAAAACGTGATAAATTTTAAAATTTTCTGTTTTGTTTTAATTTTATGGCTCTTTTTAACTAGGACACTTAATCTGCCAAACCCTGTATACTTTGGCTGTACACAACTGCGTAATTGTTATACAACCCTACTTGAAGATAACAATTGAAGAATAGATGTTGGTAATGGTTGGTTTTAAGTGCTTTTCGTCATATTAACTAGAACCAACTATACATTGCTTGTAGATTACAGGAAATAAGAATTCCAACTAAAAAAATGAAAAAAATACCTATGTACGGTACCCTCTCCACGCGAGTTCAACTCGCCCTTGGCCAGCTATTTTTTCGTATCGATCGTGCAAAAGAGACAGATGTACTGTAGGTAGAGAGGGACAAATAGAGAGATCTCTCTCCAGGCGGGTGTTATGCCTGGGCACCGAAGTCCATTGGGATGAAGTTGGAAGTGGTATATATGTCCACCGGCTGTAGAAACTTCGTTAGCGCGATGTAGGATCCGTAGTTCCGCTGTCTAACGCTGGTGGCGCTAGCGAGTTGGTTGATACAAGTTTCCGTTAGATGTCGCTAGGTCGCCACAGTACTGTCGCGGCGACAAAAAGTTGCTCGTGTGCGAGGTGCGCAGTCAGACTAATCAATTGACATAAGATTCATCAAAATCGGTTCACGCGTTTTGTATCTAGAACGCCACGAAGGAACAAACATACATATTATATATGCTGATAAACACATTACCCTGCTCCTTCGGCAGTCGGGTAAAAAGAGCGTATCTGCATCACTGGCGCTCAATTCTGTTCCAATTCTTGTTTTTGATTTACAACGATCTCCCTTACGTTGTGCGCGATAATCATGACATAGTCCTGTTTGCCGATGGCACTTTACTTTTAATCAAGGTAGATAGGGTAAAGTCACCAGTGGTCAGCCAGAGACCTGTATTCGGCCTCTGTCTATACTTTGTATCAGTGGGAAGAGTACGAAATACATATTTCCCACTCTTCGCACTCATATAAGGTCGACTACTGGTCTCTGGCAGAACACTGGTGACTTTACCCTAAGAAACAGGAAAATTTCAATGACATTAATGACACGTCGTCTACAACTGTTGAATGCTTTACAGCCAACAAGTCCAACAACTAACTTTTAAATACCAAGTGCATGAAAGCTTCTCCGTCAAATGTGAAAGGAGCGAATAGGGCTAGTATAAGATTAAAGGATGACACGACACGATGGCATTCGAAGTTAAAATTGTAGTTTTAGGTATTACTTTGGACTCGAAACTGCAATGAAATGAGTTACGGGATTTTTTTATGGCGAAAAGCGGCTGACATTCAGGCCGTCCTTATACTACAAAAGCGGGCTATACGTTTTATTTATCAACTGGGTTGTCGGGTCTCACTCAGAGATAAATTTAAAGAAATTAATACCTATTCTTACTGTCGAGTCGCAGTAAATCTTTGAAAATATCATGTACCTATGCACGCAAACACATATTGACTTCAGGCATAACCGTGACGTTCTCAAGTTCAACACGCGAAAAAAACTCGTAGTCCCATGTCACCGTCTTCGTAAAGTAAGCACATTTTTCGCGGGGAACTGTATACGCTTATACAATAAGATACCTACTGATATTGTCAATATGCCGATAAATAAATTTAAGTCTCGCATTAAGTGTTGCTTGCTGGGTAAGCCATAATATTATACTGTTAATGGACCCGATTCTACGTGCACATCGCTTAAATAGCCTAAAACGAACTAAAAACTAAATTGTCTAATTTTAAGACATAGTTTTGAAGGCAGATTTAATCAGTGCTATTCCAGAATGTCAAGCTGACAATGTATAAGACCGCCTAAAATAAGAAGCGTCAGATTCAAATTAGCGCTGTCATGGCGCTGTCATTTGATTATGACAGCTAGTCATAAAATAGCAAAGTGTTTTAGCGACACCTAAATAAAATTAGGAAGTTTAGAGGCCACTGTAGAATCGGGTCCAATGACTTCCTAAATGATAAAGACGTTTTTATCTACTCTCATATCGTAAAGTTCGAATTATAAACTTCAAAACGAATTTATATTGGCATACTTTTTTACGGTTTTGGCGCCATTCATTGAGTACGTTTTGTTGTAGTTACTTTATTAACTTTGATCTTTTATTTAGTAGTTTGAATCGCAATGTATGAGAGTAGATAAAGTAGCGTATGAAACTGCACATAACTAGGTATTAAAACACTCACACAATTTTTGTGCCAATACAATAAAATACAATAGAAGAGAAGGTTACCGACATAGCCCGAGAACTGAAGTGGCAGTGGGCGGGGCACATCGCTCGCAGGACTGATGGCCGATGGGGTCAGAAGGTTCTTGAGTGGCGTCCGCGAACCGGGAGACGAGCTGTAGGTAGGCCTCCAACAAGATGGAGTGACGACCTTGTAAGGATCGCGGGAACGCGGTGGATTCGAAAAGCACAAGACCGGTCTGAGTGGAGAGCCTTGGGGGAGGCCTATGTCCAGCAGTGGACGTCTTTCGGCTGACATGATGATGATGATGATGATGATGATGATGATGATGATGACAATAAAAGAAAAGACAAAGAAACGAAAGCCTCCCCTATTCCCATAGCTGGGCATTAACTCGTTAATCCGTTAATCGTTAATTAACGAAGTTAACATTTTGATTAACGGATTAACTTTTAAGTTAACTATCAAAAATGTTAACGGACACGTTAACTTCCGTTAATAATGCAGAAGTCCGTTAATCGTTAATCCAATGCCTGGCATACTTGTCCAGGTTCGGACAAGTATGCCAACTTGCCGCGGCATTTCAACCAAAGTTCCGGTTGATATGGAGTTTAAGTGGCGGAGGGAGCAATACGAGTAACAAAGATGATGACGAGGAAGACTTTTTCAATTCTGTCAATCAGTCTATAGAAAAACCAAAAGAGCTCCAACTCTTTAAAGAGTAAAGCGCAAAGTCTCGTTAAAATGTCGCTGGACATGAAATCAAAAGACTCGTTCAACGATGCTGCATTCCTCGGGGAACAGATATTCATAAATCTATTCATTAAATACAATACTGCTATACCCTCAAGCGCTGCAGTTGAAAGTCTGTTTTCTACGGGTAAAGACATTTTAGCACCAAAACGAGCCTCACTTTCAGACGAGAACTTCAACATGTTAATGTTCATCAAGGCGAATTACACACCTTATGCACCTTATGCCCGACGATTAAATTACACATTTGAATTATAAAAGTACTAGCGACCCACCCGCGGCTTCGCCCGCGTGGAATGTATTATACATATAAACCTTCCTTAAGAATCACTCTATCTATTAAAAAAAACCGCATCAAAATCCGTTGCGTAGTTTTAAAGATTTAAGCATACATAGGGACAGACAGCGCAAGCGACTTTGTTTTATACTATGTAGTGATTTTGTTTTGTTCCTATCCTGATAACTTCCAGAACCTAAATCAACAGGTTTTATAAGTTCACTAACGCAACGATATAAAATTGCATTTTTTTACACATATTAACGGATTAACGATTAACGTTAACTTGCGTTAATTCTTCCTAAATGTAACGCTTTAACGTTTAACGAAGCTAACTTTTTTTGTAACGATTAACGGAGTTAACTATTTGATTAACGGTGCCCAGCTATGCCTATTCCTACCTCACGCATGAGGTCAATCGCCTCAGGTGAGGTATAATGTCATGTCACAGTGTGACTCTTACTTCCACAAACCAATTTAACAGACTGCGAAATTTTTGAATAACCCTTGGTCAATTTATTATGACAGCTGTTTAACCCCTAATTGTCTATTTTATTGTCGGCGAACTCCGGTCCTCCTGTGCACTAAGCCATTCCACAGGTATTTTGAATTTTTACATGACTGCCTTAAACACCAACAAGAGATAAGAGGACGGAATCTAATAAACTAATGTCAAAATGCATACAGCGTTTCCCAAAAAAAAATTAAAACTTCTAAACATAACAAGAGCCTCAAATAAGGCAAAACCTAGAAATTAAATAAATATAAAAAAAGTCATTTTATACATTAAATTACGAATAAAAATCGGCAGTGCTTCTATATTCGCATCTGTGGAGTCCCAGGGCTCCGCAAAGCGTACTTAGACCTCTAAGCTGCATTAACCTATTTAATATTTTACTCACTACATTACACTATAAGCATACCTATCTCAGTGTTTCACTCATTACAAATTGGTAGTGTCAAGTTAAAAGATATTACACAGTGATGGTCACATAAATGGTTGACATTCATTCAAAGTTGTAATACTTTGTATGGCCCATCAGCACAAGTGTTTAAATCCCTGTAAAATATCAGGTCCGTATTTAAAAGTAGGTCAATCAGTTTAAATCTTAGTTGACGATCTAAAGTAAATTGTAATAATACCTTTAAAGGAGCCATTCTTGTATAATATATATAATCTGAATCTCAGAAACGGCTCCTACAATTTTCATGAAATTTAGTATACAGGGGTTTCAGGGATGACAAATCGATCTAGCTAGGTTCCATTTTTAGAGAAATTACCAAAAAATAATCCAGGTACTTAGTACTAAAAAATTTCAAGAACTTATTACTTGGTAGTTAAAATTGCAGTCATATTTGCAGGCAATTGTATAGGAAAAACGGAAATGTCCCTAATTATGTGACTACCACTTTATATAGAGCACCGTAATATAGAATATGGAGCAAAGTGCAAAATAGTATAAATATTATAGATTAACCCCTCGTACACGGGAGGTCAAAAAAGTACCAAGTTCTAGTCTCTTTTGATTAAGAGATAGTCCATTAAATTAGGCTTAAAAAAAATTCAAAAAGATATTCAAATTTTGAGCACGGATCCGTGCCTAAGCATACGATGGGTTAACCATCAAATATATATGGCATACCTATTCTGATACATGTTTTCGTAAAACTTTGGTTACTTATAAATCAAAATATATGTAACAGTTTGAATAAAAAGCAAATGAGGTAATGTTCGACAACTGATGTGTTTTAATAAGATAATATTCATACTACATACTTATTCGAGACTGGAAAATAGTATCAGATTAGGTACATAACACATTCAATATAAGTAACAAGGCCGGTGAAAATATATAAACACAATTGCCATTTAGCAGCTTCAAAACCAAGTTGTTCTTTTTTATTTAAATAGGAATTTGACAATGTTACTATAACTAGGCAGTAAGCAAGCATGGCCAGCAGAAGGGATTTTAGATTATGTCCTAATTTCATTAGCTGCTTTGCAAAACTTAATAAGCCCATATTAGAACTGTTTTTCTAAATGTTTTGCTGTACATAATTGAACATAATGCACGCTGTTTACAGATACCTAAAGTTGATACATGCGACAAGTGGTTACTTAAATGCCAAGATCAGAGGAAATGGAAAACATTTTTAAGGCAGCACATTGCCACACATTTATTCATAAAAATATTTTTAATCAATAAAATACTCAACTTTTTGTAGAGTAAAATTGTTTTAGTCGGTAAAGTCAAACAGAGACTTTATTTAAAATAAGCAGGAATATATACCTACTTGTTGTTTTTAGAGAAATGGTAAGAAAAACCTTAACCTTACATCTCAGACCAAAATGATGCAGGCAATGCAAAAGTAATTGATCTCAAGTTAATAAAACAATATAAATTCATTGAGAATAAGTAGGTTACACGCTAAATAAATAAATCGGGAAAAACATAGTTACCTTTAAATCATTAGACGCACACCACACACTACAAAAATGTCCGTGAAACGGGGGCACTTCAATATATTTTTATTAAATTTTACGCACAATAATTAACATGTTTAATAGATGTCTCAGTGCAAAATTATAATAAATAACGTCCGATAACACACTCTGATCCTTAAGAGAGACCGAGCAATCCCGACGACAACATAGCGAATGAACGTGACAAGTTTATGAAGTTTAGTGTTTATTTCGTTTAGGTACGCATAGCGCTGGCTGGGTTTGCGCGCGCAGCATAGAGATGTACGGTAATGTGTAATTAGACACAGCAGGTTATCGATATTTATCATACCTTTGCCAAAACTTAGTGCTCTAATATATATTTTCTAATCGCATACTATGAACCGCTAATATTGATATACCTAGATATTAATTTTAAAGCCCACTGTGGCTGTAGCACCCTTATCCTCATCGATAAACACCCGCCAAAACAAATGAAAATTAGTTATGGTAATGTACGCAGAGTGATCTGGGTTGTAGATAGGCAAAATGTTGGTTTTAAGAGCTAATAGACTGAAACAAGCTTTTTTTTAAATTAAAATAATAGCAAATAGAATGAAGGTGTACTGCTTGAAGTGAAATTGGTAATTGATGAAATCTTAGAATAGTGGGTGCCATTAACGAGGTTGTTGGGCTGCCAGATCCAGGCAACGGCCTGTAAGTGAACGTACAAGAATAGACGTACAGTGAAACAAGCCCTAAACCTAGAGTCTAACAGACTTATTAGTAAACGTGTTGTAGCTAAGCCATGTTTTGCCCTTATCCGTCATTGTGACATTTGAATTCGATAGATAAGGATAGTCCACGGTTACCTACTCCTCGTTTATTAATAAAGGCATAGTAGCTTACGGTTAGACAAAAATCGGTGAAGTAGACACAATTGTTTCACATTAGAGCGAGGAACAAATAAGCCGCGCGCTACGCTACTTGACTATCTGGGCTCTCTCGTACAACCTCTCTGTTAGCAAAGCTGTTAGCTGCTATCCAATGGCAGCAACTGCCACTCCTGCCCAAGACATCGGGGTGCCGGAGTGCTCGGAGTTACAGGTAGATAATGTTCTGGAGTTTTGCATTCGGGTGGGATGTAAGAAGGACAGATCTGTTAAAATAAGAGAAGATTTAACAAAATAATTTATTGTCTATGGTACTAGTGGCGACCTCTGTCGTGATATATTTTGTGTAACGCGTCACTTTTCTATTAAAGGTGAGTCTGTTCCGAACAAGCTTGAAGTTTTTCCAATGGAGTAGTAGAAGCATTGTTGCAAAAGTTCCCGATTTATCGGGAGATCTACCGATTTCAGCTCTTCCCTCCCGATATCCCGATTTAGAGACCCAATCTCCCGAATTTCTACATTTCGAACTAAAGTAACAATGAAAACAATATTTTTATGACGACAACACCAAAGGTAACCTGTTAACATTAAAACAATGCACGGGGATTCCCCAAAAGTTCACGCACGGCTTTTCAACAATGTAGTTCCCACAAAATATATTAAATCTAAATACCCTAAAATAGAGTTTATTATTGTAGTGGGTTGTATTCGGGAGATTCCCTAAAAATCAGATAAGTAGATAGAATTATTACTTCACTTTCTTTATTATCGTTTCGTTCGTTTAAGTTCTATTTTTTTTTATAATTTAATTGTTTGTAAATTAAAGTAATTAGTGTAAAATACAGTTGTTTTATTGTAACTAAAATCTCCCGAATTCTCCCGATTTTTTGCTGGAAAATTTAACGAATTTTAAATTTTCACTTTTGCAACACTGAGTAGAAGGAGTGTCCTTCCAGAATGATGGTGACAAGTTAGACAAGTCCAGCTGTACAGTATGCTGCGAGGGGAAGCAGACAAGGCTTCCATTTCCTCAGAGTGCAAGCAGAAGTCAGGAATGTCTGGAATTGGTTCATACTGATCTATGTGGGCCGATGGAGAATAAGTCACTTTTCTATTAAAGGTGAGTCTGTTCCGAACAAGCTTGAAGTTTTATTAGGTTATGGCCCAGTCCATACAATAAATTAGTTTTTTAAAGTTTTTGAGTAGTGCACAGTAGTTAAAATGGCAGGAAATTATGCAGTGAATGTTCCTAAACTGAAGGGGCGAGAGAATTACGACGACTGGGCGTTCGCCGTGGAAAATTTCCTCGTCCTGGAGGGCGTCGACTTGTCTAGTCAGGACGTGCTAGATGACGCAAGCGACAGAAAAGCCAAAGCGAAGATGATACTGACCGTGGATCCATCCCTTTATGTTCACATTAAAAGCGAAACAACAGTGCGAAGTACGTGGAATAAGCTAAAGTCTTTGTTCGACGACTCCGGTTATACGCGCAGAATTAGCTTATTACGGCATTTAATTTCTATCCGCTTAGAAACAAGCGAGTCTATGACGGCGTACGTGACGCAGTTAGTGGAAACAGCACAGAAATTAAAAGGCACAGGTTTCGAGATTAACGACGAGTGGGTCGGATCTTTACTTTTGGCGGGTCTTCCAGAAAAGTTTAGCCCCATGATAATGGCCATTGAACACTCAGGAATGAGAATGAGTGCAGACGCTATAAAAACAAAGTTGTTAGACATGAGTACAGATTCCGAGGTTAAATCTGATAGTGCATTTATCGCTAGGAATTCGCAGAAAAGAAATGGCGGCAATCAGAAGTCATTTCCAAAGACACATGAAAAAAATGGCGGTAACGGAACGCAGTTTCAACCAAATGTCAGTGGTAACGTCAAGCCAGCAAAAACCGTTCGTTGTTACAAGTGTAAACAAATTGGACACTATAAAAATCAGTGTCCTGACGAGAATAAAGCGAAGATGAATGCATTTAGCGCAGTTTTCCTGACAAGTGAATTTAGTCAAAACGACTTTTACGTTGACTCAGGAGCGAGTACTCATTTAGTGTCGAATGCAAACATGTTGTCAAATGTTTCGTACCAACCGAAAACAAAACAGATTATTGTGGCAAATAAATCAACAGTGAATGTTGAGTGCTGCGGAGACTTACAAATTCCGACTGCAGTTGGAAATAAGCAGTTTGACGTAACTATAAACAATTGTTTGTGTATACCTGAACTCACCACGAACTTGCTGTCAGTGAGTAGAATCATCGCGAGTGGAAACTACTCTTTCTTAATTTTTCTAATTAGTTTCTTTAAAATTGAACATGGTTATTGAAAGAATATTATAACATGATAAAACCTCCTATTAAAATAATCAAGGTTTTTCTTAAAATGTCTAATCAGAAACATCACAGACTTTTGAAGTCTTTCACATATTTAACAAAAATAATAATAAAAACACATATAAGGTACACCCGGGTAAGACCGGATGGAAGGTAAGATCGTATGAACACAATTTCCACCAAACAGGGGATTATTTTAAATCACTGGCAACACAGTATGCGACGCCATTTCACCCCGCCCCTGTCGCCACGCCAGTCCGTGGCAACCGTTCCGACGTGTAGGTCGCGTTTGTCGTCACAGTGAAAAAAAATTGGATTTTTGTGAAATTTTTGTGAGATCCGGTCTTTCACCTTGAATTTTAAACCAATTTTTCGGGAAGTATTTGGTGTTATTTTATTATTGAAATCAAATAATACGAAGTTAAGGTAACAACGGTTAGATTCGTATATTTAAAATTCTCGAATGAAGACTAGTAACGGAGATCCGTTCTTTGACCCATTGGTTAAAGATCGGATTACACCGGATAACAGCACTGATTCTCAAACTTTGGCATGACGTATTGCTATTTTTTTTGTTTTATATTTAAAAAAAGGAAATTACGGTTAAATAAGTACTACCTAATAAATTCTACTCTAATATTTAATATTTATACCTCCTAGTCAGTTACTGTGTGGGCTTAGTGAGTAAACATAAATCTCTGGCAATATTGTTGTCTTTTCAAAAAATTGTGGATCTCTACTAAGACTGATTAAAAAAAATATAATAAAAATGGATACATAATTAAAACAGCTTCATTCATTGATTCCACATATTCCTGCCTCCTCAATCCCCATCCGCAAATAGTATTACTTAATACTCAAGTAGTTCTAATACATAAAAAAATACTATTTGATCCGGTCTTACCTTCTTTACTAAGAAAAGTTTGAGAACCACAAAATCTCCTCAAATTGTTGTTCAGGCTAAGACCGGATTAAAAAAAGACAAAATAAACAAACAAAGATTCCCGCCATAATTTTACGAAAATAAACATAGACCGATGATAATATTTTGAGCGGTATAACACCGGACACTTTTATTTTATAGAACTTATTCCCCTTGCTGTAAAGTCTGAATTTTATTCCCACAGAAAAAATGTAAACAAAGGTGTTGCCGCTAGCGAAAAACATTTCCGGCATTCAAAATATTTATACTTCCCACATTTACAATAAATCGACTTACTATAAAAAAACAATATATTGTAATCAAGACGAAATAATTTAATTTGTTGATTGTAAACTTTATTTTGAAATAAACTGTTTTTAATATTAATTTAAAACGAGAATACTGTTTTCGTATGCATAATTTATTTATTACACTGGTATCACTGACTCGATACTCCCGTCTCAACAAGTCGAGGGCCGCTTCGCTTGATTTGAGACAATGAGACGTCACCTCACTTGCTTACAGTTAGTGCTCCCGTCTTATTCGCTTTCCAGTTACTCTTGTTAAATTGTTCTGTTAAATTTTCATTGTTGTTACGTTTTTATTGTTATTAAGTTGTTCGTTGTTACGTTTTCCGTTGTGTTTTTGTTATTGTTGTGTGGTAGGATGGACCCCGGCCCGAGTACTTCTCGGTCACAGGACGACTATACGTTGTCCCCCGTGAAAAAAAGACCACGTGCTGGCCCTTTTTCGGAGTTGGAGAAAAACATGGTGTTAAACGCGTACAAACACGTGTATCATAATTGGCCAGCCAATAAATATTGGTCTAAAGTCGACTGTGCAAAAGAGGCGGCTCAAATATTGGGAACAGCTGTTTCATCCGTGTATACGGTTTTGAAAGAATACAAAGAGAACGACATACTATCTCCTCCTAAAAAACCTGGCCCGAAGATGAATGTCATCGACAAAATCGATGAATTTACGATGTGTGCAATTCGTCGCATTGTGCACCAGTTTTTCGGTCGCAATGAGCCTCCTACAATTAGAACGGTATGTATTTTCTTGCTTTTCTGTATCTACTTCATTATAGATTTGATAGAATTACCATTGGAAATTAAACATTTTCTAAAGCACACAGAACCTAATTAAATTGAACATGTGTTTGTAGCATTAAAATTTACTTATTATAAATAAAGTACTTAAAATTAATAATATTTATAACCAATACTTGGATGTAGATGCCTCATTGATTTAAATAATATTTGTAAACACATGCATGACATTATGATTATTCTATAATATTAATACAAAGTTGTTTATTTTAGATTCATGAGAAGCTATGTGAAGACCCGGATCTTCCTCATTTCTCGAAAACCACATTGAGGAAAGTTCTTATCCATTTAAAATTCAAATATACTTCCCGTAAGCGAAGAAGTAACCTTATTGAACGCCGGGACATTATTGTTTGGCGTCAACGGTACCTTATGAAGATAAGGGATTTTAGAAAAGAGGAGAGGCAGATTTATTACCAAGATGAGACATGGGTTAATGAAGGTGTGTACAATTACTTCTAATATTATAGGTTATGCCCATAATTTATTAGCGTTTAAATTTGTATTTAATTTTATAGTTTACTGTTATTGGTTACTCATGTGTTATTTATCCTTATCCTTACATATTATAAAACAATCTCCCCGCCGTGTCCGTCTGTCTGTATGTTAGCGATGATCTCAAAAACGACTGAACGGATTTTGATGCGGTTTTCACCATCAGTTAGCCCGGAGCGAAGCAACGGCTAGTTGCTAGTTTATTTATAGTTTGTTAATCCTGTGTTTACTACTTAAGATAAAAACATTCTATTCTGAAGCATATTAAATACCTCTGTACTAAAAGACGTCCAATACAGTTAATTCTTTTGTTGTCACTTAATGACAAAGAAACATCTTACTATTGAATTTATCATATAAGTAGTGTTAGTAGTGCCTTGAACATTTTATTTCTCATTCTTGTATAGTGTTTTCACACATTTCAATTGTTTGCAGGCCACACACTGTCGAAAACCTGGATTGACGAAACAATTAATCACCCCAGACAAGCATTTTTGGAGGGGCTAACAACCGGTCTTAAGTCTCCGACAGGCAAGGGGAAACGGTTGATAATAAGTCACATAGGGAGCGAGGAAGGGTTCCTGGAAGATGGTCTTCTGATGTTCGAAGCAAAAAAAGGCACTGAAGACTACCATCAAGAAATGAACGCCAACTGTTTCGAGGAGTGGTTCACAAAAATTTTAACCAAAGTGAAACCAAATTCAGTGATAGTATTAGATAATGCACCTTACCACTCCCGTAAAGCAGACAGAGCTCCAAACAGTAAAACCAGAAAAGGTGACATCCAACAGTGGTTGCGAAGCAAAAATATTCATTTTGAACCTTATATGGTGATAGCCACATTATTAGAAATAGTAGGGAAAGTAAAACATAAATACGAAACAAAAGTGATTGATGAGATGGCGGCTGCAAAAGGAGTAACAGTGTTGCGACTGCCCCCTTACCACTGCGAGCTCAATCCCATTGAGCTCGTATGGGCACAGGTAAAGGGGCATGTTGCAAGACACAATACAAGTTTTAAAATGGCTGAAGTAAAGCAATTATTTATAGATGGCCTCAACAACGTTACTCCGCAAAACTGGACAGCAGTTATAGAGCATGTCAAAAAAGAGGAGGAAAAAATGCTGGCACTCGACCATCTCATTGATGACGTTTCTCAGAAATTTATAATTCATGTTTCAGGTGATGAAAGTGACAGCGGAACTGATATAACCGATTCTGAATAAAAAAAGGAGTTATTTAGGTAGTTACAATTCGTAATTTTTAGTTTTAAATAATAACTGGAATGTAGAAATTAATAGTTATGTTGTAAATATTTCATAAGTATGGAAATAAAAAATTAAAAAAGGTGTAGTTTTTATTTTTCTTATGTTCGCTAGAATTTAACCACCAGGTCGGGGTCAATAGAACTGATGAAAGATGTAAACAAATCAGTACTGGTTGACACATAACCTCAATATATTATTTCTGCAAGCGACGCGATATCCAAATTGGTACGGTAGGTGATTATGGTGTAATGATGGTAAATAGGTCCGTATGGTTTTGTTTATATCTTATGTCATTTCTATTGACCCCGAATATAGGTATTGGGATGTTTACCCTTTGACACCACATATCATTCAGCCAGGACGTCACACTTAAACGTATTAGTTCATATCTTGCACTGCTCCCTAAGTTGAAGGAAGTAAATATGTAAGGCAATACAAAAAGTATGGTCATAATCCGATTAATAGTTTCGGAGAGATGCGTGGACAAACAAACATACATACATAAAATTTGGTTTTGTTTGGATACCCTAAA
Source organism: Acleris emargana (assembly GCA_927399475.2). Lineage (NCBI taxonomy): Eukaryota > Metazoa > Arthropoda > Insecta > Lepidoptera > Tortricidae > Acleris > Acleris emargana. The sequence continues at coordinate 31,438,551 of OV656835.1, forward strand.
AGATTAGCATATAGGTATGTTAATAAATTTAAAAATAATGCTGTTTCATTTCACAGATTTGTGCGATTTTAATTTAAATTATTTCTCAAATTTATTTTTAATATCACTTCCAGCGGCATGATAATATCTTAATACCTAAGTAATATTATTTTTCTTGCTGGCCCGTACTTTAAGATCCCCTGAAATGTCACTTTGACAGTGACGTAACTTTGTTTACATTTTTTCTGTGGGAATAAAAGTCAGACCTTAGAAGCGGAATTAACTAGTAGTCCGATCTTTGACCAAAAAGGTTTTTTCATTTGAATGTCTTGAAAAAGAGTCTCTTAAATTTGAATGCAGATTACACAAAAGATTTATAACAAAGGAGCACGAAGTTAATTAATAATGAAACCTTGTTTTCTTCACAATAATTTACATTAATACTACTGTGGTAAAAGTTAATGAGAATTGAGTAATAATTTTTATGCCGATATCCTTCCAACTTGCCGAAAAATAGTCCGATCTTACCCGGGTGTACCTTAATATATATATATATATATATATATATATATTATATAACAACACACATAATATATATATATATATATATTTTAAGAAAAACGTAGATTATTTAAATTGGAGGTTTATCATGTTATATTATTCTTTCAATAATAAAATAAACATTCTCTTATCTTGTCACAATGCCTATTGTACATTATATCCAGTTAAATCTACCGAAAATGAATAAAGCGATGATGTTCGAGATGTACCTTTGGAAAAAGTTGGTTTTGGTATTTGCAAAACTAAATCTTTAACATCTACGCTTGCTTTGTCTTCAACAACTGGAAATACAAACTTAGTCGACCCTGATTTTTTTCTGAGATATGATACTTGATATTCTGTCATACCATACATAAAGACAACTTTGGCAATGTAATAAATTACAGTTTTCTTCTTCTCGAATTTAATAAGCAAGAAATCTCCGATCTTTATATCTTCGTGGTTAACAGCTCCAAGATTTACCCCATCTTCTGATTCTGATGGCATTTCAATGTCTTCACAATTACTTGTCATTACGACTTCGCTTTGACTGGAATCTGAATCTTTTTCCGGTGGCAAAGATGTAACTCTCTTATTCTTTTCCAGTCTTGGGTTTATAGGTGCGGACCATTTTCTAGACAAAATTTGTAAAAAACTTGTTAATTTATTGTTATTTGTGACGGGGCACTTTAATACAATAACGGGGCAGAATAATACACTAAAGGGGCAGATTAATACGTATCATTCTGCCCCGTACCTTACTGAATCAAAGTGCCTCAAAGGACTTTTTTCACAAACAATTAATTTATTAAATTATGGATTAATTCTATGGTCAAAAACATAATAAAAAACACTTTTGAATATATTCACTTACCTTTGGCAACATTAACCAGCCGATACAACTAATAAGACGATGCTGAGACACGATCACATTTCGCGTAAAATTTTACTACGAGGCTGCAATAACACGTTTATACTCGTCGATGGCCAACGGCGAACTGGTGGTGAGCGTCGTCACAACTGTCATTTTTGTGCGTGTCCTTGAGCGTTCTAGTGATGTGGCAGACTTCGTGGACTTTTTCGATTTTGAAATATTGGTACTGTATAAATGTGCCCCGTGCATCAATGTGCCCCCCCTCCCCCTACAGCTTATTTATCAATAAACATTAATTATTTATTTTTGGTATGTTTTATTACGACAGTAGGTTTGTACCTATATCAACAGCGACTTTTTTGATTTATGTAAACTAACTGGGTAGGTATATTATGATGAATACCCATAGTCTAATGATTACATAATCTTATATATAAAACTTCAGTGATAAAGAGAAACGCTCCCCTATTTAGGTATTTGTTTTGTAATTAAACTTGTTTAAACATTTCAACCTTACTAAATATTATTCTCTATCTACAATAGGTAACATAATTTTTTATTTACATTAAACACAGGAAAGTGTTCCTCTTTCTCTTCACCGCTATATTTAATAAATTAGATTAATAACTATTTTAATTATAACAAAGAAAACACTTCTGAATTGTCAATTGTAACTCTTTAAAAATCTCACTTTTAACAAAATAAACTTATTATTCATTAACTAATATAGGTTAGGCATCAAACATTGAGCAGCTGAGCAGCGTTATTGAGGAGAATGACGTTGAGGAGAATGATTTTTGCGACCAAAATTGTCGTAACCTGCAAGTTAACGTTGAAATAAAATCTCGCCTCAAATATATGTAAATCGTATCAAATTTGTCACAAAATGAAATAATTTTATTACAATACAAGTGTATACTTACGGAATAAAGATAGAAAAGGCCAATGACGATAACTATGACACGAGCAGCGAGGAACAAACGTTAAAATATTTTCAAAACGACAAGTGTACGTGAACCAAACATGGTTGAGCTTTCACGGGCGACTGAGGAGCAGTTTGCGGGGGGGGGATAGGAACGACATTCGTTCCGTTACAAGTATTTTTGTTAACTAAATATGCCAAATAAGTATCGCTGCGAAGAATGACGAATTATTCGTGACAATTTTTTAGCTTCATGTTTTGAATGAAATAGTGATTAAGTATTCTTTTATTTTACTGGAATTTTGAAAACTAAGTATTAAACTATAAATATATATATTTTTTTTGTTTTTAAGTTCATAAATTAGCGTATAATCCCTTTCATTTAAATTTATGTCGTGTTGTGACACGAGAAATATTGCAAATATGGGTAGTTTTTAATTTTTGTATTTTTTAAATATACGAAATGAAACTTTTAAGTAAGTGCACCTCCAAGAATACTTAATGTAGAATCAAATCACATTAATGAATTGTGACTTTTTGTTATTATTGGAGCACAAAGTAAATAGACACTCTTTTTCGCCGTTTCAAATATTCACCCAACACCGAGTGTTTTGCCTGAGCCGACTTCTTAATAGCAAACCGTCATCGTCCCAAACACGTCTTGACCCCCGATCACTGACCGGCAACTCCTGTAGTTAAATTAAATTAGTCAAACTAAAATTTTTATTTTTTAAAGGGAAAGTGGAACCAGACTCTTTCAATAACTGATTAAAAAAAGAAGGAGTTTCTCACTTCATCGGGATTTTATTATTTATTTTTGTTCGCCGATTACACGAAGACCACTGGGCCGATTTTAATTTTTATTTTTCGTAAGGGTGTACTTTTTAGTTAGTCCCATTCTCAATACGTCCGGATCTGAATCAAATAATCAAAATATATTACTGTGACATTTTCGCAGCGTTACCTGCGGCGAGCTTGAAATTTTCTATAGTTTTCCATTACCTAGTTGAGATGTGGGACTACAAAACAGCATAAATAGGATCACTAAAAAGTGTTTAATAAAATAAATATTTAAAAACCAAATCCTTCAAAAAAATACTTCTTTAAAAAAATTACTTCTTTAAAATGGTTGGTACCTAACTTTGCTCGGAGGCGGTGGCAGGCCAAGCCCTTCGGAGGTCCGGGGCGGCAAAAGTAAACGGCCTGCTAGACGGTCTCCAACAAGCCCTTCCAGCAACGTGACCTGGACCTGGTCAAGAACGACCGCGTACACCATATTTTACAGTAAAAAATCGTTTGACCTTCGGACACCCTCGGTCAACCAGCGCGTGATAGCAACGGTGGTCGGACCGGTGGTTTTCTTTCCTTGTATCCATTATGCTCATAAGTACCAAAGCCATGCCAACTCTTTGTAATTTCGAAAGGCTAGGAGCCATCTTTTTAATACGTGTTATTCGTCCGCGAGTTCTGAATATACTGAAGCTGTGGCGTGGGTGGCTGACTGTCTAGCCAGACAACTCCGACGGCCTTGGCAACGAGCAGGATGCACCGTCAGAGTATAGTTGGCGACTGTCTAGCTGGTGCTAAGACCCCGGTGTATAAGGTAACTTCACCTATTACCGAGGGAGTTAAGGTAGTTTTCAAATATGAGCCAAAAATTAAGGGAATTAAGACACCCTAACGACGAAAGGTTTTTTTTGTTAAAGTGTTTGATTGAACTTTGTAATTTACACGTCTTTGGGCCCATTTTAAGTAATTATACGTATGGGTTAAAATAAATATTAAACCCAATAACTCGGATTCTCCTATTACCAAGGTTAGGACGGGCTTTGTCCCTATTACCGCTGATGAGTTTCCAATTACCGAGGTTAGAAATGTATTTTTTGTTCCATACGTTTAACATTTAGCATTTAGTGGTTTTTACATGGTTCTCTTGTTACCGTAACAGTGACAGCTCATATTAACACGTATTATACTTATTTCTATAACTTTACATAAATACGTCATTAGTACTTAGTACAAACCTAGCGACGCCGTTCAGGAATTTAAACAAATAGTTGCCTATTTTAAAACACCTCGCCGGTGAGTATAAGTACGTGATTGAAAATCATCATCCTAGATGAAACAGAGTGTGTGGTCACCTAGCGACATCTAACGGCAACTTGTATCAACCAACTCGCCAGTGCTACCAGAGTCAGACAACGGAACTGAGTGTTCTACATCGCACTAACGAAGTTTCGGTCGGTTGACATAATATACCACTTCCAACTTCATCCCAACGGACTCATATTAAGTTAATGATGAAATACTTAACTATACAGGGTGTCCCAGAAATAGCACGTCACAGTGACACTGGAGATTCCCCAGCCTCAGACGAACCAAACCAGCCTAACATGACCTCAGTAAAAGTTGCACCGTTTTCGAGTAATACCAATTTAAAGATTTTTCCAAATTTTCACCTCTTTTGACATTGTAAGTGCTCGCATTTACTGGGATAGCTTTAGAATTTAGTTTTTTTTATTTGTGCGCGTTTATGAATAGTTGATTAAGATGATAGAAGCATTATTATGTCAATAACTAATGTAAAAGTTGGAAAAATACTGTAATGAACTTGACTTAAATTATCATCAACATAGTAATTTAAACTTTGAACACCTGCCATAACTTTTTTTTACTGGAAATTAAATGAGCAAATAACTTTAAAAACATGCCTATTTTATGCCAAATCTAAAATGGTATGACACATGATAATCTTAATGCATAAAGGTAGGAATTCGTATGACATTTGCCAATATGGATCCTCGGAAATCAATGCTAATCATCTAAAAAATTATCTTGTACTCTACGATATCTCATTTGTTTGTGCTCCTTTGAAGAATATGATTGATTTTTGGTTGACCTTGGGTCAAAAATAATAAAAAACGGGTTTAATTTTCATTAGTTTTTACAGTAAATGTTCGAATTGTTTCCCTCCGACTCTAAGGCACAAATGGCATCTTCGAATAAAATTTCGGTTTAATTTTCGTAATCTGGTTTCCGATATGTCTCGGGCTGCATTGAAGACACGTCGCCGTAGTTCCTCTTCGTTAATTATTGGTTTTGAATAAATATTGTTTTTCAGACATCACCAGAAAAAAAAAATTACAAAGCGAAATCAACTTCCGTTAAGAGTGCCGAGTAGTCGTTTCAGTTCCACAAACAAAATCAGAGTCACGAAACGCAAGGTAACCAACTATGAGTAGTTTGGGTCACAGGGCTACAACTAAAATAACTATCCTACAATTCTTTACATGATAAACTTGCAAAGCTGCTAATCGCGTTTCATTTGTTAGTTTGGTTGTCGGGATCCTTATTGGCAAATGTGATATGAATTCCTACTTTTTTGCAATAAGATATCATGTGTCACTCTGATTTTGTTTGTGGAACTGAAACGACTACTCAGCACTCTTAACGGAAGTTGATTTCGCTTTGTAAAATGTTTTTTTTTTGGGTGATGTTTGAAAGACAATGTTTATTCAAAACCAATAATTAACGAAGAGGAACTACGGCGACGTGTCTTCAATGCAGCCCGAGACATATCGGAAACCAGTTTACGAAAATTAAACCGAAATTTTATTCGAAGATGCCATTTGTGCCTTAGAGTCGGAGGGAAACAATTCGAACATTTACTGTAAAAACTAATGAAAATTAAACCCGTTTTTTATTATCTTTGAACCAAGGTCAACCAAAAATCAATCATATTCTTCAAAGGAGCACAAACAAATGAGATATCGTAGAGTACAAGATAATTTTTAGATGATTAGCATTGATTTCCGAGGATCCATATTGGCAAATGTCATACGAATTCCTACTTTTATGCATTAAGATTATCATGTGTCATACCATTTTAGATTTGGCATAAAATAGGCATGTTTTTAAAGTTATTTGCTCATTTAGTTTCTAGTAAAAAAAAGTTATGGCAGGTGTTCAAAGTTTAAATTACTATGTTGATGATAATTTAAGTCAAGTTCATTACAGTATTTTTCCAACTTTTACATTAGTTATTGACATAATAATGCTTCTATCATCTTAATCAACTATTCATAAACGCGCACAAATAAAAAAAACTAAATTCTAAAGCTATCCCAGTAAATGCGAGCACTTACAATGTCAAAAGAGGTGAAAATTTGGAAAAATCTTTAAATTGGTATAACTCGAAAACGGTGCAACTTTTACTGAGGTCATGTTAGGCTGGTTTGGTTCGTCTGGGGCTGGGAAATCTCCAGTGTCACTGTGACGTGCTATTTTAAGGACACCCTGTATATTAGACGTTATTTAAAAAAATCGCTCGGTGAATATTTGAGGTTATGTGTCAATCAGTACTAATTTGTTTACATCGTTCACAAGTTCTATTGACGGCGACTTTACTCAGTACTATTCGACATTCCGTGTTATCGATAAATAATACAACACTAAGGTTCACGCTCATTAAAACGTGAGCCACTGGGTAGCGTGTTTGTAGAAAGAGACGGTCGATGGACAAAGCCGTTGCAGAAGCGAGAAGGCTGAAGTACGAACGTTTAATAAAGTTGTTAAAAACTTAGTATTTACGTAACAGTATAATATAGGGGCACGGGTTTCGCAAGGACCCGACCAAAATCTAAACTCACAAAGACAAGCACTGAAACCATTTCAATAATTTATGAACACCAATAATTTGATGTTTTAAATTGTGATTAATATGAACGATAATTTATATTTAGGGATTACACATTTGTAATAGTAATAATGATAAAGATAAATAACACTTGATTATAATACCGGTTTTTATAAAAAAAGTAGGCGTAATTAAAGAATTTTATGCACAAATTTAGGGATAAAATATCCGTGTCGCCAAATGTCAAGGTGACACTCGACGAATGCTCAGCAAGACAGACGGAAGGAAGAGGGATAATCTGGCCAAAATAATAATCTTCTAAATTCCAAAAGGGTCCGCGAGCCCGACGAACCGTACAGATGTTCTTTATAAGATTTTATTTCGCCCTCTTTATCCCTCTTCCGTCTTGCTGAGCCTTTGTCACCTCGTTCTTTGGCGACACGGTTGTTTTAATTACGCCTACGTTTTTATAAAAACCGGTATTGTAATCAAGTATGTTATGTTTATCATTATTCCAAATATGTGATCTCTAAATTTTCGACAGTTAATCGTCACTTAACATCAGGTGAGACTGAGGTCAAACGCAAACCCATTACGGATAAAAAAATAAAAATAAAAAAAATCTTTTATAGTAATCCTGATTTAAAACATAAAATTATTGGTGTTAATAAATTATTTAAATGGTTTCAGTTTTATATTTATTTCCCAACAGATCTAAATCGTGACATAATATACGCTCTTTCTTTTTTTTTTTTTTTTTTTTATGGCATAGAGAAGACAAGCGAGCACACAGGCCACCTGATGGTAAGTGGAAACTGTGACCCATAGACATTCGCATTCACAAGACTGCAATGCAATCCTAAGACTGCAAATGCGTTGCCAACCCTGAGGACTAAGATGGAATGCCTCTATGCTAGTCATTTCACCGGCTGTCTTATCCCCAAACCGGAACACAACAATGCGAACACTGCTCTGTCGTTAACCCCATGAGTGTGTCTCTTTATTTTTTTCTGTAGCGCTTCAAATGGCGCCCGGTGCATGGTAGGTAAGTAAATTTTATTATTATATTTAATGATGTGTAGGTATATATTTTTTGTCGTCTGTGGAATCATTGGTCTTAATCGACCAATAACTAATATCTTTTTTGCAGCGCTACCTACTTAATCCATTTTATTTTTGTTGTGTTGTAAAGGTGTTCAGAACGTGTGTAAGATAAAGACAGATATAAAGATAAAGATAAAGACATTTATTCAGTAAGTAGGCCGCTCGGGCACTTTTACACATCAAGAATCTACCAGCAAGAGGAGACCACTGCTGAGAAGAAACTCCGCAAGACACTCAACAGTCAGTAATTTTTTTTTAAATACCTATTCAATATTACAATGGTAATACTTAGTCTAGCATTATACAGGGTGACTGGAAATTCGCCGTATTCCTTGAAAGGGGTTATTCTACAGCTCATTTGTAACGATTTAAGTCCAGTCAACCAGGGGTCAAAACTCATTGGTTATCGAGTTATTCACGTTTTTAGAATTTAAAAAAAATACCCGCCTTTCGACCTAAAACTAGTCATTGTGTAAAAACTTCGTCATTTAGAAATAAAAAAAAGCATTTTTCAAATAGCCAATGAATTACTGATTACGAAAAATAATAAAAAATGCCAAAGAAATGCAACGTTTTGCAAATAAAAGGATTTGAAGTTGAAATTTCTAGTAATTATTTTCCAAATTTTGTAACATTTTAAAGCATAACTAAAAAAAAAAGAATGACACTTCGCGTACAAATGACAGGAATAATTTGCTCAATTCATAAGCTTTCTAAAAAGGTACAATTTATGACATTTTAAAATTATTTTTTATGTAAAAATGTACAATTAATAATAATAGCAGAAATGTTCGCGGTTAAGCTCCATCGTTTCAACCAAAAAACGCGGGATCGTTATCGTTTATAAATTCAGCTAATCGTGTTCTTTTAAATTTGCTTTTTATAAACATAAAGTGCGTTCCATTTTTAACCGAAAAACGCGGGAAGTGTTGTAGTAAAATGAATAGAACATCGTTCTCCTTTTTAAATTCAGTTAATAGTGTTCTATTTTAAATAAATTTGCTTTTTAAAAACAAAGTGCGTTCCATTTTGAAATTTCGAGCATCTCATAACTTTTTGAGTGACCTACGTAATCAGTTACTTTCAACTTTCTTTCCATTTCGGACGATATTGATAACTAAGCTTCTTTCTCAAATGCCTGCGTGCCAATTCGAAGAATACGCAGATATCATTTATTGTTACGGATTCTGCGATGCGGACGCGGCTGCATCTAGAAGGGAATCCGGGAGTTGAATGAATGGCGGCGTTGAACCGCCGGATTCATTGCATGCATTGGCACGCAGGTATTTGAGAAAGAAGCTTAGTTATCAATATCGTCCGAAATGGAAAGAAAGTTGAAAGTAACTGATTACGTAGGTCACTCAAAAAGTTTTGAGATGCTCGAAATTTCAAAATGGAACGCACTTTGTTTTTAAAAAGCAAATTTATTTAAAATAGAACACCATTAGCTGAATTTAAAAAGGAGAACGATGTTCTATTCATTTTACTACAACACTTCCCGCGTTTTTCGGTTAAAAATGGAACGCACTTTATGTTTTCAAAAAGCAAATTTAAAAGAACACGATTAGCTGAATTTATAAACGATAACGATCCCGCGTTTTTTGGTTGAAACGATGGAGCTTAACCGCGAACATTTCTGCTATTATTATTAATTGTACATTTTTACATAAAAATAATTTTAAAATGTCATAAATTGTACCTTTTTAGAAAGCTTATGAATTGAGCAAATTATTCCTGTCATTTGTACGCGAAGTGTCATACTTTTTTTTTTAGTTATGCTTTAAAATGTTACAAAATTTGGAAAATAATTACTAGAAATTTCAACTTCAAATCCTTTTATTTGCAAAACGTTGCATTTCTTTGGCATTTTTTATTATTTTTCGTAATCAGTAATTCATTGGCTATTTGAAAAATGCTTTTTTTTATTTCTAAATGACGAAGTTTTTACACAATGACTAGTTTTAGGTCGAAAGGCGGGTATTTATTTTAAATTCTAAAAACGTGAATAACTCGATAGCCAATGAGTTTTGACCCCTGGTTGACTGGACTTAAATCGTTACAAATGAGCTGTAGAATAACCCCTTTCAAGGAATACGGCGAATTTCCAGTCACCCTGTATAAATCTATAATTACATACATAAACTCACGCCTTTAATCCCAGAGTGGGGAAGGCAGAGCTACACAATTACCAACAACTCTAAAAACTTGTTGATAATTCTGTAACCACATTTTGAACAATTAGGCTAAGATGTTTAACAGTGTATTAGTGACAGGTTGCAAGCCCATCGCCTAACAGTACTACAAGCTTTTATTCCCTTAGTCGCCTCTTACGACATCCACGGGAAGACATGGAGTGGCACTATTCTAACCCGGCAACCACACGAAATTAAAAAAATATATCAAATAACCTGCGTAGTTCCCGCAGGAAAACACACCAAAATCTTACGAGACGATAGAGGGAGATAAGGAAAAAAGGACACCTAGGTACTTATGTGAATATAAGACGGTGCAAGACGACTTCATAAGATTGATACATGTTTTCCTACATCAACGGTGTCCCCTAGACAAGATAAAGCTTTTGAATTTTGAATAAGTTCCAGAGAGGTGGTGACTCGTCGCTTCACTTTCACATGTTTCGAGTCACGTGTCTCAACCTAGAGCTGACATCACGGACTTAATTTATTTACTTATTGTTAACGATACTTTACAAAAAAAATACTTGTAGATCGTCTAACGGCCAAACCCTATATTCAATCCGCGGACAGATAGGCTTACTTCGGATTAAAATTTGACACATTTTGTATGGGCAAATGTCAAATTTTAACCCGAGGTAAGCCTATCTGTCCTCGGTTTGAATATAGGGTTTGGCCGTTAAACAAACAGTCTTTTAATCCAACCTATAAAATTGTCATACCCGTGTTTTGTTTTTATTATTTAGGGACCGTTAAGGTGATTGATTTTTATTTTTTTGCATGTAACCTTTTCACCCCTAGGTACTTCTTTGTGTTATTAGGGTTCCTGGTGCTTTTAGGGTTCCGTACCTCAAAAGAAAAAATTTAACCCTTATAGGATCACTTCGTTGTCCGTCTGTACGTCCGTCCGTCCGTCCACCCGTCTGTCTGTCTGTCAAAATCCTTTATCTCCGAAACGCGTATCGAGTCGAAATTAAAACCATATACCTACTCAGGTCTACAGCCGTTGAAGGAAAAAATCAAACTCCTAATAGATACGGCCGTTTATTCCGCAAAAAACGTATATTTCGATACTTTCAAGGGAATCAAAATTTATGGGGTATTTTCCGTTGACCTAGAACTATGAAAATTGGCAAGTTATACCGTCTTATACTACCAATATAAAGAAAAATCTGAAAACTATACATTTTGAATTAAATTACAAAAAAACGGTCTTTAAGCCAGTAAGGAACGGAGGTCCAACCAACGGCGGGCGAGTCCGACTCGCACTTGTCCGGTTTTTTCATGTTGGTTTTGGATCTGTCCCCGGGTTGTTTTTTCTACCATAAGCTCGGTGACATTTTAATTTTAATTTTTGGTCTAAAATCATTTTGCACGTTTAGGTCATGTCGAGTTTCTTGCTGGTAAGTTTGCACCACGTTTTGTTATAATGTACAGTCATTCGTGTTACCTATTTTCCCTCAAGTTTATCACGTTAAGGACGTTCTTAAAAGTTATAGTACATTTCTCAAAAATGCTATGTAATCTTGTCATAACATAACATAACATCATCAAATAGGAGCCAGTAGGTTAATAAAGTTCCTGGAGCACTCTCAAAAGTGTCCAGTAAGTAGAGTGATTTTGAATTAGGAAACCAAAAAGTGTCCAGTAAGTAAGTATGGAAAATCCATAACATACCATATTATTTGAATATGGAACTATCTGTACAGACCTGTGACAGCCTTTGAAAAGACTAAAGAAGTAGCAAGATAAAGCCACATGAAATAAAAATTAATTCAGACCAGTATATTTTCTCAATAAGGATTTTCACAAAAACAACCATTCAATAAAAAAACGCTTTATAGTTTAAAGTTTCATATTTATATTACATTTTTAATTGATATGAATAACTGAACATTACAACTGTACAACAAGGTCTTTTAAAAAAAATTAAGACACGAGGTCAGTGTTGCCAGTATGTAAAACCCAGGTATAGCCTGGCAAAAAAGTCGAGCCAGTGGTGACAGCTGCAACTAATTTTTTTGTCCCATGGCAACAATACTGTACTGGCAAGTACTGGTACTTATTGCGTCACCCACGAGTCGATTTTTGAGATAATTATTTAATAAATATATTTAAAGCATTCTGTTCCGTCTAATAACTACAAAAACATGAGTAGGCCGATTGGAAGTGGTGCGAGAGCAATCATTTTCAAAGTTTTCTTGCGATGTTTGGCAGAAAGTGAGGCCGGACAGACTTTGTCTAAACTTGACGATGTTTATCGACGTACTGCTGAATTTACAGGTATTTATTCATATGAAATATGTTTTGTGTATAGAATATTACCCATTATTACAGTTCTTATGATCAATTGTATCATTTTAAGGCGACGGGGCGGGCAATTGACCTTGCTCATTCGGCCAGACGAGTAAAGTTTTAATTCGCGCGCCATCTATCAAGTAAACTCTGCGATCGACCGCATAATGCTGTTTGTCAAACAGTCAGGCATGCATTTACCGTTAGATGGCGCTTGATTAGATCGACCAATATGATACACTTGTGTTTTTCTAAATACAAGTGCAGGCAGTCCCGCAGCGCCGGAGATACGGAAAATATGGATCGTAGGAAAAAAAGTGAAAGAGCAAAATATGTTTCTTTAAGCATGATTTACTGGATTCATTCATAAAAATGTAGTGTTATATTGACCTAAATTTCGCGACACCGAAAATTTTGTAAGTCCCAGTGAAAAAAAAAATTTTTATTACCCCCTCGAAACCACCCCCCCTGTCACCCCCAACACCCCCTCCCCCCTCCCCCCCAAATACCTATATATAGTTGCGCCCCCTTTGCTATACTCGTATACTGACCGTTGGGTGGGTGGGAGTCAAAACAAAGTTCGAAACATTAGAACTATCAACCAAACCAACCCAACGGTCTGGCATGGCAACGCCGCGGCCGGCGCCACACGCCAAAACCCAAACCGAGCACGCAACGTCGCTTTCATCGCTCTGTAGTTTTGAGTACCTACCTAGTTATAACTATAACTTTTATGATTTTTTACTGATCCAACGTGAATGCAAGTTCAAATCCATTATCTAACACTAAAATCAACTTTTATTCGAAACAATTTGTTTTTTTTCTTTATATAGTTTTGTTTATTTTTTGAGTATTTTAAATTCTTATTTTAGTTTGTGTATATTTTTTTGGCCACATTCAACAAAAAGCTTCAAAACGCCTAGTCATAGTTTAAGAGCAAACATTTAGTTCATCGTTTCACTAGGAGCACATAGGTTTTGAGTCTATAATCTGTAAATTCTTATTAAAGCTAATATATTCAAGTTCACGCAACACATTAAATCCGTAAAAAGAAGTGTGGAAAGTTTGGCTGCAAACTAAATCGCCCAGCCGGAATAAAACGAATACGAACTTTTTTTAAACGGTTCATTTAAAGTGGTATATAGAGCTTACTATCAGTTAGATAACTATATAAATGAGCCAGAGCAAGACTTGAGGATATATGTCTTCAGATTATCATCATTTAAAACTGCCACTTCCTATATTTTTCCCAATAAATTTATCCAAAAACACCTCGATTTCGTAATTTTGCCCTACCCTTCGCCTTAACATAAAATTTATAAATTTGAAATTATATTTCTAATACATACTCATTTTTGAGGTTATATTCATCATTTTACATGACTCTTAATCGATGGTCCACATCAAACAATGAAAATTGCATGCGAGCGTATTACGGGGCTACAGAGGGAGGAACTAACCTCACTGCGTACCGTGATCGAATGCTGCTCCTGTTTCAGACCCTTGAACCGGCCATCACCGTTACCGCCCAACGACTATCGGATCAAGTGCGGGCCATTCAGAGGCTTCGGCGGCTGGATCAGTCTGCACTTGATCGGCTACGCTTGGAAGCGCTACCTATTCGTACGACCTCCGCTTCGTCACGGGATCCTTCTGCTGCGTTATCGGCTTCGATGCCAGTCGCCCAACACTCACTGTTGTCAATGCAGGATGATCGCGCTATCGATTTTGAGGATTGTGCGAATATAAGCGTAACCAGCCAAGTAAATGAGCAATTGAACAGGGCTTTGGAAGTCGCGATCACGCAGTATCGGTCCACACCCAACTCTAGGCCTCGTCTACCACGCTTGCCTGCCTGCAAACGAAATTTAGCGCTTATGGGAGCCCTAAACGCCTTGCTGGCGTCATATTTACAAGCCAGCAAGGATATTATCGATACCCACTCAATTTTGTACTGCAGGGCCATAGCTGCGTGTCGCGTAGCTCGCGGGTCTGTCCCCGCTTGGCAAGTACGAATTGAGCGGCGCGGCGTATTGATAAGGCCGTAGCAGGATAAGGGAAGAAAAAATGCCCTTCATGATTAAGAGCTGGTTTTTTTTTCTATAGTTACTTACATCTATTAGTGCTATTGTGCCAAGTTTTGTTGAAAAATTCCCAGTGGTTCAGCCGAAAAAAAATAAAAGCGGAAATAATTAAAATATAACTTTTCTCTACATCTATAAAACTTTAATATAACATTATTTTATCATTTTGTTAGGCTTAATAAAATATGTGTTTTAAGCGAAAATGGACTATCTATCTTTAACACTTATGTAAAAAATAGGTAAGCCAAATTTTAAATATATTTTTTTTTACTTATGGTTGAGGTACCACTCTATTTGTTATTATTTTCTAAATAAGCCGTACTTAACGATCTATCACAGATATTAATTTGATGGATTAAATCGGAAAGCAGAGTGATTCCCATCTTCCAACACCTAGCCATCCCACCCAGGTTGAATATTGGGAAATCTTAGTGCTATCTTCCAACCTGCCTCAGGTTGGATAATGTGAATAAAATGTATAATTTATTTTTCTTCCCATTATCCATCCTGTACGGAATAGGGTACAGTCGCGGAGAATATCCCGGCACCACCGTAGGTACTTCACCACCCACCCGGCGAAGCGAAGGTATTAAAGTCACGTCGTTCGTGTATTTAGATGATTATTTATAAATAGGTTTGCAACGTGTTGGCTTAATATTATTTATATAAAAGGTATTTTATGTAATAGCTCAATCAAAAAAAAACCTAGAAAAAATAATTACTTGAAAAAATGCGTTGTGATTGTGACTTACGATAATTAGGTATGACCTAAAACACATTATGACAAAAAAAAATTTTGGCACTCAATATAAAACTACAACAATACAGGAACGCTCACTTACTGATCTACCTTAATCGAGATATCTTATCGCCAACCTTGAAATAGGTGACTGACATTCCTTACCCCTTTTATTGGGCCCTTTTCCAGTATCTCTCCTATTTAATTCGAAAAAGTACGCCTGGACATGTGCCGGTTTTTTTCCTTTTTATTAGTCTTTATTGTGTTGACGAAGAAATTCTTGTGTGGGGTGTATCACGTTTATTTGATTGTGAACCAGGCGCCGCTGCCGCGAGTAGAATAGTATGAATATTTTCACCGTGGGCGGAATACCTACCGAAATTCAAACCGCGCGTTGCCGTGCCACGTGACCGCCCGCACGCCCCTTCAAGGGCACCCGGAAAAAAACAGTAAACTGCGACATTTAATAAGCAATCTTGAATTCCTACTGATAGAATATTTTTACGAGTATGTGCAGTTTTCTAAGCTTGCAGGTTTTTGAGATTAAAATTTAATAAAAACCATAATTGTGCAGATTTTTTGGAGAAACTGATATAAGTACCTAATAAATAAATTTATTAAGTGGGCTGACGAGTCAGTATCATAGTCGGGCTCAAATTTGTTGACACACTTATACCATTGAGTCGAGACAGAAGCAGGCTCCCAGGAATGCCAAAAGTGTCGTCGTCAGCTAATGAACTGAATGGGGACCTAACTCGTGAAGGCGCAATGGCTTTTTCTGGCGGGACCGCGGGACGAGCTTGTTTGACCATTTCGGTCCCAACGGGTACCTATAGGTACTGAGAGTCCTTTTGTCCGACTGTTTGTCAGCGGGCTGTATCTCATTAATTAGGTAACCGTTATAGGTAGGACATTTAAAGTTTTTACAGAGTTTAGTTATTAGGATACCTACTTGTCATTATAATCTACGGTTTATTTAAATTATTTTTGAGGAATATAATTCGTTGGATACTTTGGTTGGAAAATGGTTAACATATACTCGTACGTGTGTCTGCCTACCTACTTTTCGAGGAGGGTCAAGAAACAGGTATTCCCTTGGTTGATATAACAACTTTTCTTCTATTTTCGGTTTGCCTAATATTGTTTGGAATATTTAACCATTTGTCAAACATCACTTTTCATATTTTTTATTTAGTAGGTATAATGATTTGTTGAATAGACGTTTTGAACCATTTTTGTATAGTCTAATATTCTTATACCTAACGATTAAGTTACCTAAGTATCGTTTAGTATAACTTATATTTAAGTAATCTAAATTATTATACTTACTGATAATTTGATCGAAATTCGTTGACTGAATTGACGTTTTGCAATATTATTATTTACTCTAATATACGTAAGGTCAATGTGTCTAATTCCGTCTACGGGGTAATACCGTACACAAGCGTTTATGGCCAATCTAAGAACGGTACGCCGTTGCTACCTCTGTTGATAAAGCAGGGGAACTTTTTGGTTCAATCTCTTTAAAAGAGATGGCGCTATGTTGTCTACGATTGAAGAAAACAGTGTTTGAAATTTAGTTGTGCTCCGAACTCGAAACGCGAGTGTTGTGTGATGGTGTTTTCCCAAAGGTATGTTTCAAACCGTACAAGTTATGACTTTGTGAGTGGGCTTAATATGTTCTTTAAGATGTGCGCCAACGGCTTCTTTTTTCTATTTTGCATGAATTTCAAGTGTTTTAGAATTATTTGCTGCGTAAAATTTGTAACATCAGAATTGTCAAGTGGGAAAAACCGTCTAAAATTGAAGGGGCAACACCGTCATATGCCGGTAATTCCCCATTCCAGATATAGTCAACCTTTTTGATCAGCTGTTAAATTACTTAGCACTATGTTAGTTTTGAGTTTATTTACTTAGTTATATTCTGCTGATTATAATAAGTTATATATGAAATAATCGTGTTGGATTATGTCTTAACCAATCCCGTAGATTACGTGACTCGTCTACCAGCGACGCGATTAGTTTAAAAACGAAACGAATAGAAACGCTAGTTAGCGAAAAGCATCTTGGCTAGGGCCTCTGAAGTGGTTCTGGCCAGGCAAAATATTTGTTAACAAGTATAGTATTATCTTTGAAGGATAAGAGTAGGTACTTTATTTGTTAAGTTTTTATTGTTTTTTTTTTTAATTTTAGCCTTGTGTCTTTGAGTTCAGTACATACATATATACCTAATTATGTAAGTATCGAAAATGTTTATTAACAGTTTTGGATTATCTTTAGAGTTTGATTTACAATAAATACTTAAAAAATTAAACCATTGATTTTTATTATTAATTAATTTTACATAATTTTATGAGATAATATTTATAAACAATGTTTATACATCAAATTATTATATTTAATAATTGATCGCACTTGCATAATAAGATTAATAAGTAAATCGTATAATTTACACTCATACTTACATAAAAAAGTAAAAAAAAACATTATTTTAAAGCCTTAGTAAAAATAGTTTAACACCTCTGATTTTAAGAATATGCCGGAATAGCCCCGAAAAACGTTTTTCGCCGATAAAAGCTAAACTCGACTGTATATTTTACCTGTTACAGAACAGATTTGATTAAAATCCTCTATATTTCTTTCCAAATTTGATATCATTTGAAATAACCGTCTGATTATCGAGATATTGCTACTAGCCGGATTTACCCCAAAACCTCGGGAAAATCCGTCTACTGACCATGTTTTACAAAAATATTTTTAATTAAATATACAAGGTAGGTACGCTTTTTCTTAAATATGGTTTCAAAAGCCAACTAAATTCTTAGTCGATTCCATACACAAATTCTAATAATAGTTTAAAAAGACAGCAGTTTTCATCAATCAAAGTCAAACAAAAATAAACTATGCCGGTATGAGACACATTGACCTTACGTATATCTAACGATCATGTCGTCAAAATTAAATGCTGATAAAATAAGAGTGTATTCTTGGATTCGAATATTTTGTTTTTAAGTAAGTTAATTAACCCATAGTCAAATATTTTTTATTACATCGATTACACCGATATTTTATGCATGTTAAGTCGAATTCTATTAAAAAACCGACTTCAGGGCACCCCGTATCCACGTGGTCTTGTCTGCCCTACCCCTAGTGTTTTTGCAAAACGCGGAGCCAGAAGCTGGCGGGAGCCTACTAATTTCCAATATCTGCCCCGTTGATTCAAATGAATGATTATATAAAAAATATTATTTTACCAAGTGATTATTAGGCAATAAGAGTACCGTGAAACCGTCCAATTTTGCTCGCTTTTTTTAAATATTCTTAGTTTTTCTAAAAAAAATGTAAGGTTTCATATACTTTTTTATGTGTAAATATAGTCTAACTAATCATAGCATTGTGTTACAATAAAGAAATAGTCCTTATTTTTTAAGAATTTCAAGCAATTTGATATTTTCATGGCGGGCCAAATTACCTTCACTTTCGTCCATATTTGCCCAAGCCCATTATTTACCAAACTATAGCTCTTAGAGCATTCATGTATAAGGACCACAAAGAGTTTTGGGTAAAATGGGCCCAAAAACATTAAAACCAATAAGCAAATAATAATAAATTCGTTTTTTTTTTTTTTTTTTTTTATATCATAGGAAGGCAATCGAGCACACAGGCCACCTGATGGTAAGTGGAAACTGTGACCCATAGACATTCGCATTCACAAGACCGCAATCCTAAGACTGCAAATGCGTTGCCAACCCTGAGGACTAAGATGGAATGCCTCTATGCTAGTCATTTCACCGGCTGTCTTATCCCCTAACCGGAACACAACAATGCGAACACTGCTGCTTGGCGGTAGGTTAATGGATAAGATGGTGGTACCAACCCGGACGGACCCTGCACAAGGTCCTCCCACACAAGTCTAGAAAGAGGTGGGCAAATTTACCCGCTAATTTACAACTGTTTTCATACAACTAACAGCCCGTTCACACAGAGTCTCCGTATTTACGGTACCCGTTTTAACGGATACAACAAAAAATTATGCTTTGTTCACACATAGGCACCGTATAGCGTTCAACGTATCCGTCATTAACTGAGAGCCCGTTCACATATGCTCCGTACCGCACCCCACACACAGTTTATATCCAGTAAAAACGTACGGATACATGACGGATACGTATTCCGTTCATCCAGTATTCGATAACAAAACGGAATGTCATAATTTACCATTGGCCTTGACTTGACCGACATTTTTTACTGTATACTGAATACTGTGTCATATGTGAAGTCGCTCATACAACTCCATACGCCATCAATGAAAAAACGTATACGATAAAACGGGTACCGTAAATACGGAGACTCTGTGTGAACGGGCTGTTACTTAAGTGTTAGGGTTGTCAAAACCTGTTTGATAATGTTTGAAAATTAATAAACCATTTTAGTGATAGGTACAATATTTTTAATGCAGTAGGTACCTACTTATAAGTTCAATTACAAAACTTTTATCTAGTCATTGGTAACAAAAATCAGCCTTATTTTACTTTTTATATCCATAGAAATTAACGTTTGACATTGAGATCACTGTAAAAAAGAAAAAAGAGTTATAAGTAGGCATAGCTGGGCACCGTTAATCAAATAGTTAACTTCGTTAATCGTTAATCCGCTACAAAAAAAGTTAGCTTCGTTAAACGTTAAAGCGTTACATTTCGGAAGAATTAACGCAAGTTAACGTTAATCGTTAATCCGTTAATATGTGTAACAAAAAATGCATTTTTATATCGTTGTGAACTTATGGCACCGCACTAGCGACGACGCGCATCACTAGCGTCGCCATATCAACGTGAAAAACAGAGCCGTCAAGAACTTCACATTTGTCTCTCGACGCGGCCGTTTGCTATTTGATATTTCTAATTTTATTGTATATTTCTTTCTCGTTTAGTAAACCGATTTATGAAGAGTCGCATTATAATTTATAGTAGTTAACAGGCGCATAGCAGCACCAAATTGGTGACCCGCGACGATTAATAATTATGTCGGATAACGAGTTTGAAGATACGATGCAAGGAGCCGCCGGCCCGGCACAAGAGACTACAGGGTCTGTCGACCGAGTTGCAGTAAGATTGCCGCCGTTCTGGGCGGACGACGCCGAGGTATGGTTTGCCCAGGTCGAGGCGCAGTTCGCAATATCGGGCATAAAAGCCGATTCTACAAAATACTTCCAGGTAATTCGTGAATTAGACCCTAAAACCGCAAAGGAAGTTCGAGACATAATTACGAAGCCCCCGGAACAAAATAAATACGAAAAATTAAAAAAAGAATTGATAAACAGGCTGTCAATGTCAAAAGAAAACAAAAGACGACAGTTGCTGCAGCACGAAGAGTTGGGCGATCGGAAGCCAAGCCAATTCCTCCGTCACCTTCGAGGATTGGCTGGCGACAGCGTCAGCGACGATTTTCTCCGTAGTCTTTGGTCGTGTCGCCTACCTACGCACGTGCAGGCCATTATCGCTTCGCAAACTACTGCTTCGCTGGACGACATCGCTGTTCTTGCTGACCAAATACTTGATGCTACTCCTAACCCTTTCTTTAAGCAGGTAGCAAGCACAAGCTCTTTCGAAGATATGCTGAAGAGAATGGAACAATCCATCACGGCGCGCATCCAGAGCGAGTTAACGCAACAAATCGCACAACTGAGCGCCGGCAGCAGCAGCGGTTATCGTCGGGCGCGTTTCAACCGGAGCAGGTCGTGCAGTCGCAGCAGGTCCAAATCACACGGTCGGTATCAAGCTGTCAAAGAAGGTATGTGCTGGTATCATAGCAATTTTAATTCGAAGGCAAGAAAATGCATTCCGCCGTGTAACTACAAACAGGAAAACTAGTACGACAGTCCATCGCGGCGGCAGCTGACTGTCACGCCACAACCAGCCGCCTATTCATAACGGACAACGTAAGCAAAATTCAATACCTTATTGATACCGGCTCCGACCTCTGCGTTCTGCCACGAAAATTCATGCCCAAATGTAAGTCGCCTGACAGCTACGCACTCACAGCAGCGAATGGTTCTATCATACATACCTATGGCATAGTCAAGCAAAATTTGAACCTAGGTTTGCGGAGGGATTTCATATGGAACTTTGTCGTAGCAAACGTAGATAAGCCAATCATAGGAGCTGATTTCCTTGCTCATTACGGCCTCGTCGTCGACTGCAAACACGGAAGGCTAATTGACAGCGTGACTACTCTCACAACAGCGGGACAACTTAGACATTGCGACCAAACCAGCATAAAAGCGATCTCAGGTGACAGCGAGTACCATCGATTGCTAGCGGAATATCCCAGTTTAACAAAACCGTCTGGATTGCCGCGAGAGGTAAAACATTCAACTGTGCACTACATCCGTACTACTCCAGGTCCTCCAGCATTTTGTAGGCCACGCCGTCTAGCTCCTGATCGGCTGAAAATTGCGAAGGAGCAGTTTGAAGAAATGCTTCACGATGGCGTAGCACGACGATCCGATTCACCGTGGGCGTCGGCACTGCACCTTGTGCCCAAGAAAGGAAATGGTTGGCGACCGTGCGGGGATTACCGCGCGCTCAACTCACGCACCATCCCCGACAGATATCCCGTCCGCCATATAGAGGACTACGCCCACCGTCTAGCAGGTAGCAAAATATTCTCAAAAATTGATTTAGTCAAAGCATACAACCAAATTCCTGTTTACTCGGATGACATTTGCAAGACAGCTGTCACAACACCGTTCGGGATGTTCGAATTCCCCTTCATGCCATTTGGTCTTCGAAATGCAGCTCAAACCTTCCAGAGGTTCCTGGATGAGGTCCTCAAAGACCTGGACTTCGTCTACTCATACATCGATGACGTACTCATTTACTCCAAAGACGCCGAACAGCACTTAGAACATCTACGGCAAGTGTTTGATAGATTTCAAGAGTATGGTATGCTCATCAACGAGTCCAAGTGCAGTTTTGGTCAGAAAGAGGTCACATTCCTCGGATTTACAGTCTCTGAAGACGGCACTCGTCCTATTGACGATAAGGTAAAAACAGTGCAGGAATTCCCGCCACCCAAGACTGTAGGCGGATTACGCAGATTCCTCGGCATGCTGAACTTCTACAGGAGGTTTGTTCCTCATGCTGCCGATGCACAAGCACCTCTTCACGACATGCTATCAGGACCTAAAATCAAAAGCACTACTTCACTTACTTGGACCGAACAACAGTTGGAAGCTTTTCAAAATTGTAAGTCTAGTCTCGCCAAATCAACTCTACTGGCTCATCCCATCATTGATGCACCACTAGCCCTCGTGACTGATGCTTCTGGCACAGCCTTGGGTTCAGTGCTCCAGCAATTAGTGGAAGGACAATGGCAACCACTGGCTTTCTTCTCAAAGAAGATGACACGGCAACAAACACAGTACAGCGCATATGATCGGGAGTTGCTGGCTATTTACGAAAGCGTTAAACATTTCCGGTACATGGTTGAAGGTAGACATTTTGTGATATACACTGACCACAAGCCAATCACCTTCGCCTTCCAGCAAAAAGACAGGAAATGCTCTCCGAGACAATTTAACTACCTTGATTTCATTTCGCAGTTTACCAGCGACATCAGGCACATCTCGGGGAAAGACAACATTACCGCTGACACACTCTCCCGTATCGAAGCAATTGCCGTGCCTCCAGACTTCGAAGCCATCGCGCAAGCGCAGCAGAATGATGCCGAGTTGCACGACCTCATTGCCAAGCGATCTTCGTCACTGAAGTTGGAAAAAGTGCCCGTGCCAGGTACGACTGTTTATTTATATTGCGATACCTCTCAAGCACGGCCCCGACCCTTCATCACCAAGGAGCATCGACGAAGAATATTCGACGCAGTACACGGCATGAGTCACTCAGGTACAAGGTCAACAACTAAGATGGTAACGGAAAGATTCGTATGGCCCTCCGTGCGCAAAGATTGTGGTACCTGGGTACGTACGTGTGCAGCATGTCAACGCGCCAAGGTGCAACGTCACACATTTTCTCCGCTGGGAAACTTCAAGCTACCAGGAGACAGGTTTAGTCATGTCCACATTGACCTGGTCGGTCCCCTACCACCTTCATCCGAGTTCCGCTACCTCTTCACCGCCATAGACAGGTACACACGCTGGCCAGAGGTGAAGCCACTTTCAGACATCACAGCCGAAACCGTAGCTCATGCATTCTACGAAACATGGATATCTCGATTTGGTTGTCCACAAACTGTAACAACCGATCAAGGACGTCAATTTACCTCACGTATGTTCAAGGTTTTGACGGAGCTTTGCGGAACCCAGCTGCGACACACAACGGCCTATCATCCCCAGGCCAACGCCATGGTCGAGCGCCTGCATCGCACTTTGAAAGCAGCCATCATGGCCCACAACAACAACAAGTGGACCGACGTGCTGCCGATCGTACTTCTTGGCATAAGAAGTGCGTGGAAAGAAGACTTGCAGAGCTCAGCTGCAGAGATGGTGTACGGTGAGCCATTGCGCATCCCGGGTGAGTTCTTTCATACTCCTAACTCACACGCACTGCAACCTGACGATTTTGTCGCTCAGCTAAGACGTCATATGTCGCATCTCAAGCCTGTTCCCGCATCGAGACACGGAAATAAGTCTATCTTTGTACACAAGGACTTAAGTTCATGCACCCATGTTTTCCTGAGAAAGGATGCACTGCGTGGATCTCTAGAGGCCCCATACACTGGCCCACACCGCGTCTTAAGTAGAACGGACAAGACTGTCACTGTAGACTTACTCCGAGGACCAGTGACTGTCTCAGTTGATCGTGTAAAGCCAGCCTACGTTCAGAATGACACGGCTGCAGCTACAGCAGCTGGCTCCAAACCTAAAGCTGTTGCTCCCGCTGGGACCACTCGTTCTGGCCGTATTGTCACATTTCCTATTCGCTTTCAGGCAGGACTTTGAGACTCCCAGGGGGGTCCTATGGCACCGCACTAGCGACGACGCGCATCACTAGCGTCGCCATATCAACGTGAAAAACAGAGCCGTCAAGAACTTCACATTTGTCTCTCGACGCGGCCGTTTGCTATTTGATATTTCTAATTTTATTGTATATTTCTTTCTCGTTTAGTAAACCGATTTATGAAGAGTCGCATTATAATTTATAGTAGTTAACAGGCGCATAGCAGCACCAAAAACTTATAAAACCTGTTGGTTTAGGTTCTGGAAGTTAACAGGATAGGAACAAAACAAAATACTTGTATAATTCATATGTGTAATTTAATCGACGGGTATAAGGTGCATATTCCCCTTCATGAACATTATTGTTGAAGTTCTCGTCTGAAAGCGAGGCTCGTTTTCTTGTTAAAATGTCTTTACCCGTGGAAAACAGACGTTCAACTGCAGCGCTTGAGGGTATAGCAGTATTGTATTTAATGAATAGATTTATGAATATCTGTGTGGTCACCGGATCTGTCATGGGCTTGCAATCTGTCACTAATACACTGGTAAACATCATAGCCTGATTGTGCAAAACGTGGTTACAGAATTATCAACAACTTATTTAAGAGTGCTTGGTAATTCTGTAGCTCTGCCTACCCCACTCTGGGAATGAAGGCGTGAGTTTATGTATGTATGTATGTATGAATATCTATTCCCCGAGGAATGCTGCACACGTTGAACGAGTCTTTTGATTTCATGTCCAGACACATTTTACACGCCCGGTACTTGTCGTTTCATACTTGTTTGAACCTGTTTTTCGCGCCGCGCCGCGGTGCCGTGCGGTAAATAGTAGGCATTGTATTAACGATTAACGGACTTCTGCATATTAACGGAAGTTAACGTGTCCGTTAACATTTTTAAAAGTTAACTTAAAAGTTAATCCGTTAATCAAAATGTTAACTTCGTTAATTAACCATTAACGGATTAACGAGTTAATGCCCAGCTATGTAAGTAGGTATTATAAAACATACCAAAAACTATACAAATAAATAAAAAAAAAAAAAAAATATAACATAAAAATAGGTACTATCTTCTTTTGCAGCTATAAAAATATCAGACCCAAATATATATAATTTAACCCAAATTAAAGCAAGTGAGAAATGAAACAGTGACAACCCTAGTACATATTTAAGAGCGGGCCAAATTGGCAGATGCGAGATGCTACACTTGCGGTTTAAATTGCCCGCCATCTTAATTCACGATTTAAGCTACTCACTGCATAAAAAGCAATGAGTAAATGTTCTGATAACTTTTGTTTAAGTATATTATACAAAAACAAACACTCACCATTGTCTTCGTCATTTTCCAATATTTTAAAAACACTGTAGACACATTTCGCCCGCAACAAACACGCTTCCACTTTGACAAGCTGTGACAGTCAACTGAATGAAGTAGGAACCAAAAACAATTCGTAGTTTTGCAATAAGTATAACCTATTTTCTACTAATACAATCAAAAGTTACTAAAATACTGTTTTTTTTTTTAAATTCAAATGTTAGCTTATTTTTGACTCAGTGGGCAAAAAATCCATCAAGGGCAAAATTGGACGGTTTCACGGTATTATACATACATACATACCTTCACGCCTGTAATCCCAGAGTGGGGTAGGCAGAGCTACAGAATTACCTACAACTTTAAAAACTTGTTAACAATTCTGTAACCACATTTTGCACAAATAGGCTAAGATGGTTACCAGCGTATTAGTGACAGGTTGCAAGCCCATCGCCTAATAGTACTACAAGCCTTTATTCCCTTAGTCGCCTCTTACGACATCCACGGGATGACATGGAGTGGCACAATTCTAACCCGGCAACCACACAGGAAAATTATAAGGCGAAGTGAATGTTTATGGCAAGTGATTTTAGACAAACTGAAATTAGGCCAATGGCAAATAGATCAAAAGTTGTTATACCAATCATTAGACAACCCAAGAAACATGAAGATGGTCGGACAGAAATATCGACGGATGCAAAAAACGGAAAAAATGCTCCTTACTAACGGAAAATATAATGTGAATAAAATCTTGTAACGACTTTTAAAAGACATAACGCTAATTAGTAAAACCATCGCGGTCGTACCTTCAGTGAAGGCTTGGTTATGATGAATGTTAGAAAATCATGTAGAGAAGTAGAAATTATAGTTAAGTGTATCACAGTTATGTCGCAAGAGGCGACTAAGGGAATATAGGCTTGTAGTACTGTTAGGCGATGGGCTTACAACCTGTCACTAATACGCTAGTAAACATCTTAGCCTATTTGTGAAAAATGTGGTTACATAATTAGAATTATCAACAAGTTTTTAAAGTTGTAGGTAATTCTGTAGCTCTGCCTACCCTATCTGGGATTACAGGAGTGAAGATATGTATGAATGTATAACATAACACAACTGTATACCATGGCATGCGTTATTTTATTTATCATTATCTTAGATAAACCTTTACTAATATTAGTTAAATCAGTAAGTATCTATAACTACTATACTCGGGTCAGTCCAACTGAAGTAGGCTTTTTGTTACAAATATTGTGAGTCCGACTTCAGTTGGAGTGACCCACCATTACTGACCATTTTAAAAGAAGTTATCGACTGCGTTTTTGAAGGAGGTTTTTTGTTTTTTAAAACATTCATTTTATTTTATACTTTTTAGTGATCCTAATAAGCTGTTATATAATCCCACTTCTAAAGTTGATATGAAACTTTAAGACATTTTAAGCTCGCCGCAAGCAACGCCCCGGAAAGTTATAGTCATATTTAAACCATTGAATTTTGTTTGTAATAGTCGCTCAACTATGTTAATCGAGATATCTTATCGCCACCCTTGAAATAGGTACAGTTGAGGAGTTCCATTTGGTTGGCGGTCTTTATCATCAATTCCATTTCAGCAAATTATACGTTCTGAATGCAAATGGTAGACTTGTTACTAAAATACCAAAATCGATAGGGATACGTACGCTATAACATTTGAAGAGTTCCCTCAATTCCTCACGGATCCCCCATTAGATTCAAATTTGGTGACATCGGGACCACCTCGGAAGTATACATAGGTACTCTATCAAAACAAAAATATTTTTTTAAATCGCACAGCTCAATAAAAAGTTATGCGTGGTCATACATAACATAATCAAACGGGTTGACTCGAGAACCTTCTCCGTTTTTTCTCGACGCGACCTTAAATTGAAAGTTAAAGGGAGCCCCTATACAAAAAAACTTCGTCCCTAAACACGTGCTGGTCACGAGGTGGGCGGGGCGCGGCGGGCTGGCCACCCAACCCACTTACCGCGTGAGCAGCGTACCGAGATTATTACCGTGCCAGAAATTTGTGTCAAAAGAAAACAATTTTATTAAGGTTTAAAACGCGGATGATTTTCATAGAAAGCGCTTTACATACATACATACATACATACCTTCACGCCTGTAATCCCAGAGTGGGGTAGGCAGAGCTGCAGAATTACCTACAATTTTAAAAACTTGTTGATAATTCTGTAACCACATTCTGTACAAATAGGCTAAGCGCTTTAGTATAATATGAATATCATTATTAGATATTTTAATTCACGATTCAGCCTCGGGAACACAGCAAATTTTCGCAGTTTTTACGTGTGTAGATATTGGAACTTCGATAGTAGGTACATTGTGCATCAAGGGTAGTAAGAAGGGGACTACTACTTACTAACGAGAGTGTTAGAAGCCCGACGCTGAAGGCGGAAGGCTTTTAAAGACTCGAGTTTGAAATCATGTGAAACTAAATAAAAAAGTGTGAAATAATAGTACATTACTGCAGAGGCCGTGAAGTCTGGGATTAAAGGACGAGCTTAGGGAAGACGGCTGAGTCGCAGACGAGGCCGGATAGAACGAGTCCTTCAATCCCTGTTCCGGCCGAGGATTGAATAAGTAGAGCTTTTGTCAAGCAATGTGAGGAAATATTAAAAGAACATTACTGCAATCTTACGATGGCAATCTCAAGACCGCAATCGTAAGATGGCAATCTCAAGGCTGCAATACGATGGCAATCTCAAGACTGCAATCTTACGACTGCAATCTTACGATGGCAATCTCAGGACTACAATCTTACGACGGCAATCTCAAAACTGCACATAAATATAGTAGGTAGGTACCATAGATATTTTTATTAATGTCGCAAAATATGGTTACGTCCTCAAATCCCTGACTTCACGGCCTCTGCAGTTATGTACAGTCAAGGGCATAAATATACAACGTGTTACAAAATACCCCGTGAAAAATATAATAAATTAAATTATCAAAGCCAAAAATATTGTCAACCCTAGTAAGCTGTCATGTCAGGGAACCGGAGTTAGCATAGATTATTTAACAGGGAGGCCTACAGTCTATTTTTTCTTACTTGAGCTAAGTAGTAAACAAATATGGCGTATCTTTAAAGTTTGACATTTCATAGGGATGGGAATAATGGATAAAAAATTATAATATTAAAGATTAATGTATTTTTTTTTGTTGTAGGAGTCGCACGGACCCTAAAAAGGATGTAATTTCATTCCATTAGTAATTACAATTAAATAATTTCCTTACAAAATGGACATGGCCGATGTTATGCAATATAAGTTCTGAAAAAATTATAACATTAAAGATTAATGTATTTTTTTAGTTTTTCTAGAAATGAGGAAAAATGTTTTGCTTGGGTAGCTGCAGTTCGTTTAGAAAAACACGGCTTCCCAGGAGACATTGTAGGATATGCAGTATCCATTTTGAAGAAACTGACATTTTAGTTTCAAAAACTGGGACATTTTTTGAAATGCTCAGCTGTTCCAAATTGCACAGTACGTTAAAAATATATATTAATAATGGATACATGAGATTCATGCATCATCATCAGTGATCGGATTTCACGGTGCAACACGAGGTGAATGACCTCAAACATTATGCTAACATGGATATGTCCTGGGATGCCGGGACTGATGTTGTTGAAAGAGGGTAATGCTTCAAATTGTATCATATGATAATTTCCTTAACATTTTAACTTTTGGGTTTGGAATAAATATTTTCACTGTATGTGTGTTTTTTTTAAAATTAGGTACTCTTTTAAAACTGATCCGCCAATTAAGTAGTCTTTAGTGAATATAAATAAATGATATAATACGGGACGCATTATCAATTTACCACACGACACACAGATATTATATTTTATTAGTTAGTTTGAAATTGAAATAGCATACAATTATTTTCTCAATATTTTGTAAGTTCAATCGATTTCTTTTCACGTCTTAAATCCTATCCTAATGCCTATTTATAAATATCCCAACAATTGCATTTTCTTTTCGAAACAGATCCCGGGATTTTGGTCATATCCATATTAAGATTTCTACTCTATAATATAAATAAATCCGATCACTAATCATCATTCATCATCATCATCATCATTTTAGCCGAAGGACATTCATGCACTCTACTCTATTTATTCGATTCTATTTATAGTAACCATTACCCGACTTATTTTTCAACTCTGATTGTATATTGTATATAATATATTTAGTGATATTTTAAGCGTTTCGACAAGATGATATTAAGAATAAACGACGATATTAAGATTATATTCCGAAAGTGCAGTTTTACTATGTTCAATAGCCGCACAAACCTCGACATTCATTTTATGAAAATTAATAAAAAAAATAACAAAATGTATTTTAGTAGGTAATACTTAGGTACTGCAACTTGTTTTATTTAAATTAGGTACGATCAAATACCGCCATGCCTCATCATAAAAAATCTTGATTTATTATAATAATGTGAGTTTTGTCGATTTTCTATGTAGATACTTATATCCGTATATAATATCGTTATTTATTGCCTACTAAATATTATATTTTTAAGAATAAATATTTACTAAAACATTATTTATTGCTGTATAACCTAACTAATTAAAGTATGGATCACTTCTGCATTAAACCATCCAAGTTCAGCAAAATGTCAGGTGTGTCATTTTCTAGCGTGTTTGAGTAGCCATAACGAGAAAAACTATAGACCAATCAAATCTCTTGTCATAGCAGTTTAACTAATCAAAGTTTTCTTATGGGTGAAAATATTCGACGCTAAAAAGCGTAAACGCTGTAACCCGCAAAAAGCAAATTTTACACCAGAGCCAAAAAACTTTTGAGATTTTAGAAAAAAATCATAACTCTCTTTATATTCCACCGATCGGTGCGATTTTTATACCACAAACCTATTTATAAGTAATTCTCTATCAGATCATTTACCTGCCATGTACTACAAGTGACTGCGTTTCTTTTTAATGTCGGTTACAGCAATCCGACTTTTTTTTTTAATACGATAAAACGCTGTTAATGATTGCGTGAAATGTATGGACAGATGAAAATCAGTGTTATTTCCAATAAACGTAAACGCTGTAACCTCCACTCTTTAAATGTTTTGGAGTGCCTAAATTGAGGTAACATTGTGTTATTTGTCTCTTTAAAATGTCATAAATGTATTAAATGATAGATACCAAAAACGAATACTAATATTAAAATGAAGTAAGTTTGTGATCACATTTATTTATCATTATTTTAAAATGTCACCTTAAATAATCATTAAACATCTTGAACTTAAATCCAAGATCTTTAATGATTATTTCAATCATGTTTCAATAATAAAACCAGGAAATATAAAAAAGTATATTATTTATATTTATTATTGATTGAATATCCAGTTCAAGCTTGAAAGGTCTCGACTGATGAAGTCTACGCTCCGCCCGGCATCCGCTCAGCTCCAAAACCCCGAGAGCTTTCAGTTCGAACTTCAAAACCGTTTCGAGTGCCTTGGCAGCAACGTGGACGATTACAACGACAACCCGAACACCCGTCGAAAATCTAGCTAAAGACCCGAGGGCTAAATTAACCCAACACTATACCGAAGATCTCCCCGACGTCAGCCTGTACGAGATAAGTATGGCCCTCAAACAGCTTAAGAATGGCAAAACCCCAGGTGAGGATGGAATTACAGCCGAACTCCTGAAGGCCGGTGGTAAACTCATCCTTAGGGGCCTTCAGACGCTGTTCAGCTCCGTCCTCCACGAAGGGAGAGGTGTGGTGGTTCTCTCCTTCAAAAAAAGTGATAAAACTTCGCTGAAGAATTATAGAGCCATGTTTACAAGCTGTTTTCGAGGGTCATCACAAATCGTCTCACGCGTAGGTTTGACGATTTCCAGCCTCCCGAAAAAGCCGATTTCCGAAAAGGCTATAGTACCATATACCACATACATGCGTTGCGGCAGGTTATACAGAAGAACGAATGCCTTGCATTTGTGGACTACGAGAAAGCCTTCGATTCGATCGAGACATGGGCTGTGCTGCAGTCTCTCCAGCGGTGCCAAGTTGACTACCGATATATCGAAGTGTTGAAGTGTCTGTACGAAAACGCCACTATGTCCGTCCGACTACAGGACCGGAGCACGAAGCCTATTCCCCTGCAGCGGGGAGTCAGACAAGGAGACGTGATCTCTCCGAAGCTGTTCACCGCTGCATTGGAGGATGCTTTTAAGGTTCTGGACTAGAAAAGACGAGGCATCAACATAAATGGTGAGTACATCACACCTTCGATTCGCTGACGATATCGTAGTCATGGCTGAGACCTCAGTGCAATGCTCGCTGACCTCAATAGAGTTTCCGACTGAGTTGGCTTGAGAATGAACATGGACAAGAGCGAAAGTCATGTCCTATGTCCATGTAGAGCCAACTCCCGTAATAGTCAGAGGCTCTACGCTCAATATTACACTCGTCGAATCCGACTTAGCTGGGCAGCATTCGGGAAGCTTCGCAGCATCTTTTTGTCCAAATTACCGCAGTGTTTGGAGTCAAAAATCTTTGACCCGTGTGTGTTGCCAGTGATGACTTACGGATCTGAGACGTGAGCGCTAACAATGGGCCTCATAAGGAAGCTCGAAGTCACTCAGAGGGCTATGGAAAAACCTATGCTTGGAGTTTCTCTGCGAGATAGAAACAGAAATGATGATATCCGCAGTAGAACTAAGGTTACTGACATAGCCCGAAGAATAGCTAAAGTTAAGTGGCAGTGGGTGGATTACATCACATCGCTCGCAGGACTGATGGCCAATGGGGTCAGAAGGATCTTGAATGGCGTCGTTGGCGGACCGGGAGACGAGCTGTAGGTAGGCCTTCAACAAGATGAAGTGACGACCTTGTAAAGATCGCGGGAAAGCGGTGGATGCGAAAAGCACTAGACCGGTCTGAGTGGAGAGCCTTGGGGGAGGCCTATGTCCAGCAGTGGACGTTTTTCGACTTACATGAACGCCGTCTGAAAGTCAAAGTCATAAAATTTAAAAAGTATTGTAGAAAAAGAAGGATTAGATATCTGAAAGAATTTTGCAAATCGGCGCAGTACTTTTTGTTCCGGCTCGAGCGCCTGCCAGGAATCTCCGAGTAACGACACGCCAAAGCTATCGAAAACACTCAAAACGTTAGGCATTATTTGAATACGTGACGCGACTATGTGCATGTCACCCACTTGCCTTCAAGCCGCTGTACGAGCAACACCGAATATATACGCAATTTCTTTGTATCTCCGGCATTTTTTATTTGGCACCAGATATCCGCTAAAGATAGAACATGGTGGCCCATGAGGGGAATAAACAAGAATCCGCGAAAATAGCAAAAATAGCAAGGAAAATCGGAGCAAGAAATCAGCCACGCCGAGCGGGTCATTTTTCTACCGAGAGTTGGAGCCTTGCAGTGGACGGACTAAAGCCACGGGTTTCGATCACGGGAAGACAATCGGGAAGCCAGGTTCAAGCAGTGAAACAGCGAAAGTTTCACATCGAGAAGCTGCGCGTCAGTAAAGATAAGTGTCCTTCCTCAACTCATCATTATCATCCAAAGTTCCATTTTCCTATTAAATCCTAATCGAATGTTTAGAAAAGCGCTCCATTTGTGTAAATTAAAGTTAGTTCAATTAATTTAGTGCTATTTAAAGCCGGAGTTCTAGAAATATTGCATCATCTTTTTGTATCAACCTACCCGAAAGTAAAAAATAAAAAAATAAAAAATTGTATCTATATCTTGATAGTTCTTATAGATTAAAGAATATATTATGTATTAATAAATATATTGCACATTGCCCCGTGTAGGTACTCGCAGTAGGTAATACATAATACGAATTCGAAAGTTACGTCAAGAGATTATAAAACTTATAAAGTAGGCTCTCTCAGTAATAGGCCTGTTATTGTTAGGTATTAGCGTATTTTGCCAACTATTTCAGGTTATATCTATCGTCACTGCGCATATTGCGCGGAGCCGCGCCAGCTGACCGCGAGTTCGGCACCGGCCGGGAGCGAGCCGCTGAGCGTGCGCAGCCGGTTTCCTGAGCGGCAAGTACTACCGAAGCGAGGAACGTGAGCCATATCATTTCAATTCAAAGTTTTATTCCATTTAATTTGATTGTTCGTAAAGTGTAACTGCTTCATACTATTGCGATGTCGTCAGATAAAGACACTTATAAAGCTTTAGTAACCAAAAGATCATCCGTCAAAGGACAAATTACTAAATTTAAAAATTATTTAGGCAGCATATCAAGCGCCAGAGAATTAGATAATATTCAATTAACTGAGCTTAGTTTGAAACTGGCAAAATTTGAGGCTCTGCTTCTTAGGTTTGATGACTTGCAGAATGAAATAGATGTGTTAAGTCCTGAAAGCATTCCGACTGAAGTAGACGAGCGTGATCAGATTGAAAACGATATTATCCTAAACATAGCACAAGCTAAAACTTTAGTCGAAGTGTTTTCTAAAAAATTGCAATGCGAGCAAAGACGCAATTCTGCTCACAATTCATCTTGTTGTGTGGATAATCCCAATTCAAATCGCTCGTTCCCTTTAAACCATAATTGCAAAATATCTAATTGCCGATATACATGCTTACCAAAATATTAGATTCCCACAATACCAGTATTTTTATATATTATGTTCCTTTTTATATCAGTTTTATAAAATAACATGTTCTCAATACACCATGTTCCCTATAAAACCTTATACCGAAAATATCAAATTTCGAAATCACAAGAATCTCAACACACTGAAATAATTTACAAACCTGATTAGGAAAACACAATTTTCTCGAAAGAACTTGATCTCGCCTTAGCATGATCATGTAATACTAGATTTTTCAAAGAGCAGATTTCAGATAAACCATATTTTCGATATACCAGATTGAAGAACACCAGATCCCCAGAATATCAAATATCAAACAAGTACGGTCAGGTGCTTCAGGACTTCGTTTGCGTTAAATACCAACTTTGTCACTCCTTTTCTCTTCTTTTGGGGATGAGTTGTAAAAAATGCTGAAATACATGTCTAATGAATTTTATTCAGAGATATTCAATCCAAGATTAAAAAAATAGGTCAAAAAAAAACTCTTTCATCTACTTAGTGTTTGAATTTCAAAAAACCCCGTCTTTTCGGATCTTTACGTTACAAAAGCAAATCCAGATTTAATGTTTCTAGCTTCCGAAGTATTGGCTGGGCGACGATGAATCAGTCCGTCAGGACAGGTCTCTTTATTATAAATATAAGACAAGCTTTTGCCAGCGACTCCGTCCGCGTGGAAGTCTATTTAATAGCTTTCATTTCATAAGCATATTCTCATAATAATAATAAAAAAATACCCCTCCATTATTGTTTCCGCGGACGCCTTTTGAAATATTACATAACCTACATACCCTACATACCCTATGTCACTTCGGCAACTAAGACGAATCGAATGACACCTCTTATGTTAAAATCCGTCAAGCCGCTTAGGCTGCAGAGCGTGCCCAGAAATAGACATACATACATACATACATACATACATACATACATACGCTCGAAAAACATAACCCTCCTTTTGACGGTGCATTTACCTTAATTAGGTAACATACGAGTACGTAAAAAAGGATTCCGGGGAATTGCGAACCACCTCCTTTTTTTGAAGCCGGTTATAAAATGTGTATATAGGTACTTATAAATATTTTGGATTCACCAAATGTTTTTTTTTCATTATTTATTATTTTATTCATAGACTGTATTTGCCATTTGCTAATGATAAAGTTCAGTACCTAGTTATAAATAGTTGACAATAAAAATTTGAAATTTACGGTTGGTTTTGTTGTCTAACCGTACTTATGTAATCTACCAAAGTAAAAATCCGGTGTTTTAGGAATTTAGGCATTCGGAAATCAAGTATGATCAGCATCTGGGGCCCTAGACAAGATGCATTACGCCGAGTCGCTTTTCTGTTCGTTTCGTTTTTAAACCAATCGCGTCACTGCTAGATCACGTAATACGAAAAGTCACGTGATCTAGCAGTGACGCGATTGGTTTAAAAACGAAACGAACAGAAAAGCGACTCGGCGTAATGCATCTTGTCTAGGGCCCCTGGTGTGTTGGGAATTACGTAAAATGGCAATCTGATATTTTGAGTATCTGGTAGCTTAAGAAACTGGGTGTTTCAAGTACATTGTGTTTTGCCGGCCTAGTGTTATCAAAATCTGGTATTATGGGAATTCGGTTTTAAAGAGAACATGATGTTTTGAAAACATGTTGATTTGCCAATCACTACATAGTATAAAACAAAGTCGCTTGCGCTGTCTGTCCCTATGTATGCTTAAATCTTTAAAACTACGCAACGTATTTTGATGCGGTTTTTTTTAATAGATAGAGTGATTCTTAAGGAAGGTTTATATGTATAATACATTCCACGCGGGCGAAGCCGCGGGCGGGTCGCTAGTCCGATATAAAAAGAAACACGGTAAAAAGAAAGTCTGGTATTTTGGGTATTTCATATTTCAGAAAACGGGTAAATCGGCAATTAGATATTTTGCAATTATGGTTTTATGGGAACGAGCGATTCAAATTATGAGATAGGTTTGAAACTTCCACAAATCCATGTAGCTAAATTTGACGGCGCATATTTCCGTTGGCTAGAGTTTAGAGACACCTTCGAAAGTCTTATACACAACAACGATCGCATCCCAATAATTAATAAATTCCACTATTTGATATCGTATTTGCAAGGTGATGCGGCTCGAATTATTTCTAATTTAGAAGTATCCGCCAACAATTATGCTGAAGCTTGGAACTTGCTATATAGTCGGTACAACAATAAGCGAATCTTAATCAATCACCATTTAAGTTCATTATTTAATATTAAACCACTTCCACGTGAATCTGAGCGATCTCTAAGATTTTTAGTTGATCATGTCGTAAAGAATTTGCGAGCCCTTGCTGGCTTAGGTCAACCAACAGATAAATGGGATGTATTGATAATATTTATGCTATCTTCTAAATTAGACAGTAACACCCTATTAAAATGGGAAGAATGTCGAAACATTTTAACAAGTGAAGGACCAACTTTAGAGCTATTTTATAAATTTTTGATAGACCGTGCTGACGTGCTAGAATCATTAAACCGGAATGGTAGATCAGATACAAATATACCCAAGCCGGTCAGTCCTATAAATCGTTCTGCACCCAACAACAATTACAATCACAAATTGGGTCAAAATGGGAACATTATAAAATCCTTTGCCAACACTTATAATAACCACGGTAAAAGGTCGAATACATTTTCGTGCATTATCTGCAATGAACATCATAGAATTTATGATTGCCCTACATTCAAGGCGCAGGGAGTTGATGAGAGGATGACGGAAGCTAAAAGGTACAAGCTATGTATTAATTGCTTAAGACAAGGTCACAATGAGGGCGAGTGTCGCATGGGGCCTTGCCGCGAGCGCGGCTGTACCGAGCGGCACAATAGCCTACTTCACCGTCCGCCAGCCTCCACGAGCCACCTCGCCACTGTTGACGAACAGGATGAAACTATTGTTAATTATTCCTATCAAAATGTAAGCCAAGTCTTACTGTCCACTGCCATCATAGAGGTGTCGAATCCACTTGACCAGCAAAAGGTCAAGGTTCGCGCTCTCTTGGATTGTGGTAGCCAATCATCTTTTATAACTGAGTCCCTAAAGACCAGGCTGTCGTTGAAGGTCCACCCAATTGACACACTAAAGGTCATAGGTATAGGTAACACTTCTGCACAAAATGTAAGCGAAAGCTGCCATATTAATTTAAAATCTATAAATAGCCAATTTAACGCCACTTTGTCATGTTTTGTGTTAAAACAAAACCGGTCAATTGCCAAAGTTCCCAATAGATATTATGTCACTTAAATTGCCAAAAAATATTCAGCTGGCGGACCCTTTGTTACATCAGCCAGGCCCTGTACTGATAGGCGCCGATCTGTTTTGGGACATTCTAGGCAATGAACACCGCTCATTGGGACACAACAATCCCAAGTTACGAAGTACACAGCTGGGTTGGATCGTATCCGGCCCTATAAACGCAGCAGGATTTAACAAAAAGATCCACTGCAATCATGCGATAGTTTCCACAACGCAAAACGATAATGATATTAGGAAAATAATCACAAAATTTTATGAATTAGAGGAAGTTCCCATTAGATCAATAATGAGTATAAGTGAAAATGAGTGTGAAAAACACTTTCGCACTTTCACCACAAGGGACATAGAAGGTCGATTTTGTGTCAAGTTGCCGTTAAAGGAATCAGGTGATTGTTTAGGTGAAAGTTACCATTTAGCAAAAAGGCGATTAATCTATCTTGAAAAACGGTTCAAGCGAAACCCCTCCTTAAAGGCAGATTACACTAAATTTATAAATGAATATGCCGAGATGGGTCATCTCTCCATCCTAAGTAGTAATACAGCTCCTAGGCCAGCACCCTACTATTTATGCCATCATGCCGTCATACGGCAGGACAGCGAGTCCACAAAGTGCCGCGTAGTGTTTGACGGGTCCGCCCCCACCACGTCCGGTTATTAATTGAACGACATTTTGATGGTCGGCCCGACCGTACAGGACACCCTCTTCTCAATTTTAATTCGCGCAAGGCAATACAAATACCTACTCACCGGCGACATAGAAAAAATGCACCGCCAGGTGCTAGTAGACGAGAGCGATCGACATTTACAGCAGATTCTTTGGAGGGAGGACGAGTCGAGACCCATTCAAACATTAATACTAAATACATTGACATATGGTACCGCTAGCGCTAGTTATCTCAGTACTCGCTGCTTATGGCAGCTAGGACAAGATCAAGATGATGACCTAATTAAAAATATAATTCAAAAAGATTTTTATGTCGATGACCTCATAACGGGATCAGATGACCCACAACAGTTAATTTATATACAAAACTCTGTGTCCACTGCATTAAAATCAGGTTGCTTTAATTTAAGAAAATATAAAAGTAATCACTCATCTCTTTTTGAAAACGTTGATATGGATAAGCAAGACAGTTTAACAATCAGCGAGTCTTCGAGCACTCTCGGGCTCGGGTGGACTCCTTCCACTGACAACCTACATTTTCCTACAAAAGGGTTTTCACACAATCCAGATCAACCAATAACAAAACGGTTCATAATGTCAAACGCATTTAAAATATTTGATCCACTAGGCATTTTGGGTCCTGTTATAATTTTACCTAAAATTATGCTACAAAAGCTTTGGGAACTAAAATTGGAATGGGATCAACCTGTACCTCAGCATATAAAAGATGATTGGACTAAGTTTTCCGATAGTTTGAAATTATTGCCTAACTTGCAAATACCGAGGTTAGTGTTGTGTGATTCACCTAAAACTATTGAACTACATTCTTTCAGTGACGCGTCCCAATTAGCATACGGAACCTGCATTTATTTAAGATCGGTTAACCCTAACGGTGACGTCACTGTCAGACTGTTATGCGCGAAAGCTAAAATCGCCCCTTTGAAACCTACCACCATTCCGCGATTAGAATTGTGTGCCGCTTTGCTCGCCGCTAAACTTTCTAAGGCCGTAGTTGACTCCCTAAGGCGCAAGCCAGCTCAAGTGGTACACTGGTGTGACTCAAGTGTGGTGCTGGGATGGATTAAAGGTGACATTTCAAAACTAAAAACCTTTGTCGCTTTATCGAACTAGTGAAATCATAGAACTGACTTCGCCGTCGTCCTGGCGGTACGTGCCTACAGATTCTAATCCCGCCGATATAATTTCGCGAGGGGTAGACGCAAAGGGTATAATGTCCTTGAACCTGTGGTGGTCAGGACCTAGGTTTTTATTTAAAAATGAACAAGAATGGCCGGTGCTAAAGGTTAAAAACCCTACAATTTTGCCCGAATTAAAAGTCCATTCAGCCGTTACAATTGAGCCAATAATCATTTTTGAAAATTATTCCTCTCTGAATAGACTTCAGCGATCATTTGTTCACGTACAAAGATTTATATTCAACCTTAAGTACCGTCGTAACAAGCGCGCAGGTACCTTATCAGCTGACGAGCAGCCCGAGCGCGTAGGTACATTATCAGCTGACGAGCTGCGTGAGTCATGGCACTCGCTGTGCATTATCGCTCAAGGTCAATCTTTTCCCATTGAATACGACGCGCTGCATAAAGGTAAAATATTAAGTAGCAAAAGTAAAATTTTATCGTTATCTCCTTTTTTGGATAATGAACTGATGCGTGTTGGCGGCCGACTAGGCGCTACACATTATTACTCTTATGAAAAGAAACATCCCATCCTACTACACGCCGCACATACGTTAACTAAATTATTGTTTAAAAGAGAGCATCTCAATAATATGCACGCTGGCCCACAGCTATTATTTACGACGGTGCGAGAAGCCGTGTGGCCAGTAAACGGGCGGCGTCTCGCTTGGCGCACAGTCAACAACTGCGCGCGATGCAGGCGCCTCCGAGGCGAAACCTTACAACCCAAAATGGGTAACTTACCACCTCAGCGCATAACGCCGGATTACCCATTTATGGCAGTTGGTTTGGACTTTGCCGGCCCATTTTCTATTATCAATCGCAAAGGCCGTGGAAGTCGTTTAATTAAATGTTATTTGTGTTTGTTTGTGTGCTTACGCTATAAATGCATTCATCTCGAAGCCGTAAGCGATTTAACGAAGGATGCATTTATAATGGCATTTCGACGCTTTATAGCACGCCGTGGTAAACCAACGGAAGTGTTCTGTGATAACGGTTCTAACTTCGTGTCTGCCGCAAAGGAATTGGGATCATTTATAAAACATGTACAAAATCCAGTATTTGATTTTGCAAGCCAGCAATCAATTAAATTCATGTTTATACCGGCTTACACTCCTCATTTCGGTGGTATTTGGGAAGCCGGCGTAAAATCGGCAAAATATCATCTTAGACGCGTTATCGGTTATAGCCATCTCACATTCGAAGAAATTTCAACTTTATTTGCACAAGTGGAGGCAATTCTAAACAGCCGTCCCTTGTGTCCTTTATCGTCCTGCCCTAACGACCTCCTCTCCCTCTCCCCAGGACACTTTCTGATCTGAAGGCCGCTGACTGCACCACCATCACCGAGCCTGACTGACAGCAAAGAAAACCAACTGCAACGCCATGAGCACCTGGTAAAAATACAACAACACTTCTGGCAACGATGGCAACGAGAATACCTGTCTGAATTACAGCAGCGAACTAAATGGAAGGCCAATTCCGCTACGCTGAGCATCGGGGACCTGGTACTTCTAGCAGAAGACAACGCTCAACCGCTCGCATGGAAGCTCGGCCGCGTCCTTCGCCTCATCACAGGCTCCGACGGGATAGCCAGAGTAGCTGACGTCACCACGAACCGGGGCTGCGTACGCCGTTCCCTAGTACGGCTCTGCAAACTTCCCAGCGCTGAAGAACTCCAAGGTTGAAAGTGATCTTTCAACGGCCGGGAGTATGTTCCGGCTCGAGCGCCTGCCAGGAATCTCCGAGTAACGACACGCCAAAGCTATCGAAAACACTCAAAACGTTAGGCATTATTTGAATACGTGACGCGACTATGTGCATGTCCCCCACTTGCCTTCAAGCCGCTGTACGAGCAACACCGAATATTATACGCAATTTCTTTTGTATCTCCGGCATTTTTATTTTGGCACCAGATATCCGCTAAAGATAGAACACTTTTTGAGATAATCGTGATGATACAAATATACATTCATTAATTCATATAGACGTACGTACAAATATACAAACCAAACAACATACATACATACAACATACATACATACAACATACTTACATACATATAGATCAGATGCAGAACCTTATTTTTATGAAGTCTGTAAACACTACTATAAACAGAAAAACATCAATGTGTAACAAAATGAAACATCGATGTATATTTGTGTAAAAAAGCTACCTTATACCACTTTCGAAAATATGACATTTAAAAATTGTAATCATACCTTTCACGAATTTAATCATTCGTAAATGTCCTTTTAATTCTATGTACCTTCAGGAAACACTAAACTCTACATAATTCGACACAATTTAGTAAAGTAAGAATTAATTACAATAATAATAACTAGCCACTTTATTTGCACTATAAGACTGTAAAATATTAATTCTTAATTTTTAACTTTCGTTGTCATGCGGCGAAAGAAGGTTACACCTCACTCAACTTGTCCCGATGGTGCGACCGACCGACTGATCAAGGCTGTAAGCCGTTATCCACGCCTAGTACGCGCGTGTTTAAAATAGCGGTAACTCAAAGCGACCCCTAATAAGTCATCTTTATAGAAATGAAGTAAAGGCAAATAGTAATTAAATGTATCACCTCTTAAATGGTGTAACTGGTAAGTATTCATATTACGGCGACTCATTATAACGTAGTAAGTCACTGTCATCTGAATATATTTTACAAAAAACGTAGTAAGAGTAGTTCCACATTTTTTTCCAATAAGCGTAAACGCTGTAAACGACGCGACGGTAGAAATAGTTTTATGCACGCTGTAACCTACCGGACTTCAAACTTTTGTAAAACCTTAATTGGTGTAAGTGCAAATTAGGGATTGCAAATCCGGATTTATTTTGTATGAAAATCCGGATTTAATCCGGATTTCCCCATACAAAACGAATCCGGATTGCACTCCCTAGTGCAAATGGAAAATAATGACCTTCTTATTGGCTATTTACTGCAATTAGTTTTGCTATGTGTTAAAAAAGTACATACAATTCCAACGCCGTACAAAATTTTCTAATCGTCGTAGCGCCACGGGACACGGACCATCCGACGCAGAAAAAAAATCTGATTCCGAATATGAAAAAAATATATTTTAGGTACATTACGGGTTACAGCGTTTACGCTTTTTAGCGTCGATATAACCTCTAAAGTAATGGCGTCTACTCAAACGTTTCAAGCGTAGAGAAAATGGGACGTATTTTAACGTCAAGTTTTTTCGGTGTTACTCTTCCATACTTATTATATTTCGATGCCTGCCACGCCCACTTCACACTTCTACTGTTTTTTTATAGGGTACCGAAACAACGATTTACTATATGTACGTCTTAAAATGTTATATGGGCTGCCCTTTTCCGGCATACCGTACTTCTGGTTCAAATTTCGGAATGGCGACACGCAGATCCGTATTCAATAGGGTCAAAGCCCTCTGATAACGTTGTCGTACTCCAACAATTACATGATTTGCCGCTTGCATTTTTTAAAGACGCGTTTTCCAGTTTTGGGCCTAATTTACTATATGTCTGTAGGCCCTCTTGCACAGTACTTAGTAGTGCGAGGGTGATACTCGGGCGAAAAAAGTCGTGTAGGTACAGTCAACAGCATAAATAAGTGATCATTTCCGTACCTTGTCGGTTTCAATCATTTACAATTTTGTATATAATTTCAAACACAACGTTAAAGTGACAAGGTAAGTACATAAATTATCACTTATTTATGCAGTTGACTGCACGTAACTTACTCGAATGTCTATTCTTTAGGGTTATGACTGCGGCTCCACTGAGGCGGAGATGAGCGGAGTGGAGTGGAGTGGAGCGGAGATGTGCCAATAATAACCAATAGAATCTGAACTAACGTGCGAAGGGCGCACTCGACGTGACCGCATGGGCCTTCTTTTGGTTACGGTTTTGGTTTGGTGCTCCGCGTCAGTGGAGCCGCAGCCTCAGGGTTCTAGACTCATTAGTGGCAACACTGGCAACAATAATATGTGTTCTGTCTTATTTTTATTACTCTTTAATGACAAACATAGAGGAAGATAAAACTTCATCACATTAATATTATTATAGCAATTAATAGTCATAGGTCATAAGCAGGGCCCGTAATTTTCATGCCGATGACATCAATTTGACGTCACGCTCCATATAGGGTGATCCCAAATAGTTTTATTGTAAATTATTAATCATTAGTCGTCAATCATTTTAATCATGTACAAATGACTTCAAAAGTACTCTATTTACACGTGGAATAAATAATACCTACTTGATACGTGCAACGTAAATAAAACTATTTGATTTGTTTTTATACATACATTTTATTAAATGGTATTGGTAACAACGCATTACAATAATTACGTAGAAAACAGAATTCCTCTCTAACGTAAAGCACGCCATCCTTCTTGCATTAATTCCCATGCAAAGAAAATCTAAGTTATCTTCGCGTTCATACGTAATGCTATATTCATAAAAATCCTTTTGTTTGTTTTGTCACACATTTGGTTAAT
This sequence comes from Acleris emargana, assembly GCA_927399475.2. NCBI lineage: Eukaryota > Metazoa > Arthropoda > Insecta > Lepidoptera > Tortricidae > Acleris > Acleris emargana. The sequence continues at coordinate 31,482,467 of OV656835.1, forward strand.
TATTCCAACTTTTTTGGTATAAAGAAAATGTATCATTTGATGGACACATTTTTTCTGATTTTAACAACTAATATAATTAGGAAATCAGTATTTTTATTTCTCAGTGGCACTTGCACCATTTAATAAAATGTATGTTTAACAACAAATCAAATAGTTTTGTTTACGTTTCACGTATCAAGTAGGTATTATTTATTCAACGTGTAAATATAATACTTTTGAAGTCATTTGTACATAATTAAAATGATTGACGACTAATGATTAATAATTTACAATAAAACTATTTGGGATCACCCTATATGGAGCGTGACGTCAAATTGATGTCATCGGCATGAAAATTACGGGCCCTGGTCATAAGTCATAAATAATTTACCAAGTAGTACTTAATAACAAATTATCCAACGGCAACTAAAAGTAGTGTTGCGATATCGTACCGCGGCGAGCGCACCGATAATTGCATCGTAACGGTGTCTTGAGCGGTCACCAGTCGAGCCCTCAGTAGCACAAGAAAACCTTCCCTCCAAATTCCACATCCTCGTATTTCTTTCACTGCATCCGATACACTGCCTATGGCAGATTTAGGCAAACCTAAATGCTTACAAACAGCGTCTGAAGCTTTATCAGCATCTCTTTGAGATAGTTCAAATGTATCACATGCTTCGGGTGCAGTAGCGGCCCTTTCCCAAGATTCTTCCCAGTCTTCTGGCAACTCTGTGATTCTAAATTGGTCAGCACACCCAATTTCGATGTCTTCTAATGGATATATTTCTGCATATCCGTCATTTAAATCAGGTAGCCCCGTTGTTGGATTGCAGTCACGTATAATAAATTCAAGTGTAGCACCAAACGAGACTAGGGTTTTTATCGGATTTACCGGAAATTCTAAAATATAAAATATATTCCCTTGTTTATTAAAACTTAGTTGCTCGCAAGAAACCTCGTTAATAGGTCTGTATCCCGGGGTAGGTTCTAGACGAATATGAACTTGTTCTAGAATCTGGTCGCATAGCGTGTTTAGGCATTCAAAGTGGAGCACCAAATGGCGAGCATAAATGTGTTTGACACAGCTTACCCGATATTCCGTCTCGGGTTCTGTAATTTCTACTGCCTCACAAGTCTTAAACAAAGGTCCGAGCTGGTCAATTCCAGGAACGACCTTTAATAGGTCGACATAGTCATTCTCACGTTTAATAGTTGGTTTTAGAGGCTCTACTTCTATTATGGATCCTTTGAGTTCGTGCACCCTAGGGAGCGAATCAATGTCAAACAGCTCTTCGGGCTTAGTAGTAAGATGATCGCGAAGTGCCCTTTCGAGAAGCGACACATTTGGTGAAGGCACATCTGTTATAAAGTCATTGATTAATTGGCGATTGCCAGAATTTAAAATAGCACTATAGTTTATGGCTCGATCGCGTACTTCGTCATCGTCATCTAACTGACATCGAGCCAGAAGTACTCTAACGTTAGGAATTAGGTCAGGACGAGCTGCACCGAATTTAGCCACAGTTGAAACAGCAGCCGCGCGTACGGGTCCTGACTCCAAAATAACTCGATTGAAGATATATCTTATGTACTTAAATGGCTGACGAGCCTTTGGACCTTCACGTCCCAAAACGTGCAAAATGCGAACGGCAAGCGATGTGTGTTCACAATCTTCGATAAATTCACATAAATGCGCAAGGCCAGTTTCTTTGGCATCGGGGTTCTCCTCTACAATAGCAACTATAGCATCAGCAATTGCAGTTTTGTATTGTAACCCACCTTCACGGAGCATCCCAGCTAGAAATGATGCCAGAGAATGGTGTTTGCGAGGGTATTTCAAACATATAAAGCGTATAGCGCGAACAACCTCTATTTTAAATTCATCAGGTATTTCCGACATTAAACCTGAGATTTGTTTCAAAAGACGGTCAATTGAGCTCTCTGCGCTTGTAGCAAGAAGAGTTGTCACAGCCAATGTAGCCACAGAGCGATTAGAATCACTTATAAGATTTTCTAAATTAACAGTGCAAGCTGAGATAGCCACTGGATGATTGAAAGTGAGTCTGGCAAAACTACGAACACCAGCCAGCCGCAACGTAGCTTTAGACGAGCCACACAAGGTTTGGAGCACTGATATAGTTTCAGTAAGATCTTTGGCAGTGTTTTGTAAATTTATAAGTGCATGAGCTGCTTCATATACAACCACTTCCGAATGGTGTTGCAAGCAGAATTCAATAAATTCTATGAATTTTCCCGAAGTATTGCACTGGCATTCTTCAGTAAGCTTTGCTGCAAGGCGGATCAGGAGAGTGAGTGTAAACGGTGATGTAAGATGCGATTTCGATAGTTTTGTGACGAGCTTGACTGCAGACAGTCGATCGATACGGCGAGCCCCAGCAATCACCCCTAGCGCGTGGTAAGACACCATGGCATTAGAAGATAATATTACGTCCTGTAATATAAATAAAACATATACATTTCAAATCATTTACTAAATCACGCCTGTACCCCAGAGGTGTAGGCAGAGAACACTTCTTAAGTTATACATTTTAGGTATTTTTGTTTGCGGGCATAGGGTTTGTTTTGCAGTTGTGATAGTGTAACCACGGACCTAAAAATACGGACGTAACCTCGTCTAATCATGAGTGCGTGGCCGTCCGTTTATGTGTGTGCGTACTTTGAGGGCTGCCATATAACTCGTCAATTTGCCCATTTTAAAGCCCCTTAATTAGCCCTCGAAGATTTTCTAATACCAATTCTCTCCATTATCATAATATTCATAATCATCGCAACCACATTTTAAGTTTGTAAAATTACAAAACAATTTGTCAAATTAGAAGTACTTACTTAGGTAGGTACCTAAAATAAAACATATTCCCAAAATTTGATAACCCCGTTAGTTTCCTAGATTGTTAGTGACTTAGTGATAAATCAACATTGACTCGCATGAACAGGGTTCCGTACCATAATTAGCCGCGTTATACCTACAGGGTGACAAGTAACTCGACCCATTCCTTGAAAGGGGTTATACTAGAGCTAATTTGCAACAATTTTGTCCCAGTTAACTGGTTTGTGACTGGTCAATGTCAAGTTTCCGAGTTTTTTTTAAATATATTTTAATTTTTCCGTCTTTTGATCTATAACTGTCGATTAAAAAAAAAACTACTTCTCTCTGGGAACTCAAAATGTTTTTCTAATCTGATGAATAAAAAAATGCTTGAATTCTTGGCGAAAATTCCAAAAATCTTAGAAAAAATTAGTTTTTTAATCACAAGTCTGCATTTTTATGAAAAAATCGAAGGGGATTACCTACTCCAAAAAAATTGCCACACTTGGCGTAAAAATCACGGAAAAAGCTTCCTCAATTCATAAGTTTTCCCAAAAGGTGCAAATGTTGTCCACTTTAGTACAGGTTTTAAAAGTTAAGCTAAGAAAAAAATAGCAGAAGCCGCGATGTGAATTAAATTCGGAAAGCGCTTGGTTTGGTTTATTGACAAGCTAATGTGTGTAAAGTTTTTGCCTCTTCGCACCAAGGAAAATTTATCTCTAACTCTACAAGAAAAAACTCATTCACCAGTGCATTTGTTTTTTCATTAGCTATTAGAAAAATGCATTTTTTTGTTCCCAGACTAAAGTATTTTTTGCATAATTGACCGTTATAAATCAAAAGACGGTTTTTTTTAAAATAGGTACCTTAATAGTTAAATATCTCTAAAACCAGTGATATAAGACCTCTAGTTAACTGATACAAAATAATTGCAAATTAGATCTACTTAGTGTAACCCCTTTTAAAGAATAGGTCTAGTTATCAGTCACCCTGTATTCCTACATATTTTCCCCACTTTCTAACACTGTTGTCATTTTTGGTTAACTTGCACGTGGTAAGCGATACCGTGTGGTGTGACTTTTAGATTTATTCCTATAATTTTGGAATGCTTTAACTACACAAGACGGTATCGTGTATCTGTGTGACATTCACAATAGTCTGTGTATGACGAATGAAATTGCCGAACTTGCATGCTTCACACCTTTTTAGTGCAACGCTACGTCCGTATTTTTTTAGGTCCGTGAGTAACATTACAATTAACGGCATATTATTAGTTTTATATAATGTAGGTAGGTGTTTTGTTGTAAGGTCAAGAACATTAACGATATCAATCCAATAACCGTGTCGTTAGGCTTACACGAACAAAGATAGCAATTGGTGTAATATTGACTGACGTATACCCAAAAGTATTCGCACACTGAGGCCAAATACAGGATTTATACACCTAAGCTTGGGATATTGCCCAATGCCTAATACGCGCCCCAGCGCCCCTATTTCCTGATCAAACGGGAGTGTGAACAAGACGGCTAATATCTACGTCACACTGAGCGCAAGCGACATCACCACATTAAGGAAAAAATAACACGAATCTTTAAACAAAATTGTAAAGTGATTGGAACTGCTAGATAAAGTAATAAGTAATACTTATTTAAGATGAAACTTGTACATTTATTAAAAAATACACTTCGCAGGCTCATTACGACATTGCATTGCATTTATTTAATAAAGTAGATAAAGTAACCCAATAGTAATACCTGTGCTTCATTTAGACATCTCCGGATTAGTTCAGGGACAGTGAGAGATAGGTGCAAAACGGAAACCAACGCAGCAGAACTCACTGCAGGGTTCTTGTCAACGATCGCCTCCTTCATGTAGCGCTCAATAACTTGAAACATAGTGGTGTCGGTTACACTACAGAGAGCTCGGATGGCGGCCGCGCGGTACAGGACCTGTTGGCCGGTCACGTCCTTCGTGAGCGACGACATGACTATGAAAACGTCTTGCGCCATGCAGCTCAGCTCCTTTATGATAAGATATACTAATCGCCGCAGCATCACATCTTTTGACTGGAAAAGCTTCGTAGAGGCAAAAAATAAGTTTGTAGATTCATTCATCGTCAACTTTTCCCCTTGGTTAAGTAAATAAATAATTTTGGACAAGATAACGATGCATTTTCTGGCATTAACTGGTGTACAATTAAAACACCTAGCCTCTTGAACCAAAGTAATCATATCCAAATTTTGAAATACATTCTCGCCTTCATCTTCGTCTTTTTTATCCCGCCAAAATCCATAACTCATGTTTAAATTATAAATAAAGTCTTCAGTCCAAATTTCTGCGAAAATGGAAATGTCACCAGTCGCAGTCGTCGTTTTTTTTTTAGTACACAGAGAGCGTTATTTTCTCTTTGGAAACATATGTATGACAAGTTGTCAAATTAGGGTTGCAATTTGAGAAAAGTATGAGCATTGCCCCTAAAACAATAGTGCACCTAGGTACCACAGACTACTAAGGGATACTAACGTATCAGACTGCCATCTCGCGAACAAAATCTGCTCAGCGTAGGTTTTTGACATATTTTTTATCTTACGACATTTTGCTGTTTTTTTTAATTCTAAATGTAGGCACTGGAACTTCAAAAAACACATCCTATTTTTTTACAATTAGTGATCAGTTGGTTATTATTAACCTTTTAACCGCCGTAGTCTGATATATAAGACACAACACACCCGGCTCATTTCGCCGCAGTCTGATAAATAAGACTAAGTTCGAAGGTTTGGTTTTTCAGGATATATACCAGTCTCAGAAAATTTATTTAGATTAATTTATTCATAAAATATTAAGCTATTAAATAAATAATAATAAAACTGGTTCTTTCCATTAATTTTAAGGTGTAAATGAAATATGTATTTCCAAATTCCATTAATTTTCTACAACACTTCATAAGAAGCAGTAAGCCAATGTCTGATTTATAAGACGCTAGTAATGTGATGAAATCAATCGTATGATTGTTTCCTTTACGAGTAGGTACTTGTCGATTTTACTCGTAGGTATTACTATCGATTATAGTATTAACCTAATTATGACCCACTTTATCTCAATGCTATCTTACGTGTCTAAAAATATATAAAGTTAACATTTATATTTGTAGGCCTAACGGCAAAACAGATGGACGTATATTATAAAATGTTTTTTTCTAACTGTATACGAGTATACCTACGTTTGACAAATAAATAATTTGAATTTGAAAGAAAGCAATTTCTTCTATGCAAACAGAAATCATTAGCTGTCCATCATTTAAATTATTAACAGTCGACTGCGGAAGAACTAATACCAATTTTAGAAGGGGCCGATGATACTGGCGAAGGGTTTGAGTCAAGAGACGAAATTTTGAACGTAATGAAACGTTAAAAGAAATATTTAAAAGGGCTTTTCTGGCCGTTACCGTTCGCATAGCGAATGACGTATCAAAAAGGTATGGTAACGCAATACCTTAAGGGACTCTACGAGGGGTACTACGATGACATGTTTTATCAAAAGTTGTAATCGCTGAGTACCTAGTAGTCTTTCCAACAAGTTTTTTTTATTCAAGAAGATTCTACTTTATTTCAAATACATTTTTAAAACCATATCGATTGTGAAGTCCTCGATGATCATTTCGATTTTATCGATGAAACTTGGAGCCCGACTCTACACTATGATGTCTTACCTCAATAACGGACCATAATTTGTCCGCCGCCGTCTTATTTTTCAGACCGCATGTTACGTCAGAGATATGAAAGTCATACTCGTAGTGATGCGACAATGTCGATAATACGACAGTCCACTATTCACTTTCTATAAGTAATGATATATGCTATAGTTGTAATACCTAGGTACCCTTACGGTACACATTTTTTATTCTATACAAATATTATTTAAATAAAGTAAAACGCAATACTACTTACAATATCAACAATAAAATTATTTAAATTTGATATTTTCCAAATATATTTAATCGCTTCCCTAGTAATGTCAACAATGTCAACTAATAAAGTGAATGAATAATGTTTTCTACGCCTATGTCTTATTTAGTAGACCGCTTCTGACGTCAGAGATGTAAAATTTCAAATAAGTATAGTGATGCGACCATGATAAAAATGTTAATGTCTGTGACTATTATATAAACATAGATAATTCAATTAATTCTTGGATAAATTAATAAGATAACGTTCTGAATCATATGTAGTGTCATTATGTGATAGGGTAGGTACTTAAATATATGTTTTTACCGAAGATAATAGTTTATTTCAAAATAAATCCATTATATCGTAACATGGATTATTCAAGCCCTACTCTGCGTGGTGCACCTTCGTATCGGCGGCGACACAAGCATGCTCGATGAAAAATTGTAGGCGGTTAAAGGGTTAATAAAGAACCTAGTATAGTAGTTGTAATTCTGTAGCTCTGCCTAGCCCACTCTGGGATTACAGGCGTGAAGGTGTATGTATGTAAGAACCTAGTATTAAAAATGTTAGGTCACATAGCCTCACATACATAGCACATACCAATACATTTTTTCCAATAATGGTTTCATATGATCATCATTCCCAAGGTCAGGGTTTGGGGCTTAGGTGATCCGTCGGAAACGCAGCCTTCATTAAAATGTATTATAAAAATACCAGTTCCGTTTTTCACCTTTTCTCGAAACAAAATTATGACAAGATTGACTTGACATGACGTGACAATCTGAACTGACTTAACAGCTCAACAGCCACTTGGCGCCGATTTATTTATGGCGTTATCTGCTATCGGTAGTAGGTAGCTGGTAGCGGTAGCGGTGGCTAGTGACGAAAGGTTGGTTGAAGTGCAATATACCTCCGGAAATTGATAGTTGTTTGACAGCCCGTAAGCTGTTTTTTTTTCTATGAAGTTTTAGGGCCGTGCTAGGTACAATCGCCTACACAGCTGAGTGACCAATGAAGATAAACAGAGAGAAACTGTCTCTATCGTGCACATGAGATTCTTATGTAAAATCTATATTTATCTCTTTCTACATTTTATCACTTCTGTCTTTAATGGGCAGTTAAGTGTGTGGCTGTTTGTACCTATAAATGCCTAAATATTAAAGTAGGTAGCGGCACCGAGTGATGGCACTTGTCAGCATCGACATACCAACCAATAGACACCGGGTTCCATACAGAATTCTCTCCCAAAAGTGTCCTAGGGCGACCTATACAAACTTCATACTTGTATAAAATCATTGTCAAAATAAAACATCCTAATTTAAATGGTATATCATTAACGCAATGCTTAATTTTGCATGAAACAATTTATCATCTTATGTCGCTTCGACTAGAGGCTCGTTTTTTTACCTTATGCAGCTTCTACTAGCGGAGTGCCAATGTCACCGCGAACAGAGTACAAATGGAGTAGCTTTATACTTAATATTATTTCTGTTTTGACGTCTCAGGTGGGTTTCATTTAAACAAAAACTCAACGCTATTTTTATTATTTAAGACAATATAAATAATATTGTGGGCTCGTAACCCATCATATATTTTTTTAGCAACAAAAAGTAAAAGCGTCTTCAAAAACCCTAATAGCTACTTGAAAAACTTATATCGACTGACTTATTATTTCGGTGGCATAAATCATGTGGCATTGCTATTTGTGTAAGTATACCTACTTGACACTGGCTTGGATATAATTATAAAATATCATATATTTGATATACCTGTTAGGCAACGATAGGGAATTTCTAGGAGACCGGTCATTTATTTCACCTTGTTCAGTGGGTCAAAATTATGAATGTAGAGGAAGCGAAAGTTATACTTGTATGCTTAGACCGGTGCACCTGGCATTCCGTAGTCTCTGCCTATACCACAGGGGAACAAATGTGAAGCGAGGTATAGGTATGTTTAGTGGATTTTTGAAGACGGTTTTATTTTTAAAAAGAAAAATCGCTTTTTGTGATATTTCTTATATCATTGAGATTTTCTACAGCACATAATTATACTCGTTCATTACATTAAAAAACCTTAGTCTAATAACAATTTCCAATCAGCCTTAACAATATTTCGGTATCCAATATGCAGGGTCGTTAATTATTAAAGAGTTCTCCCGGTACTTCACCATCAATTGCACTTCACTACATGCATTACGTGAATAAAAGTAATTTCATATTCTTAATAGAGAAATCTCATCACTGCCCGTTAAACAATTATGATTAATGATTTCCGGTGTTCATCTTTGGTCTTCATCAGTTAAAAAACTCCTGCCGTTCACTCGCGACAATATAACTCTATATCGCACAATAAAATGGATCACGAGGAATCCACAAACTAATATTTAATTTATTAATGCAATAATATAAAGTATAAAACTACTCCATTGACAATTGTTGGTCCGAAACTAAAATATATTTTTTTATTAGAAATACTTAGCTATTTATCAATTAATATTACGAATCGACATTTACATGCCGAAAGTATGACATTCCGTCTGAAAGATTTTTGTAAAGGTGATTATTTTTGCAGTTTCTGAAAACGCATTGAGGCATTGTGACACGTGTCACTGTTGGCGTAGTTGACAACGAACTAAATTCAAGTAAACTCCCAATTTGAAGTGGGTATATATTCGCTGGGCCGTGTTTTGTTCTCCGACCCGTCATCTAGTTGTATTGTTGATCGAAGCTTGTCAGCTTAGAAAAACTAAAGCGATGAAATGGAGTGTATTACAGAATTTAGTACCTAAGTGAGTTCGGTACTTTTTTTAGTAAAAAACGTGTAAAATGGTGTTATAAACGCAAAAATAAACTTTTGGAGATTTAGGAAAAATATCTCTAAATATATTTATAATATCGTTGGTAAATTGGCAGTAGAAGTTTGTAAGGGATATTGATTATTTTTGAAGCGACAAATCTGAAAATGTAAATTTATATTTATCCAAGGAGGTGAAATTAATGAATGAAATTGAAATAAGAATCGTGAACATCGTTATTCAGGATATAAATAAAAAAAATACTTACACCATGTTCGGAAAAGGGTGAACAGGGGGTAGAGTTTGTAAGGAAATTGGTTCAATTTGAAGTGACAAATGTGGAAATTGGTATTAAGGTTATCTACTATTTACTTATAAATGAAAAACATGACTGGTCGAGTTAGATACATGGAACTCGGTATCAACACCATTATAAGTTAAATAAAAACCAGTTCTTAAAACAAGCCCTTAACAGTGTTAAAAGCGGGTGAAAGTTTATATGTGAGTTTGGTTTTTTAGCCAGGTACATGAATGATAGCATCTAAAAAAGTGCAACCTTCAGGGTTTTTTAAACATTTGCAACTTAAATGAAAAGTTAGTCAAGAGCAAACCCATTGTCAATAAAAAATTACCAAAGGGGAAAACTTGGGATCTGAGACTACTGACTGTAAAGTTTGTATCGAAATGAAGTCATTTTCAATTTTACATACCTGCAAGATATGAAAATGGGCATTGACATAAACAACCTTTGAACCTGATGTAAACTATATCTGTACCTTTAACAGAAGTTCTGACTCTCCGCAGACGAAGTCGCGGCGAAAAGCTAATATTCTATGTAAAACAAACGGGCGCTGTTCTATTCAGTCATTTGCTTATAATATTACACGATAAGTTCAACACAATAAAGTCTATATTTGACACTACGACCTTACCTATATTATGTTACAGTAGGTTTCGCTGTAAAATGTGTGAGGAACAGGTGTAAATCAAACCCAATTTAGTGTCGTGTTTTTAATAAACTAGTGAATCCAAATAATATTAATGCTCTAAGTCCGCTGTTCGTGTGCAGGAACGTTATTTATATTATAACTCCATTTTGCTTTTATGTCTGACACATAAAAGCCTATTTAGAACTGTGATTTAGAATACTTAATCAAGAAGCGTAATTTAATTTCATGATTATCTATTGCCATGACACGGCGAATCGTAGTTGTGTGGCACGTGTGGCACGGTCTTTACATAAGGCACTTTCCATTTATTTTACTACGATTTTATATTTCTTTGAATGCCTACAACAAAACTGGAAATAAAATATGCGATAGCGGTTAGCATCTGAGACTTTTTACTTTAATGTTTCTAAGCATTGGCTTAGAAGTATTTATCTAAAGACCTACCCTGAACTGAACCGAATCTATCAAACCTAACCTAACTAATCATTTTTTTCTGAGAAATCCAACGTATAAAAAAAACAGCAAAAAGCTTTTTTGTACGTCACGTGTACTTCACGTACTTGAACACGTGACGCTTTAATGCCACGCAACGCAATCCGTATAAATGCCGAAAAGGGAAAAACGTTTGAGTCTCGCGCGTTCTTTTAAACAAGTTTTTGGGTCACGCTCTCCCCCAGAAACCTTACTACCGAAAACGTACCTAAGATGGCCGATTGAAAGATGTCCGGCTTTTACTTTTGATTTATTCTGTTTACTGATTTACTCTACTCACCTTACACTGGCGACATCACTGCGGAATGCCGCGGTGGACCGCCATCATTATAAAAAGAAGAACAACAACAATAACAAAAACTATTGTTCGTATGTAGTCACTACAAAACCTTTCCAAAACAAAATCAGAGCTAACAGGTAAACGCTGTAAGTATATAGGTCAGGATGTCGTTGTAATCTGGTTATCAATTATCATAAATCGGTTCTTATTTTTAGCCGTAGTAAAAAATATGCAGTAATTATAAATAGTTAATTAATAAACTTTCTAGGAGTGATCGATTACGAGAATTATGAAAGAAGATCGTTCCTCTTCAGATTTTAGCCTTTCAGGTCGCCAAAGAAAAACGAACCGAAAATAAAAAAGACGGTAGTTAGACGATTTTAACCACTGTGTGATTGTACCTTTTTCCTGAAGCTACACGGGCATAAATATATATACGTTCCCAGGACGTCAAAAATATCTATACTCCTTTATGCCACTGGCAATAAGGTCCGTGTATGATGGCTGTATAGATATTAATGCCCTTGACTGTACACGCCGATGAAGCCACTGGTTTTGTACCAAATATTTTGCTTTGATATAAAGATAAAGAAAAAAAAAGCGAGTTTCATGAGTTTCGTAACTCAATGAATTGGGACCGAGCGCGACGACAGCGCCACGTGCCAGGCGGCCATTATGGACAATATTGTCACCGCTGTCAAACAAGAAGTAAGTAAATATTGTGAAAAATATTAATGAAATCTTGTGTTATTTTACTATATTACACAATCGGGAATGTAACATAGTAATTCACCATATTTTTATCTCAAAAACGATTAGAAAATGTTTACTGCAATATGGATTTGACAGCTCAAGTCAGCGACAAAAATGTCAATTTTAGCCGTAGCGAGCGCTGTGATCGTTTAGGCTACCCCCTCCACCCGCTTTGCACTCTGCCAATAAGGATAATTTTTTAAAAGGTGGGTCACCGAAATGATTGCCCACCCTGAATTAAAATTCCTGTGTGGGTATGGACAACGCAAGGTACCATTCTTACCAAACCAACAAAGCACCAAATGATTCTTGGAAAAAATCGTTGATACAAAAGTGGCTCCATGACAACAATATGGTTTATCCAGCCAAGGCTACCAAGGGAACTATCGTAAGAAAAGATAAACCATTAGGTACCGAAATATGAAATCGAAGAAATATTGAAACATCATGTCACACATATTCCGTCGCGACATTGCGATGTTATTAACCCTATTGAAATGATATGGGGTATAAGTAAAAGGCATAATGGCATCGAAAAATGTTGCACATGGAGGAAAGGGCTTTGTGAATTTAGTGCAAAATAGTTTTGAGGTATCTAGTTACGTCAAATCAACATTAATAAGAAATACACATATGTTGAAAGTATACATATGAAAATACACATAAATATTTTTATATTTTCAAGGAATAACTGTAAATATTTGTAAGAACGTGATTTGTAAGAATGTGAGCAAAATAGAAAATTTATTTATTAATAGGTTCGCTTACAGATATAACACCATTAACTTAATTTACAAAATTATATGTGTAGGGAAGAGTGACACGGTGTTTACCCAAAAACCAGCTTTCGTAAAACAATTGCATTTGTGCAGAGACGGCTTATAATAACACACTAACAACTTAACAGTCTAAGTACTACGCTGCCGTTCAACGGCAGAAGGCTGCAACTCGAGATACAGCGTTTTTTGTTAACTTGCCTCAAACAATTCCTCGTGAGTTCTTCTATCATACCTACAAATGAAAATTAAAAATATATTCTAGTTTAGGCGGTAGACAACTGTCAAAACGCTGTAACTCTGCATAACACTAGCCAATACATTATGACTCAATTGTGCTGTTTTATAACACAACCGATAATGAGGGTTATTCCCACCTGTTACCACCAGTTTGTTACCACTGGTAACAGCTGGGATTTTTTTCCCACCTGTTACCAGTGGTAACTACTGAGAATAAAAATTCCCAGCTGTTACCACCAAGTGTTTTAAGTGTAGTTATCACAAAATATTTTAGTGGTAACAAATGGGAAAAATATTCCCACTTGTTACCACAGAGTACTTTAGTGGTAACTGGTGGGAAAAAAATTCCAGCTGTTACCAGTGGTAACAAACTGGTGGTAACAGGTGGGAATAACCCGATAATGCCATCTGTGAGCCTAGTATGGCTGCGTCTCTATCGCGTGTCAAATGTGCATAAAGCATCGGTCCCTGTCCTACTTATTCACGTGTCAAAAGGTGACGGATGCCTTATCCAAACTTGTTTACGCGATAACGCAGCCATAGCACGGCCCCTGATCACAACAGAACGCTGTACTTAAGTACTACTTAAATGGCCACTGCCTCTGATCGAGGAATGAATCACTTGCAGCGTTTTGCCTATTCTGCATCACTACCAAACACGCATTCAACACGCGGCAACAGAATGACAAATAATAGGTGATTTGTAGCATTTGACTTAAAAACCTTTTATCGTGTTTTACTCGAAATTAGGGTTTTTGACTTGCAGCGGTTTGCCGTTGGACGGCAGCAGACTAAAAAAAGAAACTAAAATCACCAATAGGAACCGTGCATAACAAGTTACAATTAACGAAATATAACATTAAGTAAATAAAATGAACATTACAGGCATCCATCATTCATTACCTACTCCTTATGAATATGTAATAAGTATTTTGGCATTTTGTGGTTTTAGAATCCATGGACCCGCTATTTCTTATTATTATATTACATGACACTTATATGTATTGTATTTATGTATATGTATTTATTTACCACTTAAGTATTAATATACTTAAGTGCATAGCTGGGCACCGTTAATCAAATAGTTAACTCCGTTAATCGTTAATCCGCTACAAAAAAAGTTAGCTTCGTTAAACGTTAAAGCGTTACATTTAGGAAGAATTAACGCAAGTTAACGTTAATCGTTAATCCGTTAATATGTGTAAAAAAATGCATTTTTATATCGTTGCGTTAGTGAACTTATAAAACCTGTTGATTTAGGTTCTGGAAGTTAACAGGATAGAAACAAAACAAAATACTTGTATAATTCAAATGTGTAATTTAATCGTCGGGCATAAGGTGCATAAGGTGTGTAATTCGCCTTGATGAACATTAACATGTTGAAGTTCTCGTCTGAAAGTGAGGCTCGTTTTGGTGCTAAAATGTCTTTACCCGTAGAAAACAGACTTTCAACTGCAGCGCTTGAGGGTATAGCAGTATTGTATTTAATGAATAGATTTATGAATATCTGTTCCCCGAGGAATGCAGCATCGTTGAACGAGTCTTTTGATTTCATGTCCAGCGACATTTTAACGAGACTTTGCGCTTTACTCTTTAAAGAGTTGGAGCTCTTTGGTTTTTCTATAGACTGATTGACAGAATTGAAAAAGTCTTCCTCGTCATCATCGTTGTTACTCGCATTGCTCCCTCCGCCACTTAAACTCCATATCAACCGGAACTTTGGTTGAAATGCCGCGGCAAGTTGGCATACTTGTCCGAACCTGGACAAGTATGCCAGGCATTGGATTAACGATTAACGGACTTCTGCATTATTAACGGAAGTTAACGTGTCCGTTAACATTTTTGATAGTTAACTTAAAAGTTAATCCGTTAATCAAAATGTTAACTTCGTTAATTAACGATTAACGGATTAACGAGTTAATGCCCATCTGTGCTTAAGTGGTAAATAAATTAATTTTCAAATATTAAAATACTGAAGGTCAAAATCAAAGTGGTATGTATCACAATAAATAGAAAATAGCGAGTCCATGGATTCTAGAACCACGATTTGCCACCAAAAGTCCTAACTCTAGTAATAAGTAATCTTTAAAAACTTAATTTGAGAGATAGACATCAAGTCAATATTCGTCTGTTTGAAAAGTGTATTGTGGTGCTGCATATTCGATTCAGAACACTGTGAGATACAAGATTTGTATTGGATGGTTTCAAAGAACATACATACATACATACCTTCACTCCTGTAATCCCAGAGTGGGGTAGGCAGAGCTACAGAATTACCTACAACTTTAAGAACAAGTATAACAAAAAGCACGCTTTTAAAAAGCCGACTGTTGCTAACCAACATTAAATCTTTACCAATCCTAAATGATCATTCAAAATGAAAAATTATGAAAGAAACCCAAGAATTATTTTTAAATACCAATTCAATGATATCCCACTTGTCATAGATAGTCGACTTATTTTCTTTTCTTTTTTTACCAATTCAGTATGGCGTCTAGTTGCCGCCATACTGAATTTTAATTACTTCCATATCTTCAGTGACACTCACAAGATTAAGATAAATCGATTGCCATAAGAATCATCAAAATCGGACCACGAGTTTAGTTTCTGGAGCGCCACAAAGGAACAAACATACATATATAGGATGATAAACACCTTACCCCCCTCCTTCAGCAGTCGGGTAAAACGGTCTGTAGTTTGTTGAGCCTTGGTACAGTGAACACATTTTTTTCAAGAAGCGCTGTGGCAAACTATGGTGGCATTACAAATTTTATGAAGCAATAATTGGTCAGAGATCCATTGACGGTTTTCTCAGGGGTGAGTGATATTAAAATAATAAAATCTAGTTCTATACGAGGGTAACGAAGAAATGTAAAATTTCTTCGTTACGCTGGTGTACCAAAATTATATGCAAGAACCGCCTCTGAATCCTCTCAATTCTGTCCACGTGTCACTTATATTGCGGACTCCAGATAGTAGCGCAATATTCAAGCTGGCCGCGGACTAAAGCAAAATATGTTTTTTTCACAGCAATATTTTTAAAGATTTTACAATTATGCCAAATAAAGCCCAGAAGCCTATATACCTATTCTCACGATTGGGTGTTCTCCGCCCAATTACCGGAGCAAAATTTATTTCTAATTTAATTGACTTAATAACATAAAAATATGAACGGAAGCTAAATAATCAATATGTCGAAATGGTACCTATCAGGATATACAAAGTTTTCATGTTATAGAGATTCAAACATACCACATTTACATCTATATATATAAAAATCAATGCCATTTTTCGTTGTAATTTTATAACTCAAGAACGGGCTCACCTATCCAAACCAAATGTTTAGTCTTTGTTCGGACTATTTCGTAGATGGTTTATGTGAAGTTTCCACAAAATCAGTCGAGCGGTTCTTCATTTATCACATTTTTTGTAACAAATGAATTGAAAGTCAGAAATTTGCAGCGGGGCGAAGCCGCTGGCGGGCCGCTAGTTTATACATAAAGATATGGTACTTAATTAGAAAATACATTTGACGAAAGAAAGTATTAGCTAATAATGTACACATAAATTAACATTTAAAAATATTAATTTAGATTTTTTATTATTTCTAAAAGATTTCTATCGACAATTTTTTACTAATATTTATGAATATACAGGGTGTCCCGTAAGTACCACGTCAAACTTAAGGGGGAGGTAGGTGAGCAAGCCACCTACCTAACATGGAAAAATCGCCTTCGTAAAAGTCGCACGGTTTTCGAGATATTTGAATTTTTCTGATTTTTAGAAAAATGTACACCCGCACTGAGTTTTTGATCTGTGGTATTCGGAATTTATTATTTTTTAATTTTTATTTTATTGCAAAACAATCTTGAATAGTTGTGTTATCAAATGGTAAAAACCATTGAAAAGTAACTATTGTAGTTTTTTTTTATTTTTTAAATTAAATTTAAAATTTGACTCTACCGTTTTATTTTGGTAAAACTTTAGCCCCTCCTGGTGAAAAAAAAATACATGACCACTGGTTAGCCGATTAGATTAAAAACATGCTCGTTTAATGGGCATTTAAAAATGATAAATACTTTATCATCAAAACACTAATAAAATTTTTTTTTAAAGAAAAGCGTAAAATACACCGCAATTCACGTTAAGCCAGTACTGCCACCCAAGCCACAGAATAATAACTAGTAACTAGCGTTACAGAAGCTTTACTTCACAACGGTTTTCAAAGAAATATGTACTCAATCTGATAGACAATATGATTTAATTTAGCTCGCGTTCCAGTCGAGCACGTGTTCATTTACATACCTTCTAATTTTTTTTGAGGAAATATGGGCCTTAATTCACTGTACTACGGTTCATAATAAGTTAGACGTGGTTATACGTGGTTATAGTATGAATCTTCTCAAATGAACTTTTCGCTTCGAGCCCTAATCTTCCAAACAAAGGCCATTGTTTCTATTATCGCAAGACAGCTAGCTACCGAGTTAGCACGTGCTACTACAACATTGATATTGAAAAACAAACGGTATCGTCATAGTATTAAGGTTCAAATTGAATGTCACTGACATTCTAGATGTTACGTTTTGGTATTTGCCGTATTGCCTCGGGGCGGTATCGTCCTACACTACCAAAACGTAACATCTAGATAATTTTTACTCACACTTTTCTCACACTCACACGGCTAAAATAGCACTTGCACTCGTAGGCACATTACTTCTTTTACGAGATCATGAATCATGGCTGTATTTCATTGATTTGTACCACTATCAGGGCTTCCGACGAATAAAAAACACAATAATTAATTATTGACAATTTGACATATTATCTTTTTAAATCTTGGACCATTAAAACTCTTTATGAAAAGAGTTTTAGGTTTCATTTGTAAACAAAAAATCCTACCTACACGTTAAGTTTTATCAAAATTACATTTAAAGCTGGCATCATACATGTTGTTGCTAGATATTCGTGTCATAGAAGAAAGAGAAAAATAGGATCGCTTTGTAAGAAGAGGTCGACGTGATTACACTCTGTGGTAAAAAACCTTAAAAGAAAAAGGCCACTAAAGCCGGCTACTCACACACCTGCTGCAGGGGCAATATGGGAATTGGACCCTTGATTGCCTCCTTAATTGTGATGTGTGTAGGCAAGCAGGAGCAATTTTTAGATTGGGCCTGCGGCAGGGCGGCAGGGGCGCAAGACCTTCCTAGCTCCCTAGATTGTGTCTACCGCCCTGCAAGGTTGCTGCGTGTGTAGTAGGATTGGGGCAATTCCAGTCAGTTCATTGGTGACAACCGAGCGGATTGGACAAAAATGGAAAAAATGGTGTTACCATAGCCAGGAGCTCTTCAAAAGAATCAATATCCATTCGCAAAAAGTTTCTAAGATCATCTACTTCCAATTCTTTCATAATATTCATGTGGCACAATTTGCTTCGTTTCTGCAACCAATTCTTCACCCAATATCTTCTCTTCCTTTTTTTTTTGGTAGCACCACAGAAAGTGCCAAGGCGATACCAATCCTCTGGTGTTTCGACAATACAGGAGGCTTTCTCGTGGACGTGCGTTCAGCGGGACTATCAGTTACACACTGAACGGCAGGCTAGTGTGTAGAGAACAGCCTAAAATTGGTCCAACCGCCGTGCGACCGGTATTGCCCCTGCAGCAGGTGTGTGAGTAGCCGGCTTAAGGAACACCCAGAAAATATAAAACGTGGACTACAATCACAATCAGTCAAGGAAGCGATGTCACAAGCGAAGCGATGTTTGGTTTGGGGTTTGTTTTGTTTACTTGCATGTGATGTGACTTCACATCACACTCACAGGTTATAAAGTATTTCTAACATCACATAGCGTTTTTGCCACAGATTAAATTTCAAAAAAAATCCTTATTATTTCGTGTAATTTCCAAAAAAATAGACATAATTTAATGTGAAATAAAGTGAAATACGTTATTTTACGCTAGTATCAGATAGGATGACCACAATTTGTAGTATATTTTCAATGTTGTCAAATAGCCTATTATAATCAATTATGCGACGACCTTTATATCCATCGACAAAATGTTTTGCACTTGGACTTTTGGCTACTGCCACAAATACCATGCGGATCAAAAGGAAAGAACCAGCAGCCAGCAGCGCTTTCTCCCCGTCTGGTTGCCCTGAAAATCAGCGCGTGCAGCGTCACGGCATGTCTGACACTATGATGCTGAGTAGCACCCAATTTGGTGCATTATTATTTTATAAAATAGTTTTAAGGTTTTGTTTTAAATTATTTTCTCACTGTATTTAATTTGATTATTATTTTTCTGTGGTTTGCACCAATAAACGATTTTCTTTTTCTCCTTTTTTTTCTTCAATACGGAGAGCAATAATCGGATCGTTCAATCCGTCTATTTGAACTTTGAGAAGTCTATGAATTTATGGCTGTCATTAGATGTCAGTGTTAAATTATGTTATTTTCAATATTCACGTCTTCAATATTTTTGCTGTAAATCAGTTATATGGGCTACTTTAGAGCAGAAAACAATGGTAAATGGTTAGATCTCGACAGTAAAAGACGGACGATATGATCAGTCTCGGCAAAACATGAACAAGAGACCTAGTGATTTCACATTTAAAACCAATTAGTGTTCAAATTGCAAAAACGAAAATACAGTAAGTTGCACTAAAATTACTCATTTATTTTTATTATAATGCTACCTTGATTTTTGTTTACATGGAGCGAACTGTTTGTTTACATGGAGCTAACTGTTTGTTTACATACCATGTGACAACGTATGGTCTCAGGTCATTGACCTCGGACATTGAATTTTGACGTAAGATACTACGAACTGTTGGAGTAGTATACTATCAACGTCAAAATGTCAAGGTCGAGATATCGGCTGCGATACATCAAGTAACAAAATGAATATAATTAATCCTTCTTTTTTTTTTACATTAACAGAAACAAAAATGAACCATACCCCCGTGATCAGAATCGTGCCAACTATTACCCCCCCAAATTTCTCCGAAGGTTTTCCAGACACCCTGTATACGTGTGTCGTCTTTCGCTTGCGGCAGCCTACTAGATTGGCCCTTCCGCCGTGGCCGGCGCCTGGAGGTATGTTTTTAATACCTACACGCGGAGTGACACAGGCCTGCCCAAGCTTACTTGCGACGCGAGCTGTATCAGATTTCCATTCTAGTTTCATTCAGCAGCAATGCAAAACTAATCGAACAAATTAAAATCTTTAAATTTCGCTTAATTTAAAAAAAAAAAGTTATAAAAAAAAAGTTATAAAACTTTTAATCTGCGATATTCCAAGTAGATAATTATTCGATTTGGGCTTACAACCTGCATAATGCCAAACTCTTTATTTAAAAAAAAAACTGTCCTAAAACTCTTCGAACTTCGTTCGAAATTTAAAAATAATTTTGTTCCTCATTTATTTGTTTATTGTCACATTTGAACCCAATCTTACTGTTTATTCGGTGTGTGGTTAAATCTAATTACTTACTTTTGTGATTTGTCGTTTATGTTTGATGTTTTTCGGACTAACTGTTTTTGCTCGTATTTCGGACTCTGATTTGCTTAACGATTTGGCCTTTGTGACAATTGTGACTGTGGATTAAATCACAAAAGTAAGTAATTAAATTTAACCACACACCAGTCGAACGAAGTTACCGAAATTTAAAGATTTTTAGCTCAAATTAATTAATTAAGTTCGACTGGTGTGTAGTTAAATTTAATTACTTACTTTTGTGATTTAATCCACAGTCACAATTGTAAGTAATTAGATTTAACCACACCGAATAAACAGTAAGATTGGGTTCAAATGTGACAATAAACAAATAAATGAGGAACAAAATTATTTTTAAATTTCGAACGAAGTTCGAAGAGTTTTAGGACAGTTTTTTTTTTAAATAAAGAGTTTGGCATTATGCAGGTTGTAAGCCCAAATCGAATAATTATCTACTTGGAATATCGCAAATTAAAAGTTTTATAACTTTTTTTTTATAACTTTTTTTTTATAAATTAAGCGAAATTTAAAGATTTTAATTTGTTCGATTAGTTTTGCATTGCTGCTGAATGAAACTAGAATGGAATTCTGATACAGCTCGCGTCGCAAGTAAGCTTGGGTGGCGGCAGTACTGGCTTAACGTGAATTGCGGTGTATTTTACGCTTTTCTTTAAAAAAAATATTTATTAGTGTTTTGATGATAAAGTATTTATCATTTTTAAATGCCCATTAAACGAGCATGTTTTTAATCTAATCGGCTAACCAGTGGTCATGTATTTTTTTTTCACCAGGAGGGGCTAAAGTTTTACCAAAATAAAACGGAAGAGACAAATTTTAAATTTAATTTAAAAAATAAAAAAAACTACAATAGTTACTTTTCAATGGTTTTTACCATTTGATAACACAACTATTCAAGATTGTTTTGCAATAAAATAAAAATTAAAAAATAATAAATTCCGAATACCACAGATCAAAAACTCAGAGCGGGTGTACATTTTTCTAAAAATCAGAAAAATTCAAATATCTCGAAAACCGTGCGACTTTTACGAAGGCGATTTTTCCATGTTAGGTAGGTGGCTTGCTCACCTACCTCCCCCTTAAGTTTGACGTGGTACTTACGGGACACCCTGTATAGTTCAAATTTGCCTTTAAATTAATTAAATACTGGTTATGAAAATCTGGTTTGTATACCATAATGTGCTTTTTTAGGCACAATATTTTGCAACATTGATTATATTATTGCAAGTCCTTCAATATTTTCATACTACGGTGATTGGTAAATGTACGGTAATCAGGGCCCGTATTACGGCCTGGCCACGACATGGCACGCCTGCGGTAGCGGCGGCGGCGAGCGAATAGCGAATGTTATAAAATAAGGCGAAAGTTCGAGAGAGGCCGCGACCCGCCGCTGCCAGCGGCGCCTCGCGCGAGTTTTCTCGAGCGGCCAGCGGCGCCGGGCGCGAGGAACGCGGCCACCACTTACAGCGGCGCGAGCGCTCTTAGCGGCGGGACGCATCGCATTTTTTTTATAACATTTGTGCGTAATAATGGACACCGAAGTGTTTATCACAGAAATTTTAAAAAGGCCTGCAATTTGGACCGCGAAACATCCTAAACATAAGTTGCGGCAGGTAATAAAAAGGTTGTGGGAAGAAATAAAAGAAATGTACAACACTCAAAATTCACCTAACGTATAATGGCGTCTATTCAGTTCGTGCACACCTTCTCTTATATTTAAAATATCTCCCTTGAAATATGAGCTGCTTTCGAGGCACTGAACAGCCAATATTGACAAACACATATATTTTTTTTAACTCTTGAGTACGTCCCATTCGCTCGAAGCCGCTAACGCTACTGCGAAGTCGTGGCAGGCTCGCCGCGCCGCTCTACCTTGCCGCGCCGCCCGCCGCACCGCTTGCCGCTTAAGACCAATGTCGTGGCCAGGCCGTTACGGTCGCCTTTATCGCGGTCGATAAAGCATACATCACTCTCGCACTAACATAACGGTCAGAAAGTGGCAGTTGTCTTATCCACGTCCATCTGCATCGATAAACACGACCATAATAGGCCCGCAGCACTACGGCACTTGAAATAATAGACATTTTCCTAAAAATATCAAAAACTTAAAGTTGTAAGAATACTGCAAAATTGTTGTACACAGAGGCTTTAGAGGTATTTGCTAGTGTTTAATGGCAGCTTATTACACTCAGACCATCCAGATATCCTGTCCAAATCTTTCTGAAGTTGATGGGAGTCTGCTGGAGAGCTGATTACTTTAGATATTTTTAAGTCATCATCAAAAATGAGAAACACGAGTGGCGGATCACTTCAGCCATGCCATTAATAAACACTAAAAAATATGTGGGGCCCAACAAGTAACTTTTGAGACCTGGCAGAAGGGTAACTTAAAAACCAATTAAGAATTTTACCATGAACACCAAAGGCACTTAATTTATAAATTGATATACCATTGAGGCGGACTCGATCTTTACCGCAGCACTAGACGCGGCAGCCATCTTACAATGCTTAGCAACCGACTCGTGCGCCTAGCAACGAGCGCGCGCGCCGCCCATCACCAACCCCGCTCCAGCAAAACGGCCACAGCGCTTGGTCACGTCCCTCTCTCCGCCGTTCCCCGCGTTCGTTTCTTGTTACACTTTCTTAGTGATACATTATAATAAATAACTGTTCGTTCGTTACTAACTATGTGTACATAAATTAAAATACTTTATATATCGTGTACAAGTGGGTACCATTTATCCTGTTTTCAAAACCCACACCATGATCAACTCGGTCGAATGCCTGGAATCTGTAGTGGTGAATAGGCAATAAAACATAATCGGCATTAATTTAGTTGATGTTTATTTATGTATCGATCTACAAATACAATTTTTGTACAAGGGTAATTAATTATCTTTAAAACTTTTTGGCGAATTTTTGCCCTAACACTCATTATACATCTGTTGGTTAAATGTAAGTTCCTACTAAATTATCTATATCTTGAATAAAAAAAAAACGATTAAATAACTTCTAAATTTTAAATAATATTGTCGGCATTTTATACCATTTTTTAGCTTTAACAGTTTCTTTTATAACATTTAGAAGAATAACAATAAAATATTATGAGCAAAACATGAATGCATTAGACCAAAACAACAAGCTCGCCAATTAAATAAGTACTAACCTCTTACCTATATAATCATTGGCAAAAAAATATGGCCACCAAGTACCTTAATACCTAACCAAGTAAACATTCACTACTAAGCACATGTACAAGTAATTGAATCAATCATTGATCTAGAGGAAACACATTGCTAAGAAGGTATCCAGAAGAAATTAGAAAAAATTAACAATATTAAAAATATTATTTTACAATTTTATACTTCTAAACATGTTCCTAAGACAGGTTCTAAAAGTAGGGGAGTACAGTATTAGCGCCATAAACATTACTTGTTGTTTCGTTCGCTGGATAACACCGACGCGACGCGTCCCCGACAGTGCATCTGACTCGCTGCTTCATGCATTCGCATTACTTACAGTTACGTTGTCGTTAATCCACAACACGTAGGTATACGTTTTGCTAAAATACTCAACTTACGGAGAAGAATTCTTAACCGCTGACCATCGAATTAGAGCACTATAATTAGATATGACATCTAAAGTATCGTATTAATAACTAGTCCTTTGTTTGTATCATTACAAGTGGCTAGTTGTCGCACCTAGGCGAGAGCCGCCTCCCAGGCGTTTGTGCTGCGGGTCCACACAGACCAAAACTTTTTGAAAGTTACAATTTTTAAATGGGTGTTGTCCATTTGCTGCTGTTTTGTCGCAGTAACGTTTAACATCACTGACTTTTATACTCTCATCACAATTTTTACACTACTGTACGATATAAGGTTCATTATCTTAACTAGAATTTTGAAGTCATTATTCGTTTGATCGATTTTCTTTCTGTCACGCTACATAAGTTATGTTTTGGCGTGATTTGTTAAGGTAGAGATAGTGCCAAGCGTGACGCAGGCTATACTTATTCATATTTCGATAAATTGGTTAATTTATTACAGAGGGAATAAGGGAAATGAAAACTATAAAATTACGACATTGTTTTTGTCCATTCACATACAAATTATTGAATACCAACCGAATAGGTACGTTAAGATTTGTAAGTAAAAAAAATTGCTCCTCACGTTTTTGAATGCCGCCTGAAAGAGGTTTTAGAGTGAACATGCAAGCACATTACACTGTGGTACAGAGGGTTATGGTTTCACACATTGCTTCACAGATGTTGGACCGTAGCGTAAAGCGCGGCCTGAAAGTCTTATCGATAGCTCTTATTCACGTGGACCCCTCATATAAATATAATACTAATAAACTATTGCCTATTGATTTGTACAACAAACAACCACTCTTCGATTAAAAAAAATACCTTATAAGTGTTTTCATGAAATCGAAGAGTGGTTTTTTTGTACAAATGAATACGCAATAGTTTATTAGAACAAAATAATTAGATTAATGAGGTCCCCACTGTACAGTCGTATATAAAGCTTGTCCCAGAAAAAAATGTAGCTCATTATTAGATGGGGTTGTGTATCAGGATGAAATCTAAAGAGGTTTGAAAACTATGTTTCCCGTTAGGATGCTCTATAATGCATAAATAAAAAAATAAA
The DNA here is from genome assembly GCA_927399475.2 of Acleris emargana. NCBI lineage: Eukaryota > Metazoa > Arthropoda > Insecta > Lepidoptera > Tortricidae > Acleris > Acleris emargana. The sequence goes on from OV656835.1 coordinate 31,507,668, forward strand.
AAAAAGTTGTCAGTACTAGATGTTCAACGATGTCGTCGGTGCAAGAAAAGTTACACGATTTTTTTTTGTACAAATATGTTCAATATAAAGGCATCTCTGCGAAGAAAGTGGCATCGGAGCTGAAAACGTTACAAGAACCGTTCAAAGGGTTTTAAAACGGTTCAGGGAGACAGGTGGTATACGGCGATGGCCTGGAAGTGGACGTAAACCAGGGTTTGTAAACCAGAATATCGAGAAGAAGATTATAACAGCTTTACAGAAAAAACTACCCTCTCTGTACGAGACTTGGCCAAGAAGTTTTAAACCTCGAAATCTACAGTGCAACGAGTGAAGAAAAATTGTTTTATAACAACGTTTAAACAAACTAAAGTGCCCAACAGAAATGCAAAACAGTCAAAAGAGTCTAAAACGAGATCTAGAAAACTTTATTCAAAAATGACTAAGAAAAAATATTGTACAGTTATGGATGACGAAACTTACTGCAAACTTGAATTCAAATGATTTCCAGGACACCACTATTATTCTGGGACCGACAGAAAAGTAGTAAATGAAGAGTATAAGGTTATCAAAATGGATAAATTTGCAAATAAAGTTCTCGTGTGGCAGGCGATCTGTTCATGTGGCAAACGCAGTACACCATATTTTGCTAATGGAACCATAAATGGTGATATATACCCGAATGAGTGCCTCAAAAAACGATTGTGCCATTCATTAAGAGGCATACTTCACCTGCCCTGTTTTAGCCTGATTTGGCCACGTGTCACTACACGAAGGAAGCAATAGAGTGGTACAAAGCAAATAATGACGATTTTGTTGAAAGAACTCTCAATCCCCCCAACTGCCCGGAGTTACGACCCATTGAAAAATATTGGGCTCGTGTGAAACAGAAGCTTTTAAAAACATAAAAGTAATGCCACTTCAGTTCAAGACTTCAAGCGGAAGTGGAATGAAGCTTCCAAACTGATCACCGATGACGATGTACAAACTTTGATGGCAGGGGTCAAGGGAAAATTAAGAAGTTTCTGGATGAACTAATCCTAAACTGGTCTTTATGCGTAAACTAGCTGACCCGGCAAACGTTGTTTTGCCTTATAAATTAAAAATGAAAAATAGATAGTAGCCGATTCTCAGATCTACTGAATATGCATATAAAATTTCATAAGAATCGGTCAAGCTGTTTCGGAGGAGTACGGTAACTAACATTGTGACATGGAAATTTTATATATTAGATAATAATATTTTAAGGAATATCAAATAAAACGGTATCCGAAAATTTGGTGAATTTTAATATTTAATAAGGATTTTTTTAAAGTTTATAAGCGACATTTTTTACTGGGACTAGCTTTATATGAATTATATGTGAACTATTTAGTACTTTGTCTCTTTAATCGCTCTGACAATTAATATACGGCAATTTAAACAGGACATTAAATAGACAAGGTACTAATGCGTACACATACTTATGAACTCGATTGTACATCTGGCGTATGCTCGGCGCGTCTTAACAAAAAAATCGGCAAACCACTGTAAGCATTCTGCAGTTTACACGGGCGAACCAGAGTAGAGCTTTCTGAATTCCATGTCTAACACTTGCGTTTATCAACATCATCATGTCAGCCGAGACACGCCTGCTGCTGGACGAGTGGACATATTATTATGACTTCCCTAAAAATGTCCATCGTGATTGAACCCGTGCTCCTCGCATCCAACTAATTACTGCAACTCTTATCAGATTACCGGGCCACCTTGTCGGAGCCCTGCCACCAATGCGCTCTGGGTTATTGAAAAAAATTCAACACTTTTAAAAAGCTATTCCAAGAGATAGAGACTTAATAAGACATTACCGATAAGTATGATAGTACAAAAAATAATGTCTTGCTTTCTCTACTAGCTTATCTATTGGTACGGAAGCTAATTGCGAAAACGAGATAAATAGGAATATCCCGACGAAATGCGATATCGTACGATTTTTTACTATCTTCTGTAAACGGGTTTAATTTGAATTTGTAATACATCATACATTTTGCGTAGTTTGACGTTACTAATTATATTATGAGAATGAGTAAAATGTAGCAATCTCAGCTGTTTCGGGGCCGGTTAGACGATCAACCTTTAATAAATAATTGCTGTCTTGCTCTTACTGCGTCACACATAGTACCTGTGAAAATGATGCCTGTCGAACCAGCGCAGCGGCCCTTTACGGTAACTCGGGGCGCCCCCTTTTAAAAAAAAAACACAGCGTTTGCACAACACAGATACCAATTTACCCTTTCTTGTAATTGTCAACCTCGAAGGACTAGATTCCAAACTACGAGCATCTTTGTCCTGTTTCACTAAAATATGCATTACTTATGTACCTAATAGCTATGTACGAGCATTTATTTATACAGCTGCCTTCCGCTTTCTAACTGGAGAGCAACAAACATTTACACATTAATCAATTAAAACCTACCTAGTTTATATTATTGCCTCTGGCTATGGCGCGAGGAAATCTTTGAAGTTATTGCTTACTGTTCCAAGAAATTAGTTAGGAGATCAGGTGGGGCCCGTTTCTCAAAAAGTGTTAGGCTAATAATAAGTAAGTATTAGTGTCTTGTCTCATTTTTTAGTGGTTGCTTTGAGACAAAACACTAATATTATTAGACTAACACTCGTACTTAATTGATCGCTGACCTAGCAGAGTTGTATTGGCTTCATTACTTTAAAATATTACCTTAACTTGAGATGCTCTACTCATTAGATCAAGTCTTCAAACACTGCGTTAGCCCTGATGCAGTAATCTAATATATAAAGAGCGTAACGCATACTGATTGCATAATTATACCTTAAACTTCTATATATGAACCAGAGGCACGCTTTAACACTTTAGATCGATGTAGACAAAATATATTCTATGTTTTCAATTCAGTGGATTTCAATACTTGGTCTACCTTTTGGTCTTTTACTTGTGCGATATCGTTTTAACGGTTGTATATTTCGTTTTGTTATTTTTCTGACACAGCTGGTCAACCGTTGCACAAAAGGCAACGCCGGCGTGGCATCGATGGACCACATCGGGACACATTCATTATACATATATTTAACAATAAGTAACTATCCATCTACTATCTATCTCGGTATCTATAAGCCATACCTAATAAATTTAATTCCATGACCATCGATATAAAACAGGGCCTCTATTCTACTGCGTACAACCAAATTGCCTTTGACATGTCATCGCGTTGTTTTCAACTCGGCCGCCACAACAGCAATATAGGTTTACCTGAGAGTTTTACCCAGAATAATAGAGGCCTTGCCCCCTTTTTCACCATACTGACAATGGCAGGAGACATGTTAGTGTGGGTACATGGAGCAGCTTACATGAAACCCAGAGGTGAATCAGGGAGTTAACTTTGCTATGCATACCGAATTGTCACGTGTCACTGTCAAGATGGCGAAATAGGGGGCAGGTCTTATAGTTAACAATATCATAGAAAATCGAGGGCCTTCCCACAATTTTGTCCGACCAGCTCAAATGCTTTTTACCCGTATCTAAAATTATTTTTTTGTTAAGTTCTCAACTTAACCTAATAATAATGTATAAGTATCTAATATTTATATAGTGACTAGTTATTAACATATTTAACTAATTTAAATATAGGCCGTCTGCGGAAATCAAAAGTAAATGAATATTTAGTTAAATCTGTAGGGATTTAATAAGGCTTTACAAAAGGTGGACCATAGAATTTACTTGAGAACAAGGTGTAAACATAAACAAGACAAAATTGCGCACAATTTGTGCTTACATGTTTATTTATGTCTTCAGATAAAAACTTACGAGAGATGGAAGAAATCTTTTGCAACAAAATATCGAATGGGAACTTTGAACCAGTTACGGTTATTGGAATGGGCTAATATGTTAATATATCGTAAGATGCATTAGTATAATATACATTTTGGCATATTGATATATATTCCATGTGTGACGCCCTGACTGACTAGACTCCTCAGGCGTCGCCAGGCGGTAGGTATTTAACGTGCCGAGCGCGCCGGGAGCCTGGAGTTTCGCTTCTACGTAGATTTTATTTATTCTTATGCCCTAAAATGCGAGTAAATAATAAATTATTTAAAAATGGATCAATTTTGACCCCTTCAATTCAAGATGGCGGCTCACACCTCTACCTCCCAAGGTCGGAAACTTGGATTTTTATTAGGACCCTACTTACTTAACATACATACATACCTTCATATGCCTGTAATCCCAGAGTGGGGTAGGCAGAGCTACAGAATTACCTACAACTTTAAAAACTTAACAATAAAGATCAAAAAAATCTATGCTCCAATTTTTGTAAACCAGAAACCCCTAAGGACTGGACTAGAATACGATCCGTCCTAATAATTAAAAAATGTCGCTTCGGGGTTTCATAAAATGGAAAATCACCTTTTTTCAAAGACACAATTCACCGCAATACCGGGTCTTGCTTTTATATTCCTGGTGAATTATAATTAAATAGATAAGCTACTATTATAACTTGAAAAATCCTCAATTGTATCTACAAGCTTATTCTTCTCCTTGGATTACATTTAATTAATTGAACTGATGACTTCCCTTTGTCCACACAACGAAAATCTCATCGTATAATTTTGTTTTTTTTTATGCAACAATATTTGACAAATAACAACCGAGTAAAATGCCACCATAAGCCGACGTGGATACAGGCGTTCTCCACCTCTCGGTCGGTTCTGTGCCTACCGCATGACAATTACCTATGTATGTATAGGTATAGGTATTAAGTTTTGATTACACGGTTTCAACTTTTTTTATCTCCAATTAAATCTCTCACGACCGTCATTTCATTCTCTACCCTTACGAAACTTTACGACATTTAAAGTACACAATGCACTAACGATAATGTGACATTCATTACAACTTTTAATAATAAATATAATACTGAAAATAAGACTTTGGCACTCTTTTCTTTATCTACAACGCTATTTGTTTCTATCTCCGTTAATTCCGTTGTCAGATACCTACTTGTATCTGGCATCAGACATCGTTTTAGCTAAGGCCGAATACATCGGTACGGCACACATAGACGGAAACGTGTATTCTGTTCAAATGTACCTATGAGTAGGTACATCAGAAAATACTGAAAGAAGTATGCGCAGATCGCGGTTGAAGTATGAGACGATTATGCAGTGAGCGGAAAAGATAGCGCTAATTTGCCCTAATTTCAACAAGTTTAGGAAAATAACCATCCCCTCGGGGGTTAAAATTTACCACTAACGCTAAAGTGAGGTAAATAATATTGCTGCAAGATAAATGTATTTCTAATTCACCCACGAGTGAGCTGTATTAATTAACCTTTCGATCGAATGGGAAATTCACATTAGCTATCTATTCCCATCGCTGACTTATGACTAAACCCTATATTCAAACCGCAGACAGATAGGCTTACTTCGGATTAAAATTTGACACATTTCGTATGGGCAAATGTCAATTTTTACCCGAAGGAATCCTTATCTATCCGCAGTTTGAATATAGGGTTCGGCCGTTACAATATAATGATGGCCGACGCCGTATGTTTCCCGCTAAGTAGTTCACAGCGAAACACATGCGCCATCGCCATTAAGCTGTTGTAGCCGGTACGTGCCAACTAAAGGAAATGTAAATACAACGCGTAATAAGCATTATTATTTTTTACACTAAATATCATTTGAAAAGTATGAAACACCTATTTTGTCAATAATTTCATTATCACAAAGTATACAGGGTTTTATATCACCTCTATCGAGTCGGCAGTGTCGGCTATTACGAAACTATTAAAATAAAATGACAATAATATTGTCAGCCTCCAAATAAAATATATTTCTATTCGTAGTTCATCTAGTATATTGGTGGTTATCGTTAGAACTACATTAGGCTGTAGCTTTTTTGTACGTATGATTTATCAGTTACAAACTACATGTAGAGACCGCATTGCGATCGCGTAATCGTCACCATTCCGAGATTAACTGTGCTTACAAATATCGCACACATTTTTAGCTATGTATGTTGGGGCCACGTGGCAGTGGCCGACAGGGATGCGGAGGTCGGTCGTCGCGCGGCCTCACGGCGCCGGCGCCGCGCCAGCTCCGGGCGCGCGCACCTCGGCCAGGACTGCACTCGGCTGCGGCTGGACGCTGATTCGGACTTCGCCTGTAGGGCCCACCACGATTTTCACCTGAAATTACAAGGTTTTTGTACTTAGTAACATTTTTTTCGTGAAATCTTCTTTGCGTACTGTGCAAAGAAGGTTTTCTTTGGAAAATATACAAATGACGGACTTAAAGCGTCCACGTAATGGACTACAAGAGTAATGGTTCTGAAGACAAATTAAACAGGTTTAATTGGGTTATGTAATATATTAAGGGGACTACAACTAACTACGATCGGAATGAAGAATAAAATATTTCCGAGCGCATAATGCGCGCGTGTCAATATATATTATTTCACTTGTATAGGTACATAGGAAAAAATGTATTTTAATTGCGATTTCCCACCTGTTTCCTTCAAAAACTATTACAATCTAGCCTTAAGGGCTAATAAGTAATTTTCTTATATGTTAAATTGTTAATTCAACTAAGCTCAAAATGTATCCATTAACACTTTTCTTACTGTCTCTATTATAGTAGAGGGGCCCAAGGGGGGATTTCGGGATTTACTCGAGCGCGGCAGATTAACATAAGGGGGCATCCTTGTAGCCTGTTCGGTAGCTCCAGCATATATGAGCACTTTATCCTGTAACATGCATCCAGGATAACCAATCAGAATAGAAAAAAAATCGAGTTCGTCAGATTAAGGTAGGTAGGTTAATTTTGTACATTTTGCCGTGTGGTTGCCGGCTTAGAATTGTGCCACTCCACGTCTTCCCGTGGAAGTCGTAAGAGGCGACTAAGGGAATAAAGGCTTGTAGTACTGTTAGGCGATGGGCTTGTTACCTGTCACTAATATACACTGTCACAGATAACAGAATACAAGTACAGATACCCAATCTCATACAGCAAAAGCGTGCCGTCCTAAGGTAGACAATTCGGTAGGCAATTTTAGTCCCGTAGTTACACCAGTAGATGCCGTATCTGAGCCACCACTGGATGCTGGCAGCCTACCTAATAGTTTTAGTAACGTATCACCAGATGGCATTGACTTCAAGAATGAGACGTCAAGAAAATTGTTGACTTAAAATTAATATGTAATGGCTATAATCCTACCGGTGACATTGTGTTAGCTTTTATTAATTAATAGGAACATCTGCCCTGATTAATGATGTCCAGGACAAATAGGAATGTTTTAATGACATGTTTGGGAAGTTTTTTGCTGACAATAAATAAAAGCAATAGGTAGAAATAACTGGTTTATTAGGTTTAAAGAATTAATTTTACATTTCACTTACAATGAGAATTAAGAATAAGTTAAAAATAGTTTGGTGAGCGTATTTAAGCGTGCGTATTTACATAAAAAGGAAATATCGCCTTCAACTTCAACTTTATCCGAATCCAACGAAACAAAGTTATACACTCGGCCTCAAAAAAATCGCACCTTTTGGTATGTTGACTTCAAGCAGCTATAAACCCTATTTAATCTAAGATAAGGTATGAGTGTGGGGCCTCATTTTAAAGGTTATTGAATCCTTTAATTAATAAAAATGTGATAATGATTACTAAGCTTAAAAAAAATCGTTTTTCATGAAAAGAGGAAAAACATTTATTCACGCCAAAATTACACAATCTAAAAACATAACAAAATTAAAAAATACAGTTAAACAAATTCTTAAAACTAAACTTAAAACCTAGGGTTACCTCCCCTAGCCCTAATTACAGCCTCCATGCGATCCTTCGTTGACCTCACCAACGTCACGATGCGTTCTTGAGAAATGTCACTCCACTCCTCGACGACGGCGTCCCGAAGCTGTTCAAGGGTGGCAGGGGCAGTATCACGAGACCGCACCCGGCGTTTCAGATCATCCCAAATGTGCTCTATGGGGTTCAGGTCAGGACTTCTCGCTGGCCACTGCATCACGGGGATCCCAACCTGATCCAGATAGTCCCGAACAATCAACGCCGTATGAGAGCGGGCGTTGTCGTGCATGAATGTGAATTCAGGCCCGACAAAACCAGCATACGGGACCGCGTGGTCCTCCAGGATCTCTGTGATGTACCTATGAGCAGTCAGGGACCCCTGGCCACGTCCACCTCCAGTGCGGGAGACGCACACAAGGTCTGTTTTGCCCGATTTTAAAGCTTATTAACTGTGCTTTCAAATGATACTAATATTGGTAGGGTACAATAAATAAGTTAAGAGCTTTATTCGCTTGAAGTCAAAATTTCAAAAGGTGCGATTTTTTTGACGCCGAGTGTAGTTTAAATGTTTGTACACAAACTGTCAGCGCGTTTTGATAATTCAATGGTTAAAGATAGCACGTTGTTCGTTCCGTGTTTGTACTAACATTTTAATACACCGAAACCGCCAAAACAGTATTTTGTAATATTCATTTATATTCGCCAAGACATTATTTTCTCTATTGTTTTTTTTGTTTTTAATATAAAAGAAGTATTTTGAGTATTGATTTTACGCATCAAACAAGAATTTGTAAAAACGAAACGCGTGGGGTCTGTGAGTGCATAGTAGCACAGTATATAAATAAACCAGTAAAGAAGCTACGAAAAAATGCTAAGAGGATTTGGCGGTGCTGTCAGCCGCGTGTGTCGCGTCGAGACGAATGGGCTCCTTCGCATTTTACGTTCGTTCTTGAGAAAGATGCCACAAAAGTATTGCGTGGTATATACGGTTGTTTGAATTCGGCTTCTTCAAACCCGGAACTTTCATTTTTTAAACTCTCTGCTGGTGTTGAAAGGTAAGAATAAATAAAATATTTTTAAATAAAATGCTTTTTATAATACGATGACGTGTTGCAAAAGTAAAAATATAAAAATCGTTTAATTTCCCAGCGAAAATTCGAGAGAACTCGGGAGATTTTAGTCGAAATAAAACAACTCTATTTTACACTTATTACTTTAATTTACAAACTATTAAATTATTAAACGATATAAAATAATAAACATCTCTGCAATATTTGAACATTGAGTGTTTTTTTTTAAATATTTTTCTCGACCGTGGATAGGTCCTTCTTTGAGTGTCTACCTTTGGTGTTCTCGTCTTAAAAATACTGTTTTAATTTGTTACTTTGGTTCGAAATGTAGAAATTCGGGAAACGGGGTCGCTAAATCGTGATATCGGGAGGGAAGAGCCGAAATCGGTAGATCTCCCGACGAATCGGGAACTTTTGCAACACGTCTGACATTTTGTTTATTAGGTTATGAAATATGTCAAATAAGCATACTTCCTCTCGAATTTAGAAAAAGAAGAAACCGCCGCCATGTTACACTTTGTGTTGTTCTACCTATTCCTTCCAAAATCGAAATCTGGGGATCTGTGTGGTCTCTGACAGTGATTTCGTTGGCAGCATGAGAAAAAGTAGCCGCCATCTTGAACTCTTTAGTTAATCAACCGATTGCTTCCAAAATCGATATCTGGGGATGTGTATGGTCTCCAACAACTAATCTGTTGGCGGAATGAGAAAAAGTAGCCGCCATCTTGATTTTTTTTATTATTCGACAGGCTGCTTCCAAAATCGATATCTGGAGATCTGTGTGGTCCTAACTCTCGAAATCGATACTTGAATTAGCCTGTCGAATAATAAAAAAGTTCAAGATGGCGGCTACTTTTTCTCATTCTGCCAACAAATTCGTTGTCGGAGACCACGCACATCCCCAGATATCGATTTTGGAAGCAATCGGTTGAATAAATAAAAAAATAAATATGGCCTCTACTTTTTCTCAATCTGTCAACAGATAAGTTGTCGGAGACCATACACATCCCCATATATCGCTTTTGGAAGCAATCGGTTGAATAACTAAAAAGTTCAAGATGGCGGCTACTTTTTCTCAATCTGCAACGGATTTGTTGTCGCAGATCACACGTATCGATTTTGCACTAACTAGCTGAGATACAATAAACAAGTTTTTTTTTCAATTTTACAAAATGTCAGTGGACAACCCTTACGCTCAATTGGAGCGTAGGTATTTATCTTGAAAAGTAGGCCTAGTTTCTTTACTGGTTTATTTATATACTGTGATAGTAGTTTCTCGATCCGTGATGGCACCATCTAGTGACAGTACCTAATAAGGCGTAGCAAGCTTGAAAACTTATAAGATTTTTATGAGTTAGATGGAGTTAATATAAAATTTATTGCATTTATTAAACTTGTAAAATATACCCTACTTTATGTAGAGAAGGATGTTTTTGATGTAATTAAGGTACGTTGAATTTATTAAGGTGCAAAAATCATTCAATCTTCACGATTACTGATTCAAATGTTTCGCTCGATACCTGTGGCGCCATCTATGAGTTAATTAAAGTAATAATTATACGTTGTTCGAGTTGGGAGGCCATGACACTGTTAAACATCTTAGCCTAATTGTGCAAATTGTGGTTACAGAGTTATCAACAAGTTTTTAGAGTTGTTGGCAATTCTGTAGCTCTGCCTACCCCACTCTGGAAATGAAGGCGTGAAGGTATGTATGTATGTATGTAATTTTGTACATGCAAAAAAGTAAAGGTACATATATTTCAATAATCTGGTGATTTGAGCGTGACGCAAGGGGGTGGGAGGGTCACAAATTCGCAAAAAAAGTGACCTTGACTTTCTCGAGCGTGGTCATTTTATTTTTATTTTGACGGAAATAATTCAAGGATGACGGAAAATATATATTCTGATGATTTCCATAAGCTGAAGTATCAAAAATTATCTGCAGTGTAGCTGCAGTAAAGCATGTATTCCCCACTCCACGTTTCTTTTTCCCTTTCACTCTTTCTCTATCTCTCACTCTCTCACACCGACCCCACATTACTTCCCGTTGCCATATTCTATTTGTATTTTTTTTACTTGAAAAAGAAGACCATTTCGTCAGGTAAAGAAAACACAGACACTGTAGACACTTCCTCTATCGCTGAAGGGATATTACATATTATTCAAAATCTAATAGGTCCCCACGACGCTCGAGTAAATCTCCGTTTAGCCTCTTGTTTAAGGGAAGGCATTTTGTTATTGTGTTCTTTATACACGTGTCACTGCACTATTTTTCTCTATATTTGATACACTAAATGAGCTCAAAAGGCTTTTGTCCTTCACACTGTGCCTGTGTTGCCGAGGAGCTGGGTCTCCTCGACTTTCACATGATGATTACGTCTGCGATCGTGAGCGTCTGCATATTTTGATAATAATTTGTCGACAAACTCAATATTAAGGTGAATGTCGTCATTTCTTACAAACCAGGGAGGTTTAAAAATTCTCGTAGTACTTACTGTACTTTATTTTAAAACCGCTGTATTATTAGGATATGCTTTTGGTTGGTACATCACAGCTGAATGCTATATGTCCATATAGGCATTAGGACCTGTTCATACAAGAGTATCTTGTTGTATAGGAAAAGTGAAGAGTTTCTCCCCAGAAGCCAATCTATTCTACTGTACCGTAAATCTAATTTTTGACGTTTCTTTTTGTCGTGTGCTTTCCAATGCAATCTTACTTCAAGTGGCATTCCAAGATATTTTGCTGTATCCTCATGCGGCACTGCTGGTAAAATATATATGAACTGAACTTGACTCTTTAAGTTGGATTTGCCAGCGTTTGATCCAATCATGGAATTTATTAATGGTCATTTGAACCTTTTCTGTTGCCTGGGTGCGATGTGCGAAGGTAGCGATGTTGTGATTATCTGTTTTTGGAATATCGCAGGCGTACAGTAGATACAGGATCAGACCTACTATACTTCCCTGTGGAGCTCCAGCGTTTTTTTGTTTGAGTTCTGAATAAGCCTCATCTTGCCTTACTCTGAACACTCGGTTTGATAAATATGTAATAAGTATAAGCAGCAAAAAGGTAGCATTATTTCAAGCTTACATAATAAGAGGCCTTCGTGTCATACTTTGTGAAATTCTTTCTTGAGCTACGTCAAGGAATACGGTTGAGGAAACTTTTTTTATTTTAACGTCCTTTCGACGACGTTGTTTATCATGTGCACATATCCTATGGTGGAATGTTTCTCACGAAATCCAAGTTGATGGTCCGGGATAAGTTCTTGCCATCTAGTATAAGCTTTAGCCTTTTTAATGGTATTTTTTAAATAACTTAGATATTTAAGGCGTTTTTCCAGGTTTAGCTATCATATCAATTCAGCTGCTTTCCAAAAGTCAGGCACGTGTGCAGCATTGAGCAGAGTGATAAGTTTTAGAATAGCTATATGAGGTAGATTGCGCAATTCTTCTCCGGTTATTAGATCATATTCCGGGGCGTTTTTTGGTTTAATCTTTAATTTTATTGCTTAGAACACTTCTTTGGGTGTTGCCAGTTGAATGTAATGCTCGCCATTATTACAATAGTTATTTGTTCAACAAGAGAGCAAAGTTGGTTTTTGCTGCGAGTGATGATTTTGAATCCCGAGTAAGCTAAGGATTCTATTATTGCTCGCTACGCTCGTGATTGTAGGTTAGAATCCTGAGCGTAGCGAGGGATTCAAAGATACGAGACGTAAAAAACTTTGGTCTCGTGTGAGATATACAACTTTTCACCTCAGCAGCGAGAACAACACAGCGTGAAGCTGGTAGGGCCAACGCAGGTCTTCCGTTGTGATCATTTGGTGAATACACGACTAAATAACGACACGATCGCATATGCATCAATCACAAGCATTTTCGCAAAATACTAATAAAATAAAAAGTGGAAAAAATAAACATGAAACAGATAAAACCTGTCACTCAACTTGATAATGCCGTAGTGCAAACACAACTTTATACAGCTTTATGTAGTCTGTGGCTTTAAAAAAAACCTAACTAGGCCTTGTCTATGGCTATTGGCTACAATAATCCCGCTATTTTTGAAATGCGTTCTGAAACTGCCCCCGCGGTTTATGTCACGAAATTAAAGATTGTTAAAACGATAACAAAATTATGTAGATACATGATAAACTTCTTATTTTTCATTAATTTTGTCTTCAAAACATTAAATTAAAAAAAAGATTGTACCTACTGTATAAAATAGTTATAATAAACACATTTCAAACTATAACAGATAGTTTTATTTGCAATTTTACGGTTATGTGTGCATCCGAACGTGCGTTTCTTTTTGGGCCTACTATGTGTGGAATTTGAAAATCGAACTTCGAATCAAGTTGTCCGAACGTGCGTTTCTTTTTGGGCCTACTATGTGTGGAATTTGAAAATCGAACTTCGAATCAAGTTGTTTCTATCTCTCGCTTTTTTCCTATCGAAGTGAAAGTGACAGAACAAAGTGAAGTTCAATTTTTTCGAATGTTGTGAGTAGCCCCAGCACTGCTCACGGCATTTAAAAATAATAATTAAAAAGCTACTTTGCCTCTCGCTCGCAGCAAAATTGAATTTTGCTCACTGTTTTTAAGCAGCAAAACCTGCTTGTTTGAGCTGCTGAGGTGAAAACATAATTTTCCACAAAGGAGTGAGAAATATTTTATTGACAAGGTTGGAAGATATTTTGCAGATACTCAGCAAAGAGTGTACCTTTTTCTGTCTGTGCTTCTATCACTGGTGAGCTACAGTAAATAAGTATTCAAAGAACCGTTGTTAAAATGTTGGATTTCTCTTTTTCGTTTTTTGGTCATGTTATTCAACAGCATTTTGTCGTGAGGAGATCTTGTTTGCTGCCAGCAATAAAATGTTAGCGTTAAGATGCCTAAGCATAGTAGTAAAATACTTAAAATCACCTAGTCCCCGCGTCAGACATTCATGGCGTAGTACACGGGGTTGGGCGGCGGCGCCATCGGCGAGGTGGCCGCGGGCGCAGCGCCCGAGGGCGCGCCTTCAGGGGCGCCGCGCGCCGCGCGCGCCGGCGACCCCGGCGCTGGCTGGTATAGCGGGGCCGCCACCTGGACGCAAACATACAGCCATTAGGGTTTTTATTACCTTTCTTTTACTAGATCTGCTAGTTATCATCTGTACTTTTATAAGGAGAAAATGAAGACGGTATTGAGATTTAAAGTAGTCTCGTATGAAGAAGTCAGGCAATGCGACAAATAATTTCAATGACTCCTCCCTCCACATTGTATATTATGAGAAGATTACGGACTCTAAGGGATAATTTAATGGTCAGAGTCATTTAACCCAATTTTATTGCGTTTCCATTTGTTTTAAGGGTACAATAAAATAATATAAGCCATTTCCGATTACGTGACTGGTTTGACAGTTCACTTTAACGAAAGTGAACCGTTGATTGAGATGCAGCACGGTCGGCAGTTTGGAGTGCCACTGTATCTCGTCAGGTAGGTAAGTAGAAATAATTCAAAAACTATATTGTAGCGCATTTATTTCGATTGTAATTTCTCTTTACAACTTTGCTGTAAAACCCGAAGTCGATATTTATTGGAAACGGAAACTGAAAATACCTCCAAATTTTCGTTGTTTTATGAACATGGCTGAGCCCGCGGTACTACAAAGTCAAAAACTTCGATTTTTAATAAAGACGTGTAGAACATAATTCGAATGTGACGTATAAGTAAACTGCTAAATAAAGTTTAGGTATCCGTCATATTCGAATTATGTATTCATTTAACCATCCATTTTACCAAACTGGAATAAGACTTACCCCGAGATTAGTCCATACTTTGGCGTATTAATCTAGGTATAAGACCTTATTCTCGTTTGGTCGAATCCGCCCTAAGTATAGAGTAAATATTAGTTTTTTGGGTTCCATTCCAAACCAAACAAGTCTACTTGTGGCTGCAGGGAGGGGGCGGGGGGACTCTTAACAAAAATTAGCACAATCAATCAATTAGCTTAATATTTCACAAACGGATCCCTTAACTAATTTGAAGCTTTGTTATTAAGGCGATCATTTGTGATTGACTCGCAGCTTACATGGATGCGCTATATGTTTGCTTCCATAATGTCCTCGCGAGCACGCCGGCACATCACGTACCTTCTCCGAGTAGCATATCATCTGCTTGCCGCCCCCCGGCTGCGGCGCCGGCACCGGCCGGTACCTCGCCGGCGCGGGAATCAGCGTCTGCAAGTGCAACACACGCGTAACTGACTAAGTACTTGCTCTAATGCTAATAGGGTGTTACACCATTTTATTTATACAAGATAAAATGTATGTTTGTATGTTTTTTTAACTACGCGTTTATTTTAATAATGCGATAAAATATAAGAAGAAAATTGCAGCCATGGTCATCGACATTCCATTTATATTCGAAATAGGTACGACTTCCCCTTTATTATTTTACTTTATTTTATTATTTTTATTTGTAAGTTAATCCACTGTAATAAACTAATAAAATAACACATATGAGAAAAAATATATTAAAAGATACGGCTCTTTAAAATTAAGACGGATGGACCGACAAACTTCGGTCGGGGTGCCTTCGGGTACGGAACCCTACAATGGTAAACTATTTGATACACCCTTATATGCGCTGTAAACGCCGTTTGTAAAGGTTACAGTTTCATGCCGCTTAACCTATTGTAGGCAAGCGGTCCCGTTTGACACTGTATGTCGTAGTTCGAATTCGTGTTTTATTGTTCTATACATTAAAATTCAAAAGAAATGTTTAAAATCAATGAATTCAGACTAGAATGGGTTAAAGCAATAAAATAAACATGGTAGAATTTTGATTGCCTGTTAGGAGTTTTAATCCTACCCCTACACAAATGAAAAGTGAATTTGTTGAGAAACGCAGTTTTTTGGCAATAATTCAAAAACGGTACCGTCAACTGCTGCAACTTTGCCAACTAGCTACAACATTACCCGTTTTGTAAAAAAATGATTTTCTACCAAAGCGTTATCTATTTTTTACTACTATTAATGGGAGAAATACTATCATTTACCTGGCAACCCATTTCAAAGAAGAAATATCTGGCAACACTGATAGTTTTGAACTCAGTCGCTGTCAAAGCTTGTAAAACGGACATCTGTATTTTCGGTGTCTCCAAAACTTTTGTTATTACTCAGAAAACACATGCGATAGCTACTTGGTGAGTGTTCATGTGGTAAGTAATAATGGTATTTTTGTTACTTCACGTACTTTTACTTGTAAATGTAATGATTTACAGCTAGAGGATAGGTAATGTTGCAAAGTGTTTCTTAGAACATACATGCTACAAGTTTGCCTAGGGCTAGGGTTGTCACTATTTACTCGATTACGAACAAAAAAGATTGATGACGCGTGCTGATCTTGATATGCGGATATTTGTGTATTGAATATTTGTTTTTATTAGTCATACCTACGTAATTCTCAAATTACGTTATATTTTAGTTAGTTTGCTATAAATGAACTGATGTACATCATGTGTCAACAAATGCTGTTTTGTGTAAGGTCTGTTCATACTTGTCTTATATAGTAAACAACTTTCTAACCTCAAAATGAACCTTTTTAGGCTAAAACCGCATTTAAATGCCAGTACAGTACCTAGGTAGGTACTCTGAACTATTTTGTTTTTCCGTTTGCACAGTGGTTCAGCTTGTATGGAGAAAGTGTCAAAATTCGATATCTCCAAAAGTATAAGTATATTATATATTATACAATTTTATAAATAACGTATTATTATTTGGTCTAATAAGAAACCGAAAATGATATGAATTGAATTTATTTATTTCACCAAAATAAATAAAACAAAATAATTCAAATTATAGCAAAATTCTCTCTATTTGAATCCTTTATAAAAAATACAAATAATGAATATTAATAAAAAAATATATCAAAAAAACAAAATTGAATACATGTTCATTATTTACAATATTAAAACAGTATACGTTTTCTACAAAAATATAGTAATAAAGTTGCTTCGTAACCGTGCTATTAATGGAACATAAAAAATTGCACGTTATGAGTTGTCATCTTAAAAATACTTAAATTAAACTATGTTACAATTAATAATTACTGTTGAATTTACTCTAAACATCTAAAAAACTAAGAACAGAGATGGAAAAAACAGTTTTTTTCTTTCTAAGTAGCTTT
Source organism: Acleris emargana (assembly GCA_927399475.2). NCBI lineage: Eukaryota > Metazoa > Arthropoda > Insecta > Lepidoptera > Tortricidae > Acleris > Acleris emargana. Next base: position 31,524,732 of record OV656835.1, read on the forward strand.
TCTTGACTTGTAATTAGTGGGTCTGACTTTAACAAAAGACGATTTATGAGATCCGTATTTGTCAAGACGCGTGACATCTTCCTCGTGTTATTTAGTCTGAATAATTTTATATTTTTATTTGTGGCCTCGGCAGTTTCTTCTGAAAGCTGTCCTATGGATAAAAATACATGGTCGAAAACTTGAAACCCATGAATAAGGACTTTATGTACAAAAGCCGGTAAATTATACCACGGATATTCATGAACAAGCTGCCGAGCCGTATCTATAGCATAAATCTTAAACCTATCTGAATTTATTTTATAACCATAGTTTAAAAAGTTCAAAATTGTGCCACACCTATCAATGAGATCCTTTTTGATGCCAGTAATTTCAGCTGCAAGAGCGGAATTAATAAAAAACCTACGTGCCGTGTTACCGTCGTTTGATGTACAACTTCCGCCACTACGTGGTTTGTCAACGATCGATCCTAACTTTGTCTTAAGTTCACGTTGAAGTGCCTGCTTTTTTTTAGCTACGAGTTCTTTCTCTTCAGTTGATCGCACTTGCCAATTTTTAACTTTTAATCGATATGATAAGTGTATAAAGTCCGGCGAAATATTTTGTAGAAGTAACTTAAGTACGTGGCTTGATTACTCAGTTTGCGAACCAGGAGCAAGGTGCTACAACTCAAATATATGCATTCTTGCAATTTTGTAAAGAATAAAAGTAACTGAAATGAAAAGGGCATACACCGTGTTTTTTTTGATTTACGATAACTTTAAGGGAACGTTCTTTAGGTCAAATAAAGTTAATTTCCCGAAGACAGATAAATGATAACTCTTACGGTATTAAAGATATTTCATTTTAAAATTTAATCAGTTAATCACGTTGAACTGGTGTAAAAGGCTCTTAATGGTGTGTGTTCGAGTATGTCACGCCAACATTGACATATTTGACACTGATTATCTATTAGTTAACTCCAAAGGTCCTTTTAGAATGACCAAAGATACAAAATTTAATTACTTTGTTCTAAACAGAAAACAATATTTTTTTTGCAATATTTAATTTTTTTATCTACCATGTAGTTTCTACGGATGTACCTAGAAATATGCCGAAGTTATCGTAAATCAAGAAAAACACGGTGTATATTAAGAAGGGTTGTTGATAGTTCTTTACGGGGGAGCAATCTCGTAGCACTGTTACGAGTTCCGTAGAAGGCTTCTGGCCAAGGGTCCGGCAAAAACCGGCCAGTAGACAATATATAATAATAAATTAGCTTTTATGAGCATTCTACTAGATATAGAGTCATCTTTAGATTATTTTAGCAACATAGTTAAAACCTTACGTGAACGTACATAGTACACAAATAGTTTGTTTGCAATTAAGGGTCACGTAGACCTCAAATAATTTAATATTATTATAAAAAAAGGCACGAAATAGTACAGATAATGATAATACATACCTTTGTCAACAACTTCCATAATGGTGTAAAAGATTAATACACAAACGATCCCGAGATATATGTCGTAAACAAACTTTAATGACTTCCTGATAACGCTAATTACGAGTGGCAGATGCGTTCACTTTGAAGGTCCGAAACGTAATGATTATTTCAAATAATTTGCAAATAATTTATAATTTATGGATGTATGGCTACTAGTGAGTAATTAGGCATAGAGAAATTATAGCTGGGCTATACCAACAATCTGGACTTATGGCCTTCTACGGGACCACAGTGGTTTGGCACAACCGTAATTACCCTTAAAAATTTGTATGGAGAAAAACGAGAATTCTATTGGACACGCTACAACATTGTCTACCAGATAGAAAAAATATATATATGGTAGTTTGGTGATTTCCAATGACATCCCGGCATAGATAGAACAGTAATGAATTTAAGAATTCGTCCCTTTTTTAGATACTGCATTTAATATCTCAGATAATCCGCCAGGCAAAGTTGACGTTTTTGGCTACAACTTTACCTGCAACTTTGACAGTTTCTACAAGCCAATTTATAATGATTTGAAGCATTTCGTACTGAAATTCATATGTCTTATGATCTAAAATAACTTAGCAATGCAAAAAAGAGCACAGATAACGTACAATTTTAGAGTTATTTAAAAAAATCATGAATTTCCGTGCAATGTTGCAGCAGTTGACGGTATCTATCATGTTTAAAATAATTTTCGTTGAAAGTATTTACTAAGCGTTACCTTTGTGGTACTTGAGATATTTTTTGGACATACGGTTTAAAAGATAAAGGGGGACAGAACAACTATGCAAGAGTTTTTAAAAGAACTGTAGAAATAAGTGCCAGCATTGATGCTGAATTATTTTTTCATCATCTGTAACTCGTACATGTAGGTATTCTCTAAATTTCATCAACGTACCCTTTGTAGTTAATTCTAAATCATAGGTTCTTAAATCACACGTTGTATATTCGGTTTCCGTCTAGGAAGAGGATTACTCCAAAAAAATTATGACATTTGGCGTAAAAAAACTTTCTCAATTCAAAAACTTTCCAAAGAGGCGTAAATGTTATCCACTTTAGTAAAGGTTTAAAAATGTATGTTATTTAACCAACAGAAAGCTGGTGGGATGCTGCCAAAATTCTTTATCTCAACGCATCTTGTACACACATGAACTAACGAGTTATTGTTTTGGCATATCACGACTTTTTAGTGCCCTACGTATTTTATGCGACTTTAAAATCAGAAATAAGTACCGTCTAATAAATTTGAAGCACTTTAAAGTAGTATTAAGTCGTAGGGCCAGGTTCCATCAACATCACCTTGATGAATGGCGTTCTTCCACCGTGCGTTTCTCTAGGCACTTTTTACCTCGTATGGTGAAACTGTGGAACGAACTCTCTCCGGCGATATTTCCTGCCAGTTATGACATGGGGTCCTTCAAGAAAAGAGCTCTTATTTTCCTTATAGGCCGGCAACGGACCGACAACTCAACTTGAGTTGCCGGTGTTCATGGGCGGTGGTGATTACTTCCCATCAGGTAAGCCGCCTGCTCGTTTGCCTCCCTCTTTTATAAAAAAAAAAAAAAAAAAATACCGATATGAACATTTAAATTTTACCTTTTGGCTGTAAATTGGTTACATTTTATGTTAAATTCAGAATTGACAACATTTCAAAAAAAAAAGCATTATTGTTTTTTCGCGTTTATAATAGCTGGTTAGAAATTAGACTACCCATATTTCTTGGTTTTTCTTTATTTAACTTAAATTCGTCGTTAATAATTTATTAAAGTAATAGTCATTAAAAAGACCGTATATACAAAGTTAGGAATACTGATGTCGTGATCTTAGCCTGATGTAAAATAAAAAAAGTAACTTTAAACAGAAACAAAACTGACTGTCATGACTGTCATGTCATGTCACTCATTCGCTGCCGTTCGTTCACAAATTTGTTATTTTGCGTAATTTAATTAGTTACGTAATTTGTAGACGCCATTAAAATAAATAAACTATTTTGCGTAGAATCGAAAACGTGTCGTTAGAATCAAGTAATCCGTCCGACAGATAAAAAATTAACATGACAGTTGTATATTTTTTTGAATTCCTTTGGTAATAAATGGACTAAGGGCACTATAAGTGTATTCCTAACATTCACAATCCAACTTTTTTTACTGTTTTTCCTAAATATAAAAAAAACGACTGCACAAAAAAATCCAAAGATATTTTTAGTGTAATCAGCAGTGGAAAATCTAGAAACGGTATTTTATTTTACTACCTTAGCACAAAATGAATGGTGGTCAATTTGATCACGCGTCGTGCGTGGAAAATCAGCGACCTAATGGTTTATTGAGAGAGGCTTATTTTGATTTATTTATTTTTGATAAATCTTATTAAACTTATTTTTATGGTAACACGGAGCGTGGCGGTGTTTCTCCTGCGATACATATACAATTCTATGTATTTTGAAGCCTTCCACAGACCCCTAGAATACATGATTCATTCAAAAACCTACAATATTTCAGAAAAAAATGTCCTGCCAAGTATGGAGTTAATATGTAACGCGTCGGTTTCGGTAAGTACTCTCGGTGTCCGCGTGTTTTAGGCACAGGTTCTAGTCTTGAGCGGCACAGTCGTTACCTGCAGTTGCAGCGCGTGCGAGTACTGCGCGCGCGCCGCGGCCGGCGCCGGCTGCGGCGTGCTGGCGCCGCTCCGGCTCTGCTGCTGGTACGAGTGCATCCGCGTATCTGCCAACCAACACCATACTCATCAGACAAAACGTTTCACATGACAATCCCGAAACTTATACGATTATGGAGAATTATAAAGGTGATTGCTAGTCAAGTATAAAGGACTTTACAGGGTGGCAGGTAGTACGAGTAAATACTTAATTATTTAGACATAAATTGGTATGACTATAAACTTTATGACTTTCAACAAAATATAACTCTCAATAACTGACATTCCGATTTATACTCTTCAATATTATGACTAATAATAAGTATAACGAGTGAACCTGCAGGCTATACAGGGTGTCTGGAAAACCTTCGGAGAAATTTGGGGGGGTAATAGTTGGCACGATTCTGATCACGGGGGTATGGTTCATTTTTGTTTCTGTTAATGTAAAAAAAAAAGAAGGATTAATTATATTCATTTTGTTACTTGATGTATCGCAGCCGATACCTCGACCTTGACATTTTGACGTTGATAGTATACTACTCCAACAGTTCGTAGTATCTTACGTCAAAATTCAATGTCCGAGGTCAATGACCTGAGACCATACGTTGTCACATGGTATGTAAACAAACAGTTCGCTCCATGTAAACAAACAGTTCGCTCCATGTAAACAAAAATCAAGGTAGCATTATAATAAAAATAAATGAGTAATTTTAGTGCAACTTACTGTATTTTCGTTTTTGCAATTTGAACACTAATTGGTTTTAAATGTGAAATCACTAGGTCTCTTGTTCATGTTTTGCCGAGACTGATCATATCGTCCGTCTTTTACTGTCGAGATCTAACCATTTACCATTGTTTTCTTCTCTAAAGTAGCCCATATAACTGATTTACAGCAAAAATATTGAAGACGTGAATATTGAAAATAACATAATTTAACACTGACATCTAATGACAGCCATAAATTCATAGACTTCTCAAAGTTCAAATAGACGGATTGAACGATCCGATTATTGCTCTCCGTATTGAAGAAAAAAAAGGAGAAAAAGAAAATCGTTTATTGGTGCAAACCACAGAAAAATAATAATCAAATTAAATACAGTGAGAAAATAATTTAAAACAAAACCTTAAAACTATTTTATAAAATAATAATGCACCAAATTGGGTGCTACTCAGCATCATAGTGTCAGACATGCCGTGACGCTGCACGCGCTGATTTTCAGGGCAACCAGACGGGGAGAAAGCGCTGCTGGCTGCTGGTTCTTTCCTTTTGATCCGCATGGTATTTGTGGCAGTAGCCAAAAGTCCAAGTGCAAAACATTTTGTCGATGGATATAAAGGTCGTCGCATAATTGATTATAATAGGCTATTTGACAACATTGAAAATATACTACAAATTGTGGTCATCCTATCTGATACTAGCGTAAAATAACGTATTTCACTTTATTTCACATTAAATTATGTCTATTTTTTTGGAAATTACACGAAATAATAAGGATTTTTTTTGAAATTTAATCTGTGGCAAAAACGCTATGTGATGTTAGAAATACTTTATAACCTGTGAGTGTGATGTGAAGTCACATCACATGCAAGTAAACAAAACAAACCCCAAACCAAACATCGCTTCGCTTGTGACATCGCTTCCTTGACTGATTGTGATTGTAGTCCACGTTTTATATTTTCTGGGTGTTCCTTAAGCCGGCTACTCACACAACTGCTGCAGGGGCAATACCGGTCGCACGGCGGTTGGACCAATTTTAGGCTGTTCTCTACACACTAGCCTGCCGTTCAGTGTGTAACTGATAGTCCCGCTGAACGCACGTCCACGAGAAAGCCTCCTGTATTGTCGAAACACCAGAGGATTGGTATCGCCTTGGCACTTTCTGTGGTGCTACCAAAAAAAAAAGGAAGAGAAGATATTGGGTGAAGAATTGGTTGCAGAAACGAAGCAAATTGTGCCACATGAATATTATGAAAGAATTGGAAGTAGATGATCTTAGAAACTTTTTGCGAATGGATATTGATTCTTTTGAAGAGCTCCTGGCTATGGCAACACCATTTTTTCCATTTTTGTCCACTCCGCTCGGTTGTCACCAATGAACTGACTGGAATTGCCCCAATCCTACTACACACGCAGCAACCTTGCAGGGCGGTAGACACAATCTAGGGAGCTAGGAAGGTCTTGCGCCCCTGTCGCCCTGCCGCAGGCCCAATCTAAAAATTGCTCCTGCTTGCCTACACACATCACAATTAAGGAGGCAATCAAGGGTCCAATTCCCATATTGCCCCTGCAGCAGGTGTGTGAGTAGCCGGCTTTAGTGGCCTTTTTCTTTTAAGGGTTTTTACCTCAGAGTGTAATCACGTCGACCTCTTCTTACAAAGCGATCCTATTTTTCTCTTTCTTCTATGATACGAATATCTAGCAACAACATGTATGATGCCAGCTTTAAATGTAATTTTCATCACACTTGCATGTAAACAGTATCTAAACATACAGGTTAACTTGACCGCAATGCCCCATATAAAACCCTCGACCTTTCTTCTTACCATGAAACCCAAGGTCGGTAAGTAATTTTTTTTTAATTTATAGCACAGCACACAGGTCATGCAAGTTCAAGCAAAGAGTTTACACGCAATTGTAAAATTGTCTTAAAATGTTATTTTAACAGGAATTTTATTGCAATCTCGCTACATGTTACTTAAATACTCAATTAATATTCTTAATAATCGATTTTAATAGTTGTCTGTAACAAACGTCGTTTTTTTACACTCCTTCAGGGCTGTATGTATACCTACGTAAGTATTTGCCCTTAACGTTTCTGAACGAAACATTTGCATAATCTGTGGAGTCCGCCAGCCATCCGCTTAAAAAAAGTTCAAGTAATTCGTAATAATAGTTGTGATGACTTGTGTGTTTATTTACTCGCAAATGTGATGAAAAACATTGTATGTTTCACGGGCGGTACGGGAATTACGTACCTCGACTCAGAAAGCCCTCAGTCTTCGACTTCGGGCTTCTACTAGAGCCTCGATCGTAATTCCTTACTTACCGACCTTAATACACAATGTACTATTTGATAAAACGTAACGTGTAGGTAGGATTTTTTGTTTACAAATGAAACCTAAAACTCTTTTCATAAAGAGTTTTAATGGTCCAAGATTTAAAAAGATAATATGTCAAATTGTCAATAATTAATTATTGTGTTTTTTATTCGTCGGAAGCCCTGATAGTGGTACAAATCAATGAAATACAGCCATGATTCATGATCTCGTAAAATAAGTAATGTGCCTACGAGTGCAAGTGCTATTTTAGCCGTGTGAGTGTGAGAAAAGTGTGAGTAAAAATCATAATCGTAAGTTTCAGTTTTAGATTATTTCACATAATAGCCCTTATCAGACACCGTCTTTTCATTCACATTACAGGATAATGTGTCAGTTTTCTAAACTCCATGGAGCTTTTGACCATGATTGGAAACATTGTTCATAAGGAACAACTTGTTTATTTACATTACGTTGTGACACATATCGTCGGTGAAACTGCAAAACCGCGTAAGTGACATTTTAAATAAGGAGCAAAATGCACCTTTTTAATAAGACCGTAAGGTTTATTTTGCTCTATCATAAAATTGTTACTTACGCGGTTTTGCAGTATCACCGCCGATATTATGAATGAATCAGTTAAGATGGGGCACACTGAGAGCATCGTCAGGAAAGTCGATGATAAATCTGTCTGTAACTCAGTCAAATATTAACTTAAACAAAAGTTACCAATATAGGGATGATCCAAATCATCCACCCTATCTACAGTTAAAATTTCTCCGAAGGTTTTCCAGACACCCTGTATAGCCTTCACTGTTAGCGCCCTTTGCTCCCTCTCCATATCGTCATCGTCTTTGAGGTACCTACTTGGTAAGCCAGTGCCCAGATATTAAAGTGGGTACACCCTTTTCAAGGGGACACCATGTTGCTTAGGCGCAGGCACGCTAGTAAAGTTTAGTTTTGGTACTTTATCATAACACGAAGAGTTTTATGCATCTCTCCAGCATGAGACGAATCCAATGACATACTCGTACCATATCATTTATCAAAATCGTAAATATGCGAGAATGAGTTTGTATATCAACTTTTTTGAAATAAAAAGACTACAGTGCAATACAAAAACGGGCTATACGTATTATTTGTCAACTGGGTTCTCGGGTCTCAGAGATAAATTTAAAGAAATTAAATGAATAAATATCAGGGGATAATTAATATTCTTACTGTAGCGTCGCAGTATATCTTTGAAAATATCATGTATGCACGCAAACACATACATGACTTCAGACATAACCGTGACGTTCTCAAGTTCAACACGCGAAATAAACTCGTAGTCCCATGTCACCGTCTTCGTAAAGTAAGCACATCATTCCTGGGGAACTGTATACGCTTATACAATAAGATACCTACTGATATTGTTAATATGCCGTTCAATAAATTTAAGTCTCGCATTAAGTGCTGCTTGGCGGGTACGGCATATTATACTGTTATGACTTCCTAAATGATAAAGACGTTTTTAAAGTAGTGTGAGCTTACTGAAATTAGGGTTATTTTGTCGTTATCTATGTCCGGCAGCATGAGCATGTCATGCTCACTTAAAGGTCTTTGCTTACGGCGGCGTCGTCATCGGGTCGCCGCCTTCCCGAACACATGGATGAGGGAGGCGATTGCTGAGATACGCCTCATACTCGTGAACGAGTGCTGTCTGTGGGGTCCGTATTCACGCTTGCAAGGACACGTTTTCCAATTTAGTTTTTTAATTATCGTTCCTGACGTGGAGACCTCGTCATGTTGTTCTCCTAGTCATTATTTTAATTTTATTTTATTGACCTTACATTTGCAATGATTTTATTTGTGATAGTTATAAAAATAATTATTTATTTATTACTTTATTACGATTCCGGTTCGTTACAGCCTAATATCATAATAACGTGTTCCTAGAATATCAAAATGTCAAAAATGTAAAAAAAAAACAGATTATTCTCATAATGTCTAAAGATCGAAATGACTTACGCCTATTACTTAAATTACCGTATTCTTAATATGACTAACTATAATTCATTTAGACTCTATCTCGTTTTGATAAATTTTCAATTCTACCATTTCCCAAAATGTCTAAAACTTAACTTGATCATGTTTTGATGAATTTTCAATTATACCATTTCTCAAAATGTCTAAAACTCAAATTAACTAGACACAAAAACGTCAATATGGAAAATATTTAAAATTATGTTGAAGTTCACAGTTTTTAATCAATGAGTAATTAAATTAATTACCAACGGCATCCCAATTTTCGAAAACGAACGCCCTAATGTGTGTTTTGTTTGCTCGGACGGGACCATTTAAACTCGCCGCTTGGACATCACTCGGACATTCGCTCACCTTTGCTTCTTGAGCGAATGACACCCCTGCTCATAAGGACAGTGTGTGTTTGATCGTTTACGAAAGCATTGTAGTTATAAATTGCTAAACCAATTGTAAAACCAATTGATAAACTGAACTAATTATTTACATTTATAAATAAGTAACACTAAAAATACTGCGTGGTTAAAATTTTAGGTATTATGAGACATTGTTATTTTGGTCTTTGGGCCTGTCAACAAAAGGCATTTTTGAATTTTGATAATTTTGAAACTAATGCATTTTCACTTTCAGTCTTAATAATAATTCGGTATTTGAAGTTATTGTTCATTTTACCAACTATACAATTTGGATATCGGATGTAATGTGTACTTAAATGTTATTATGACATTTTATTGTATTGAAAATTAGTCAATTTGGGAATTAACGCATTTTGGAACTAAGATAATTTGAGATTTAGTAAAATATGTAAAAGGGCATTATGATATTTGGCTGTAATGAACCGGAATCTTTATTACCTTGTAATGTTACTTATTTTTAAGTATTATTGTATTTAATAATTCAAAAAATTACCTTCTGCTGGAGTTTCTTGTGGCGTTTCTTCTCCGCAATGATGGTCTTGTCCGAAGCGCTAGTAGATTCACTCTATATTACTGACGAAGTGTAAACATTGTGCGTTTACATTGTCTAAAAATTAAATGTCACTCGTGCTGGTGGCTCGACGCGTAATGGCGGCGGCGGGTTGGCGTGCCTAGCGCATCTGTGAGACGGTAGATCGTGTATGTCGAACCAAATGGCAGAACTTGCAACGTGCAACTATAATTGCATTTTAGTGCAACGTTACGTCCGTATTTTTTTTAGGTACGAGAGAACACCTGGCTTAGTTTGACATAGAAACTAAATAAAGGGAAATAAAAAAATGTATGAGGGTATAATATCGCTTACAACCGCGTTCATTAAGACTGCGCCGAGCGCACGCCGGATGTACAGTGGCGCCCTCATTACTGATATTGAGTTTTCTAATAAACTAATGTATTTTCTTGAAATCGGACGGTGCATTTTTGTACTACAAATGAAATCACAACTTAAAGGATATATCATATAGTTTAATAACAATTGACCTTCGAGTTATCAACTTAACGGAAAAAAGTGGCCACCTTTTCCCGTTAACCTAACTTCTCAAAGGGTAAGTGTTATCAAAGTTTGTTACGTATCCCATAAATTGTGTTTTTACTTGCGCTACAAAAAAGCATCGTCCAATTCTATGGAAATTCTTTCGTTTATCAGAAAACACAATAATAGTATTGAGGGCACCACTGGACGCTCGACGTTTGCTCGGTGCTGTCTTAATTCATTATATTTAGTAGAAACAAGCGTTGGTTTTAGCATATTAGGAAAATTTGGTAAAATTAATTTATAGGAAATAAATAATATAAAAACAATTACAAGACTAAAAATATAGCCATTGAAGATTTTCTAGCATTTACATTTATTTCATTTACTTCTTATTTAAGTTTATAGCAAATATGGTAGGCCCGCCGATAAGTGGTAAAGCAGTAGACTATTCAATTGTAGGGTGTATTAGGATGTAAGTATATATGTATAAGGCGCTTCAGTTTTAAATAAATCAGTGTATACTCGTTCATTGACTTGTCTCATTGTCTCGCCTGCATCCCTCCTTAAACAATACTCTTAGATTTATTATTAGTCGACCTAGGTCAGTTTAAAAGGCAATAGCGGACCTTAGTCGAATGTGTAAGCAGAACTTGCGGCCTTCCCGTTCCGGACGTCCCGTCCGAGCTGGTATGCGTAAATTTAGGTTCCACAGCGTTCAAAAAGAAAAAAGAGGTTAAATAATAACGGTATATACAAGTACAAACTACACACCTAAGACTGCGATCCGAACGTTGGATAGATTTTCAGTCATTTTCTGATTGCGGACATAGGGCCTTGCGCTTGTTGCTAAGTTGTGTATAAACCGCTATTGGATGAACACAGCCGCTCAAAAGGATCACAAGCGACTCACAGTCGGCGGCGGTCCACTGCGTGGAGTACTCGTGGTGCTGGTGGTAGTGTGCGCTGTACGGCACGTACAGCAGCTGATGGTGGTTGCGGATGGGCGGCGGCGACTCGGGCCGTCGGCAGCGGCCCGCGCGCACCGGCGACGTCTGCTCGGAGCTCGTCTGCGAACTGTACAGCTCCTGGCTGCTGTCCGAACACCTGCAGAAACAAGTTAAATATTTAACAAAGTCAAAATTAGTTTTTTGTTCTCTTCTTTCAGTAGTTAATAACATGAATTAGAATATTTGAACAAATACGTTATTAAGGAGAAGTTGAATTTGGCCGTTATTATTCTTATGATGTAAAAGCGAGGTACCTTTAAGTAGACTTCATTGGTTCATAAGTTATAGCTTAAGACGAGCTTAGGCGACTGAAATGTTTACACGGGTTCCTTTCAATAGCATTGACACCGGTTGTTTATAGAATGAATCATGAACAGTACTAACTTTTAATAAAAAACGCGATGTTAAAAACTAAAAAAATGATCGTGCCGCCGGCTTGAAAACACTGTCATTCATTACACACAGAAGGCGCTGTTGTTCACGGCAGCTAATTTAAACAGCTTCTCTGTTTTCGGTCCAGTCCGGTTTCAATAATTTTCGTCCAGTAGACAGAGCTGTGGTGGTATAGGAGGCAAACGAGCTGACGGATCGCCTGATGGAATAAAAGAAAAAAAGAAAAGAAAAAAAGAAAAGAACAAAAGCTTGGAATAGTAAAATAAAAACAGCTACTCGCGCATGTTTTGTCTCGTTGGGGTCCTTAGCAGCGAACCATTCATTTCACAAAAATGAATATATTATTTAATTATTTGAGACTAATAAAAATGACAGTACGAGTATAGTTGGTGTTTTATTGTCGTGTTACGAAAGTGTCGTCACCGTCGTAGAAACTTAGTGATACGAAGAGATTTCACGCCAAAGTTTTTAACTGTTTATGCGGGGTTGTACCTACTCGTATGGTGTTTGTGCATAAGGCTCAATTAGAACATAATGAACTTAAAATAATGTAGGAATCATATATTACCTAAGGTTAACATATAAAATTTTAGTTTACTAATACTTATTTCCGTAATCTGCAAAATATTTAGTTTTCTTTTCGTTCGAAAACTGTAAAGTCAGGTGTGGTTTTATATCAGTCTCAATTTGTGAGAACCTATGCCAGTTCATATCTATGTTTGATGTAAAATGATCTTTGGTGGTAGGTAACTCAACTAGACATTCCATTTTCGTCCACCAAAATGTCATTGCTGCACGAGTAGAATCAATTGAAATATGTCGATGAAACCTAAAAATAGCTAAAATATTGCGTTACTTTTCGTCCTTTTGCTATGGAGTGGACGAAATCTAAAAAAAATATTTTCACCTCAGTTTTCGGACAGCGGATTAACAAATTTTTATTGGTTTTAGTTCAAAATAATACTTATCTTGTTGGGTAATATGAAAGAAAACTTAAATTAAGTACGAATAAAAGATATTGTTAGCCAAGCAGCGGTATTTTTTTTATTATTCCTTAGCTCATCTACGAAATGGTCGAAAACTAAAAGACTTGCGTTCGAAAACTAAAATTTTTGGACGAAAACAAGTAACATCGGTATACTTTCATCATAAAAAAATTACTTATTAAAAAAAACTGTGACAATTATACCGGAATGCTTCATCTAAACCTAATGAAGCATTAATATGCTACAGATAACTAAAGCAGTTAAATTGTTTCTATAGGTACATATTTTATTACTTGAACATATTATTTTGGTCCTCTAAAGCTGTCAACTCATCTAACTGGAAGAAAACCGGCTATATCATCCAATTTTTTGTTGTTTTTTTTTTATTATAAACTCTTTCCTAGAAAATACATCTACACTTATATTATAAAGAGGAAAGATTTGATTATTTGTTTACTCGTTTGCATTGATTAGGCTCCGAAACTACTAGACCGAACTGAAAAATCTTGCACTATTAGAATTGTACATTATCCCTGATGAAAATAGGCTATGTTTTATTGTTCTGCGCAAACGGAGTTGCGCGCGACAGCTAGTAGTAAATATTAGTAAAAACGTTTACTGAACACTGATAAATATAAATATCCAGAAAAAATGGCTCTAGCAAAGGCAAAATCAGTGACGTGCGGCGGCCGTTAACAGGTTGGTGGTAGTCATAACTAATCTTAATACGAAGATCGTTCTGAAAGGCGAGATAAATTGGTGTTATGATATTCTCCGTAATCAACAATAGTTACCCACGTAGCCTTAAGTATACCCAATTCTACAGACTAAAGTTTAATAGGTACTAGCAGCCCGGCAGCGGCTTCTCCCCGCTGCAAATTCCTGACTCTCCCGGTGGATTTTTCAATTATTTTCTTTCATAAAAACCTTGTCCTGACGTTGACAAACACAACTCATTTTTATTATAACACCATGTCCCGGCCTCCCGTAGTCATTATGAAAAATTTACTATTTTTATAAATAAGATGGTGGCTTAATTCGTCCTAAAATTTAAATAAACGTGTAAAAACCATTTTCATCTCACTAGCTCGGAAAGCCCTTTTTGTTTGTTTGATATCTATTGAGAAAATGAGAGTTTTGACATTTGAAGGCAATTTAAGTGATATTTGACAGCTAACATAAACGTAAAACGTTAAAAGTGCTGAATTTTTAACATCTCAATTAATGAATTGCATCGAGTAAAAAACACTAAATACAGTCTTACAACTTTATTTTAATTCATAAATATCATCATCCAACATTAACCTTCATTCTTGTTGTAAAAACGGATAAAATGCTCTGACAGTACAAGTAAGTCGATGTGCGAACAAAACGCATCCAAAATAATAATAAAAAAACTTAAGTCAAAACTTTTCAATTAAGCTGTCAACGTTAAATATTCGCATGTTTTTCTAGTTTGTTTTGTTATTAAAAATGAGTGATTCGTGTGATGAAGACGTAATTACGGGAAACTGTGCAAAATGCGGAATTGAGCTTATAGTACAAACCCTTTTTCTTATTTTCCTCGCTGTAGTGAGGTGAAAAGTTTAGTGTTATACACGTGTGAAAAGTTATTTTACGTTTCGTGTGTTGAAACACTCGCTACGCTCAGGATTCTTTTTTTGTACCAGTCGCTTTGCTCGTGGTCATTCATAAAATCCTTTCGCTAGCTCGTGTTTCAAATGAACATTCGTAGGTAAAATACAACTTTCCCCCCTTGTATGACAAATAACTATTTCTCTGCTATGATTTGTATCTGTCAATTGCATTCAACACATTTTCACACATCACATTATGTTTTATTTAAATTTTGTATGGTAAAAAAAAACTTTAATTCGTTCCTTGTGCGTGTAATTATCGTTTTTTTTTTCTAATTGACTTATTTGTATCACTTCCTTAAATAAATAGTAAAATAATTTAAATATACGAGTATATACCTCGAAATTCCATTGAACATATTAATGCGGAATAATTATTTTGTTCCTGATCGCAATTCTTACCCGATGTTGGCATAAAGCGAGCAGTTTTTGTATCCGTTGTCCTGCGGGCGATGCGCGGCGTACTGCGCGTACGACGACACGCCCTGCGCATGCGCGTAGCACGCGTCACCGTGCGCCGGCACCGGAGTGCCAACGCATGGACGCGCCGTCACGTAGTCCGATGGCTTCGACCTGCGACACCACTTTATATCAGCTCTGTGTCAGGAAATCCGGATCCGAATGTGTTAATAAGGTTAGTACCTATGGTAAAAACTCAAGGGTGTGTAACTTCTTGGAAAGGTACTAAAAACAAAAACAGGTCTCCGTTGTTCCTTCAGCTCTTGTAAAGGAACAAAACCGAAAGATAAGTCGCAGTAAATAGTACCTTCAGTTTTTGCACAGAAACAAAGGTGAAAAAAAGTCGCAGTACGTCCTTTCATCTCTTGTGAAGGAAATAGGTAGGTGAACACACCCCAAATGTCACATATCACATCACAAATGTATAAATATATTCTTGACCGGTATAAAGCAGGGTTCCTTGGTGCTGCACACGGGATGCGTTATGCGGTTCAGTCAAACATACGTCCCTGTCAGTTTGTTCAATTATGTTATGACTGTAGTCTAGTCGCGTTAAGAAAGTAGTGACCCATTGGCATACCTGTCATATCATATCTGATATCGAATTTCTTAAGAAAACAAAAGTATGTGGATGTCACTTCAATCAAAAGTATTTACAAAAAGTTAAGGATGG
Source organism: Acleris emargana (assembly GCA_927399475.2). NCBI lineage: Eukaryota > Metazoa > Arthropoda > Insecta > Lepidoptera > Tortricidae > Acleris > Acleris emargana. The sequence continues at coordinate 31,540,520 of OV656835.1, forward strand.
TTCTAGAAAAAAAAACAGGTTACGACACCATGACAAAAGTAAGCAGTCTTATGAAAGGTGAAGAAATTTCATTAACCAACATGAATGAGAAATCGGCTTTGAGTCATTATAAATATTTTAAGAATGCCTGGTTGACCACTGTGGATGTTGAGAGAACGTTCAGTAATTTAAAGTGGATATTTTCACTTAGACGGCAATCCTAAACAACGACGAATATGGAAAAAAAAATTTATTGTATATAATGAAAATTATTTTAAAATAAAAATAATAATACTTATTTGTTTATTGTTTTTATTTCAAAACGAAGAAAAAATAAATAATATTTATTCATGTTAAATAACAATTAGATGTTGACAGTAGGTAATATCGTAATATTTTGCTACATCACTTTAGTATGGTTGCCCCGAGTTAGCACAGGTATGCACATAGGCTTAGCCACGCCCTTTGACCAATTAGATCATAGTAAATTAGAAAGCCACCAATGAATACACCTTTACTTTGCGGTTGCACTATTGAGTCACTATTTTCTTAACGCGAATAGACCATAAGATATATTATGATCAGAGATCGGACAAATGGGTGTCATTACAGGTCAATAATAAATAAATAATACAAAGACGTGAGGAGTGGCCATTATTATTAACCTTTCGAAACCCGATACATATACCGAAAAAACAAAACAGACATTAATATCTTAAATTAGAATTCAAATACTTTTTGTTACTGGCTCCTTTGGGAGCCGGCGGGTACCGAAAGGTTAATCTACTTAAGTTTGCTCCATTAACATCCGTGGATTGCAAAAGAAGCTTTTCACCTCGTAAGTTTATTTTAACGTTGAAAAGGAATGAACTAACCACGGAATAGTATTTTATGTAACTGGTACATAAAGAGGGTCCTTAAAACACGAGTGTGGTTTTGTGAAACGAGCCGAAGGCGAGTTTCATAATAACATCACACGAGTTTTTTAAGGCCTTATTATGTACAGTTGCATACATTACTTTATCTACACACATATTATAAGTACTCTAAGATGCGTTCAGTAGGTAGGTAGGTAAAGGTGTTAAGCTAATTTATGAACTGAAATAAGAAATAAATCAAATCAGAGAAAAGAAGTAGTAATTTATTAAAATATACTTATAATAATTAATTAGGTTGTACGTTATTTTACAGACTGAAGTTGTTTAGAATTTCATTTCATAGAATTTTTTTCTCGTATTATCATTTCATAGAATAATCAATACGTAGAATAATTACTTTGAAGACATTTAAATCATTGTTTTTTATTTCAAATAAAATTCAATGTTTCTTTTTTCATATCATAGAATAGCAAATTAAATATTATTAGTTCTCATGTTATTTAGTTCATATATGACTTAATAACAATAAAATCGTGTTATACAGTAGGTAGTTACCTATAAAAGTTTATTCAACGGATGTAAAAAAAATAACCTCGAAACCTTCTAACCTAATCTATTCGAGTCGGTTCAGGGTAGTGATTCTCTCAACAACGTCGGTCGAACGGACAAATAATACCATATTATTTATCATATTACCCTTATACTAAAAGATAATAATGTATTATATTGTATTGTTTTTGTTATTATTGGTGTACCCTTATTATGCAGACAGTAATTTCGGTTTGTTTCACAAAAAATAATCACGGAACATATAGTTTCCCACGTGTTTTTATACTACTTTTATTTAAAAAAAAATACATTGTCTAAGCAATATTCTTTAAAAAATAACTATATTATTTGATAAGTTTGATAAATGAAAAAAATAAATTATAAAATTCATTGAATTGATTTTCTGTGGAATATGTTTCATTCAAGTAAACAGTTTTAGAAAAAGAAAAATCGAAGCAAAAATACAAGAACCAAATAGTATATGAAACATTTTCTATGAAATAATATTCTGAGAAATTTCAGTCTGTAAAATAAGGGGACACCAATTAATTAACATTAGTGCAATTTGAAATGTTTAATTAACAAACAAACAAATGGCGGCAAAGCTAACCTGTGTCACGAATATGAATGTTTTTTTTTAAATCATAGACAAACTAACAAAGTCCCTATTCTAATGTCATTCGACATCAAAACGGCGTACGACACTTTACTTAAAATATACCGAGTCGACGTTTAATAGATACTAGAATTGACCCCCTGTTTGAATTGTGTTGGTTTTAGAAGATGTTCCAAATTTGAAGAACATTACTTTATCAAAAGTTGTATCGTAATTTTAACTTTTCATTACAGCTACAGATAAGAAAAAATATCATAGTAAAATTGTATCTTGTAATGATGGCCTTTGTCTACGGATTCTGAACGCATTATAGAGGACTTATGATATGAGTGTAGATAAAAAATAATATTAAATAAAATTAAATATTTTATGCATTATTTTTAGGGTAAGTAATCAATGAATGTAATTTAATTTGTTTAATTAACATCTTTAGAGTCATGTCCACATTATTGAGAGTAATGACACCCATATTCCGATCTCTGATTATGATGCTGACCGGACCGCAGAACGCAGAACGCTTCCAGTGTGTACAGAATGTAGTGAATAATCCTTTCCCATCGTATTTTCTCGGAAATGTTCGTATTTGTCATGCTACTTCAGTCAGACTCAGTACCCATCAAGATAACGTGGGGGAAGGTCGCATCGCGAGATTAATAATCTATATAGAGTGGTTAATACCACTGTTTTTTTGTCAATATTTAAGTTTGTTTTTTTCAGTTATTTTTAATAGTCATGCCGAAAGCATTAAGACCTGGGAAACGTTTAGATCGACAAGCCTGTGAGATTATTTTCAACATTTATTTATATTTTCTATCTGAAAATGATAAATTTAAATATAGCAACAATGCTGATTACTTCTGTAAAGTCCAAAAACGAGTTTCGGAGGCCAGTGGAATTACTCGACGAACAATAAGTAAAATATTGCTAAAAGAGTACAAAACTCAATCTACCACAACCAGGCCAAAAATGGCAAAGTTGGGTAGACCAAATAAATTATTTTGCCTAGATCTTGATGATTTCGACTACTACGTAATACGCAGATTAGTATATAATTTTCATTTAATATACAAACAAGTTCCCACAATCAAAGCCCTTAAGTCTAAATTATCTGATACTTAAGTGACTTTACGTTAAGAAAAATCCTTCGGAAAATAGGTTTTCGGTATAAGAAGATACAAAACAACAGAAAATTGCTTATCGAGAAAGATGACGTTCGTTTAAAAAGAGTAAAGTTTTTGGCCTTCATAAAAAAGTACAGATCACAAGGGAGAGACATTGTCTATATGGATGAAACATATATTCATACCTCACATTTGACGGGTAAAAGCTGGGCTGACTCTTCAGATAACGGAGTGAAACAATTAATTTCGAAAGGTCAACGTCTGATCATAGTACATGCTGGCAGTCGAAAAGGGTTTATTCCAGGAGCACTGCTAATGTATCAGTCCACTGATAAAACGGGTGACTATCACAACTCCATGAATAGTGATAACTATGAAAAATGGCTACTTAGTCAACTCATTCCCAACTTAGCTCCACATTCGGTACTAGTAGTAGATAATGCTGCATATCATAATAAGTACGTGGAAAGACCTCCTAACTCAAATACTCTAAAGCAAAAAATGATTGACTGGTTAGCAAATCATAACATTTCGATTGATCCGTCATTAACAAAACTTGAAATTTATGAAATTATTTGCAAGCACAAGCAAGACTTTGTGGAATACTCTATAGACAAACTTATGAACGAATATGGACACAGCGTACTAAGACTACCACCGTATCATCCTGATTTCAACCCAATAGAAAACATATGGTCTCAAATAAAAGGATACGTATCCAAAAGTAACATAAATATGAATATGACGACTGTGAAACAATTGGTACAGGAAAAGGTTAATATGATTGGTCCCGATGTTTGGGAAAAAGTATGTGACCACGCCATCAAATGCGAAAACGAATACAGAACACACGAACCAGAATTAGAAAACCATATGGCTAGTTTTGTAATCACCGTGCATGAAAACTCAGACGATGATACACCAGAGAACAGTTCTGATTCTGACTGTGAAATGGTAGTTGGAAATACTGTTTTGCATCATACTGTCGACCCTTCCTCCTCCAGGAGGAGGAGGACCTCTCCTCCTCCTCTTCTACCGTTTTCATAATCGGAGTCGTCCACCCGATCAGAACAACATTTATAATGATTCCGAAGCTGGTTTTCTTGTTTTTTTTGTGGGATTGTTTTTGCTATGGTATGTTATTTTATATTTACGATAAGTGTCATCTCTTAAGTGTAATAAAAGAGGTCTGCATAGTTATTTAGTCTTGATTTATAGTTAGAATTTTGAGGCCCCGGTCCTTAGAAATTTATTAAAAACAGCCATGATTTAATCAAATCCGCAACTTCCGGTTTGGATGTCAGAGCGACTTCCAACCCGGAGGTTTCGGTTTTAATCAGTGCTCTCACTAAATATGTGCCCAAATAAAATATCCTCGGTAACTAGTTCGATTTTTGTTTACCTACACCTAATAATAATAATAATATAATTTGATCGTGTTGGTTTTAACATCTCTGTGTGATATACTTCAAACTCGTGGTTTGACATTTGACACTGATAACTAAAGTACTCTCTTTATTGCATACAAACATGTCACTTATTAATTCAATAATTCATTGACACTTCGGCATCGTTCGGAAGTAGACGTGAGTTCCGAGTTTTCACGATGGGAAAGGATTATTCACTAGATCTGTACGGTCCTATGTTTCGTCATATTTGCGTAACAAACTCTGTATGTATCCAGCATTAAAAGATTTTTGAAAATACTTGAAGAATATTGGGATAAAAGTACCCACTCCAATGACAGACTACATGCCAATCTTTATTAAAATATTCCAAGTTAAACTAACATGCAAAGACTTTCGCTCACGATATTATTGTATGTGCTCGGTGACTGACCAGTTAGAGATAACGCTGGTTCGGCTCTGCGGGCGCGAGTTGAGGTTGGCCTCGGAGTAGTAGGGCCAGGAGTAGTTGGAGGTGGTGCGCTGGCAGGCGTGTGCAGGCGCGGGCGTGGGTGCGGCGCCCGGCAAGGGCTGCAGCTCGCTCTGCATCTGCTGTAGCAGGTCCTCGGCGGCGCCGAGCTGCTGCTTGACGGCGATGCCGCGCACCGCCGGCCGACGATGGAATCCTGACCAAACGCACACCTATATGTAGGTATACTTCCACGCGTAAAATATTCATATAGTAATCTCCATGTAAAATAGATTGCAGCCTCAAATCACAGAAACAAGGGGGATATGTTATGGGGGCGTGGTTCGTGACGCCTCGGTATTGTCTATGGACATATCGGCACAAGGCACGTCAAGGGTTGCCCAGCGTTGCCTTAGTCACCCGCTGATCGCTGTCAATATGTTTTATTTTATTTTTTTAAATTTTAAAATGACTGTTTATAGCGTAAAAATGTGCAAAAATCGAAGTCCGAACGTTACATTTTAAGTTATAGTATGAATCTTCCCAGGTGAATTTTTGCTTCGAGCCCTAATCTTTCAAACAAAGGCCTAAAGCCGCTAGCTACCGAGTTAGCACGTGCCACTACAACAATCATATTGAAAAACAAACGGTATCTTCATAGCATTAAGGTTCCAATTGAATGTCACTGATATTCTAGATATTACGTTTTGGTAGTGTAGTGCACTTGTTTTTCAATATGAATGTTGTAGTGTTGTAGATACGAGATAGCAGATGAATTGGCAAGGAACGGTGCTGACAAACCCCATGGTCGGCCCGAAGCCGTTTTGTGGCATCACAAAACGCAAAACCTATTCCCTGCTAAACGACCTATACAAATCTAGGGAGATAGAGCTGTGGAAGTCCACAAAAGGACAAAATCACTCGTAAACACTAATTAAAGGGTTCAAAAGCAAGCTCCACAAAGAGATTCTACAACTCAAAAGATAAAGGTCTTGCGCAGTGACTAGGATACTTACTGGCCACTGCAAACTGAACAGACATCTGTTTCTAATGGGTATGAAACAAGACGCGACATGCAGGTCTGTTAGGAGACAGAGGAGACAGCAATGCACATCCTCTGTTCCTGCGGACCAATAATGCGCGACAGAAGTATCTACCTAGGGCAACATATAATGGACCCACAAGAGATACAACTCCTCACTGCCCAAAGCATCTGGAAATTCCTGGACGCAACGGGCCTTTGCGGTGAGCTCGAAACCAAAGGGCTGCTACAAAAGATCAGCAATGGTCGAAGTGGCTCACAAGGCCTATCTCAACCCCCCAATATGTCATAATAACCCCTCTGTTTTAATATTCATAAAAAAGGGATATTAAAAAAAATATATGTTCGTGGCTGTGCCTTAGGTATTTAGTAAACTAAAAGTTTCCAACATGACGTTTAGATACTTCTTATTTTCAATTTTAAAAAATACCTTAATTCTTTATACATTAGATACCACGCAATACTACTAAATACTTACTTAGCACCGCCGCATAACTCCTATTTCTTGTTAAAATAGCTCCCAATGCACTCGTTCTATATGTACACACCGCAAAAATGAAAGATTTAAGAACTCTCAAAACGTTTTAATGAATTTGAATGTCCCACGACGCGAGTAAACCGTGAGGAATGTAATATACCGTAATCATCATGCTCGTCGTCGCTGCTGGCCGGCTGCGACTCCTGGCCGTATCTCTGGCGCAGCCGCTCGGTGCGGGGCCCGGCCGCGCGGGCGAACGCCGCCAATCCGTCGTCGCCGTCTGGTGCGCCTTCAATATTGTTAAATAATGTCATCATACTGTCCACTCCAGTAACCATGTGCAAATAGAAAAAAATGAGAATTATATTGTAGTTTATCTAAATCTAAAAAAATATAAGACTAATTGGTGATCGAGATATAGTTGTTTTCATACTTAAAGAAAAATCGTTTGTTTTGGGGTACTATTTTTTTTGTAATAAATATTAATATTAATATTGGAATAAATATAAATATTCTCATTTGAACACTTCAACAAGCATCGATCTCGTTCCCTGTGTAAGTATACTCGTACTAAGTGTATTATAGACAGCGCGCGCCACTGTGGTCCCGTAGAAGGCCATAAGTCCAGATTGTTGGTATAGCCCAGCTATAATTTCTCTATGCCTAATTACTCACTAGTAGCCATACATCCATAAACTATAAATTATTTGCAAATTATTTGAAATAATCATTACGTTTCGGACCTTCAAAGTGAACGCATCTGCCACTCGTAATTAGCGTTATCAGAAAGTCATTAAAGTGAAAGTTTGTTTACGACATATCGTACCTTCGGTAGAACAAGGGCACAATGTCCTATATGAAAAGGAGAGCAATTATGCCCTTTTCGTACCGAAGGAGCGATATATCTCGGGATCGTTTATGTATTAATCTTTTACACCATTATGGAAGTTGTTGGCAAAGGTATGTATTATCATTATCTGTACTATTTCGTGCCATTTTTTTTATAATAATATTAAATTATTTGAGGTCTACGTGACCCTTAATTGCAAACAAACTATTTGTGTACTATGTACGTTCACATAAGGTTTTAACTATGTTGCTAAAATAATCTAAAGATGACTCTATATCTAGTAGAATGCTCATAAAGGCTAATTTATTATTATATATTGTCTACTGGCCGGTTTTTGCCGGACCCTTGGCCAGAAGCCTTCTACGGAACTCGTAACAGTGCTACGAGATTGCTCCCCCGTAAAGAATTATCAACAACCCTTCTTAATATATGCCCTTTTCATTTCAGGTACTTTTATTCTTTACAAAATTGCAAGAATGCATATATTTGAGTTGTAGCACCTTGCTCCTGGTTCGCAAACTGAGTAATCAAGCCACGTACTTAAGTTACTTCTACAAAATATTTCGCCGGACTTTATACACTTATCATATCGATTAAAAGTTAAAAATTGGCAAGTGCGATCAACTAAAGAGAAAGAACTCGTAGCTAAAAAAAAGCAGACACTTCAACGTGAACTTAAGACAAAGTTAGGATCGATCGTTGACAAACCACGTAGTGGCGGAAGTTGTACATCAAACGACGGTAACACGGCACGTAGGTTTTTTATTAATTCCGCTCTTGCAGCTGAAATTACTGGCATCAAAAAGGATCTCATTGATAGGTGTGGCACAATTTTGAACTGTTTAAACTATGGTTATAAAATAAATTCAGATAGGTTTAAGATTTATGCTATAGATACGGCTCGGCAGCTTGTTCATGAATATCCGTGGTATAATTTACCGGCTTTTGTACATAAAGTCCTTATTCATGGGTTTCAAGTTTTCGACCATGTATTTTTATCCATAGGACAACTTTCAGAAGAAACTGCCGAGGCCACAAATAAAAATATAAAATAATTCAGACTAAATAACACGAGGAAGATGTCACGCGTCTTGACAAATACGGATCTCATAAATCGTCTTTTGTTAAAGTCAGACCCACTAATTACAAGTCAAGAAAAGCTACTTAGAAAGAAAAAAACTGTTTTTTCCAACTCTGTTCTTAGTTTTTTAGATGTTTAGAGTAAATTCAACAGTAATTATTAATTGTAACATAGTTTAATTTAAGTATTTTTAAGATGACAACTCATAACGTGCAATTTTTTATGTTCCATTAATAGCACGGTTACGAAGCAACTTTATTACTATATTTTTGTAGAAAACGTATACTGTTTTAATATTGTAAATAATGAACATGTATTTAATTTTGTTTTTTTGATATATTTTTTTATTTATATTCATTATTTGTATTTTTTATAAAGGATTGATATAGAGAGAATTTTGCTATAATTTGAATTATTTTGTTTTATTTATTTTGGTGAAATAAATAAATTCAATTCATATATTTTCGGTTTTTTATTAGACCAAATAATAATACGTTATTTATAAAATTATATAATATATAATATACTTATACTTTTGGAGATATCGAATTTTGACACTTTCTCCATACAAGCTGAAGCGGTACGAATGAGTCATATCATATGAGCCGACAGACGGCCACTGCTGGACACAGGCCCGAGGATCTGTTATCGGTTCACGGATCACGGTTGTCAATTTTGTGTTATCGTATCCTGAGTTTCATCGCCTGTTTCGAGAGCCTATTTTATAATACCTATGTTTATACTAATATTAACATTTATTATTATTACCTACTCCAGCACAAACACTCGTGTTCATGTCAGTCTTGTTTTAAGCATGGATAGTAAGATTCAAACCCACAGTCACAATCGATACGGTCAACTGATTTTAAGTTGAAAGTTAGTACAAACCATTTAATTCCAGAAGAGCAGTAAGCATACAATAATAGTTGATATCTCCGCTAAGTACTACTTTGAATAACACATAGCAAGGTGCAAATGACATGTGAGGCTAGTGAGAGGAGTGTTCAAAACTCCAATCGATAAAACAGACTGATGTTGAGTGTTTAAAACACGAATCAATAAAAGTATTATTTTAATCATTACTGGCGCCATAATTCACATTATTTCTATTATTACTCTGAAATCAAATGACAAATCGAAATGTGAAAATCATATGGCAAAACTAGCGACTTAATCGATTACTCAGACTCAGATATCAGCCTGAATTGTTACCCCTTAGGCCAATAAAATTGATTTTAATAAGTACGAAAATAAAACACACACGTCCCACAGGATGAAATGCGACTGTACACATTTTCGACTTTTCGTTACTTACGAATTAATAATTATCGATGAACACGTGGTATAGTGGTGTCGCATAATACGTTTTGTTACTTTGACATACATTGTTTTATTTATTGATAATAAAAAAAAGTAGGTACATTTTATTCGTGTAACACAGTTTTCTTTAAGTTTAAATATTTCAGACATATTTGATCTGAAATTTAAATAAAACACGAAATGTCTAAACCGTAGCAACTCTCATTGAGTATAACGAAACGTTGTGTCAAATTTTAATGTCATTCGCACCAAGCTAAAGTGCAATCAGTGTAGAGTGGGTAGGTAGATAGGTTAGGTTAGTGTGGTGTACCCGGGGTGCCGGCCACGACGTCCGGCGCGGGAGCGTCGCTGTGCTCCTGCTCCAGCACGGTGGCCGCCGCGGCCGACGTGCGCTCGCCCGGCGGCACGTAGTAGAAACCCTCGTGGTGCGCCGCGCTGCCCACGCACGCCGTCAGCGGCGCCAGCGTCGATAGGAACTGCCTCCGGGGCTCCGGGCGCGGCTGCCACAAACGATTTACAACACTTGATGTTTATTATAGTAATATCTGTCAGGCTATAATCGCAAACATATTGAGAGCGAAAGTGGTGTGCTCCAAATATGTGACGTTGTTAAGGCTTTGGCACACCAAACCGTTGTGAGAAGCAGCGCACGTTGAATGCAGGCCCGGGCGTGTTGACTAAATAGGTACATATGCGAGGGCTGTTTGATAAGTCGTTTTAAAAGTAAAAAAGATATAAATTTTTAAAAAAAATTACATTTATTTCTCAACATAGTCTCCTTTGAGGGCCATACACTTGTTCCAGCGAGTTTCCAATTTTTTTATCACCTTAAAAAAATACATTTTGTCGAGGTCTTCAAAATAGCCGTTTACATCTGCAATGCAGTCGTCATTTGTCAAAAATTAGTGCCCTCCAAGCCATCTTTCCAGATTTGGGACTAGGTAATAATTGCACGGAGCTAGGTCCGGCGAATACGGAGCATGCGGAGCCAGCTCGAAGCCCAACTCGTGGATTTTGGCCATTGCAATAGTTGACGTGTGCACTGGGGCATTGTCTTGATGAAAGAGGACTTTCTTGGGGGGCAATTTTGGTCGTTTTTCCAACATTTCGGCATTGAAACGGTCCAATAACTCTGCGTAATAATGGCCAGTTATAGTCTTTCCCTTTTCCAAGTAATCAATCATAATGATACCTTCGCCATCCCAGAAGACTGTCACCATCACCTTCCCACAAAACAGTTTTGGCCTTCTTTGGGGCACGTTCACCAGTCGCCATCCATTGTTTTGATTGCTGTTTTGATTCAGGTGTATAATGATGGATCCAAGTTTCGTCTACAGTAACAAATCGACTCAAAAAATTCCGAGGATTACGATTCATCATACCCAAACACAGTTTTGAAATTCGATTTCATTCGCGTTTTTGTTCGATCGTCAACAAATGTGGCACCCATGCATCGTGCAGACAGCGTTGTCATACCCAAATCTTCATGCCGGATTTTATGTACTCGCTCAGTGAAGAGGCCCATGTTTTCAGCTATTTCACGCACCTTCACTCGGCGGTCGTTGAGTACAATATTATGGACTTCTTCAACAACATCCTCAGTAGTGACTTCGATTTGGCGACCAGAGCGTGGAGCATCAGATGTGCTTGACCGACCCAGTTTAAAATCATTTATCCAGTTATAAACAGTCTGCAACGTTGGTGCGTTAGTGCCATGAACAGAATCAAGTTCAGTTTTTATTGTGGCAGCACTGCAACCCTTCATAAAAAAATGTTTTATAACGGCACGAAATTCAGATTTTTCCATATTTGTTGAAAATTTACGAGTGATCACAGTTAAACGGTGTCCCCTTGTTTTACAGACTGAAAAATTACAGAATTTTGTTTCACAGAAAATGTTTCATATACTATTTGGTCCTTGTATTTTTGCTTCGTATATTATTATTTTTTAACTATTTACTTGAAAGAAACAAATTCGACAGAAAATCAATTCAATGAATTTTGTAATTTTATTTATTCATTACACAAACTTATCAAACAATATAATTATTTTTCAACGAATATTGTTTGGTCAGTGTATTTTTTCATACTCACTCAAAACTCATTAACGTACAACCTATAAATATGAGTGAGCGAGCAAGACCTCTCTGGGCAGAACCGACTTGAATAGGTTAGGTTAGAAGGCTATGGCGGGAGCGAAGCGAAGCAAGCTCCCGCCTTAGCCTTCGAGGTTATTTTTTTTTTATATTCCTTGAATAAGCTTTGCGATATAATTTGATTGTAAATCAAATAATATTAGAACAAAGAATATTTAATTTGCTATTCTATGATATGAAAAAAGAAACATTGAATTTTATTTGAAATAAAAAACGATGATTTAAATGTCTTCAAAGTAATTATTCTACATATTGATTATTCTATGAAATGATAATACGAGAAAAAAATTCTATGAAATGAAATTCTAAACAACTTCAGTCTGTAAAATAACGTACAACCCAGTTAAACAATGGTTAAACTGACAAAAACTTGATTTTTTTTGCTGAATTTTTGACAGTCTTCATTTGGAAGATTGTGCTTGCCAGTGTTAATGCCATTTACCAGAAGAAAGGTTTTACAAATAGTTTTTAAAATGACTTATCAAACAGCCCTCGTATTTACCTACATGGAATACTCGTACGCATTATACTCGGCACACCAAAAATAAGTGTGGGCCCGCGTGCTCTGCGCCTGCAGCACTCGCGAGCTACCGGTCAACCAAATGGCAAGTTGGCTCGTTTGACAGTCAGCAGGTCAGGCACAGCGCGTGCGCTGCTGGTGCGCCATGTTGTTTTCAAGATGGTGGCCGTAGTGATCGGCACACGCGTCCAGTAGCGGTAGCGCCCTTTCGCGTTAGCGCGCTTGCTAAACAGACAGCGCGGTGCAGCCGACGCTTGCCGGCTGTGTGCCGTAGCGCTGCACATGTCCCGTCCTGCTCCTGTCACGCGTATGGTTTACCGAAGCATGTATAAGTAGGACGCGTCCGATGCTGTCTGAATGCCACACAGCTCACCAAATCTAAATTTTGCGCGTCTTTGAAAGTTTGAGAAACACAGTTATTCTGTACCGTAGTTCAGCGAAGCCAGGGTTTTTTAGAACCCCAATTTCATGCAGTTGTATATGCTTATTAAAAACAACGTCCCCAAAATCGCGTGCTATGCGCAGTGCACAATCTACCCAAAAACATTACTCGAGGCGCGTTCAACGCTTGGCATCAAAATATTTTTCGGAATAAGTAATCCTTTTCCAATGACCAGTTAATGTATTACTCTTTCCAGACTCTAAAGCTCCTATTTTATGTTTGCCAATATCGGTTTTCCATTAACCATAATACAAACGAAGAGATAATGTATTCGGATACAGAGTAAAACGAAATGATTTTCCGTTGACATATCTAGTTCCAAAGACTACCCAATAACAAACAATACAAGCGGTATTGACGGCTGGAGTCACATTTAAAAACGACCAATGTTATCATGGAATACCTACATATTTCTTGCACATACCTACAGGCCTAACAGCCAATAACTTATGACAGAAACGCGCAATATTTTTTGCCAAATTTGAGTATGACTCCTCCGTATACCCAGAGCCACTCGTGGATACCACATTATGCTTAGCATAAACAACGGAACTTGAAATTTACATATTCCCGAACCAACGTTCTGTCGTTTACAGTAATCCCTCTTTGTATCACTTATAAGCAAACCCCGAAGTTGCGGTGGCAATAACGTCAATTAACTAGGGACTTCCTTGCGATATAAAATTTATCGATAACTGAATGCTTATTTGGAAGTGACACTTCATATTAGCTGTAAAGTTTACCTACAGAATAATTGAAAATTAACTAAAATGTGATGATCACTACCCGTCAATGTTACCTATATAGGAGTTTTTAGGACATTAGTAGGAATTTTAAAATTCAAATAAAAATCAACCTTTACAACTAAATTTTTATTTCATCAATTTCCATGCAAAGTAAACTAAAACCTAGAAGTACATAAACATCATTACATTATTTTCATTTAATCAATATGAACCTTATATTAGTAATAAGTAACAAAGTATTTTATCTTGTGTTTAATACTTCAAATATCATACAAATTGTTACGCATTGTTTCCAAATAGATGGGAGAACGAAATCTATTATTAATAATTTATAAGTTACGGTCTTACGGTGTATGGAAATTCGGCCTTATCACATAATATCAAAACACAACAACCATGAGTAATAAACAAACGTACCTATATTATGACCTTATCAACATATAAGACTACAATAAGTCAGATTTATTGGGAACGAAAAATTGACTTTCTCTGTCATATTTTAAACATAAGTATATTTATAATCGGTGAGTTTCCTTTGGACGCATGATATGATACACGACAAATGAATACACAAGCTGATTACTACAAATAAATGATAAATGATACAGTTTAATAGGTATTGCAAGTTGCATTAATAACATACGTCATCTCATAGTCATCATAACATACCTAACTATTGTCATAAGAAAGTCCAATTTATCGATGAAATAATATCGCGTGGAAGTCCCTAGCAAAATTTTATTCGTGCCACCGCAACTCCGGGGTTTGCTTATAAGTAAGCTTAATACGAAGCTCTGAATTAATAATACCGATTACCTACATCGTACGTACGTTACATTTTATTAATCATTACTTTACAGTTGAAAGTGGAAAGAAGTGGTCTCTGCCTACCCCTCTGGGAAACAGGCGTGATTTAATGTATGTAATTTACAGTTTGTGATGTTTTAAATGAGGCATTCGTTTCATGTTCCGATTCGACTTACAAGACCGATAAAAATGAGCGAGATAACAGATCAAAAACTAAGGGCCACCTTGGTCGGGGCTACACTAAACTGCGACGCGATGAGCATCACATAATAAGCCATTCAAAAGACAGCTTTATATTATACGCTCAGGGCTGGGTGAATTATCATACAAAAAAATGTTGAAAATTATTGAAACAAATATTTTTACATCCTATACTCGTACAGTCAACATCATAAATAAGTGATCATTTATGTACCTTGTCGCTTTCAATCGTTTCACAATTTTGTTTAAAATTTCAAACACAACGTTAAAGCGACAAGGTACATAAATGATCATTTATTTATGCTGTTGACTGTACGTACACTGTCATATTATAAGGCCATACATATAACGAGGGTATTCTGGCAAAACAGAATAAGTGCAAAATTAAAAAAAAATAGTTGCATACACAGACATACTCAGTTTTTTCTGATTTATTTATCTAGCAGAACCGTATAACTGCAGAAGCTTTTACTATGGTTTGTTTTTCAGTGTAAAACAGTTATCTATCATTTTTTCCTTTAAACTTAATAGCAAATAAAGATAAAATCTGTTATTACCCAACATGAGTCATAAAATATAGTGATAATAAAATAAAAGCATTTACTCTCTTTACTCAAAAACAAACTATTAATGATTTCATTTTAAATTTACAGGCAAATCAATATATCAGATTTTATTTGGTTCTCACTGTTAAAACTCATTGTTACTTATTTACTAATTATATTATAAGCAGAACAGAATAAATGTGTTTGTTATGTTTTGCATGTTACAAAAAATGAAATTTTGATGTTCCACTTCAATTGCAAAAGCAGATAAAGCTCACTTAGTCGGTTCTGCTTGCTTGCTTGCTGGAAAGAAGTGGTCTCTGCCTACCCCTCTGCGAAACAGGCGTGATTTAATGTAATGTAATGTAATGTAATGATTACCATTGTACCGACGTGTAAAGCTGTTAAAATTGATTAAAGCATTATAATAATTAAAGAAATATCAGTTATTTGTTTTTGAAATACAGATTTCTTCAGAAAAAATACATGTAAAAACGGATAACTTTGAACAATTTTGAATTATTGCCGTCTTATAAACAAGATTATTTCAGTTATTTTAACATAAACTAAGTCACTGTCGTACGGTGATAAATTATATGTATATCAGGTATTAATACTTTGCGTTATTAGGGATTTACATCTTATTTAATCTTATTTTAATCTTATTTATTATCACGCCTAGAACTGAATCATCTGTCCCTTCCTCTTCTTGTCTCCTCCAAGCTCGAAGTGCTTGCAGCGCTTCAGCGCAACCTGTGATCGCACCTTGCAGTCGGCGCATTCCAGACGCAGCACAATTTTCTTTGTGGTTTTCGCCTTTTTCTTGAAGATGGGCTTGGACTGGCCACCGTAACCTTGCTGTTTACGGTCGTAACGCCTTCTGCCTTGAGCGGCGTGCCTTTCCTTGGACTTCTTGTACTGAGAGACCTTGTGGGTCTTGTGGACCTTGCATTTTTTGCAGTACGTCCTGCGCTGTTTAGGTACGTTCACCATTTTTGCGTTTGACTTTGCACGATCCAAACAAACGTCAAAAAAAATTTCGTCGTATTTAGGAATTTCAGGTAAAACGAAATAACTGCATTACCTTGACTAGAAGTTTTCCTTTTTTCTCTACAATTATGAAAATAATTAGGTAAATTAATGTATCGAAAACTTTTTAGATAACATATCTACCTGCAAGTACTGATATCATGATATTATTATGCTTCAACGTAAGGCTATGACCACTCAAAACTTAAAGTGCTCTTTATTCATTATTAAATATTGTGCACTTATCCGGTTCTGCCAGAATACCCTCGATAAGTATAGTAGGGGGCTTTTAGCTTTTAACCTTGCAAAAATGAGCGCTTTTTTTCTATAATCATGTATTTCAACTTAAATTACAATAACAAACTTAATAACAAAAAATTAAACATTTTCCATGACCGGAAAAAGATTAAAAATAACTAAAACGCGTTTTTGTGAATAAAATTCAAGGCAATATAGTTTCCTGTTAACTTAATAATTAATTCTAGTTATTATGTATACAGAATTGGTAGAACCAATATTATTTTTGCAGAATTAAACAAATCCCCGACGGAAATGAAAATAGAAAAAATATTGTTTTTTTTTATTGTACTTCAAGCCAAAATATTAACAGTGATTTTTGAACATAAACATATTTTAAAACGCGATCAGACAAAATTAAACAAATTGTATCAACACATATTTTTTAAATACCGGTTAAAACCGGGTAAAATGAAACAGAGTTAAATTTAGTTTAACGTTTTTTATAGGCTCTATATTACTTATTTACATGAAAATTAAACAAATTAATGCAAATCGTTTGTTTTACTATATTATAGTAGTTTATGCAACAGTTGTATAAGAGTGGTCAAAAAAGACGAGTCGAGTGGTGTGGTTACGTAAAGCAAGACGCCACGAGTATTTTTTGACTTAGTTATACACCGTTGCATACAATACTTTTTCTACGACTAGGTTTCAAATAAAATGCAAAATTAAATTAATATACCTAGGTTAGAATACGAACGAACGAAGCACAGAACAACAAACGAGCGAGAAACATTCGAAAACAACAAAATATGTGTCTATGGTTAACTTTGTTTTTAAATTGATGTGCACTTGCCAGGTTTCATATTTTTTTTTAAAGTTGCACAATCGATTTAACTTGTGAAATAGGGACTGAAAAACACCTAATGATTATAGAAATGAATTCTTTTACCTGATTGGTCGATTTTAATATAGCTGCGTTCTGGTTGGTTGATACCAAATAAAATGTTTTTTTTTAAGAGTTAAATCAGTAAAAGAGTTTACATACCAAAAAGAACCTAACGTTCCGATTGACAGTCAATGTGTATTGTGATATTTGTGATTGGTCGTTTAATTTGGTGAAGTATTTTGATTGGTCAAATTAACCTAGGTGTAAGCTTTGGCAGCTAGGCATATCGTTTTGGCTCAAAAAAGCACAAGTGCTGTTAAAGGGAATAGACTAGATAGACTTTTCTACGGAATGTTCTGCGGACATATTATCTATATTCTTATATTAGTGTTCGTGAATAAATGACAGATAAAAAAGTACAGGAGTAGGAAAAACTATTAATCAACCTCATATCTGTTTAATTCTGAGAAATTCCGGTCTGGGCTCAAATATTGTCCATTGTTCAACGACTATCAGTTCTGTAACATTTTTGCCTGAACCACTACTTGAGATTTTTTGATATCTCCGAAATGCCACGTCACATCAGTTTAATTTTCTTTATATTAGTTAAATATATGACATATACAGGGTGTCCCAGAAACCAACGTCAACCCGCCTAGGGCTAATAGAGCAGCTCTTAAGCTATCGATTTAACCCCCATGTATGTTCAGCAATTGTTTTAGTTTCCGAGATATTGATCATTTAAATCAGAGTTTTTGACATTTTTCCTTATGTCCGTGGTACGAAAAAACCCTAAATTTATGTATTAATTCGTATTTTTTTTAGTGTTTTCTTGCATGATTAGAATCACTGTGAAATAAGGAAGTTTTTAAAGCTACATGCCAATTTCTTTTTTATTACAAATGTTTGAGTAAACGCACAGAGTTACTTTCTCCATACTAAGAGAACCCCGCGTCTGTTTTTCACCAAGTATAGAAAAACCAACTTTGTGTGTTTTCTCAAAAAGTTGTAATGAAAAAAAAATTGGCATGTAGCTTTAAAAACTTCCTTGTTTTACAGTGATTCTAATCATGCAAGAAAACACTGAAAAAAATGTGAATTAATACATGAATTTAGGGATTTTTCGTAGCACGGACATAAGGAAAAATTACAAAAATTCCGATTAAAATGATCAATATCTCGGAAACTAATAACAATTGCTGAACATACATGGGGGTTAAATCGATAGCTTACGAGCTGCTCTATCAGCCCTAGGCGGGTTGACGTCGGTTTCTGGGACACCCTGTATAATCGTCATGCAAAGGCTATAGCCGTGTTTCTATACAAAATTTGCCTTTCTGTCAAATGTTCTAGTAATTTTATTTTTAGATACTCCTTGTAGGCAAAGGTCTGTTCCCCAAAGAAGAGCCATGTACACTTGTCAGTTTTCGTAATATGGCGGTTTGTTTTTTTTCACTTTTTAATTTTTTTCTTGAATTCGGTCTTTGCGATTAATTTGATTTTTTGGTAAACTATACTACATAATAAAACCCATCACTACAAAAAATATTGCTTGAAACTTTAGTACAAATATATGTCAAAATAATGGAAACTATAAATTGTTTTTTTTTTTTTTGGTGTTCTGGTGTAGCGGCACCTACAGTTTTTATTTTATAAATTGCCCATCTATAGACCTACTACATATATTAAATTCAAATTATTAGCTTTGGTACTTCATGCCAAAAACTAACTACAAATAAAATTATTCCTTACATGTTTCAATGTTTTGGATGTCAAAAACGAAACAAACTTCCAAAAATGACAAAATACAAAAATAGGATGTATACGATTTCATTCATACAAGTAATTAAAGCAATCCTGTAAAAACATTGAAACATGTAAGGAATAATTTTATTTGTAGTTAGTTTTTGGCATGAAGTACCAAAGCTAATAATTTGAATTTAATATATGTAGTAGGTCTATAGATGGGCAATTTATGAAATAAAAACTGTAGGTGCCGCTACACCAGAACACCAAAAAAAAAAAAAACAATTTATAGTTTCCATTATTTTGACATATATTTGTACTAAAGTTTCAAGCAATATTTTTTGTAGTGATGGGTTTTATTATGTAGTATAGTTTACCAAAAAATCAAATTAATCGCAAAGACCGAATTCAAGAAAAAAATTAAAAAGTGAAAAAAAACAAACCGCCATATTACGAAAACTGACAAGTGTACATGGCTCTTCTTTGGGGAACAGACCTTTGCCTACCAGGAGTATCTAAAAATAAAATTACTAGAACATTTGACAGAAAGGCAAATTTTGTATAGAAACACGGCTATAGCCTTTAAGCCTAAATTCAGAAAAGTAAAGCTATCAAAATACTGCGAGTTCGAGTATGACCACTGAGGAGTCACACTTCCAAACAAATTCGCGTAATTTTGCCTGTACGTAACATTTCAATCAGTAGGTATTACTTATACATCATCGGAAATTATATTAGTTGACACTTCTTAATAATTATCCAAAAATATTACAATCTAAAAAGTAGCAGACCGCTTTGTCTGTGTCCCGCGCCGCCGACTCACGAAGCGATTTTTAAATTTTCGTCTGGCGACTCTCCGCGATGTTTGTATTCGGGTAGTTCTCACGAAATATCGAAATTTGGTGACGATAAATTAATTAATAATTTTGTATTTATTTTCCATGGGTATCGTAGAAATTATGATAAGTACTAGATTTAAATTGTATAGTGGTCCCCAAATAAACGTGTTAATAAACATTTCCTTACAAACTACATACAAATCGAAATGAGGGAATGACGGCGAGGGAAATTCTAAATCACAAACTGTATTATTTTCTAAAAACTGTTTAATTTGTTCTCACTGACTGACTCACTCATCAAAACCTAAAGAGTATTTCACAATTACCTTGAGCTTTGAAATCTGGCATAGTTTTATAGCACAAATTAGGGGAGAAATACAAAAAGTACAAAATACCCTTCTGGAAATATATAAATTATAATATTTCCTTACAAAATTATAAAAAAAGTAGCCAAGTACTAGGACATCGTGCACTTGTAAGGGATATAAAAGGGCATATTAACCAGCTTGCGAGGAAAATATGCAAAAAAAAGTACCTACTCTTCGGATAGGTTGCTACGTTCAGTTTAAGTAACAGGAAGAAACTGTAATGAATAAGACTCTGGTTTTTCATTAAGTATTTTGTTTTACGATGCGGCCATGCTTTTTTAGTTCAGGTACCAGGAGTTCATAAACGAGCTATGGTTACATCGCCGGGATTTGCTGGGTTATTAAGTTATTATTGCTGATAAGATAAATGATAAATAAACTTCAAAAAATATTTGATAAACAACCTGACCAGGGAGGGGCCATTTGCAACGTTAAAAGATGGCGGACGTGTAATTTGTTTTAGACTTTAATTTTTGGGTAATTAGGTGTTCAAAGTTCTTTTCTGATAGTGATTTGTACTTTTTATGCCTTTGTGTCGCACAGTGATTGAAGACTTGGACTTATTTCGTGTATCTGGCATCTTTCTTCTCGTTTCAAGTGGACTCGCAGTGGTGCAGAGGTTAAAACTATCTTGACCTCTGACCTACAAATCACCGTACAACGTTGCCTCCAATCTTCCTAGAGAAGATTGGATTGTTTTATTGCTATATTGATTTATACAATATATATACTTGACACTGGCGAAATCACTCAACGTGGAAACGCCATTATCCCCGCGGTAGTAGCTGTTCAAGTCGCCGCGGGGGCAAAAGAGGAAGAAGAAGAACCTGTCCAGGGCCTGCGAGTGTTTGAATGATTGTGTTTGAATCACGGCTGAACGGATTTGGATGGGCACACATCCTTATCCTAGAAAATATATCAATTACCGTGGGAAAATAATAAAATAATTCTACGCGGACGAAGTCGCGGGCAAAAGCTAACTGGATTATTTATTTATTAAAACTTTATAGCACAATACAAATGTAAAAAGTACAAATGACAAATGGATTGTTGTCAAACTAATTAATGGAGACTAATGCATTTTGAGCGCTAACTTGGATTTTTGCTGTACGGTACGTTACAATATCATGTGATCGGTTAAGGCATTTAAGAAAACTGCCAAGTTAGAGCTAAAAATTCATAAGCCTCAATTAATTGGTTCGACTGTCAACAGTTCAGTGCCCTACAAGACACCTTTTCAGACACAACTCATCTAAATAAAATAATGCAATTGAATAAATAAATAAATATCGAATCTAGTGCCAAACTTGGAGATACCACTACTTTTGGTTGCGTAAGAGAACTTGGCAATTTTTTAGGGAACCGTACCTCAAAAGGAAAAAAACGGATGCCATAACGGATGGGACTTGGGACATAGTGACAGAATAATTTTAGGGACATTATATATATATTGTATTTTTTTTCTATTACACGTAAAGTTCAGTAATATAACTGACACTTAGCAATAGACATGTAGATTGATAATACATAATAGTTGGCTTCATATGTTTGTAAGAATTTTCAATTTAGTCCAGTCAATATAGACATTCCAGTTTGCATTAATTCCCAACAAGCTGGATTTTTGTGCAGGCCTTGAATACGTCATTACAAATGAAATGTCAAAAGTCCCCATCGATCCCGCTTGTGCGTTGTTTTTTATTCGAGGTCAAAGGTCACAAATTTGCGTTTTTTGCGTATATCTCTGAAACAATGAGAGCTACCGAAAAATAGTTCAAACAAAGTTTGTAGATCGAAAAATTGTCTACAAAAAAGATCTCAACACTTTTCTTCTACAAAGCATCGCTTTCGAGATATCGTGACTTTAGACCGCAGGAAAGTCGTATTTTCGACTATATGCACACATTTCCGCACCACCTCTGAGGTAGTGTACACGGCGCTTTTTTTTAACGAATAGGAATACTCAGTAGGAATACTCCACAATATATTTTAATCGAGAGAATGTAATGGGACACTATTTTATTGATGAAATTTTATTTTATTTAAATTTAACGAAAATTTTAACAGCAAGAAAATAACATCATCATTCATCATCAAATTCTTCATAGTCACTCGTTTCTTCCTCTTCACTGTCTTCTTCCTCTTCTTGCTCGATTTGTATAGACTGCTCCAAGAAGAGAGATATATCAGTTATATCCTCATCAATTTCGAAACGATCTTCATCTGTTGCATTTGATTCAATGTTGGTGCAAGATTGGCCTCGGCAATTGGTACATACCAATGAACAATACAATGCCACGTATGAGTGCATATTCGCATTTTCTATGTTTAAAATAGCCATAATTCGAGAACAGTGCACCGTAGAAGAAAAAATGTTGAAATCTTTTTTGTAGACAATTTTACGGTCTACAAACTTTGTTTGAACTATTTTTCGGTAGCTTTCATTGTTTCAGAGATATACGCAAAAAACGCAAATTTGTGACCTTTGACCTCGAATAAAAAACAACGCACAAGCGGGATCGATGGGGACTTTTGACATATCATTTGTAATGACGTATTCAAGGCCTGCACAAAAATCCAGCTTGTTGGGAATTAATGCAAACTGGAATCATAATTTAATCTATTTTGACTGGACTAATTTTATTGACAAGTACCTATTTTGAAATTATGTGAGATTTACGCTTTTTTTACAATGTAAGAAAATTAACAGAAAATGTCGATACTAAATGAATAAAAAAATCATGTAGGTACTAATAAACACAGTCTTAACTTAATAGTATATTTCTTTGTTACAATTAACTACTTCGAGTAAACAAAATGTTAAAAGTCATGCTTAAGTTTAATTTTAGTTTTATTTTCATGTTTTATAACACTTGTTACTGCATCTGTTCATTGTTGATTTTAAACCAAAATTACGATGTAGTTTCGGTGGCACCGCTGTAATTATTGGTGGCGTAAACAATAGTAGATTGATAACCAAGGGTGGAAAGTGACCCATTTCACCCGAGATATTTCTGGCGCTCGAACGAAGTGAGAGCGCCAATAGTTCGAGGGGAAATGGGCAATTTCACCCGAGTTAGACACTCTACTTTTCATTTCGACTGTGAGTAAAATATATTTAATCTTGTTTCCCGCTTTTTCTATTGCAAACTTTTTTTTCTATATTCAGAAAAAAGTTAAAATACTCATACTGCCAACATTAGAAAAGTTTAATCGAGGTCACGACCAAGGAGCCAGCAAGGAGGTTGAACGCCGCGCCGAACGAAAAAGTTTTACCTTTATTACGTATTTAAATATTCCATCTCTTTCTTTCATATTTCACAAATGACTTCCACCTCATTCTTACCCTAACTAAAGAAAGAGATGGAATATATTCGTGACGTAATAAATGTCAAATTTCTTGTTTCGAACGGATGTTCGGCGTTCAACCTCCGTGTTGTATCCTCCGTGTTGTGTTGTATTGCTCCTTGGTCGTGACCAACTCGATTATTTTTTCTAATGTTGGCAGTATATGTATTTTCAAGACGGCCATGCCGAACCGTGAAAAAAAAATTGTCATGCTATGCTATCATGGCATTATGGCGGGCAGCAGAATATAAGAGGAATCATTTTAAATTTTGATTTTTTTGTAATTAATTGCGAAAAAAGAGACCAGTCGTAAAATGATTTTAATATGAACCTATACATCGTAATAAATAAATCGTTTAACGTATAGTCGAGTTTAGATATATGAATGGTTTTAATATGACGTAGCTCAATTATCTTAGACTCCATGGCCAATCGTAACTATTAAAAAAAATAAATACTTTCCACCCTAGAGGGGAAAACGCAATTTTCCACCCGGCTATCTACCCATTCAAATTAAACTTTCCGAACAGGAGAGATGAAAATAATATAGTACAACACTTTGAATACAACTTCTTACTGGATACATTATACATTACCACCACATTACAAAAATGAAGGTACGCCACCGAAAAAAATTATATCATCTCAATAATTCGTCCGGCTACATTATGCATCCAAAACCTATATGCGACATAAAATAAATGATAAACGATATCAATTAACTCCTTCTACAATTAGAAGCTTGAACTGGTGGCGCTACTAATTTAAAAGTACGATTCTGTGGGTATATGTGTGTGGTTTGATTAAGTGTATAATTTACCGTGATCTTTTATCTGATCGCAGTTATTGGGGAGTTTTTTTTAAATTATAAACATTTTTACATTATTAGATAATAAAAAAATATGAGATAAATATACTCGCACGTTCGGCGCACTCGCACGGCCCGTTCTAACTACACTCTCCGTCAAATAATACGGGTCAGAGGTCGTTTTTCATACAAACGAGGCTATTTCAAAGCCTTGGTTCCTGGACACAGGCATGTTTTGAGTGAGGTTTAATGGTGGATACTCCGAGGTTAAACAGTGGAGGTCAAAAGTGCTTAAGATACCTAACAGATCGCACAATCAGTTAACACCACAGCGAGAGAGCATGGGTCAGCATTTGGATTTCCTTACATTTTATTGCCATTTTATATGTTTTTCAGAACATGCACAATTCCGGCGTTAACCGCAGATTCAATCCGTTGGGTATCTTAGGCAATCTGGAAGTCCTGTATCGATGCTCGGGGTGTTCATCATCAGATTTCACTAAAATCATCTCCTGGCGAGGAACCAAGGCTTCCAAATAGCCTCTTTAGTATGAAAAACGCATTCTGACCCGTATTATTTGACCGCGAGTGTATACTATCCGCAATACGAAGTGGCGAGTAGGGCAATAAACGTCCGCTACCGTAGGGGTGGTAACATGTCGATAACTTATGATATAAACGTCGATATAATTATTATATTTTCAACCGAAATCTTATATCGTTATTGAAATTGTTTTTACAGTTATTTAATGATAATGACTAATACTAAATTAATATGTTTAAGATATATCTTAAATAATTTGCTAAGTACGTGATTAGGTAAGTAGATATTGACAAATGCATTAGTAATTATTATAGTACATAATGATTTATAGTTCTATGTAAGTCATTAGGCATAATTGATATAGAGTTTTCCTTGTTTAGTTATTTATTTTGTTATACCTACATCCTAATTATTTTATTATAATTATTTTTGTTAATAATTAGGTTTAAGTTTGATTTCTTATTGTTATTATATAATTGTACATATTTGAAGGTAAATAAATATTAGTACAAACCTATTTAACATTTCGATAGTAACTATACAATACTGTAATAAAAAACACCACGTAATTTATTTTCTTCGTTACTTTATCGATATTCCTTTTTATGCGTAACGCTACCTGCACTATTGTTGCTCGGCCCGCTCCATAAGGCCGTGCAGGTGTGAAAGAGATAGCATGATTCCGGTGATTTATGACCGTACTCGCCACTTCGTATTGAGGATAGTATAATTCGATTGGATTGCTCTTTTCGACCTGCGTATGTTGGTCACGAGTTATCAACATTTGAAATTCGTCCTGGGCAAAACCCGCTAGGTAAACCCGAGTGATTCCCATCTTCCAACCTAGCCATCCCACCCAGGTTGGATATTGGGACATCATAGTGCCATCTTCCAACCTGCCTCAGGTTGGATAGTGGGAATAAAATTTATTATTTATTTTTCTTCTCATCTTCCAACCTATATTATATTACAGTCAATACAAAAAATAAAACAATTAAATGTTCAAATTGCTATAAGCAATTTGAACATTTAATTGTTTTATTTTTTGTGTGTATCTACTCCCTTCAAATTACATTAATGTTTTTTTATAAAGATGGTTTTATATTGAGTGCCAAAAAAAATTTTTGTTATAATGTGTTTTAGGTCATAGGTACTTAATCATCGTAAGTCACAAACACAACGCATTTTTTCAAGTAATTATTTTTTCTAGGTTTTCTTTTTGATTGAGCTATTACATAAAATACCTTTTATATAAATAATATTAAGCCAACACGTTGCAAACCTATTTATAAATAATCATCTAAATACACGAACGACGTGACTTTAATACCTTCGCTTCGCCGGGTGGTGAAGTACAGTGGTGACGGGATATTCTCCGCGACTGTACCCTATTCCGTACCAGGATGGATAATGGGAAGAAAAATAAATTATACATTTTATTCCCATTATGCAACCTGAGGCAGGTTGGAAGATAGCACTAAGATTTCCCAATATTCAACCTGGGTGGGATGGCTAGGTTGGAAGATGGGAATGACTCGTAAAACCATATTGCTTTTGACATGTTACAATATTTTCAACGTTATGATACATCTTATTTACTTGACAGTAATGGCGGCCGAGTTACATGCGACAAGTGATAACATGTCGCAGGCAATATTGGTGAACCGAGGAGAAGGAAGCCCTGCAATATGAATGGCTAAAGTTAACTTCAAAATGAAGTTGTACTAAAGCAAAAAAAATGAATTATCCCAAATAATACTGGGCGAGTGTTAAAGTGCATTATTGTGTTTTACAATTATGTTTCGTAAAAGTTACATAATTTTCCGTACAAATCCGCACAATAAAAAAATAAAAACGTTTCAATTATCAATGTTCACTGCGTTATTTATTTAAGGCATGAATCCGACAAAGTAGGTCATATTTGAGATAACACGATTTCTATTTTTGAGAAAACTAGACACGGTTCGTATCACGATAAGGTAGATGGTGAGGCTATCCTTCTCTACCCTCCTTCCTTCACCGTCGCACTCAGTGTACTGCTTTGCGATCTATTTGCCGGTATGTAGCTGTGGTGTGTGAGTTTTTTAAGTCGGGCATAGAGCTAATTACGGTTTGTCTTTCTGTAACCACTTAAATGACTCTTTAAATCGCGATTTTATGCTTTACACATTATAGTCACGTCAGTGCTGGGTTTTTGCGTGCTACATGAATGAGCGATTTGGTTTTGTACATACATTGTATAGGTACATACCTTCACGCCTGTAATCCCAGAGTTGGGTAGACTGAACTACAGAATTACCTACAACTATAAAGAACTTGTTGATAATTCTGTAACCACATATTGCACAATTAGACTACGACATTTACAGAGTATTAGTGGCATTTTGCAAGCCTATCGCCTAACAGTACTACAAGCCTTTATTCACTTAGATGCCTCTTGCGACATCCACGGGAAGAAATGGAGTGGCACTATTCTATCCAGGCGACCACACGTTTTGTCTTGTATTTTTCAAGTAGGTAATCATTGTTTGAGTGGTTCTGAATACCAGTTAATTAGTTAGACCATGACCAGTTCAAAAATGACAAGCGTGGTGCTATCCGGCACAACAACTATGTATATTTCACATATTTTGGTGCACTCGTAAGTATTGTAGTGTACGCTTACTCCTTTGGAAGGAAAGTAAATAGGTTGGTGTATGGGAGAGATTGGGGCACCTTAGCACGTTTTCAACATTATGTCTAATAACAAATCAATTATAAACCGAAATTTAAAAAACAGGTTGTTCGTAGTTTCCTTAGGCTTTGATCAGAGTAGACGCCGGCCAAGTGCGAGTCGGACTCGCGCACGAAAGGTTCCGTACTTTTATCTTCATAAAATCACGTTTGTTGGATGGGCCCCCCTTAAACATTCATTTTATTCTGTTTTTAGTTTTTCCCCTTTGGGACAAAACCCTAAAAAACGGCGAGATTCTGCACTTAGTCGATACTTACTTATATGACGAAATATTAGTTTTTTTGTAAAAACACAAATTTGTTCAAATCTGCCACCCCAAGGGGGGCACCTTTGAATTGACATGGGACAGTTTTGAAAACAATTATTAGTTGCAGGACTCGATGTATGAATGTTGAAGAAGCGAAAGAAATTTGTCAAGATCGTAGCAAGTGGAAAGAAGTGGTCTCTGCCTACCCCTCTGGGAAACAGGCGTGATTTAATCTATGTATGTATTAGTTGCAGGAAATAATAAGGAAAGAGCGTTTTTTAATTGTAAATTTAATGATATTTATTGGCTAATACTCAAAACAACCATACCTTAACATAAACAAACATTTATTAAACATCTAAAGTTCTGCTTCCCTGTTAACAAACAAGAAACATGAAATGGATATTTTTAATCAAGTCAGACTGAATTTGTCCACAAAAAGTTATGAAATTGCACAATCATTTTAAATGGTTACAATCCCATTTTCAGAATTATATATTTTTTAATATGTAGTTTTGTAACCTTTTTAAATAAAATAAATAAATAAATATCAGGGGACATTCTCACACCAATTGACCTAGTCCCAAACTAAGCTCTAGGCTTGTACTACTTTTTCCGCATCACTTGCAAATATTTCAGCAACGGTGTATTTAATTGTAAATTTTTAATTTTAGGAGCAATGTTTTCTTTAAAAAATTAACTCGATAAAAGAGTGCAGGTACTTGGCGTTAATCCATATAAGTCAGCAGCTCTTCTTAGTTTCATAGATCCGTTGATGACACTTTAAACCGCTTTTTGTATTATTATCTTCATTGGCTGTTTCTTCCTGATTTGTTTTAAATGTTCTTACCATCCTGTATATAAAGAATAATAAGTAGGTAATGTTACATTCACTACCTACCTACACAAAAGACACAAATTTGAACAAAGCACTCAAACTGCGGAATTTATTTAGGCGAGGCATATTTGACCACAGTTCTACTGACGCCGCAGGTACTCGCGGTCAGGGCGAGCCTATGGGCTGAGTTAGGAACACCTTTATTGTTTTCGTTTAGATTTTAGTTTTTTATTTTAGTCCTACCTTTTGTGGCTCCTGGTGCACATCTCCCAGGTCAGGCGGCTGGTGGCGCACCGGCGCGGGCGCCACGGACAGCGTGGACGACGACGAGCTGGACGACGCACTGCCGAACGCTTTTTCGTTGTTCCTGTCCACACTGTTGTATGATTTTTCACTAGACTTGTCGCTAAACTTATCCGACGGCGCCCCAGCCGGCGGCGCCCGGTGCTCTTCACCCTCTTCTTCCACGTCGCATGTCAGAAGTCGAATTCTTTCCGCTAGTGATGTTGTTTCTTGCTGCAATGTCAAACAAAGGGTTCAAGCGTAATCTTAAAATAATTCAAAACCTTTTTAAATACAGTTGCTCATTAAGTGGTAATTTTTATAACTGTATATCGTGCAGAAAATGGGATTTAACGCACTAGTGTTTCTGACTTTTCCTAGCTGCAAATCGTAAGGAAAGTTAGATTTTTCAAACTGCTGTGTTTTTTTTTGCCTTTTTATTAAACGTTCGTTCAACCAATTTAATCATTTTTTGATTACGCCATTTAGCATGGAAAATACATAAGTATCTAGACTAATATTATAAAGAGGAAAGATTTATTGTATTTTTGTATGTGTGTAACGAATAAACCCAAAAACTTATGGCCCAATTTCAAAAATTTCTTCTCCATTCGAACGCTACATTATCCCTGAGTCACATGGGTTGTTTTTATCCCGAAAAATTGAACGGTTCCCGTGGGATGACAAAAATACGAATTCTACGTACGGCAGAAGCTAGTACGTAGATAATATAATTTTAAATATTAAAATAACATACATACATACATACATACACACATACACACATACACTCATATACACATACATTACCATCTTCACTCGTCCCGAAGTGTCTTGTCGGGAATCGTGTAAAATGACATACTTTCCGCACTTGCATAAAAATGTGCTATTTTTTAACAACTTGAATGATGTAGAAGAACAGCCTACCTAGAATACTTCATTTTATTTCTGGGTGTATATAATTCCTACTACATAAAATAGAGACAACACATACAGCCCGCTCTGACCCGTCTCACGACTGATGCAAATTTTAGTTAACGTGTTTGAAATTAAGCACACAATATAAGGAGTTGGATTACGTTTTCATGCAATCGTATTAATAAAACCGTTAATAGTAATTCATAATTCATTTATTGCATTTATGGGTTTTACAAGATATTGAAGGTAAACATTGTTCCAACATAAACCCTGTTAGGGCACAGCAATAATAGTTAAACTAATTCTTAAAAGTATCAATATAAACATATTATTAATTATTCCTTATAACTAAAAAGCTCACTACTTAGTACTTGGCCCAGAAATAAAAACGAGAAGGGGCAGGAGCTGCTAGTCCTGCCGAACAGAGAAGATGCGAAGCAGGTACGCGGAGCGTATTCGCTATAGGTACGGATTATTCACAAATCGGAAAGGCGCCTTAAGAAGAAGAATATTTAGTGGGAAGACAGGCATTGCAATCAAAACTCAATCGCTTGCGAGAATGCCGTGCACAATTATAAAAACAACCATTTTCCAGCGGCACAATATAATACATTTACACGTTACCTGGGCGAACCATCCGTATTATCCGCTAGTAATTCTTAGCGGGCCGCCAGCAAGTAAGCTACGAAGGCTACGTAAAAAAATTATGCGGCGCGACGTCTTCTGGCAACTTAGAATTATTAACTTAACTACGGGTAGTATTGCTTTTTATCTTTAACTACTCGTACCAATTAGTTTGTCACTGCCGAAGGAAAGTTCATGAGAGTATAATCTTTGAATGCGTGCTACTAAAACTGATCAAATTCCTAATTCGTTTAACTCCACTACCAAATCAAATGTTACATTTTAAAGACTTGTACTTTAATGCTAGCTCTACGAATACGGGGGCACATTTTACATTTGAAGTTTTGAACCAGTAAAAAACACATTGTTATTTGAAGCCACTGAAGCCTAATATCGCTTAAAACGCTCCTCTAAATGACAGACACCTCCGTCGGCATTGTTTACCTTTTCGTTTTATTATTTGTATCAGTGAACGGTCCGCTAACTCCTGCTCTAATAATTAAAGAAGGAATTCTATCATCTAATGGGTAGTCCAAATCTGCCATTCAATTAACTATGTTAGTAATTATAATAGTTTTGTAAGCTGATACAATAAAAGCGGAAACGTTTAAAGAAACAAAAACAGGAATACCAAATCGGAAAAAGAGATCCTTTTAATCGAGAGATTTATATAGTTGCAATAAGCCTAAGAACAAGAACTAAGAGTAAGGCTGCTGGCTGGGAACAGAGCGGGCGACATCAGGGGACAGTACCTTCGGCTGTTGCTTCTTGCGCGCCTCGCTCCGCAGCAGGGAGCAGCGCAGCGCGTTCCGCTCGGCGACGCGACGCACCGCTGCCTCCTCGGCCTTGGGCCGCACGCCCGCGTCCCATGCCCTAATAAAACATACATATCAAAATTTTAAAATTGGCAACCGCACGTTTTTTTTTTAAATTAATTTCTTTGCTTTGGTTTATGTGACTTTTCTGTAACACCCGTACATATACCAGAATTTATTATACATGAAATAAATCTGTGAAAAATTATCTAACTGATGGTGAAAATCGCATGAAAATCCGTCCAGACGTTTTTGAGATCATCGCGAACATACAGACAAGAATACACTGCGCGGAACTTTGTTTTATAATAATGTATACCTAGTGTATAGTGATGAGACGGAAGTTTACACGGAAACATGAAGTGGCTTCCGTTTCTTTGGGACCTAATGGTTGTTTTAAATGTGTTTTTGTAGAAATAATTGTGCTGATGATTCGGGGAAGTCTACCGTGTCAGACAAATCTCAAATATCTTGAGATACAGCAGTAACGCGTACTCGTAACCAGGCTTATTCGTTTCTAAATACTGCCATCTATATACTGCATAAAATGTTTTACCATTTTCCTATTATTTTCCAAGATAATACACCATCAAAAATACTTTAACTATGTTTTTTTACAAGTTAGTCACACGTTGGTATTGTATCTGAAGTTGCCGGAGGTCAGCGCAACAAGAGCGAACCGGCCGAATAACGCCTATATACGGATCTCTTCATACCGGTCATTTTTTCCAGGTTTGATAGTAGCAAGCGAAAAAATTACAACGAATAACCAAACAAGTACAAACTAAATGACTAACAAAAATTTGCGCTTTAAATTTTAATATTTCATAAACGGATAGCTTAATCGAAAAATTGTTATTACACCCCCAAATATTTTTGAAAGACATATCCAACGACACCCCACAATATGGGGTGGACGAGAAAAAAAAACATCCCCAAGTTACGGGTATAGGTACCCAAAGAGTCTCTGACCTAGGCTGCGCTGCGGTCGGAGGGACGGATGGACGGACATGGCGAAAATATAAGGGTTCCTAGTTTGACTACGGAACCCTAAAAAAAGATAATCGAACTCCATGCAGACGACCGACGTCGCCATGCAAAAAGATAAAGGTTAAAGATAATCGAACTCTACGCAGACGCCCGACGTCGCCATGAAAAAAGATAAAGGTTAAAGATAATCGAACTCTACGTAGACGCCCCACGTCGCCATGCAAAAAGATAAAGGTTAAAGATAATCGAACTCTACGTAGACGCCCGACGTCGCCATGCAAAAAGATAAAGGTTAGAGATAATCGAACTCTACGTAGACGCCCGACGTCGCCATGCAAAAAGATAAAGGTTAAAGATAATCGAACTCTACGTAGACGCCCGACGTCGCCATGCAAAAAGATAAAGGTTAGAGATAATCGAACTCTACGTAGACGCCCGACGTCGCCATGCAAAAAGATAAAGGTTAAAGATAATCGAACTCTACGTAGACGCCCGACGTCGCCATGCAAAAAGATAAAGGTTAAAGATAATCGAACTCTACGTAGACGCCCGACGTCGCCATGCAAAAAGATAAAGGTTAGAGATAATCGAACTCTACGTAGACGCCCGACGTCGCCATGCAAAAAGATAAAGGTTAAAGATAATCGAACTCTACGTAGACGCCCGACGTCGCCATGCAAAAAGATAAAGGTTAAAGATAATCGAACTCTACGTAGACGCCCGACGTCGCCATGCAAAAAGATAAAGGTTAAAGATAATCGAACTCTACGCAGACGCCCGACGTCGCCATGAAAAAATAAAAAGGTTATACCTGTTCAAAAATCAGATGTTATGATGTGATATCTATTTTAAGACCTATCTGGGTCAATTTCCCAAGCAATATTTTAAGCTGGCGGCGCTGAAAACCGGGGTGAACTATGGTTAAAAATGAAACTGTTATTTTTTTCTGAATACTTCACGCAGTTGCCTATTTTGGGCAATAAGTAGAATTAGAATATTAATGGAAATAATAATTTAAAAAAAATAATTAAGACCTCATTTCTCATCACAGTGGGCTGTCCGCAACCCAGTTTTGATTGCAAAACGTGGAATAAATCAAAAACTATTAATGATTATGAAAAACATTTACCTTTTTTAAAATACTAGATAGTTAGTGTACAAAAAGAAGCCCTGACTTTTTTTTTAACTATTACACATACCGTCCGGTACGAGGAAATATGTTTGTCCGGAGAAACGTTATCATTACCACCGTCAAATATTCTGTGCCCTATATCTGCTAAGCTTCAATATGTACGCCCCCCACCTCCCGCGCACTCGTAGAGTTAGTCACGCGCAAGAGTTTGGTGCTAGCGGTTGTGTTGTGCGCGTTTCTGGCGATAAAATATAAAGGAAAGTTCTTGCTTCAGGTGGGGTGGGGACAAAAAAATCCTCATTCCGACGGTTGATTTATTTTTTGTACTTTTTGTGTTTAGTTTGAGATTTATGTATAACACGTACGTCATATTTCTTAATTCTGGAGTAACGTTAGTTTAAAGAAACCAGACTCCGTTGTTTTTTTAAAAATATTTTTGTACAGGTTTTATCATTCCGTGGTTCTCATTCCGATGTTTCCGGTGTATGAAATACCCACAGAAATGATAAGCAACACCGGCATGATACAAAAGTAGCTTCACTTAGTTATCCAAATAATTATCAAATTTAATTATTTAATTTTATGAAGTCAAAGCAAATGAATAAATATTATAAGCGTTTAAACGTAAATAATTAAGCGTTTACCGATAACCAAATGTCAGTTATTTTGTACTACTAAGCATATAATATGCATACATACTACATAGCGTCACGCCTTCATCCCAGAGTGGGGTAGGCAGAGCTATTACCAATAACTCTAACAACTTATTATATAATATTATATTATAATGAAGAACGTTCTCACCGATGAAAAAAAAAGATTGGTTACAGATTTATTTTTCAATTTACTTAATTATAATTATAAAGGGCAATGCCAAATGTTAAAATTGTACGTGATATTCAGTTTAAAAATCTCTAAAAAGTTTTAATTTAAATTAGTTTTAGGATGTTTTTGATTTTTTTATATGCTCCTTGATCTCTACACATTAAGACTGAAAAATGTGCAAGTACACATATGCGACTGCATTTTAACTGTTACAGTATTTACTTAAAATTTATTTAATTTAAATTATTACGTTTTTTTTTTAAGATCTGGGATATGTAAATTCACATCTAGTCTTGCAAGACTATGTTATCATAATTTCATTATGTTACATTTTTGACTGAGTTTTTTAGGTATTTCATATTATATTTTTGAGGCCGTCCTTATGACGCACTAATTATTAAGCATTAAGTGATCTAAAGTCAGTGATAAATGATATAATTGCCACTGGGATATTTGTAATATTAGAATAATTGAGTTATATTTTGCTTGGTCAGCGAACTGTTCCTATTAGATTTACATAGAAGATTGTTATTTTTTTAAATTTATATTTAGTTTATTATCATAAATAAATCACAATATTTAGAATATTTTTGAAAACCATATTAAAGAAATAAGTAATAAATCAGTCCGGTACATTATAAAAAAAATGTAAAGTATTTTTTTTAAATTAAAATATATGTTTATTTTATTTATAAGCGAATTGTTTCAAAACATTAATATAAATGTCATTTTTACTCAAACAAAGACTTATAATTATGATAATTATTAATAACATTAATCTAATTTTTACTCAAATAAATACTTCTAATTATGTTAGTTAATAATAACATTAATGTAATTTTTACTCAAATAAACAGTGATAATTATGATAATTATTGACTTTTTTCATTTATTTTCATTCCAGTGGATAAGATTTCATTTACGTGGGTCGTTTCTATCATTCCAGTGGGTATTTATCACTTTGGTGGATACTTTTTATCATTTCGGTGTGTATTTATCATTCCATAGTTTTATCAAATATTCTATCTCGTATATCTCATAAACTATTTATGATTTTGAGTGACCCTTAACACAACGTCTACAATATATAACAATGCATAGTTTAAAATGAAAAACGTTCAAAAATACACAAAACTTAAAAATTGCACCGAAATGAGACAAAAATCAGAAATGTTGAAATTGACCCATCTCTATTCTGTCCTGTTTCGCTAAAACCTTGAATTCGTTAATTTGAACGTTTATTCAAAGATAAGTTTAACGCGCATGGAGTATCTGGTGTGTTAGATATTAAGCCTAAATCTTATTTATCTAACTGAATATTTTACATAGTAGTCAATAGTTATCAAATTAACCCTGGCATTATAACTTTGGGCGTCCCGCAGGGCTCCCACCTAGGTGCAGTCTTTTTTAACCTTTTTTTTAACGATATACAGGGTGTCCCAAAAATAGCACGTCACAGTGACACTGGAGATTCCCCAGCCTCAGACGAACCAAACCAGCCTAACATGACCTCAGTAAAAGTTGCACCGTTTTCGAGTTATACCAATTTAAAGATTTTTCCAATTTTTCACCTCTTTTGACATTGTAAGTGCTCGCATTTACTGGGATAGCTTTAGAATTTAGTTTTTTTTATTTGTGCGCGTTTATGAATAGTTGATTAAGATGATAAAAGCATTATTATGTCAATAACTAATGTACAAATTGGAAAAATACTGTAATGAACTTGACTTAAATTATCATCCACATAGTAATTTAAACTTTGAACACCTGCCATAACTTTTTTTTTACTACAAATGTAATGAGCAAATAACTTTAAAAACATGCGTGTTTTATGCCAATTCTAAAATGGTATGACACATGATATCTTAATGCATAAAAGTAGGAATTCGTATGACATTTGCCAATATGGATCCTCGAAAATCAATGCTAATCATCTAAAAAATTATCTTGTACTCTACGATATCTCATTTGTTTGTGCTCCTTTGAAGAATATGATTGATTTTTGGTTGACCTTGGTTCAAAGATAATAAAAAACGGGTTTAATTTTCATTAGTTTTTACAGTAAATGTTCGAATTGTTTCCCTCCGACTTTAAGGCACAAATGGCATCTTCGAATAAAATTTCGGTTTAATTTTCGTAAACTGGTTTCCGATATGTCTCGGGCTGCATTGAAGACACGTCGCCGTAGTTCCTCTTCGTTACTTATTGGTTTTGAATAAATATTGTCTTTCAAACATCACCAAAAAAAAACATTTTACAGAGCGAAATCAACTTCCGTTAAGAGTGCCGAGAAGTCGTTTCAGTTCCACAAACAAAAACGCAGTGACACATGATATCTTAATGCAAAAAAGTAGGAATTCGTATCACATTTGCCAATAAGGATCCCGGAAACCAAACTAACAAATGAAACGCGATTAGCCGCTTTGCAAGTTTATCATGTAAATAATTGTAGGATAGTTATTACTTTATTGCAGTTCTGTTGTAGCCCTGTGTCCAAACTACTCATAGTTCGTTACCTTGCGTTTCGTGCTATACTCGTTGATTAATATTAAACCTCGTTTTAATAGCCGACTTTTTAGTTAGGTACGTTTTATTTTTATTGATTTGAATTATGTCATTACTTATCACCCATGTTCACTGCTTCCGTTTTCCTGTGGTGTTCCTGAATTAAATCGACTTGGCATTCCTCTGGACTCTGATTTTGTTTGTGGAACTGAAACGACTACTACTCGGCACTCTTAACGGAAGTTGATTTCGCTTTGTAGAATGTTTTTTTTTGGTGATGTTTGAAAGACAATATTTATTTAAAACCAATAAGTAACGAAGAGGAACTACGGCGACGTGTCTTCAATGCAGCCCGAGACATATCGGAAACCAGTTTAAGAAAATTAAACCGAAATTTTATTCGAAGATGACATTTGTGCCTTAAAGTCGGAGGGAAACAATTCGAACATTTACTGTAAAAACTAATGAAAATTAAACCCGTTTTTTATTATTTTTGAACCAAGGTCAACCAAAAATCAATCATATTCTTCAAAGGAGCACAAACAAATGAGATATCGTAGAGTACAAGATAATTTTTTAGATGATTAGCATTGATTTCCGAGGATCCATATTGGCAAATGTCATACGAATTCCTACTTTTATGCATTAAGATATCATGTGTCATACCATTTTAGAATTGGCATAAAACACGCATGTTTTTAAAGTTATTTGCTCATTACATTTGTAGTAAAAAAAAAGTTATGGCAGGTGTTCAAAGTTTAAATTACTATGTGGATGATAATTTAAGTCAAGTTCATTACAGTATTTTTCCAACTTGTACATTAGTTATTGACATAATAATGCTTCTATCATCTTAATCAACTATTCATAAACGCGCACAAATAAAAAAAACTAAATTCTAAAGCTATCCCAGTAAATGCGAGCACTTACAATGTCAAAAGAGGTGAAAAATTGGAAAAATCTTTAAATTGGTATAACTAAAAAACGGTGCAACTTTTACTGAAGTCATGTTAGGCTGGTTTGGTTCGTCTAAGGCTGAGGAATCTCCAGTGTCACTGTGACGTGCTAATTTTGGGACATCCTATACCATATCCGTACGACCTATTAATTATATCCACAGAAGATGTGGCATTTTTGAAACGTGATCTAAATGAGCTGGTTAACTAGTGTTAACATAATCAAATACACTTAAATCCTAAAAAATGTTTCCACGTAAAATTCATGAGGAAATAAAAGCTGAAACAATCTGAATATTTTATTAATGATGTGAAAAAACAGGAAGTGGCTAGTATTCGTGACCTAGCCTAGGTGTCTTATTTGATAGTAATTTAACGTTAGGACTTGCCTGCGTATACAATTGTAGATCACGAATCGAAGAGCGTCGAATCGAGGGCGTAAGCATAGTTATGAAAATGGAGAACAAAGTAGGAGAGATAATACTACCCTGTGGCATTCCGGAAGACAGCTCACACCAATGAGAAAAGGTACGTTCTACCCGAATCGCACATGGCCGGTTTTTTTAATACGTCGCTGATATTGATATACTATTAATGTAAAAACCATACTTTCATGATAAAATTGGAGACGGCGGCATTACCTTCGTCATCGATATAGGTAAATATAGGCCACATTGAACATTTTCCAGGTTCCAAGAAAATAGAGATAACAGACTCGGCGCGGCTGGAATCGCGGGCAAAAAGCGGTCGAATAATAATCAATTTAACCACGATATATCCTTAGAACGACAGCTCTTCTTAACATAACAATTGAAAAGAAATCGTAATTGCAATCGAAAATCGGCTTCTAGAAAATTTAAAACTGCTATAATACTTAATATGTATTATAAAAATTAACATGGGGAGATATTCCGATGCGTTGCTCGCCCATGGGCGAGTTAAGAGACCTTCAGAACACAAATATTTACTCTTCATAGTTTACTGTAAGCTGCTATCGAAGAATTTGTCGAATTATCGAGCTTCCAAGGGAAGAGAACTTTGAGAATTAATGTATTTACCATCACTCAATAGCTTAATTTCAAAGTTGATGTTGCGGCTCTGCCTCGAGTAAATCAGTTAATTAGGCTTAGTTACAGGCTTACCTCAGAGTTTCCGAGGTAACCAACTGTGGCTCAATTGCGGGCGGCGGCGGCCGACTGCTGTTGAACAGCTGTTGCACGGCGGAGTTCGGCTTCGGGGTTTGATTAGACACTAGCGATGGCGCTTCCGCTCTGCGAACAAAATTTTATTTTATATACAATTCTAATTATCTCACCAATTGATTAAGTAGCAGCTGTGTTTTACGTTGACAGATATCATGATATCGCGCCATGCTCGGTAATATTTCTACTTTATGAGCTTAACAGAAGATTGGTGAAATCGTCGCTTTAAATTTTTCTTAACTCTTGATCTTATTTTTATCTGACATACTATAATTCAAACGTTATGGTTGCTCCTACTTACTTGATTTGATTGAAAAGGAAGCCGACTCGCAAAAAATCAACATTAAATTATTTTTATTTCATTTCCCTAATATATCTTGGTTGTAGATCTAATGGCCGTTGGGGCGGGAAGGTTCTGA
The DNA here is from genome assembly GCA_927399475.2 of Acleris emargana. Lineage (NCBI taxonomy): Eukaryota > Metazoa > Arthropoda > Insecta > Lepidoptera > Tortricidae > Acleris > Acleris emargana. Next base: position 31,580,000 of record OV656835.1, read on the forward strand.
TGTGGCAACCACGTACCGGAACGCGCGATGCAGTCAGGACTCCCGTATGATGGACAGACGTGATGATCTGATATAGGTCGCGAGGAACGCCTGGATGCGAGTAGGTAGCACAGGATCGATCTTGGTGGAGATCTTTGGGAAAGGCCTATATTTATAAGTACCTAACGGAAGTGTTTTGACTGACATGATGATAATTAGTGATACAACTCGAATAGGTACTGATTTTAAGTTTTTTTGTTTTGGATTTTGAACGATATGAATTCAATGATGTGTCACAGCGCACACTACAGTTTACCTTTGTGTATGGCTTGTGAAGCCTTTCTGTGAATTAGTTTCTGTGTCGGAAGCATGTGCAGAGTGGTCGCTCTTCTGAGAGAGATCATCTCCGCCGGGCTCCTTCGGCCTCTCGACGAAGCGCACGGAGCGCGGCGTGAAGGATCCGTCCTCGTCGCTGGCCGTGGTGTTTGAGCGCTGGTCCTCATTCTGTTTAAGGAGAGGCTAGCATATAATTTAACTAATCAGAACCTATATTCATCATTGTCTCAGTGTATCTCAGGCAAGATTGTTGTCGCCGGCGGCCCGTGTGCGGGGACCGTCACGGGTCGCGGTGACACGAAAACTTAGCCATTGTCATATAAGTAAGTACTGCACAACAGGTACTACATCGCTTATTTTTGTATTGTAGTTTTCAAGGTTAGCATAGCATTAGTCCAAAATTAAATTATCATTATCATGCTAGTTCTAACGAAACAGAAAAACGGGAAAACAATGCTCCACTTCGTATTAATTTGAACATGCGGAGAAGACGAGAGCAATGAATAAAACCATTTCATTGCCTTATAATGGTAATAGCTAATTATTTTATCTTTATTCATATGGACAGGTTTTATTTTAAAAATATTACCCAGTGTTTTTTTCCGAGCTAAAGAACATTGGTGTGAGGAAACAAAATTATTATTGTTTATGCCACATGTACCCATGGGCACGATTTGGGGCCACTTGCGGCAAGAAGATAAATTTAGTTATAGTCTGTAAACTGGGATTCGGAAGCAGTTCCTTACATTTTTAAATAACCTGATACGAGAAGTTGAGTATAAATCTTTATTTGGTTTTTCCTGCAAGGGGCCCCTAAAATAAATAAAATAAATAAATAAATAAATAAAGTTTTACTTATTATTATTTGCCAAAAATTTACAAAAATCAAGTTATTTTCAGTAAAAATTATCTACTGCTCTTAAGAATTTTGTGAAGAATTATTCAATATGTAAATTGAATATGAGCAAACCCTTTATCGTCAGTTAATATGCACCCTAATTAACATAATATAAGTTGTATTTCTTTTTTCATACAAATAAATTCGACACGCAATGTATCACAAATAGCCCAAACAACCTGCAATTAACTGAGACTTAAATCTTCGTTTATATTAACATTGCTGCTCAATGGGACCTTTAAAATTAATTGCCCTCTTTGTATTGGAGTTATTAACGAAATTCCACATTAACATGACTTGTAGAGCCACCTACCTGACCTACGTCTAGTTTAAAGGTTTGCTCGTATCCCATTTACACACTAGCAAGGTTAAACTAGCTTTATAAATTAAAAATGCAATTGAATTGGTTCAGGGGTTTGAAACACACGTGATCAACGCAGTTTCGATCCTCGTTAAAAGTAAACATTGCTTATTATCAAATGATAATGTAACGGATGTACTATACGGCACCCGAGGCATATTTAACTTGCAGCTACAAGCTAATCTTTCTCAGAACAGCGAAGTCATATCATTATTAACTTTAAAGTTTTAAACAAGTACCAACGAGAGAGACTTGTGGTTGCGTTGTGTGTCTCGCGGTATGAGATATCGTAGGGGAGGAACGAGTCGTCGGAATGTCTTTCACATAATTATAAAGTGCTATCTGTTAGGAATGGGACACTATACATATATATTATTATACTTAGTTTAGTACCTACTAGGCCGGTAATAAATCCATGTAAGAGTACTCAATCTTAAGTATTAAATTGCTTTTGAGTATTTAAGTATCGTCCTTTAAGTACTAGGCAATCCTAACACATAGCACAACCATACATTTTCTGAATACCTGTTGATAATTTTGTTTGTTTTAACAATGCTAACTAATCCGTCGCGTGTGTTTTTTTAAATATCAGGATTGTTTTACTGCTGTCAACCGTAACAATATTCCGAACCTTCATGCTTGTGTAATCTGTCCACAAGAGAAAAGTTGATACCCATTGGTAATATACCACTTAACATTGAGTAAGTACTCGTAATGATAAGAACTTCTGGTAAATTATAAGTTTTCAGTAAACTCAGAAGAGATAGAATTGTATTTTTTACGTAAAAAGAAAGCAAAGGCGTTAAGTTGAGAATTTCAATTTCATTCATGTTGCCACAGTATGGGTAGCACTGTCCGTATTTCATAGGTAATAACTTTATCTTCTGACATTGCCGATTGAAATATGGGACGTGGAAATGTTCTGGAAGGATAAAGTAACCTACCTAGTCGGGTGGGTCTCAAAAATATTGTACGTAGTTAAGGACTCGTTTAAAACAACCTTAAATTTTTCCTTTGTGTGACGAAAATTAGCTATAAGATTGTATGACTAATGACTGACTATGGAAAAAAAGTTAACGTTGTCTCAATTAAGTCCAATAAGGTACAATATTTTTGAGATCCACCCAGATAGTACCTAGTAGTGCACGGTCTAAATTAGTTTTGTCAGATCATGTAGGTCAAGGCGATACTGAAACATAAACTTTCTTATCATTATATATTTCATAGGTACATATCTAGCCACCAGTTTAACTATTTCTTCATATCGTGGCGTCTATAATGAAATCGCACCCCGCGCCGGTATAGGCGAATGGATTTTTCCGGAGTTGAATATTAAATGACGCATCGACACCAACCAACGTTGCGGCGGATATAGTTTGAATCACATCCGCATTTTCAATAGTTTGACAGATATTGTCATCGAGAATAATGAAATAGTATTTTTCACAATCGTGTTATAATAGAGAGCTTTTTAGTCGAGTACCGTGTTTAGGCCACGAAGCTTGCTGAGTGGCCTAAGTAAGGTACGAGATTAAAAAGCTTAATTATGACACTATTGTGAACAATACTTTTTGTACGAGTTCATTAAAATTAATAATTTAAGTCATACGAGTATATAAGAAAACTAAATATCGTAAGTGTTCTACTATCCGACACAAGATAATTGAAAAGTAGATTTTTGACAGATGACGCGACGCTGCTACGTTCCTAAACGCCACAGATTGGCAATTTTGTATCGGATCGAGTCTCCTTAAACAAGGACACACATGGAAATCCGAAGTTCTATTTTCAAATTTTTTTCGGTTGTCTTGAGCGTATCGAAATAGTTATTTCGGTTGTTTCGGAAGGAACATCGATGAAAAGAGTGACGTTACAGTATTCTCTATGAAATCTTAATACACAGATTTTAATCGACGAGTATAAAAAAGATTTTTTTAAATCGGACAATTTTGTAAAAAGTTATGCGTGATCAGATCATACATTAAAAAAAATACGGGTTAACTTGAGAACCTCGTCCGTTTTTTTTCTTCGGTCAAGGTCGTTCGTTTTTTTTAGTGGTCCGTGTGACTTATGATTGTGTCAGTAGATGTCACAACACACACGTGTTTTCGGACAACATTATGCGACATAATTACCCAGCATAGTTTTAATACAACCTCCGTCACTACCAGAGAAATATAAAATCAGGCTGGTGCTTTTGAAACATCACATGTCCTGATAAAAATGTGAAGTATAAATTATATTAATTGAACTGGAAAGTAAATAAAAGTATTGCTTTAAAACACCCTACTGAATGTTTTGACAGGTCGTCGATATGTAAAAAAAAACGATATTCTTATAATTATTCTCATTTCTTTGATTAAAATAGTATGACATGTCACTCTTAAAACCAAGATCTAGCAACGAACCTCGCTCCCTAAGCCGCTTAGGCTACAGAACGGAAGAATGCAACGGACATGTATACACATAACCTGTGCACATAACCCACATACATACGAGTAAATACACGCGAATAACATTACCCTCCTACTAGGTCAGTCGGGTAAACAATCAGAGTAAATGGGTCTCTCACACAAGTCTATATAACGAAGAGACCGACTGTTACTCGTACCTACTCCAGTAACTCGGCAAACTATTGTGTTTACTGACTTCACCCTTACAAGGATCCGTATAACATAACTATATTTATGAATATGAAGGCAATCTGAGTGTGATTCGCGTAGGTACGTACTCTATAATAGTCCCCGCAACATAATATCAGATAGGTGACAATGAGCGAAAGGTGACCGTGTAGCTAGTATACCAGCAATTTTAGCGATGTTAACATCCTAGTTGTCGTTCGCTCGCTTCCAACGTATAATCTCTTTAAGTTCTGAGAAAACCGTTTTAGATTCCATACAAAATAACCTCTGATGATTTAATTTTACTAATTAGAGATTTTATAAAAAAAGTGTATGATTTGTAAATATTCTAAAATTAATGTAAGGCCAATAACCTCTGATTAAGTACACTCAAACGCCAATACGGCATTTCGTAGAAAGGTAACCTAAACCCACAGAAGCCTCATGAAGTTTATAACAAAAAGGTTAAATCGCCGGTTGAACGAAAATTTTGTATCGATGAAAGTTATATATAAAGTATGAAATCACCTGTTCAATAATATCCTTGTCGGTGTCGAGCGATTTCCACAGCCGCCCCCCTTTCAATATGCCGCCCCGGCGCTGCCGCGAGGGCGAGCCCTCGTCGGACTGCCGGCCCTCCGCATCCCCCGTGTCACTTTCCTCACCTAATCGGAATAAACAAACTTAATGTAAACAAACTGTAGGATTTATATTCGACAGGGACAAGTCTGTGTCAACCCTTCTCATCTGTTATTGCAATCGATGTCACTTCTGTCACATGTGCGGTTACCACTCGTTAATTACACGTTCGTGGCGGGCTAGCATTGACGTAGTAGAGAGTGGCTCTAGACATTATTCATTGCTAGAACGTAGAACGCTATCGTTATCGAAAATTCAAGGGAAAATTGAAGGTTGACGTTACATTAATACCAATAGTAACGGTTTTCGATAATCATTTACATCCGCGTTATACACGTACAGTTCTACCGACGAGATACTTCTCGTTTCGTCTGGTTTGTTCAGACAACCGTAGCCACCGACCGACGCGGACGGTAACTGAAACGGTCACCTTATACAATGACACCAGTGTATTAATAGTACTCGGCTGTCTATCGCTTTCACACTCTAGCTGGCACCACATATACTGACAGATGCCAAAGAGAGTGTGTGTGTGAGAGACTGTGTATACTCGTATTAACATTCTGGTTTTACTTACAGTAATGGAAAATGTTTTCTTGATCATTTTGGACTATGTCGGAGTGAAGTAATCAAACAAAACGAAAAAGGCTTCTTATGATTTTATTTATAGTGTCACTTTGACATAGTTCAAAGTGTTCTAGAAATCAATTTCCTTGACTGTACGTCTAAGACCGATTTACGTCACGTGATTTTTTTAACAGCATTACAGCGTACTTACTGACTGCCTCGACCGAAATCACATGGGATTTAAAATCTCGGGGGTTATTATGACATAGAATGCAGGTCATTTAAGGGCGAGCGTAAAGGACAAAGCTATACCCGTTATATAGCTCTGGCTCTTTCTCGCAGCGTAAACTAAACTGCGTTGCTATCTGCCGCACTCAGAGACGTTAGTTAAATTTGATGTTTGTTAAGTGACGTTTTATCTTATTCTATTGCTATAGCAAATAAAGTGACAGCAGCCACTTTAATCAATAATTAAGTTTAATTGACGTCTCTGAGTGCGGCAGTATGTCATAATAACCCCCCTGTTTGTTTTTGGTCAATTGAAGCAAGTAAGAAGTTACTATTGCAAGAGTACACTGGCTGTACACAAAAAATGGATAAAACTATTTAACTAGAACTGTCAAGTAGTGTCAAAAAAAACCCTTTTTTTCCTCCTGTTGTACCTAATGTACAGTCAGCTGCAGAGAAAAGGATACCCCCCTTCCTGGTAAGGATTGTTTTTTTTCGAAAACCTGTGGTTAGATTTAAATGATTTTGAGTTTATGTGTAGACAATAGTAAAATCTTCAATTCACCGAAAAATCATATAAATTTAAACACAGGTTTTTGAAAAAAAACGATCCTTACCAGGAGGGGGGGTATCCTTTTCTCTGCAGCTGTACGAAAATAAAGTAGGTACAGTCAAACACAGAACCTCCTCCTTTTTTTAAGCTATTTATAAAGTGGTATACACCAAATCGACGACCTCGTGGGACCGGCCTAGACCAGCGTAATAAGATAACCTCTCGACGGCCTGTTTTATTATTCGTCTATCAATAGGCATTACGTACGCAGCGATGGTACAGTCGACGTCAAAGGTATGTTTACATTGTTGGACCTTATTTCAATGGGTCGACTGTACCTCAGAGAAAAGTAGCAGTACATCGAAACGAGCGGAGGTACTTATTAAGCATAAGAATAACACTCCATGAACGCTCACGTAGCTCACACAGGTCAGGTCATTGCCAGTTTTTTGAGAGTTCAGAAGTCAAGTATTAAGACGATGGATGTCACGAGCACAGCGGGTGGGAACGAAACAATTCTATTACTCGTATGAAAGAAATAATAATTTAAAAAAAAAGTGGGCACCGAGCTCATCCGTTTGAGCTATTTATTGATGACCCCTTCTTTGGTGCATTTGAGATACCATACAGGCGGGTCCCGGCTTAAACGACTTAGGGTCATACATAATTATTAATAAACTGATGTACCCAGTTAGAAAACGTGATCTCTGACGATGGTAGAGACGGATACTTCTCTCAGTATTTAATATTTTAATATAAGATCCGAATAGGACCTTCATTGGGCTGTTAATTCGATAAAAATAATTTTATATCAAATTAAATATGTCACTTAACATATTACATTTGATATAAGTAAAATACTTTTTGGGTAAGGACCAAAAAGTTGGCCACGCTCTCTCAATTAAATTTTCCATTAAACTTTTCCGTTGTGACACGAAAAATAGCCATACAATTGTAGGAATATTTGTCGTTGCACAACGGAACTATTTCGACTTCGTTTTTTGTATGGTTACCTGCGCTTAATTATGGTTCAACTTTTTGGTCCTTACCCTTTTATCGAGGGCAGCCCGGTATAAGGTCGGCTCCTATTCGGATCCTCGACAGCCCTCAATTTCGGAAATAGATCTGAATCCTTTCATAAAGCGAATTCAGATACCAACAAATAGATAACAAAGCAATGTTGTTTTCGTATTTAATATAGCGTAAAGCAATGTCCCAAATAATCAACAATCGAATGAGGGACGTGAAGCTTATTTCGGTTATACTATGGAATAATGGGCATGTTACATTCAGCGGAGGTATGTCGGCATAGCTACGTGTGAACACGTCAGCTGTGAAGACCAACTGTTCATGAAAAGGAATGACGTACCTACCTACAGACTCTCGACGAGGGAGGACTACAGAAAAAAACAATTTTCCTATGTAAACAGGTGGATTCAGGGATCTTTGCCCTGGCTAGATTTCCCCGCGGTATTGGGATATTCTCGTTTCTTCATTTGACTTTTGCTATAAATTTGGTTTGCCATCGTACTGTAATACAATAAGGTTGTAACCCTTAGAATAAACCTTATTGTATTGTTCATTGTATGCAATGTCTCATTTGCTTTTAATTATTCAATTTGAAAAGCAAATGGTTCGATAGAACAGCGACTGTTTATTTTGTATAATTTTTGGGAGTCGCATGTTACCTGGCGCCGAGTGCGCACGGCTATGTATTATTGAATGTAAATATAACAGAAAACTGAATAAAAGATATATTTCAAACTAGCAATAGAAGTTATTATTATTTACAGATACAACCCCAAACTTGGTATCTATTACATGGTGGAGTAAGCGGGGGTTCCGCTAATTTATATCGCAAACTAGCGAGTGCTCGAACACGAGAGACAGGGATAAGCCTAGCGTAAGGCAGGTCCTAAGAGGAAAGAGTAATAATACGGTAAAACGGTATCGAAAGGGTAATCTATTTGTAACTTTGTGTATCTTCCCCTGCGTAAGGTTAGCTCGGCGAAGATGGCTGCGAAGAAATTCAATGGGTTATCGGATGTGGAAGATTTTATTATGCAGTTCGACGCCATCGGGATCATTAAGTCCTGGACGGACGAACAGAAAAAATATGCAATTGCCGCATATTTGGACGGATCAGCATTGCTGTGGTATAAGACCAACTACACTTCGTTCACAACGTATGAGGTCCTCGTCACCAAATTGAGGGCACAATTCACTTCGCAGACCGATTTCGCACAGAAATTTTACTACAGAAAGCAGCAACGGCAAGAGACTCTCATTGAGTATTTCTATGCGTTAGAGAGTTTAGCGGCGAAAGCGGAGATCAGGGATGACTCCAAATTCATCAAACATTACATTAACTCCGTTAGTGATCGCTACCAATGGTTACTTGCCTCAAAATTGTTTGCGTCAAAAGAAGAGCTAAGAAAAACACTGCTGCAAGTGGAGGATGTGTATAATTATGAAAACACGTATGCACAGAAAGTGGAATTGCCAATCTTCAATCCGGAGGTGAGCTTCGAAGACATCAGAAGTCGTGGAGACCAATCGATGCACACGCCGCAGTCGGAGTATGTGACACCGTACAGACCGCCGGGAACGGTTACGACGCCGCGTAGGGTGCATTTTGAACCGCAATCGCCACCGTCACATAATTTGCGTCCACGTCCATGGAGTCAGCAACAAGCTTCACGAAGGCAGCAGGATGCAACGCCTTCTTCTTCGAGGCAGCACCCAAACTACAGTCCCCGTCGCCAGTGAACCGGATTGCGACGAGGTGGAGAAATAGTCCGGTTATGCAGCAGCAGGATGATGTAGATAGTTCTAGGGATGTTTTTGTACCCATTATTTCTGTACAGTTAAATAATGTTGATTGCGAGGCACTCATAGATTCAGGGGCGTCCGTCTCATGTATATCGGTATCGCGTTTGGAGACCTTGAAATATATATCCTACGTAGAGTCTCCTCAGGTACCGTTGAGAGCTGTGGGTGGCCATGCCATCAATGTGGTAGGCAGCATAGATACTAGCTTCTTAGTCAATAACGGATATTTTCGCCATAAATTGTTGGTTATTTCTGATCCCGCAGAACTCTTTATATTAGGGCAAGATTTTCTACGCGACAACAAGGCCATTATTGATTTTAAAAATGGTGAATTAATATTGAAAGAAAGAATTGCAGTACCTTTCAAGTCAATGTCAAGCCAAGATGAAAAAAAAACAAATTTCTCTATACAAACCAAGGAGTTTGTGCATGACGCTTATATGAGCAAAACTGATTATGTTTACTTTACAGATTTGGTGCAGCAGAATGAAAACTATTTGCTGAATCTTTCGGAAACAAAACCGGTTGTTTTTGACATAAACAAGGAATTGTTGGACAAGCAGAGGTCGCAACTAGATAGTTTATTAAAAGGGTTCCGCAGAACGTTTTCCTTTGCAACGCAAGAATTGGGCTGTTATAGGGATTCTTTAATCGCAGTGAAAACGTCAGACGATGAACCAGTCCATAAGGCACCCTATCGAGTGTCGGAGAGGCAGAGACGAATTATCGATGAGCAGGTGCACGAGATGCTTGAAAATGGAATCATCCAAGAATCAAGAAGCCCATATGCTTCACCGGTTGTTTTGGTGGATAAGCCAGAAGGTCCGCCAAGATTTTGCATTGATTTTAGAGCATTAAATAAAAAAATCAGAATGGATTCATACCCCATACCAAGAACGGAGGATTTATTGGGATGTTTGCAGGGGGCAAAGTATTTCGCCGACCTGGACATGAATTCGGGATATTGGCAGCTGGCGTTGGGTGAAGGCAAAGATAAGACGGCCTTCGTGACGCATTCCGGATTATATGAATTTAATGTTTTGCCGTTTGGCCTGAAAACGAGCCAAGCAATGTTCCAACGAGTGATGGATAAAGTGCTCGCCGGAATAAAGTATAAGAAGGTTATAGTGTACGTCGATAATATATTGGTATATGGAGAAACTTTTGAAGAATTTATGTCGGCTTTGGAAGACGTTTTGTCAAGATTGAAATGTGCCAATTTAACCCTAAAACCATCCAAGTGCAAGTTTGGGTATCAGAAGGTGACAGTTTTGGGACACGAAGTATCCGCAATGGGAATTGGAACGGATGCTAAGAAAGTGGAAGCTATGAAGAAAATACAACCTCCAAAGAATGTAAAGGAAGTAAGATCCGTGTTGGGGCTGTATTCATATTACAGGAAGTTTATAGACAACTTCGCTGAAGTAGCGTTTCCCATAACAAATTTAACGAAGAAAAATAAGAAGTTTGTTTGGTCGAATGAGGAACAGAAAGCGTTTGAGGAATTAAGGAATAGAATATGTGAAGCTCCAGTTTTGGCATACTTCTCAGCCGATAAGGAAGTAACAACAAGATTGTATATCGATAGCTCAGATAAGGCTTTGGGAAGTTGCTTATGTCAAGGTATGGAAGAAATGAAACCTGTCGCATACGCGTCGAGGAAATTAAGTGCGGCCGAACAAAGATATTCGGTGACTGAAAAAGAATGCCTTGGTTTGATATGGGCTCTGCAATACTTCAAGCATTATTTGTGGGGGCTTAAGTTTCAAGTCGTCACAGACCATAGAGCATTAGTCTGGTTAAGGAGCAAGCGTGACATGAATGGCAGACTTGCAAGATGGGCTTTATCGGTACAGTCGTGGGATTTTGATATTGTGTACTGCTGTGGAAGAGACAACGTGGTAGCAGATTTTTTGAGCAGAAATCCCTTGATTGAGAATCCAGATGCAGAGCGCATAGAGAGAGTTCCTGAACAAGAGGACGGATTTGTCTTATATGCTCTGAATAGCATAGATGTAAAAACAGCGCAGCAGTCGGATGTATTTTGCTGTGACATACTAAACCGAATGCGGCAAAATAATGCTCAAGTATATCAAAATTACTTTCTACAGGGAGACTTATTGTATAAAAGAAGGAATATCGGTCAAGAATCAAAGGAGTTACTAGTATTGCCGAGGGAGTGCTTTGCCGATTGCATGAACGAGCTTCATGACGATCCTGTGACTGGAGGTCATTTCGGACTCTTTAAAACCTATGCGAAGTTTAATGACAGATACTACATAGATAAAGCAGAGAAGAAAGTCAGTGATTATGTCAAGTCCTGTCATCGCTGTCAAGAGAGAAACGTAAACAAAGTAGTTGCCCCGTTGGTTTCGATTTGTGTTTCAGATTTGTATCAGAAAGTTGGAATAGATGTGCTCGGCCCGATGCAGACCTCTGATAAAAGGAATAAATATATCATCGTGGCAGTGGAATATTTATCGAAATATGCCATATGTAAAGCGGTACCCAGAGTCACGGCGGAAACAATAAATGAGTTTTTAATTACAGAAATATTGTGCCGGTTTGGAGGCGTGCAGCAGTTGATAACAGACAGGGGTTCAGTCTTCACGTCCAACATAGTTAAGGAAACGGCCCGATATTTTAATGTGACATTGTCGCACGCAACGACGTTCCATCCACAAACAATTGGATTAGTGGAACGTTTTAATAGAACACTCTTAGGTATGTTGTCGAAGTATGTTTCAGATGGTCAGCGGAACTGGTGTACTTATTTACCGTACGTGTGTTTTGCGTATAATAGTGCGAAGCAATCTAGTACGGGGGTGTCGCCGTATATGGTAATCTATGGAAGAGAACCACAATACAGATCTGATGTGGAATTGGGAGTTAATAGGATTAATGTTTCAGAAAATTTGGCGAGTAAGGTGACACAGATGTCATTATTAGTGTCTAAAGCTGGCGAAAATATCCGTGAGGCGCAACAGAAGCAAAAAGCTTATTATGATGAGAAAGCCAAAAACATAATATATAATAATGGCGACCTCGTGATGCTCTATTCCCCCAAAAGGAGGACTGGCATGAGTTTTAAGCTCTCCAAACGTTACAAAGGACCTTTCGAGGTGGTGGCCAGACTTAATAATGAGAATTATAAAATAATAAAAGTCAGTAGGCCATCGAAAACCCTTATTGTTCATAGAAACAGGTTAAAGAAATTTTACACTAGGTTTTAGATATAGCTTGTATAGGAAGTTTAGGTTAGATATTTTAGGAGTTAAGGTGTTTTAGGTTAGATATTTTAGGAGTTAAGGTGTGAATAGTTTTTATGTACTTATTATTATTTTATTTGTGTTCTGTTATAGGAAGTTGTGGTCAAGCATGAACAACCATGGAAAGAGAGATAGCGAAAGAACATGATGTGGGCATATCTCTATGGGTCCAGGGTGCCTGGGGTTGTGAGATTTCCTTTAAGCCTGTAAGGTTGGAAGAAACTTGTTTGGTTTCACCTCACATATCCCATGGCGCACGGGTACCTTCATGGCAGATGTGTCATGCATTCCATGTTAAGGCGTGATAGTTGGGATAGTTGGATGTTTGTTCATGCTTATTAATTGCAGGTTTTATGGACTGTCTGTAACTGGTTTTATTGTGTGATTTTCTTATATTTCATGAACGATGCTGAGTCTGCGCAATCTAAGATTGTGCCAGGCAATTCGATGATGCTGCGATCACCTGATGGATGATCAGGAAGAAATGCAGTTCATCATCATTCAGCGAAGACGATGTGTCCATATCTCAGGCCGAGATATGTGACAGTCTCGACTGAAGCAAATGAATTTGAATGAATTATAATTTGTCTTTTTAGTATTAAGAGTTAATCAGAAAAAAAATTAGGTAGGATTAATAAAGTTTAATTTACAGCTACTTGAGTCCGAGAGTGACGTGACAAAGGTCAAATCGCTGACGGATGAAAGGGGACATAGGTCCAAAATTTTCATTAGCTTCAGCGGAAAATTCTGAGTGTGACTTGACAGGTGTATGTCAAATCACCCAGGCCCGCATTTTCTTAGTTTCCGTGGTAAACACTGAGAATGTAAGGCAACCCCGCATCTTCAATGCAGGGATTGTCATAAATTGGTTTGTAGGGTTAGGCAGGTAGACAGCTTTTTCGTGCCAGCCGCCCCACGTTTCGCGGGGTTTTTGGTGGGCGGAAGCTCGCTGTGAGTTCACCGATAAATGATTAATAAATTAAATTTAAACAAATGAATCTCACGGCAAGCTACTCCTAACAAAGGGGCTGGCAAATGTCCTGTAACTTTTCCCCGCTTAGGTAGGCAGTAGGGATAGGTAGGATTCATTCCTTGTTCCCAGAGGGATGAGGGATGTAATACAATAAGGTTGTAACCCTTAGAATAAACCTTATTGTATTGTTCATTGTATGCAATGTCTCATTTGCTTTTAATTATTCAATTTGAAAAGCAAATGGTTCGATAGAACAGCGACTGTTTATTTTGTATAATTTTTGGGAGTCGCATGTTACCTGGCGCCGAGTGCGCACGGCTATGTATTATTGAATGTAAATATAACAGAAAACTGAATAAAAGATATATTTCAAACTAGCAATAGAAGTTATTATTATTTACAGATACAACCCCAAACTTGGTATCTATTACAGTACCGCTTATGAAGCACTACCTACCTATAACTTTTATTCGACTATTGAAATCAGCACGGGTTAAGTTACATTGCTTTTAGCTGAATTAATTCGAAACAACATAAAAAAGGTCTTAAAAGTCTTTCAGGTTTGCTTTAAATCGGTGTGAACAGTATAATAGCGTATGGTGCTATAAGTACAGGATGGAATGTTGTGATGGGTTAATATGAGCAGCTCCTGAAGGCCTTGCCACCATGCTAAAATTACCTCAACAAACCATCTCCAACTTAAGTTTAAAGAGTACCTATTTGATTTCCCCCCCCAAAACAGACCTACAAGTGCGCAAACTTACTCGTGAGTGTAGCCGACAGCAACTCGTTGTGGGCCTCTGCTAAGAACAGTTCTGGAGGACATTCTAAAACAAAAAGAAACAGTCAGTATTTATCTACGTACCGTAAAACCTGGTAACTATGGTCCAGTACTTCAACTGTGGTCCAAGTCAAATTTCTTTAATTCCTCATAGATGATTTAAGTATAAGCATTTTAAAACTTTAGTCAACAAGAAATGTCTATAAAACAACACGTTTCCTTAACTAAAGATAATGGGAGCTTGTACTTTTGGTCATTGATTTTGGACCATAGTTAGAAGATTTTGGACCATAGTTACCAGGTTTTACGGTATTTATACATACATACATACATTAAATCACGCCTGTTTCCCAGAGGGGTAGGCAGAGACCACTTCTTTCCACTTACTATACGATCTATGTATTTATTTGTTATTATATTACACTTTTTTCATCAGGTTTTAAATCTTTTCTCTAAATGGTATAAACAGAAGTCCCGTCGAGCCGGTCCGCCGGCCTCTCCGCTGACTCCTTCTAAACCGAGCAAACGGATTTTGATACGGTTTTCGCTGTCATTTAGAGAATTTATTCCGGATGGTTCATGTGTACATTTCCTTCTGATTAAGTTGTCATATACTCGTAGTTCAGAAAACTCAATGTTTTCTTACCAAGTCGTCAAAAAATCTATTCTCGAGTGCTTACATAGCTTACGCTGGCTAAACTATAAGAGATATATCAGAGTAATGTACTGAAGAATTGTAGTTCTTTAAAAAACCTAGAGAAAAATCCGCGATGTCATATGTTTATCTCCTGACGGTTGACTCACAGTAACCATTTTTATCTTTATAAAAAAATATTTGGTTAATTGCGAAGCTATTTTCTCCAATTCAGTATTTATCCTTATCCAGATAAATAAGTTCGTTACCTTGGGCATTTCATGTAGATTACAATTGTCCTGTACTACATTATTAAAATAAATTCTTCAGAAGATATGGCAGATTCAAAATTACGCGCGACATAGATTATAACTCAAAACAAATATTAGAGTATGCTTTTCTGCATACTTTCTTTTTTTTTTTTTTTTTTTTTTTTTTGAGTATGTTTTTACGCATGAAAACCGGCTCTTTGAAGAGTTGTTCCTCAAAATAAGAAATGGACCGACGTTCCAAGATACCTAATAGGAGCATTAATCTTGAAAATGGAAAGCTTTGCGTTTTAGTAAAGGCCTTCAAGAATTAGTCGACAATGCTTATCCCGAAATTAATAATATTTTTTATAAACTATTCCTTGACCTTGATTCAAGGAGAGAGCTTTTTTATCACCAACTAATAATCTAGTAGTACTAAAATCTATTGAAAATCAATACACCGACCCAAACATACTACTCTGTAACTGTACACTGTATACTCGTCCTGGAAGAGGCTGTCCATTTCCCAACGGAATTTATCAATTCCTTGCAACCTTCTGGATTGCCCCGACATAAAATTGGTTTTGAAATTGGGGTGTCCTATTATTTTACTACAAAACCTTAATCCACCCAAATTGTGCAATGGTACACGTTTGCAAGTAACATCTTTAAAACTTTCATTATAGAGTGCAAAATACTGACCGGATGTGCGGCTGGAGAAATCGTTTTAGTTAATTCCCTGGTTTCCATTAATGCCAACGGATCTACCTTTACAGTTTAAACGACTGCAATTTCCCGTACAATTATCGTTTTCAATGACATTCACAAGGTCAAACATTTAAAGTCGCGTACTTAAACCTGAGCGTTGAGTGTTTTCCCATGGACAGCTGAATGTAGCCTTTTCGCGCGTCACTTCCAGGCAAATTTTGTTTGTATTGTACAATGAAAAGTCAGCTGTAATCATTGTATTTAACCCTTAATTTGGCAATGTGCATCACAGTGAACATACTATAATGTTCACTTTTAATGTTTGGAATGTTTTTTTTTTTTTGCTGATTCAATATCAAAAAGGGTTTGAATTCCCGACTTTTTTTATTTTTGCCAAATTAACGATAGCATTTTTGCATAATTAATTAGAGTTTCTGTGATAACTGGAAGTAATTATTTGAATTAAATTTTAATTCTAACGGCATGAAAACCTCAATTTCGCAAAAAGTGTCAGATAGGTCTTTGAAAATCGTCGTAAAATAAAACCTCTACCTATGCAGCTATCTATAAATTCAGAATTTTAAAAGTATATTATTCCAGATGAACTTGGGTTATTGTAACTTTTATTAACCGCAGCGAAGCGAGGGCGGATCGCTAGTAATAAATATCGAGGTACAGTCTCATATATGTTGACCACTAGCTTCTTTCTGCCTGCGACTTCGTCCACGTACATTGCGATTAAGTATCGCTATTCCCTCGGGAACTGTTAAATTTTCAGGGATATAAACTATCATATGTCCTATTCTAGGACCAAATTTTCTATTAAAAGTTACTTGGTGCTGTCTTGGATGATTTTAGTACGTACTCGTATTAAACACTGTAGTCGCCTCTGTCTCAAGAACTAATCAAGTGAGGATACCTAGTTGTGCTGCAGGGGGTGGGGACACGTAAAAAGTAAAACCATTGTGTGTATATTCTTATATGTGTATGTTACACATTATAGTTTTACATACATACACACAGCCTGACAGACTGACCGACCGACAAACAAACAGACGGACATAGCGAAACTATAACGGTTCCAAGTTTGACTTCGGAACCCTAAAAACATTATCTACCCTCCTTCTGGTTATAAAGGAAGAGCCTCCTGGGGCCTGTTTTATAAAACGACAAATTACAATTTACAGGAGGGTTATTATGACATAGCTGTGCAGTTCAGTTGACGCTGAGAGAAAGGGACAGAGCTATATAACTGCTTTAGCTCTGTCATTTACACTCGCCGTAAAATGAAGTGCAAGGATTTATCATAATAACCCCCCAGGTTATAAGTTTCTATTTGACACAACCTCTACTAATGACTACCAGCCATTTGAGCAGTGTTGCCAGGATAGACCTGTATAATTGTTAATTGTACATACATACATACATACATTAAATCACGCCTGTTTTCCAGAGGGGTAGGCAGAGACCACTTCTTTCCACTTGCTACGATCTTGACAAATTTATTTCGCTTCTTCAACATTCATACATCGAGTCATGCACGCACGTCGGTTTCGGGTACTTCGGCCCTTTTCCAGTATTTCTCCGATTTGATTCGAAAAAGTACGCCTAGGGCGGCCCCTTCCGACCCACTTTCGATCTGTATATCTCTTTCGTCAATCACCTTTCATCCATCCTTTCCAAATGACCGAACCAACGAAGCATGCCCTTTTCAATCTTAGTCACTACATCTTCTTTTATTCCACATTTCTCTCTGATTTTTTCATTTCTTACTTTTTCAATCAGTTTCACACCACACATACTACGCAAAGAGCGCATTTCAACTGCATTTACACGACTTACATGCTTGTCCTGCCACACCCAACATTCACTACCATACATCAGGGTAGGGGCCAGCACTCCATTGTGAACAGCCAGCCGGGCTTTTTGTGAAACGCCCTGTCTGCTCACAAAGGAGTACAGGGCCCCATTAATTTGATTGCCCGCATTCACCCTCCTCTCGATATCCTTCTCACACTTACCATCTCTTGTAAACATACTTCCCAGGTACACAAATTCGCTCACTTGTTCTACTAATTCACCATTTATATTTATCACACACTCAGTTATCTCCTTATCCTTCTCTATCAGCATGACCTTGGTCTTGGCAACATTTACTTTCATCCCCTTTTGCTTAAATCCCTCATTCATCACTGTCACCATCTCCTGCGACTCAAGTACCGATGGGGCAAGTATAACTTGATCATGGCATATAAGAGGCATTTGATTAGCCACTCTTGCATACGCAAACCCTTATCATACTCTCTCAAATCCCGCATACAACTGTCCATTGTTAATTGTAGCTTTATAAATCATGCCCCTGGTATTAATAGTACCATAAATGGTGGTAGCAATTCTTCGTTGTACAGGTATAGTCGAGTTCGTAAATATGTGTACACTTTGGCACCTTGTCATTTTAAACGGTGTCACAATTCATGTATGGCAGTTTAAACATGACATTAAATAGACAAGGTACTAAAGTGTACATATATTTATGAACTCGACTGTACAAATGCTGAAGCTTTGCCAGAGTAAACTACCACCGCTGTGGGCTCCGGTTGTTACTTAGCCTAAGTATTGTTACTAGGTATGACATATGAAGGTATGGTTTATGTGAAGAGGAACCCTGAAAAGGACGAAGGTTTTTCGTAGGTAAATGTCGTCGGTTGTTCATCATTTTTAGGGTTCCGTAGTCAAACTAGGAAGGAACCCTTATAGTTTCGCCTTATCCATTTGTCCGGCCGTCCGCAGCTTAGCTCAGAGACTCTTAGTTCTAGAAAGCTGTAATTTGGGATGACTATACCTACATATTAGCCACACCGACAAAGTGGTAAAATTAAATCTTAAAAAATGAGAGGCTAGTTGTGGCATGACCACCGGAGTATGATATGAAACAACTAGAACTTAGCATGGCCTTTTGCGGCGCCAGAAATGATCAAATGACCCTAACTTTACTTACAATTAGTTACATTAATAAATAGCGAAATAAAAACCGCCCACACAATAACTCGTCAGAATTAATCAAATAGTAAAAGCCGTGAATAATTTAAAGCCCCTACGAGCAATAAGCCCCCACGGCGTGGGCGGCCATTGTTCGACGCGTTGTTCGAAGAACGCGAACGAGATGTGAAGTGTTATCGAGTGATTAAACGACCAGTGAAGGGTGCTCGAGCGGCTGAAAACTCTAGTCGCACCAAGTATCACCGCTGTTTGTAACCTCTCATGATTTGGGCCTTATTTGGACACTTAAATGCAATTATAAAGTACCGATATCATTTCAAGTAGAGCATCGCCGTGTGCCTGCACACGGCGACGTTAGAAGTCAGTAATTACTTTTTGGTACCTACAGCCTTTGATCAACAATACCAACTAGATAACCAGTCACATAAAAAATCAAAGCTTAATGCTGTCCACGTGAATATACCCTTCAATAGCATTTGTTTACTACGGAACCGAGACAAACCTTTTAAAACAGTTGTTCAACCTAAAACAACCATGGGATCTAGTAATAAAGTCACAACAAATCTTAGAAATACAATCTCATACCCCTGTCTGAAATATTTCTTTTTACTCTCCTCGATTAGAAGGTTAGAAACGTCTAATCTGATGAGCATGTTAAAGGTTTTTTTCCCTAAGACAGCGTTGTCCTGTCGAGAAGATCCAGCACAGGGCTCAACACTATCTGTCAGTTCTTCCTTGTATACTTTCCCAACATGAGGGTTGGCGCCCTCATGCCCCCTTGCAGGAAGTTCTCCGGTCGGAGCCCGGAAGGACATCCCCCAGCGGGTTGGGTCAACTCCTGCTGAGGAAAAGTGGCATCATGGGTCTGTAACGGCTTTATAGGGCCTCACCACCGTTCCTAAAGAGCACATGACTGTGTTTACGCAAGGTTTCAGCAATAGCCTAACAAGTTTGGGGTTAGACCGCTTCCGTCATCGGAAAATATTTCACTACCTCAATTCGCCCTCGAATTAAAGACCTGTTTGAGATTAGTATAGGATAATATACAGGTTGAAGTTAACATAAAAACTAAAAGGCGAATTAAAAAAAATGGACGAAATAATTTTGTGACATGCTGGCCGAAATGTAATTAATTTTTAATAATTTCAGTATTCTATGAGATAGTTGAGTGAATATTTTTGTGGAAGTAGTGTATAAGTAAGGGCTATGAATAAATATAAAAATCAGACGCTTTTACGAGTACACTCCAGTGTTCCGAAGAACAAAAAATGGCAAATTTAGAAAAATATCAGCATCGATAATACATTTCGGACTAGAATTTATTATCAGGCAAAAAATTAACTTTATATTAAATAACATCTTCTCTAAAAAAACTAAACAAAATCGAGAGCTCTTCTCTAGTATTTATAATCAAAGTAGCCGTTCATTGGTGGCCTTAAACGAGGATATGCCAAACTTTGGGGTCTCACTTTAACACACTGTGCAGTGCTTCGAACATTCGTCTCGACGAAAAGATGTAGGTTAATTAAAATGTATTGTAAAATCAACCTTGATTTAATTTTGATGAAAGAATTAAAGTACTTTTCCCGTTATTGCCCTGTGACTCCTGTGAGGTAGGGCGTGGCGCCCTGGCCCCACTGCCACGGCTCGGCTTTGTTAACGTTAAGTGGCGCCGGTGGTGCAGCGAGGTGCAGTTGCACGGTGCCGTGTTTCATTATAAAGTAGAATATTGAGTCGAATGTCCTGCGCGTACAGATTGAAAAAAGCTTGAAGCCGATGTCACACAGCACCGTGGCCCTGCATGGTGCGTGCGCAATGAAACCTAGCTAGTTCGATTTATAGCCCCCAAAACCCCCTGCATAATAAATTTCATGAAAAACGTCGGAGCCGTTTCCGAGATTCAGATAATAATATGCATACAAGAGTTGCTCGTTTAAAGTTATTAGATACGTGTAAAAAAATCAGTTTTGTAACTTTTATAGTTTCTGAGAACAAAATGAGTATGATATACATATACACAGACAAACGAACACGGCGTAACTATAAGGGATCTTAGTTTGACTTCAGAACACTAAAAAAGGCCTCTCACGGAAAACGCTCGTCTTATTATATATCAAATCTGATAAGAAAATACCTACCAACCAGTAGTTTAATAGTAAAAATCGACTCCTGCGTCTATTGTTCTGTTAAACAAATGTTTGCGTGTGTATTGGCCGACCATGGCGAAGGGTACCCAGCGAACCAATTTATCGACAAACAAACGATTTATAAAAGATGAATTTGAGTACCTACATTATGCTAACGTTAGACTTTGGAGAGTCTACGCCTTCATTCATTGACTTAGGTAATGATAAAGTTGTTTAGCGGCGTATAAATGGAACTAAAAGATGTTTTTATATTTATATTTTATTTTCTTATGTATACTATACAGAGTGGGAAAAATCGAAATCCCACATGGACGGCTTACGCCCGGTACCTATATTCAAGAAACGAATCGTTTTCCTTACGGGCAGTAGCGTTATGACTTTTGCAACGAACAAAATGTGTCGGGGTCCATTTGCAACGTTAAAAGATGGCGGACGTGTAATTTGTTTTAGACTTCAATTTTTGGGTAATTAGGTGTTCAAAGTTCTTTTCTGATAGTGATTTGTACTTTTTATGCCTTTGTGTCGCACAGTGATTGAAGACTTGGACTTATTTCGTGTATCTGGCATCTTTCTTCTCGTTTCAAGTGGACTCGCAGTGGTGCAGAGGTTAAAACTATCTTGACCTCTGACCTACAAATCACCGTACAACGTTGCCCCCAATCTTCCTAGAGAAGATTGGATTGTGTTTTATTGCTATATTGATTTATACTCATATAAACCTTGACACTGGCAAAATCACTTCACGTGGAAACCCTGCGGTAGTAGCTGTTCAAGTCACAGCGGGGGCAAAAAAAAAACAAAATGTGTCAAATTTTAACGAGACGTCACCATTCTACCAACGGTTTTGAATATTGGAACGCAAAGGAGACTTACTATTATTTTTAAACACAAAAAAAGTACAGCTTTATTGAAAATTCATCTGTTATAACCGGGAATAGAACTCGTCTTATATGACACGAAAAGTCTTGGTTTTACTGCATTATTTAGTTTAAAGGTGTATGTGTTGTAGACATATAATAGATATAAATGGTCACTATCTATCACGCTTTCGATTGTATCATAAATCATAAAACACCGAGTTGTTGAATGAAAATCGAGAGATGGGTGGCATTGGCACTTGGTAGTACGGATTTATTACACAAGTGTTTATATTTTGAAATTATTGTGTAATCCATTACATGTCTACGTTATTCGGAGTTTCAGATTCACATTGATGGGTATTAGCCATGGGATCGGACGGTGTACGGCAAGGCAGCGTTCCTCACGAGTATCACTAAAACCTTAACAACCTTTAAACTAGGTAACATTTTGGAAACTTAAAACTTTATTCTGGACCGGTAAAAAAGGAGTTTATGTATGCCTTAATATTAACGACAAGTTCTGGGACACCCGGTATAGGCATGCTTAGGTAGGTACAGTCAGGCAAAACACCTGAAGCGTGCTGGGTGCATCTTATGCCAGCAATGTTTCGAATGTTTGTGCGGTTGTTTTATAAAAACAGTCAGTCGTGAGAAGTTTCCGAGAAGCCCCAGCATTGTTTATTGGTGCATAGCAAGCATAGCAGGTCAAAATATTTAAAGACATTTTCAACAACCGGTGTTAGATTTAAGAGGATTAAATAGAAAAGTGGATTACAAACATTAGTAATCAAGTGATGAAGTGATACAAACTTTCTCACACTACCAAGTTTTAATAAAACTAAAATCTCAAAAACAATTGTAAAAAATACGATAACTCATAATATGGAAAACTATAAAAAGAAAAATCGTACAGTGAAAAAGTGTTACTAGCGTATTTCAACAAAGTTTCTGAGTAGCTTCTACGATACGGGGCTTTTATTGTTTTGATAAAATTTGTGTTGTTTCTGTATATTTTTTTATATTATAGGTATGTTTTTTTTTAATTTGATTTACTCGCAGTAGTAGAGAAAAGTACTATGTCTGCCTCGGCAGAAAGTACTCTTAATAAACGCTGATAATAAACGCACCATCGAAAGATCAGTCAAATGGGTACCACTCGATGGATTTACTTTAGCTATTGAGGAGTTTCTATCCACCGGCCACCACCCGCCTCCATTATACCAAATCAATGGTAAGTACAATATTATTATTGTATTGTCATCGGAATTGCATAAGTATTTTATGCAACATTCCAATAACCTAAACAATAAGAAGGAAGTTAACATCGAACTCGCTTTATTTGTATATTGTTTGTTAGATAGTTAGTTACGTGAAGCTAAGTAATATAAGTGTGTTAAAAAACCGGCCAAGTGCGAATCGAAACATACCTCAAAAAGGGTTCTGTACCATTTTTGCATGTAGGACCCCATTTTATAAATTATTATTTGTTAAAGCAGTTCGGGATGTAAGGGAGCGAAATACAATCTTCTTGCTCCCAGCGCACCTGCCCGCGGTGCATCCTGCCGACCAAGAAACGAGGCACTGGCGATCGACTTATAGCGGTATAACCATCGAACTAATGTATCTAAATACCACAGACCGGGGTTGGGCAGCAGCGTCACCGGTGCGAAGAGTTATACCGTGCGATCGCCAACCCGCTTGCCCAGCGTGGCGATTAGAGCATACCCTCCAATGGCTGCACACCACGAACCACGGCCCCCAGTTCCTGGCCGCCCTGCTATTCCTGATCACGGTGATTGTTACGGTAACGGCAGGGTAGGGGGTGCGAAGAATCTTCGGGTTACGGATGCCAGCCAAAAACCACTGACCTTAGCGACGAACACCTGGCGCAACTCGAGGAAGAACTCGGAAGGATAAGGTGGCATATTCTTGGATTATCCGAAGTCCGACGAGTGGAAGACACCGTAACCCTTGAATAAGGCCACCTTATGTAGGTGCTAAGGTGGGGTAGGGTTCTTGGTAAATAAATCCCTTTCGGAAAAGGTTGTGGAAATTTCGAGTGTGTCGAGCAGGGTTGCGTACCTCATAATAAAGCTCACCGAGAGGTGGTGCAGGTTTATGCACTGACCTCGGCACACTCGGACAAGGTGGTGGAGGATATATTTGAGGACATATCAGAGGCCTTACACTCCACCACCAAACCCCTTAGCAACGTTGAAATGGGGGAATCGCAGTGAATCGGTAGTGGGAACCCACGGGTTTGGTTGCAGGAACCATAAGGGGCAAATGCTTGTCAACTTCCTGGAAAAAGAGAGGCTTTTCCTAATGAACTCTTTCTTTAAAAAGAATCCCCAGAGGAAGTGGATATGGCAGAGCCCCGACACAATAACGAAAAATGAGATTGACTTTACCATAGCGGACAAGAGGCACATATTCAGAGACGTCTCAGTGATGGAGACAGGTTCAATACCGGAATTGATCATCGACTTGTCCGAGGCTCTCTGAGTATTAACTTTGAGCTTGAACGTATCCGTTTGATGAAATCTAGGCTCCGACCAAACATGCTTCAAACTATAGTGGGATCTGAAACATTCCAGGTAAATCTGGAGGATCAATTTGCTGTCGTGGAAACCACAAATGTCGTTGACATTGATCAGGTCTTTGAAAATTTGGTGGGAGTCCTCAGGGAGGAAGGTATTTAATTTTGCACGTTGCAGCGCAAGGCTAGGAAGTCCAAATTATCGACTGAAGCTCTCGAACTTATGAAGGAACGACTAGAAACCCCACCCAGCACTCCGACATAAGGTCGGGCTCTCAATAAGAATATTGGCAAACTGGTGCGACACGACCTCCGATTCTTCATTACATGATCTATTGAACGAGACATTGAGCAAAATCGGGGGTCAGAAGTGTTTGCACAGTCTCTTAAGAGGACCCATCTGACAAAGTTGACCACAGCCAGTGGAGTATTGGTAACTTCTAAGTTGGCAGTTCATTCAGAAATTAAGGAATTCGACAGCCTGTTGATACGCCTCGCACGCATCTCCACCTGATCCCAAGAATGAGGACTTTTAGAGCCCCACTAACACGTCACTTTACTGAGGACTTGCCAAAGATAAACCTAAACGAAATCGAGATGGCTTCTTTGTTGGCTTCAGGGGGGACGGTGTTACAACTAAGCTCCTAAAAGCAGGAGACACGCCTGTATTCTTCCATGATAGAACTCCAGAGGCGTGGAGGAGGAGCATTATTGTCGTGTTGTTCTTTAAAAAGGGAAATAAAAATCCTAATAAAGAACTCATTTCACTCCTAAGCCACGTCTAAGTACAAGCTGTTTTGAAGTCATCACGAACCGCATTGCACGAAGACTCGACGAATTTCAACCCCCTGAGCAGGCCAGGTTTCGAGGAGGATATGGCACCATAGACCACATTCATACAGTGCGGCAAATTATACAAAAGACCGAGGAGTATAATCAGCCCTTGTGGACTATGGAAGGCCTTTGACTATCAAAACTTGGTCAGTTCTGAAATTCATGCAACGATGCCAAGTTGACTGGCGATATATCCAAGTGTTGAAATGTCTGTATAACGCCGCAACTATGGCCGTCCAAGTACAGATCCAGTGGACTAAACCTATCCACATGCATCGAGGTGTGAAAAAATGGGATGTAATCTCCCCTAAGTTGTTCACAAATGCACTGGAGGATATGTTTAAGACGCTGGTCTGGAAAGCACGTGGCATCAACATAAAGGGGGAGTATATCTCACACTTGCGATTTGCAGACGACATCGTCATTATGATCCAAACGATGCAGGATTTACAATATATGTTGAACGACCAAGCTGATTCTTCTCAACGCATCGGTCTCCGCATGAACTTGAACAAAACCAAGATTATGTTCCATGAATATGTCATGCGGGGACCGATTGTAGCACAGGGTGGTGCTCTTGAAGTTGTTCGAGAATATATTTACCTAGGGCAAACTCTGCAGTTAGGTAAAAACAACTTGAAAAAGAGGACAACAGAAAAATACAGCGGGGTTGGGCCGCATATGGGAACTATTCCACAGAGTCTGAAGACAAAAGTCTTCAATCAGTGCGTCCTACCGGTCATGACATACGGAGCCGAAACGTGGACACTTATGATTGGGCTGGTTCACAAATTTAAAGTCGCTCAGCGAGCTATAGAGAGGGCTATGTAGGGAGTTTACCTGAAGTATCGGATCCGGAATGAGGTGATCCGACAGAGAATTAAGGTTATCGACGTAGCCCATCGAATTAGCAGCTTGAAGTGGCAGTGGGCCGGTCATTTGTGCCGTAGAACCGTTATTCGCTGGAGTTATCGTATTCTTTACTGGAGACCGCGAATCGGCGAACGTAGTGTAGGATGCCCTCAGACTAGGTTGAGCGATGATCTTCGCAAGGTGGCTGGCAAGAGCTGGATGAGAGTGCCCACGAATCGTGCTCGTTGGCGTGTAATGGGAGAGGCCTATGTCCAGCAGTGGACTAATATAGGCGGATGATGATGATGAAAGCAGTTCGGCTTGTTTTATCATAAGTTCGTGTGTATTACGGTTCAAGAGGCAGGTACAGCGATTGTTAAGGTCCAGTAAAAAACGTCGTAAAAATAAAATTTCTTGAATAGGTTCCTTTAATTTTTAATTTCAAAAAATTCATATTGGTACTTTGAAAATTTCACCCCCTTCTACACGGTTGGAACAACCGACGCGACACGACCAAGATCAAGACTGTCCTTGATCGAGTTGAACAAAAATCGTGTAGATGTCTGCAGGGCAATCAAATTAAATGTCCGAATTGAATGAAATCAAATAGAAAAGACCACTTGACCTTGATTAAGTTGCGTTGTTTTCAAACCGTGCATTCAAACCGTGTAGAATGGGCATTACTTATTGCGGGGGATGAAACACAGTCCACTCACGCACACAGAAATGTAGACAGTCAGAGCGACGGTCAGCGGTCACAGCGGTTAGTCATACGGTCCGTCGGCACGTTCTGGGAACGGAAAACAAAAAGCTAGTAAGGCTAGGAACATACCTACATTCTTCCAGGCATGTTAAGAATGTCATATTTTTCAAATCCGCCAATACGCATGTGAATGTTTAGAGCGCGAACGTGTGAAACAATTGCTAATGCGAACGGAAATATTTACTTGGAAACATAAAATATTATGACAGCAAAATTTTACCGTCTACTTTACTGACTTTATTTTACTGTCTTTTTATATCTAATAAATAATAATTTACTTTTGATTGTTTGTTACGCTTTTATTTACGATCGATTACGATTCCGATTACGATTACGATCGGTTTTTAGGAATCACGATTTGTTTAAAAACACCACGATACTCAAAATTGAATATTCTTTTAAGATACGAGTAGGTACAACTTGAACGCGATATGAGTCACATTCACGAGTCGTGTCAAACATCAGGCAGATCAGAGAACTGACGACAGGACGCCACGTTCCTTATGAAGAAAAAACAACAGTTTGCATAAAGGAAGTCCGCCCAGCGTATAAAGAGCCTCGTGTTTCTGCAATAACGCTGCCGAGATGTATCGCGCGTTTAGGCTAGCGGGGCTAAGAGGGTCCCGCGATATGTGGTGGCTTTAAATTTGAGATAGGGCGTTGGCTCCGCGCCAACCTTCTCACCGGGTCCGCGTGCGGGCGCTCGCGGGACTCGCAATCAAAAATGTGCCCCAATACTATAAAATGAGGTTAGTTGCACCGTTACTATTGATTCCATATTACTTGACCAAAATGGATAATGGTACGATGTTGTCCCGAAAATATAATTGCCTACTTCAGTTTATATTGTGTTTAGTAATTTCCCATTTCATAATTATTTTTACAAGCTTTAATTCAACTTGCAATGTATGTATGTATGTACTTTATATACCTTTATATATATATTCCCTTATAGTTTTGCCACGTCCGTTCGTCCGTCCGCAGCTTATGTCAGAGACTCTTAGTTCACGAAGACTGTTATTTGGCATGAACATACATACCTATTAGTCACGCCGACAAAGTGGTAAAATAAAATCTAGAAATAAAAAACTTTAGGGCACCTACCTCCCTTACTCGTAACGTGGGGATGTCTTATTTTTTTCTCGACAAGCCCATGGTGTGGGTTGTCGTTGTGTAGGTCTTCAAAAATATTACGGGATTGTGGAAACTCGATTAAGGGATCCTTTTGGGAAATATTAACATTTAAAGTGCTAATTTCTGTAACAGTCAAGTGTCGTCGGCCCTACAGCCAAAACCAGAATTTATACTAAAGGTCTGAACAATATCTTGAATTTTATTTAATATATTTTTACACATACAACGAATTTTAAAGGAAACCAATCAAGACTAAGTAGACTTGATTGGTTCCTAAAGTACAAGCGAGGCGACTAAAAACAATCTTCTAAGACAGCTGACGAATAGATTTTGTGTAGTACCGGCTTCGGAAGCCTACACTGAGCATGGTCACACATGGTTTTTCCCGGATTTTTAATATTGCTTATGATATTATATTATACAAACTTAGCATTATAATATGTATATAATAATAATAAAAAATAAAAGTAGAAACTTGTCTCTAACCGTACAAAACAAACACATTAAAAAAAGTTTCAATACGTTCTCCTACAGAAACCGTGTCCGCTAGACAAGATGCAATGTTTACATATTTTGATGACTAAAGTCATTATTACGTTATTTAATCGTTTGGTTTAGGTAAAGCATTTTTATCTGTTAGGTTAGGAGGTCCGAATGTAGATTTTAAGGAATTATTATGGACAGTAATGTAAAATGGAAGGCACAAGTCAAGAAAGAAACTATCAAAAATAGTAGACAGAAAAGTACTAATCAGTGCTTATCATGGGTTAGTGGCTTCAACTTTAAGATACGGTGTTATATTTTGGGGCAATTCAGTCAATAAAGATATTGTTTTTAAAGCACAAAAAAGGTGTATCCGTGCTATGTTGGATCTGAAGCCTAAAGAGAGTTGTGTCCCTGCTTTCAAATCATTGAACCTTCTCACGTTGCCATCATTGTACATACTAGAAGTAGCGTTGTTCATTAAATGCAATCCCCATTTATTTGTGCTGGCCGCCCGCGGACGAGCGCGGCCCGCGCGCGCCCAGTACCAGCACAACCTGCGAGCTCCCGCGGGGAAAACGGCCCTTTTAGCCAATAGCCTACTCGGCATGGCCCCATCTATATAATTATAATAAAATACCTAAACACATTGTAAATATAGATTTAAAATTATTTAAGAAGAAATTTACCGAATTATTAATTAATAAATGTTATTATTCAATTGCAGAGTATTTAAATTAGACTAAACTGTTACATAATTTGTTTTTTTTTTTTTGACATATGAGATATAATTTATTTATTTTTGTTTGTTGACTGTTTATAACATTGACTATTTGTAAAAGTACTTCGCATGCTGCATGCACACGGAAAATTTGTACACCTGCCTTTGCGGGTAAGACATAGCGAACGCAACCTGTAAAACAAATCACCATCACTGTATGTACCTACCTATGTTTAACAAATAAATATTCTGATTCTGATTCTGATTCTGATTCTGATTCTGATTCCTATTTAGACATCAACGACTTTTTCAATTAATTTTTAAGTACTGAAAATGGTCACTTTAAAACTACGTCAGATAATTTATTATGGAAATAAGTGCATTGACAGTACAGTGATGTTTATGTACCTTACGGACACGTTTTTTTAACAGTAATTTTGTTTTATTTGTTTATTTCAAATTATGTTTATCATAATTCTTAATAAAAGAGTTTTGATTTACACATTATATTCATATAAATAAATTGTGACGCTGCTGTAAGTATACTATTTTCAGGGTTCTGTACTCAAGGGTAAAAACGGGTCCTATTTGTAAGACTCCGCTGTCCGTGTGTCTGTCACCAGGCTTTACAGATGTAGTAAATAATCCTTCCCCATGATTTTTTGTCGAATATGTTCGTATTTATCTCGCTTTCTCAATTAGCTTCAGTAACCATCAATAAGCCAACTGAGAAAGCAAGATAAATACGAAGTTATCCGACCAAAAACGGTGTGAAAGGAATATTCACTACATCTGTATCTCATGCATGAACCGTAATAGCTAGACAATATAAATTTTCACAGATGGTGTATTTCTGTTGAGGCTATAACAACAAATAATAAAAACAGAATAAAATAAATATTTAGGTGGTGCTCCCGCTCAATAATCGTGATTTTATCGCCGTTTTTTGCTCGATTATAAAATCATAATAACGGCAACACGCTTGAAATATTCACAGAATGTTTAGTTGTACATTCACTTCAAAATAAATATATAAAAATAAAATAAAATATATATTTAATGGGATTTAAATAGTCAAGCAAGTTACAAGCGAAAGTCTCTTTCTAGAAAAAGGAGTTTATTACTTAACATTACCGTATTTTTTTTTACTTTCCTGTCACAATTGTAGCTTTAAAGTGTTATAATGTATAGCTTTCATTTTCCCTCCGTTTTTTTGTGGACATAAAATTTAGAAATGTTATATACTCTATGTCACTTCGACAATTGAGACGAATCGAATGACACCGCGTATGTAAAAATCCGTCGAGCCGTTTAGGCTGCAGAGCGTGCCCAGAAATAGACATACATACATACGCTCGAAAAACATAAGCCTCCTTCTGACGCAGTTGGGTAAAAGCATACTGGATTCTACCGGTCAAAAATTAGGCAAAGCGAACCTAACACATTTAGTTTTCTTTGCATTTAATTGCAAATTGTTAAAAGTAAACCAACTAAGTAGGTACTTTAATTATTGTGGCGTTTATCCTACTGTAGTCTAGGGATTTCCTATATACCTTGAAAAAAAATATGATGTTTCATCACCACAATATAGCACAATATCGCAATGGTACCGTAAGTCATTTATATAAAACAAAAATTAGATAGGACCGAATGTATGTAGGGCGAATGTGGGGTTCTGTTTTTAGTATTTATTGTGAATGCGGTGGATGCGAAAGGCACAAGACCGGTCTGAGTGGAGAGCCTTAGGGGAGGCCTATGTCCAACAGTGGACGTCTTTCGGCAGACATTACGAATGTAGGGCCCTGAAGCACATCTAATTTAACAGCTGCTCAAATAGACTGTAGTTCGACCACAAACACCGTGACAAGAGATTTTTATGTATATGAATAGATATTCATATTCATTCGTATATTCATATTGTTTATTAAGAATTGTACATATCTCGTTAAAGTAAATAAATGAATATAATTAAAATGAAGTGTTGCTTATACACGTTACCGGTTAGACAAGGCATATTAACCCTTTACCACAGCCTTTAGACTACGTATTTACTTGGCCAGAACTGCCAGCTAATATATGATAGATACAATGACAATAGGTACATGTTTTAAACATAAAAGATAAAGATAAAATACATTTATTCAGTAAGTAGGCGGCACTTTTACACGTCAAGAATCAACAAGCGCTTTACAAGAGGTGACCACTGCTGAAAAGAAACGCCGCAAGAAACTCAGCAGTCAGTCATTTTTTGAACAAAAATATTACAATGGTACTATTTAGTCTAGGATTATATAAAGCTATAAATATTAAATTAAATATAATAGTAAGTGACTTGCGTAGTTCAGCAGAAAAACATGGCAAAATCTTACGTGAGGGATAGAGAGAGAGAGAAAAGTAAAAAATCACTTACTTATGTGTATATAAGACGGTGCCTGACGACCACAAAATTTTCATGATTTCCTACATCAACGGTGCCCCCTTGTGTAGACAAGACAAAGCTTTTGCTGAACCAATTATTGTTCACTAAGTTTCGAGTTTAGGCCATGCATTGTAGACATTAACGACTTTTTCAATTTTAAAATGCTGGAAAGGGTAACTTTAAAACCTTGTCAGGTAATTTATTATAGAAAATAATGCATTGACCAACAACTGATTTATGTACTTTACAGACGCGGAATTTTCGCATAGCGATTTTATTTTTAATTCTAGGATATATTGTGTATATCAGATTTTTTGGTGAAAAAATCTACATTCGTAATAACATTTTTTTTTTTTTTTTTGTAATTTAAATATAATACCAAACCAGAATACGTCATGACACTATGGAAATAACTGTAATAAACTAAGCGGGCTGTCTCAACTTTGGTTAGTTGTCTAAATTTCCTAACGGCGTAAGCTGCTGAACTTAGTTTACCTGCCAGTACATCTATATCGGGAAAACTGTATTATCTAACATTTGCTAACACTCGTCATTTAGAAAAATACTAGAATCTACCGGTTTAACATCAGGCAAAGCGAACCTAACACATTAAGTTTTCTTAGCATTTAGTAGCAAATTGTTACTATTGAATCAACAAAGTACTTTAACTAGTGTGGCGTTTATCCTACTGTAGTATACAGATTTTCTATTTACCTTGAAAATTAGTAAAGTATCATCAGCAAAAAGTCATTTATGTAAACCAAAAATAAAATAGGACCTAAAATAGAGCCTTGAGGCACATCTATTTTCACTGCGGTTCCATCAGATTGCGATTTGTTTACAACAACTGTTTGAGTTCTATCACTTAGCTAAGAAGACATAAGACTTATTAGCTTTGTTGGACAATCCATTATGTTCAAATTTTAAATAGGTCTCGTATGATCCACGCAATCAAAAGCTTTAGAAAGATCACAAAATATTCCTATCGCATCGCAAGATTTCTCCCAACTGTTAAATATATATATTTATTGAGTACAGATGCCGCATCAATTGACAACAATTCATTTTTTGCTAAGGTAGTAATATAAAATACCGTTTCTAGATTTTACACTGCTGATTACAGTAAAAATATCTTTGGATTTTTTTATGAAGTACTTTTTGTTATATTTAGGAAAAACAGTAAAAAAAGTTGGATTGTGAATGTTAGGAATACACTTACAGTGCCCTTAGTCCATTTATTACCAAAGTAATTCAAAAAAATATACAACTGTCATGTTCATTTTTTATCTGTCTGACGGATTACTTGATTCTAACGACACGCTTTCGATTCTACGCAAAATAGTTTATTTATTTTAATGGCGTCTACAAATTACGTAATTAATTAAATTACGCAAAATAACAAATTTATGAACGAACGGCAGCGAATGATTGGCAAGTGAGTGACATTACATGACACATGTTACTTTTTTTTATTTAATATCAGGCTAAGATCACGACATCAGTATTCCTAACTTTGTATATACGGTCTATTTAATGACTATTTCTTTAATAAATTATTAACGACGAATTTAAGTTAAATAAAGAAAAACCAAGAAATACGGGTTGTCTAATTTTTAATCAGCTATTATAAACGCGAAAAAACAATAATGCTTTTTTTTTTGAAATGTTGTCAATTGTTGATCGACCTCTGGTAAAGCCGAAACTGGTTATTGCTAAGTAGTTTTTTTCTAATAAAGTGAGACTTTACTTAAAACTGGTAGTATGGAACTGGGACGAAAGTTCGTTAAATCACTCATCTCGCCCGATTTAAAAAGAGGCATGAGCTACTATATTTCATGCATGAGATATGGAAAGATCCCTCTAATATGCAATTATTGTAAATTAATGCCAGATTAGAGGGCAATTACATCTAAGTATGATATGAAAGAGTACTCTAACTGATGTACCCCACAAATCCTCAGCCTTTTTAAACTAAGCGATATAAATACCTTGAATATTGAATCTGAATTTACAGAGCTGAATTCAAAGTTTATTATAATTACTGACATAAAAGTGCAAAGTAATGATTGAGCTTCAACCGCGGATGGTTTAAGGCATTTCGTAGTATTAATGGCTATGTTGGAAAAATAATGTTCGAATGCTAAGGCAACGTCTTTATTTGGTGTGATTTGTTTGTCACCTGTGTTTAGGGTCACTTGATTATCACGAGTTTTTAATTTTCCCGTTTCTCTTTTTATAATATTGTATAAGGTTTTTACCTTATTGTCAGATGATTTGAGTTAAATACTGAGAAAATTTGCTGTAGCAGTGAAACAAACTTGCTTTGAGTTCCTCGAATAATTCTTATCATAATTTAGGAAGTCAGCGTTCTTATTTTTCTCCCTCAGTCTCTAATATCACTACATAGTATAAAACAAAGTCGCTTGCGCTGTCTGTCCCTATGTATGCTTAAATCTTTAAAACTACGCAACGGATTTTGATGCGGTTTTTTTTAATATATAGAGTGATTCTTAAGGAAGGTTTATATGTATAATACATTCCACGCGGGCGAAGCCGCGGGCGGGTCGCTAGTAGATCATAAAGCTTAATTCTAATTTTATGAATGGCTGCATTAGCCCATTCACTTAATTTGGTTTTAGACCTAAAAATAGTTTGAATTGATTTTGACCTTGCCTAACGACCACGAAGAGTTAAGTAAAAGGACGAAATTAGGTATTGTTACTTAATTTGAGCATTATACATACTTATTTTAGATAGTTGATCAAGAAAATTAGGTTGACGTTCATTTGTTCTATACCTACTAAAAGCACGCCTCTGGGTATTCTGAGCGGCCCAGATTACCGGGTCAAGGTCAACCCCTACCCCGCCCTCCCCGCCGTCCCCGCCGTCCCCCACCGTCCCCCGCCCAGAGAGGTTCGAACCCCGAAATCGAGGGTGAAGCACTGACGTATATTTTTATGATCCCCATACTTAATGCGAACTCATACGCGGTACAAATAATTCTGAGCAATGCAAGCAAATTTACACACGTTACGTGTTTCCTTTCCCGGTACTCAAATTGATAGCTGTCACCGTTTAGGAATTTAATATGGTTTCCCCCAAATTACGCGTGTCTGCCGGTTTGATCAAGCTTTTCCGCCCACCTCCCACTGTTATTTACGGTATACTATACGGTCCGTTTATGACGTACATATTAGTTTCCGAATCACTGTCGAGTATACGTTAATAAGGTGTAGAATCTCCAAGCCGCTTCAGGGAGTGTTGCTAAAAAGAGATAGGTATGTCGGAGATAGTTTTGACCTTGGTTACACAGAAAACAACTGTATTAATTACTAATGAAAAGGCATTCGTTCAAACCCATCCAAACCAGATGCTACAAACGGTTACTGTAAAACATCTTTTACCATACTTTTTTTAAACACCCCTACATGGTCTCCTACTACCAAGTTACTCAGTAAGAATGTAAGTATTTAAAGTTGGTGACAATGTAAATGGGCAAAAGTGATAAACCAATTATAGTTCTTGCATTACAGCTTGGTGTGGCTGACACATGGCTGTCTAGCGGTGATCTAGAATTCCATGAAAGTTCGATTTAATCCAACTAAAATTTACTCAGATCAAGATCGTAAATTAACAATTTAGAACTAAAATTAATATCAGTAGAGCCGCTACGAGTATTCAACTTTGTAAAACTATATTGCCTTTCGCGTGTAAACTTATTTTTTTATCACGGCAGCTATTTACTGTCACTTAAATAATAGCCATAATTGTGCAGACTACAGCGACAATGACATTACATCAATCTTTCCTTTTTTTATACAGGGTGTCTGGAAAACCTTCGGAGAAATTTTAACTGTAGATAGGGTGGATGATTTGGATCATCCCTATATTGGTAACTTTTGTTTAAGTTAATATTTGACTGAGTTACAGACAGATTTATCATCGACTTTCCTGACGATGCTCTCAGTGTGCCCCATCTTAACTGATTCATTCATAATATCGTCGGTGATACTGCAAAACCGCGTAAGTAACAAATTTATGATAGAGCAAAATAAACCTTACGGTCTTATTAAAAAGGTGCATTTTGCTCCTTATTTAAAATGTCACTTACGCGGTTTTGCAGTTTCACCGACGATATGTGTCACAACGTAATGTAAATAAACAAGTTGTTCCTTATGAACAATGTTTCCAATCATGATCAAAAGCTCCATGGAGTTTAGAAAACTGACACAATAACCTGTAATGTGAATGAAAAGACGGTGTCTGATAAGGGCTATTATGTGAAATAATCTAAAACTGAAACTTACGATTATGATTTTTACTCACACTTTTCTCACACTCACACGGCTAAAATAGCACTTGCACTCGTAGGCACATTACTTCTTTTACGAGATCATGAATCATGGCTGTATTTCATTGATTTGTACCACTATCAGGGCTTCCGACGAATAAAAAACACAATACTTAATTATTGACAATTTGACATATTATCTTTTTAAATCTTGGACCATTAAAACTCTTTATGAAAAGAGTTTTAGGTTTCATTTGTAAACAAAAAATCCTACCTACACGTTACGTTTTATCAAAATTACATTTAAAGCTGGCATCATACATGTTGTTGCTAGATATTCGTATCATAGAAGAAAGAGAAAAATAGGATCACTTTGTAAGAAGAGGTCGACGTGATTACACTCTGTGGTAAAAACCCTTAAAAGAAAAAGGCCACTAAAGCCGGCTACTCACACACCTGCTGCAGGGGCAATATGGGAATTGGACCCTTGATTGCCTCCTTAATTGTGATGTGTGTAGGCAAGCAGGAGCAATTTTTAGATTGGGCCTGCGGCAGGGCGACAGGGGCGCAAGACCTTCCTAGCTCCCTAGATTGTGTCTACCGCCCTGCAAGGTTGCTGCGTGTGTAGTAGGATTGGGGCAATTCCAGTCAGTTCATTGGTGACAACCGAGCGGAGTGGACAAAAATGGAAAAAATGGTGTTACCATAGCCAGGAGCTCTTCAAAAGAATCAATATCCATTCGCAAAAAGTTTCAATCAAGATCATCTACTTCCAATTCTTTCATAATATTAATGTGGCACAATTTGCTTCGTTTCTGCAACCAATTCTTCACCCAATATCTTCTCTTCCTTTTTTTTTTGGTAGCACCACAGAAAGTGCCAAGGCGATACCAATCCTCTGGTGTTTCGACAATACAGGAGGCTTTCTCGTGGACGTGCGTTCAGCGGGACTATCAGTTACACACTGAACGGCAGGCTAGTGTGTAGAGAACAGCCTAAAATTGGTCCAACCGCCGTGCGACCGGTATTGCCCCTGCAGCAGGTGTGTGAGTAGCCGGCTTAAGGAACACCCAGAAAATATAAAACGTGGACTACAATCACAATCAGTCAAGGAAGCGATGTCACAAGCGAAGCGATGTTTGGTTTGGGGTTTGTTTTGTTTACTTGCATGTGATGTGACTTCACATCACACTCACAGGTTATAAAGTATTTCTAACATCACATAGCGTTTTTGCCACAGATTAAATTTCAAAAAAAAACCGTATTATTTCGTGTAATTTCCAAAAAAATAGACATAATTTAATGTGAAATAAAGTGAAATACGTTATTTTACGCTAGTATCAGATAGGATGACCACGATTTGTAGTATATTTTCAATGTTGTCAAATAGCCTATTATAATCAATTATGCGACGACCTTTATATCCATCGACAAAATGTTTTGCACTTGGACTTTTGGCTACTGCCACAAATACCATGCGGATCAAAAGGAAAGAACCAGCAGCCAGCAGCGCTTTCTCCCCGTCTGGTTGCCCTGAAAATCAGCGCGTGCAGCGTCACGGCATGTCTGACACTATGATGCTGAGTAGCACCCAATTTGGTGCATTATTATTTTATAAAATAGTTTTAAGGTTTTGTTTTAAATTATTTTCTCACTGTATTCAATTTGATTATTATTTTTCTGTGGTTTGCACCAATAAACGATTTTCTTTTTCTCCTTTTTTTTCTTCAATACGGAGAGCAATAATCGGATCGTTCAATCCGTCTATTTGAACTTTGAGAAGTCTATGAATTTATGGCTGTCATTAGATGTCAGTGTTAAATTATGTTATTTTCAATATTCACGTCTTCAATATTTTTGCTGTAAATCAGTTATATGGGCTACTTTAGAGCAGAAAACAATGGTAAATGGTTAGATCTCGACAGTAAAAGACGGACGATATGATCAGTCTCGGCAAAACATGAACAAGAGACCTAGTGATTTCACATTTAAAACCAATTAGTGTTCAAATTGCAAAAACGAAAATACAGTAAGTTGCACTAAAATTACTAATTTATTTTTATTATAATGCTACCTTGATTTTTGTTTACATGGAGCGAACTGTTTGTTTACATACCATGTGACAACGTATGGTCTCAGGTCATTGACCTCGGACATTGAATTTTGACGTAAGATACTACGAACTGTTGGAGTAGTATACTATCAACGTCAAAATGTCAAGGTCGAGATATCGGCTGCGATACATCAAGTAACAAAATGAATATAATTAATCCTTCTTTTTTTTACATTAACAGAAACAAAAATGAACCATACCCCCGTGATCAGAATCGTGCCAACTATTACCCCCCCAAATTTCTCCGAAGGTTTTCCAGACACCCTGTATATTTTTCCTACGATTATGCCGGTTTTTGGATTTTACCACCCTTGCTCGTAAATACTGTCATTACAGTAGAGAGCCAAAGTGTACAGTGATGCCATGACAATGTCTAAAGTCGGTGTCAATAGAAATGACAAAAGATGTAAACAAAACCAAACGGACCTGATTACCAGTATTTCGCCATAATCTCGTACTTCTGGACATCGCGTGAGGTATGTTTAATGATGTACAGTCACGAGATTAAATTTGGTACCCACCTGAGGCCCAAAGTCAATCTGACATTCTACAACAATAACGTTGAGTTTCCTAAAAGTTACAAATGACTTGACATCTCTAATAATATTGAAGACTTCAAGCATTTTTTTTTAAATGGCCCAAAGTACCCGCTTGATTGTTACTTTTACATTTTGTTAAAGATTAAATAACTATTAACCCTACGTTTTTTAAATCAAATCTCGTTTGCAGCAATATTGAGGTAATAGGTCAAACAGTAATGATTTGTTTACATATTTTGTTATTTCTATTGACTCCGACTTTATGGGATTCCTGATCTTATTTCACCGTATCGTGCATAGAGGTACCCAATGTTTATATTATATACTATTATAACCTTCAATAACAACTGCAAAAAATAATGCCACAAACAACTAACTGCTCTACGTTGTGCCACGCGATACGAAGCTTCAATCAACTTCATACAGTTTATTAAAAAATCTAGCTCAAAAGAAGGATTTATGACAAAAATCAAAACGATTCATGGCGTTGACTTTGATTATTTACTCTCTAAATAGAACTTTGATGACATGAATGCGTCGAAATTTTTTATCAGCTAACTGTTAGCTTATATTATAAGTATCTAGCTTTCCGCTCCTTAGTGTCAATTGTGTTGTCAAGGGATATTGAAATGACGAGTTGTAATAAAACAACCAGCAAAGTCACCACCACCGATAAGTAAATCAGAATTCAAAGTATTTCTTTCTAAAATCAGTCAATTAAATATGTCTAATTATTACGATTCCCTCTTGGCATTATTGTTGGTGTTGCCAGTTTTGGAATGTGAGATTCCCTAGGAGTGAGAGTGTCGAAGTATGGAAGATACGTAAGGATATGTATACTTAATAATATAAAACTGCCAAATTACTTACATTTGGCAGTTTTCTATTATTAAGTATAGTATATTTAATATATAGTATAATAATATAAGTATCGAAAATAGTGGAAATTGATAAAAATATATTTTTCTTAATTTGGAACGCAATAGTTTTGTTTCACAAAAACAACAATTTTTATATTTTATTATACTTAATTAATGACGTCTTCACTGTTTTCTTTTTATAAAAAATAAATAAATTTAAACATTAATTACTTGGAAACAAAATAAACGTTTTAAAAATGTCTTACTTTTATTTTGTTCCGCATTCGAATTGATATCTTTTTAGTTTTTCAAACACTTCACAACAACTAAACCTTAACATGATCAGTTTTCCCAGTAAAATGGGAAGTAAGTCTTGAGCTAGCATCCCTATGTATATGCCCACAGGGATAAATATAATGACGTTTTCCGAGTAGCAAGCAAAGCAGACACGCTCACAAGCATACAATAACTGGCCTGTATCCGCCGCAGTGATTTGATTACAGAGCCACACTATCTAGAGAGTAAATAATCAAAGTGCGTTGACAATATTTTTCATCATTCTGTATATTTCATAATTTCTAGCCTTACCAACACTGTTTTATACAAAATATTTAAATACCCTCCCGCACCTTTGGCAATGTCCGGTGTGAAAAACATGTTTTTTTCTCAAAATCAAAATAGGGTGGGACAGACTGAAGAATGGCTTAGTATGGGGGTCCTGTGAGCATCCTTCGGGTGCAAACCCCTAAAAAAATCAAAATATGAGTTAATTTAAAATGGAATCGGGGGCTGAACTCGCATCGCCATGTTCCAATTTGTCGACGCGGCGGGAGCGCCGTAACCGTGTTACTCGAGCGAGCGGCGGAGTGACACTCGTGTTTGCATGTCATTACGTCACTTCCGTAAAATGGCCGGGTCAGCTCCAATCAACCGTAATCAGGTGACGCCGGACCGATGTCAGTGTGTGTGTGTGATCTATTATTTATTAAATGCAATGACGAAATCTTTAAAACTGTGTACATAGATTCGAAGCTAAGTTAAGTTCGATTCGTTTATAGTGTTGATACGAGTAAATGCCACATGGTTTGGCAGCAAATAGTACGAATGGCCCATCCGTAATGATATTTCTAAATATATTTTAGTATCTTAACAAAATACGGCCAGATAAAGAAGGAAATATAATCGTGTAATTAATTCATGACAGTTTAGAAGCCACACTGTGTAGGACATTATCTACAGCTCTTTTATTAAATAGAAACGTAACTGCCATCTCTATCTTTTTTTGCTTATTTTCAGATAAGCTTTATTACCAACCGAAATTATACAACGTGTTACAAAATACCCCGTAAAAAATATAATAAATTATCAAAGCCAAAAATATTGTCAACCCTAGTAAGCTGTCATGTCAGGGAACCGGAGTTAGCATAGATTATTTAACAGAGAGGCCTACCTACCAATTTTAATAATTGTCAACTTTAATGGTTTTTCTGTTTTTCATCCACAAAGGTTCAATACTATGATGTCCTTATGCTTAAAGTACTAGCTTCAAAAAACGTCAAGACGGAAAAAAAATATATGTTGTCAATTTCAAATCTTCTTATCGATATTCTACAATTGTTCCGTGTTTTTCCATATTTTTTTCCAAATTGACGATGTTTTCTAACTCTAAAAATTACGATATGATGTTATGCGTAGGCCATGAAGATAGCAATTTAAGTCGTGCTCGCGAACTGTATCGGAGGTTGTGCATTGAGCAAGGTGGAGCTCACTTGAGCCGTTACTGTAAATTTGACGTTCATTGCGAACAAGTAAGTGTTAGTTTAGGTATCTTCGTTTAAAATCTTCCAAAACTCGACTTGTAATATGTATCTAATCGAATTCTGTTCATTTTGTTTATATCTCTTTATGGTTTCGCGAATTAGGTAAAAATGTACATAAACATTCTGCGTAGTTTACTCTTTAATTTTACAGAAATAGGGTTTGCACATCAATGAAAAAAATAATGTTTTTTTTTTTGGTGGTAAATCATACAGTGATAGTACGGTTCTCAAATATTGTAAATGGACTTGTTATAAGGCACCATTTAACCCCCTTTCGGCTTTACGGGTATTTTTGTAACACCCTGAATGTGGGGGCCTGTGGTAATCATGTAAATCTTCAAAAAAATACTACTAGGTACTAAGATGTTGGATGAGATTATCTGCACAGGAAAAATAATAGATTTGCTGTAACATTCATGATTTTACACTAAAAAGATAAAAGTGGGTGCTAGGAAAACTTTGTATTGCGGTAGGTAAAATAGTCTAATAACAAAAAGAAAAAACCGGTCAAATGCGAATCGGGCTCGCGCACCTAGGGTTTCGCACCGCGGCACAGCGCACGCACAAGTAGCCTGTGCCTGTTCAGCTGCCGCGACAGTAACTAGTGTACTTGACTGTCATTGTCTTTAGATGAAAAGTGAAAGAGTATGAAATAGTGATGGGAATAATGTTACCTCTAATTAGAAAATTAAACAGGTTGAATATATTCATCATCATGATCGCATTACGAACTAATAAGTTGGATGTGACAAAGACAAAAACTTCTCTTATCTAACCAATCAATTAAATGTCAAATATATTTCGAAAAATCAATTGTATATGACAAGCATCAGTCAGTCTCATTGTATTTTCACAGAAAGTGCTTTTCATCAAAAATACAAGATAAAATAGAGATTAACACTACCTCAAAATAAACATGAAAACAACAACAACAATGATTAAGAGCATCAATAAAGAATATGACCACGCTTGACCTTAAAAAGTACGCGAATATTGAGTAATAATGGTAAATTGATTTGTTTATATACGTGATGGAATGAGAAAGTCCCGACCATAGGTATTGTTTCATTCCGGCATCGAATCGATCAGCGCGAGCCCAACTCGCACTTGACAACTTTTTAGTATTGTTGTTCAGAAACCCTGTTGTTCAGGGTTTGCACTATAATATAATCATATCAAATCTGACGCTTGTATCTCTTACCGTTTTTATGACAGCACAAAAAAAAATAGTTGAAAAACAACTTTTCTTGTATCTGGTCCCCCTTGATTATTTATTTATTTGTCGTCAATTATTTTTTATTGTTAGTAAATCCGTCGACAGTAAACCATATTCTAATCTTCTCTATAGGTAGTAAATTGTTTAATTGTTGTTGTAGGCCAGCGCTGACTGCCAGCATTACGCCGAGTTGGGTTGGGACCATTTTGTGGCAACTTTCTTCTTGTGCTTACTTATTAAATGCATTCCTTGTTTGTATGTCACGAATAAATGATTATTTATATCTTTCTTAAATAGTTTCCGTCGCTTTTCTACATGTTCCCAATTTGCTGTAGCTAAAATTACTGCAATGCGCGTGGTAGGTATTTAATTTTGTTTGATAAGCATGAAGGTACGTATTCCAATTAGATTATTAATTGAAATTTGCAATTTTACGTATACTTCATTTCTTCTTTAAAAAATATTTTAAATGATGGAATGTGTTTTTGTCTAAGGCAAGTTTGGTATAGTTGAAGAGAAGCACTATACAAGCATCGGTCGGGAAGGACGGTGGCTGCACTTGTTGCTGGGCTCGACTCCTAGCGCCTCGCTTGAGCTCACTAGTTCCTTATACAGTTCGTAATAACAGAGATCCGTGACTGACCGTCAGTAGGCGTGGTCTGCTGGCTGG
Organism: Acleris emargana; assembly: GCA_927399475.2. Taxonomy (NCBI): domain Eukaryota; kingdom Metazoa; phylum Arthropoda; class Insecta; order Lepidoptera; family Tortricidae; genus Acleris; species Acleris emargana. Next base: position 31,622,891 of record OV656835.1, read on the forward strand.
AGTTGGTCCGCGGGCGCTCCTCGCCGGCGGCGATGTGCTTGCCGGCGCGCCGGGCTGCCGGCCGCGGCTCCTTGCCGGCGTCGCCTGCCTCCTCCTCGTACTCGTACTCCATCTCTGCACAACCAACTGTTTGTAAGGAAAGCTTTCATGGAATATCGAATCGCAATGCAATAAATGGACAACAGCAGTGGCTTCAGACCAATATTAAAGGTGAAATTAAATCTGCGAATAACATTAAAATTATACTTTTTTAGACAGGTTTACTATGTAATACTTAGGTACGAGTAAGTATAGTAATATTTTTATTTGAAGTGAATATTTGAAGATGAAGAACAAACGCATCACTGTTAACTGACCACAAGTGAACCTTAATGTAGGGTGACACAGTTCGCTGTGCGTAGCCGAGGCTGACGGACGCGCCCTCAAAATCAATTGCCATATTATTAGTGTGCTTAATGTGACCAGTGAGATTGAGCTCAGCTTAGTGGTAATTTGGAAGTACAATAAGTGTCTTGGACGACTGGATACTACTTTCACCGCCAGCGCCTACGCAAAAAATCGGACCCTCCTTGTTGCTCCTACAGATCAGGGCCATAAGGTGCTCCCCTAGCGGGTTTTCTAAACAAGGACAACAACTTCCCGCTCCACGTGCTACGAATTGCTACGGAAAGCGTAGCACATGCCGCGACGCGCAAAGGAGGAAGATTCATTATTTACCTTAACGTAAAGATAACAAAGTCGAAGTAATGATGAAGTGCACTACATGTGCAAAAGTGATCGGCAAAAAAACACCGGGTATCCAATGCGGTAAATGTAACAAATGGCTCCATGGCTCTTGTGCGTCCCTATCTACGGAACAACTTAGTGCGCTGTCCACGACTGAGTCAGTCGACTGGAAGTGTTGCGCATGTTCAACAGCAGCGGGGAGTAGGCCGAAGCGTATTTCTATAATACTACCAGAACCCGAAATAGGATTCGACGAGTCAGGTACGAAGCCCCCGGTACAGAAAGAACAAGAAAAAGTGTTATACGAAATACGTAACGAGGTTCGTGAAATGCGTCAAATTGTCCGCGATATAATCCGGGACGAGCTGCAAAGTACCCTTAAGTTCTACTCGGAGAAAATAGACGATTACGAAGAAAAAATTAAGATACATGACACTAAAGTTAAACTAATGGACAATCAACTCAAGAACATCTCAAATATGTATAAAAACCTGGAGTTGAAAAATGATGCTCTGGAACAGAAAGTGAACAAGATGGAGCAAATGCAGTTCAGCAACCTTGTAGAAATCTGTGGTGTTTATGAAGACAAGGATGAGGACGTCAAGCAGATAGTGGCAACCATAGGAAATTTACTCGGACAAAAAACAGAAGACGTAGTATGTGCCCAGAGGAAGAAAAAAATAGTGCGACCGGGAGCTGCCCAGGCTGCACGTGCTGCCAATGATTCACCAATCAGCGTAACACTCCGAGAAGGATGCCGTAATGCTTGGCTGAATACCTCAAAGAAAGCCAACTTCACCACCAACGACTTAGGTATGAGCGGCGCGAGCAGCAGCAATGGCAAAAAAATATACGTGCGTGCCTTGCTAACCCCCCACACGGCGCACCTTCTATGGAGAGCAAAAACTGAGCTCAGAGATAAGTCACTGTGTAAGTATGTTTGGTGTAAAGACGGCGTGATTATGGCACGAATAGATGACGATTCTAAAAACATATATTATGTGCGCGCGCTGACTGACAACGAGGCGATTAAGAATGCAATTCAAGATGCCTCTTAGGACCCTCTGCCAGCTATACTGTTGGTATCATTATTTAATTTTATTCTCATATTATTTTTAATGGATAGTTTGGAAAATGGAGTTAACGAAACCAGATACAACTCATGGAACGAATTTACACGTGACCTAACAACCAGTCAAAACAAATTATTATTACTTCACGTGAACATAAGATCACTGATTAAGAACCATTCACAGCTGGAGTTCATTGTTAAGTCTAGCCCTGCAACTATACATCTAATCGTAGTAACGGAGGCTAATGTGGGCGAACAAACAAAAAATCTTTTTCATATTGATAACTACACAATGAACACGGAGCTTCGAGTAAAGGGAAGAGGAGGCGGTGTAATAGTGTACTCTCACAAAAGCGTTACTTTCCTACGTCATCAAACGAAAACGTCAATGTTTGAGTGCCTTTACGGTGAAGTGATAATGCCATGTGGTTACAAAACGTATGTGTGTGCTATCTATCGCCCCCCTGCTTATAATATTAATGACTTTATTGGTGAGTTATCACGTTTGCTAACAAAATACCCATTGGATTCCAACTGTTTAATATGTGGTGACATTAATTTGGATATTATGTTATCTAACCCTCTATCAAGCTCTTATCAAAACATGCTAGCTGACTTGGCCTTTTCTTGTTGTATCTCGCAACATACTAGAATTGACACAACCATAAGAGGCACGTCCAAATCATGTATAGACCTTATATTTATGCGAGATGTCCCCGAACGGGCCAGCCCTACTCAGTCACATTCACATTATATTAGTGCAGCCGTGGTACGAGATGCTATCGCGGACCACTTCATTACTGGTATTGCCCTTATTGGCCAGACCAATGCTACTAAGCTTATGTATAACAAATTAGAAGAACACCTAGTGCGACAAGAGCTTGTAAAGATTGATTGGAATCCTGCCTTTGAAATGAGTAATCCTAATGATATATATAACTTTATTGCCAGTAAATTCAATAGTATGTATGATGAATGTACTGTACAAAAACCAGCCTGCCCTAACACTGAGCTGAAAAGTAAATGGATGACAAATAAATTAAAAGAAATGTCTTGTAAAAAGAACCACTTACTTCAAATACATTTCAAAGATCCTAGTAATAAGCAAAATGCAATATTGTATAAAAAATATAGAAATAAAACAAATAAATATTTGAATAGAGCTAAAAATAATTTTACTAAACAAGAAATCTATAATAACTATAGGAACCCTAAGAAAATGTGGCAGGTCATCAACAGGTTAACAGGTAGATTAATAAAAGCCGTGGATGACATGCTACTGAAATCATTCAAAATGAAAGCTAGAGATTTGTCGAACAAGTTTGCCCACGATTTTGAAAATAATGTAAGTAGCATAATGAGTAAATGTGACGTGCCATTACTTGACGAGAATACGTACATTAATACACCGGAGTTAGCAATCAAAATTAACAACATTAAAATAGAATCTATGAGTAAAATAATTAACAACATTAATGAAAACAAGAGTGCAAGACTTGATAAAATAAGAGCAAAAGATGTTAAATATATAAATAAAGAGATATCCCCAGTACTTACACACCTATTAAATCAAAGTTTAAATTACTCCGTTTATCCGGATAAATTGAAACTAGGACTAATCCGGCCCATACATAAAAAAGGAAATTATACCGACACAAATAATTACAGACCAATAACTATACTATCAGTCATTGATAAAATTATTGAAAAGTACCTGGGCAAATCAATTAACGGTTTTTTATCAGGTAATGGTATCGTTCATGAGAGGCAGTTTGGCTTCCAAAAAGGGAAAAACACATCACAATTACTGGCTCAATTTACAGATGAGGTAAATCAACACCTGGATGAGAGGAAGCATGTTTTAATCATAATGATTGATTTCAGTAAAGCATTTGACACTTTAAATCACGAAACACTGTATAACAAACTACAGCAAAATGGTATACAGGGGCCAACTCTAGACTGGTTAAAAAACTACCACACGCATAGATTCAATACAGTCAGTATCGCAGGAGAGCAAAGTGAACTGCGGCACTCTCCGCACGGCACAGCACAAGGGTCCATCATCGGGCCGACGGAGTACTTGGTCTACGTTAACGACATGTGCAACATTTTTGAGCGCGCCTCGGTATACCAGTTTGCTGATGACACTTGTTTGATAACAGCCAGTAAGGATATTAATGCTGCTGAATCCCTGATGCAGAGCGAATTCGATGTACTATGCAAATGGGCGCATGATGTTGGGCTATCTATTAACTATCATAAAACTAAAGTCATGCACATACATTCCCCATATTTAAAATTCAATACGATCCCTAAAATTATAGCTCATAATCATGCCTGCTGGCATGCCCCACTCCGGCCTTGTGATTGTAAACCACTAGAATTAGTCCATCAACATGTCTATCTTGGTTTAAAAATTGACAACAAATTTAACTGGGCCCATCATATTGACCATGTTTGCAAGAAATTAAGAGCCATTCTCTGTAATCTTAATATACTTAAATACAAAATGCCTTATAGTGTGCTGCGTCTGTTATACATGTCTTTGGCAGACTCAGTACTAAGCTACGGCATTTCTAGCTATGGAAGAACCCATAAAACTCATTTACAGCGCATCTACAATATCCAAATCAGAATGTTAAAAACAATAGTTCCGTTAAAGATTAAATACCAATATAGACATAATTACGATAAGTTATTCCAATACTGTAGAGTTCTGAATGTATTTGACAAGGCTAGGCTTGCGGTAATTTTAGAATATAAGGACGAGCTGGGGAAATTATCTAGACATAAGAGACCAACCAACCTCCGAAGCTTGGCGAACGAGAAAAATTTCATCGTCCCGCGAAGCAATAACCAGTACGGCTGTAGAGTGTGGTCTAACTACCTACCTTTGTTGCTAAATGATTTCCCTAGACACGTCATAGAGAAAATGATTGATAAACCAAAGTTGGTCAAAAGTATTATTAAGAGGGCTATGATGTGTGGTTGGAAAGATAAAGATATTTGTGCAATACCAAAGTCACATTAAGTCACATTAAGTTTTAAGTAAAGTTACTATTATTTAAGTAAAGTTACCATTATTTAATTCTAACTTATTATTGTATAATCTTAGCTAATACAATCTTAAAAGTAAAGATTATAGCTAAGACTGTTTTAGATTTTAAGGCTTTTGGAAATAAACAGTTTAATTTTTTTTTTTTTTTACACGATTCACGAATGGTCAGTTAACTGTGTTGCTGAATTTTAATATTTACCATTATGACTTACGTCATTTAGCCGTTGAAAATGTAGAAATCCGCTCAACATTTAAGTTCCTCGACATAACATATTATTATGTCCCTACCCAGAGGGGGCCAAACAGGACCCCGTTACTATCGTTCGCGGCCTGACCGTCGGTCATTCCATGGTCATTACTGAATTTAAAAACCCGTTACTTTTTAATTGTAATACATAGCGGGTTGTTTTTTTATAGATCTATATACATACATATAATAGCATATAGTCTAACAAAATATACTTAAAAACAAAGTAAAAAAAAAAGGTCTACAATCACGAAACGTACTTCACGTATACACACCAGTACCTAGTGTGCTGTAGATATGATCAGTGCGCAATTCTGAATCGCAAATGACCATTTTTTTAGGATACAGCTAAAACAAATAAACGTTATATAAAAATACGTTTCTTTTGTACCATACTATTGATATTATTTGTTAGTAAATCCGCTGTTACTAAACATGTTCTGTAAAAAAAAAACCGGCTATCTATTACGGCTCAAAAGATGCAGCTCTTTAAAGTAAGGACGGACGGACGGACGGACAACGTACCACGAACAGGTCCCGTCTGACCCTTTTTCTGTCAAGACTTTATCAGTGTATGCAAGGTTTTTAATGTTATAAATGTTATAACTAACGCAAATCGAAACCTCTTTGGGTGGATAAACTTTTAAGGTGCTCCCATTTTATGACACGTTTCACAAATTATATGATTTAAACAAAACTAAATATTTACTAATGATGTGGCTTACACGTTTATTAAATCAGACAAACAGGCTAACATTTGAAATTATTTAATTTAAAATAGTACTGATCTTTAATATAGTTAGTAACGCAGGGGACGTTGTTATCCCCTGTTTTCGTATGAAAAATGTGCATTTTCCCCCGAGTTACCAAGATTTTTCGAAGATAGAACAATATTTGAGGAGTTTAACGTGTGAGGTCTGTAAATTTGACGCTCTGATTTTAATATTCATATATTACGAGTATTATGAAATTATTTATTATATTTTAATACCGCAAAAGAAAAGGAGTTCTTTAAAAGTTGACTCACCCTTTACTACGACTGTCAAAAAACACATCATCGATAGCTAGAGCTTTGAACTTATGTAACCTTAAAATCTACGCAAGCGAACAATCTCTGACCAAGGTTTTTTTTTTTACATTTTATAAAATTTTGGAACCAATCCAGCACGATTTTATTATTGACGTCCAATTCTGGACAGTTATACTTTGTTATCCTAAATTACGCCCGACAATTAATGCCTGAATTTACGCGTTTGTAAAGTGAAGAAGAGAAGGTTTAACCCTTTATAAGGTAGAGGTGATTTAGCAACCACATATATTTATTTAGAATTTCAACCTTACTCACTAAAGAAGACGATATATATTCTGTAGTTTATACACGAAAAAATACTTTCTTTTAAATGATTCCCTAAGAAGTGTCAAACATGAAACGGTATTTGAACTTTACGTAGCATAACTGTATAAAGGGTTAAATAATGAATTTGCTCAAGAGTACGGGGGCGGCCGGCGGTCCAGCAAAGGGTTAAACCAAAATAGTACAGCGGACACCGACGGAATTTCGGTGTTAATAGAAAATAATGGATTGCCTTTACAGACATTACTTTTATTTTAATAGAAAATTCTAAGCAACACAAATCAACGTTTTTTTGCAAAAAGCGAGATAGGTGGCAAAATGGCTCTCGTCAAAATCTCCAGTTACGCTTAAAACTTGGAATATACAATTGCAAACCAAAATGGATACCAAAGGAGCATTGTGTTGTGACCGCCACGATGCTGATCTTTCTAAGACGAAAGTATAAGGGTTCCGTTTTGGCTACGGAACCCAAAAATCTATAAAAATATTAAAATTAGAAACTCTGTCTTTAGCGTTGTAATGTAACAAGAAACTACTAATACCTGTCGGCATTTTACTAAGTATTATTATGACACATTTTTTTCAGTTTTCATTAATGAAGAATTCCCGGCTACCGTTTTTTTTTTACTAAATGTCATCATTTCAGTAAAAAAACGTTCATTGTTTGCCACAAGGACCGATCCAGCGCCGCTGGCATCCATCAGTTTCCCGCACTCTTATGCACATCGTCGTCGGTCCACCTTGGTGGAGGTCTACCCACGCTGCGTCTTTCCGTACGCAGACGCCACTCGAGAACTCTTCGGCCCCACCAGCCGTCGGTTTTGCGAGCGATGTACCCAATGCCACTTCAGTCTACCCACTCTTAGGGCTTTGTCACTGGCACTGCAGGCTCTCTGGCGGATCTCCTCATTTCTGATTCGACCACAAAGTGAAAATCCAAGCAAAGCCCTCGATCACCATTAGCCTGAGAGTAATCTTGAGCTTATGAGATGGCTGTCGAACAATACCGCCTTCCCATTTATATTTCATGTCAAATTGACGGTCACATACTTGCAGGGCTGGGCGAAATAATTTCGTTGTTTTAATAAAATACAAATTACAAATTATTTTCTCGCATGTAATTGAGATAAAAATACAGTATTTTAGCAATTTTTATTCAAAATGCAAAATACATTCAGACCCTTTGCCCTCAATAAATTTTTGTAATTTAAAAAAATAACAGAATTAAACTGACGAATTTATTTCAACCTTCACGAAAATAAATATATCGTAAAACCATGAAAACGACAACAATAATCGACGTTTTGAAGGATACTGCTGGATGCCAGTGTTCTTAGTTTATTGCCTGCGAGTCAGCTTATTTTTCAGTGCCATTAATAAAATCTCTAAATGTATTTTGTTAAATGCGGTTTGAAGCAATAAGTATTTGAATTACTTATTAAAATACCTCTTCGTCACGTATTTAAAATACCCATTACGAATTACATTTTTAGGTAGTAATTGGAATACAAATACTGAATACGCATTTGTATTCACCGCCAGCCTGGCCCCGGCGCGGCACCGGCTCGACTTGTATTAACGTATGCAAACACTCTGCACCGTTTAATATCTCAAGCATGCGTTTAAAAAGTTTATTTTGCGCACGAATTCGTTCCGCGATCGTGATGCAGAGGATGCTGCAACAGACACGGGCCGCGAGCCACGGCGCGCCGGTACAGTCTCCCCACCACTCATGCTGCTACCGTGTTTGTTTACTTGTCTGCCATAAGCTATCATAAAACGTTGACAATGTGATATCCATGGGTGTAAGGTCAATGTAGAATAATGCCTAAGCTCATGAGAGACTGTAACAATCAAATAAAGCCTTTGTGATTTAATTAAAAAGAACGAAACCGTAAATACGGGTACATACTGTAGGTAGGCCAATTTTAATATTAATATTTTACTCGATACTACAAATTTTATAAAGTAAAACACGTCATACAATTTTTTATTTCACAGACAAGCACTTTCACCTATCGCATTTACATGTTTTTACAGTTTTCAATTTATACCTAACCTATAATGTTTCAAGTTATAAGCCTGGTAATCTACGTAATTTATCTCAGTTTAAACTTGAATACTTTATAATGGCAAGAGAAATATACGTTTGCCAGACACATACACAGACATAAACTCACGCCTTCGTTCCCAGAGGGGGTAGGCAGAGCTACAGAATTACCTACAACTCTAAAAACTTGTTTATAATTCTGTAACCACATTTTGCACAATTAGGCTAAGTTGTTTACCAGCAGCGTAATAGTGACAGGTTGCAAGCCCATCGCCTAACAGTACTAAAAGCCTTTATTCCCTTAATCGCCTCTTACGACATCCACCAGCCATCACAAATCTCCAGACTCATCACAAATCTGTCGATATGGACATAATTATAGGTATCTTGCTTTTATATTATTTTTTCATATTGCCGACGTTATGGTCGCTCCTATTCACTTGCCGGTTAGAACTATGAGTGCTACAGTGCCGACGATATGATTACGATATTCGATCAAGAAAGGGTTAAAACAGAGTGAAACAGAGGCCAAGGGTTTAACCGTTGTACTCGTATTTGCCTAACCCAAACGACTGAACAAGTTCGCTTTACTCGACTGCTACAGAGCGCGTAGCGCGCGGAGGTAACCGAACCTAGTCTACGAGCTACGCCCAGTTTGTAGCAGACGTGATGTTTTCCACTTGCGGTGGTCATCGACCCCGTCGTCCTTCGGCCGTGCCTTTCAGGGAGTGCCTAGACCGACCTTGTTTCAATAAGCCCTTCTATCAGCTCGATTTAAATACTTTAATAAAAGGAAAATGTAAAGAGAAGAAGACTTTAACTAAGATCATGGCTGGTTCCTGTGACTAATTTGGTTTCCTATTTATTGTATCACTGATTGTACGAGGTAGGTGGGTAAGTTTAATAATTTACTTGTATTAATTTATTCTTGATGATTATTATAGTTAATGTACAAAGCTTTTCGATTATTACATTGAACAAATATGGTTGGCGTGTGGTTGCCGGCTTAGAATGCCGTGTGGTTGCCGGCTTAGAATGCCGTGTGGTTGCCGGCTTAGAATTGTGCCACTCCATGTCTTCCCGTGGAAGTCGTAAGAGGCGACTAAGGGAATAAAGGCTTGTAGTACTGTTAGGCGATGGGCTTGCTACCTGTCACTAATATACACTGTTAAACATCTTAGCCTAATTGTGCAAATTGTGGTTACAGGGTTATCAACAAGTTTTTAGAGTTGTTGGTAATTCTGTCTAACTCTGCCTATCCCACTCTGGGAATGAAGGCGTGAAGGTATGTATGTATGTACATTGAACAAATACCTTATTACCTTAGTCAGTAAGTATATATTTGCTGATAACAAGAAAATAATAAAAAATCGTTCGCTATTTTATATAATACTTTCTCCTCTAGCATAAAAATTGTATAACCTAAATATTGAGATACATTGTACACATAGCCTTAGCCCTGGGGACCGATTTTTGACTTTCGAGCGCTCGAAAGTTTCACTCGAAAGTGACAAAAAACAATGAAATGGTATTTTTGACTTGCGAGCGATAGAAAATATGAACACGAGTGGTCGTCGCATTCGTTTTGAATTAAATATCAATAGAAAGTATCATTTGACATCTTTCAAACCTGTCGGGTTACCCAACTTGGGTATGTATGCCGGGAAGCACACGAAGCATTAACAAACCTAGCATAATGCCATAGACATCCACAGACGAGAAAGCGTTTCATTTTTCCTACATTTATAACCAATCAAGAATTTGTAAAATAAGCGTAAAAAAATCTTATTGGCACTGAAATATTAAATTGCTTGTTATGATTTCATCTTTTGGTAGCTTCACACATTTATTCGCAATTAAAATATGAATTAAAAAAACCGGTAAAACATCGACTTTCTGCGTATAATGAAACAAGTTCCAACTTAACAATACTATTTAGTCAATCCCTCACTTTCGAGTGAAAATGACAAAAATACGGAATTTGGGACCATTCGAAAATATATCGTGAAAGATTTTCGCATTCGAATATTTTCTACCGCTCGGTTTTGAAATCGAGCTTTCAAAAGTCAAAAATGCCACTGGGGACCGATTTTTGACTTTCGAGCGCTCGATTTCAAAAGCGAGCGGTAGAAAATATTCGAATGCGAAAATTTTTCACGATTTATTTTCGAATGGTCCCAAATTCCATATTTTTGAGATTCTCACTCGAAACTGAGGGATTGACTAAATAGTATTGTAAAGTTGGAACTTGTTTCATTATACGCAGAAAATCGATGTATTACCGGTTTTTTTAATTCATATTTTAATTGCGAATAAATGTGTGAAGCTAACAAAAGATGAAATCATAACAAGCAATTTAATATTTCAGTGCCAAAAAGATTTTTTTACGCTTATTTTACAAATTCTTGACTGTTTATAAATGTAGGAAAAATGAAACGCTTTCTCGTCTGTGGATGTCTTTGGCAATTTGCTAGGTTTGTTTATGCTTCGTGTGTATATACCCAACAGATTTGAAAGATGTCAAATGATATTTTCTATTGATAGAATTCAAAACGAATGCCACGGACCACTCGTGTTCATATTTTCTATCGCTCGCAAGTCAAAAATACCATTTCATTGTTTCTTGTCACTTTCGAATGAAACTTTCGAGCGCTCGAAAGTCAAAAATCGGTCCCCTGCACTTCGTACTTTGTCACCTGTGAAATAATCAAATGACCTTCATTGTGACTGTCCCAAGATTTTCACTGACGTTATTTTCGTTTTCATTTATTTATATTCTATGAAAATAAAAATAAAAATCAGTAAAATAAAGAAATACGCAATAACAATTTCAAATACAAAAGTATACTTTCCGGCCACGGTAACAAAGAAAGACGAAATCAAAGATAATCTATAATTGGACATATTATTTCTATTAATTATATTAGATGTTTTTTTTACGATAACTATAATAAAAACCAATATTGTACCTTACCTCATTCATTATCTAGTGATTTTTTCACAATAAAACCTATTAAAACCCCTATCTTAATATTTCACAAACAAATCCCTAAATCGAAACCCAATATTTTCTGAAGATCTATCCAACGTCACACTATGGGATCGACGAAAAATGTTTACTGTAAAACAGTTCTTTCTCTGTATTGAATTTTACCACTTTGTGACGTGACTAAATATGCCTCATAACGCCTATTCTCGACAAATAACAGCTTTATAGAGGAAAGAGTCTCCTAGCTAAGCTGCGGACGGACGGACGGCCATGGAGAAACTACAAGGGTTCCTGAGAGAAATGCTCAGCTAGTGATGAAACGCACTCAAAGGTTAGCGTAGATACTCGGTAGTTTACAAAAAAGAGTTCGCGCAATTAATTCTTACTTATCTTTAACTGTAGCTTTAACTTTGTAGTAGAATAGCTGAGTTCAAGTGACCGTGAAGTAGGCGCGGAGTCAAAATGGCCATCAGACAGGCGCGACGTGGCGAAACTATGTCGATTCCAAGTTATAATGTGTGATGAGCAAGAATTTGTTCCTGAGTCTACGATGTTTTCTATGTACATACATATTTATGGTTTTAAATATTTTATTATGAACTATATTTTGTTTTTTTCAGCATTAGAAATTCAATCAACATCTTTGTGAGACGTGCTTTTTCTTCAGAAGATAATGTATATAGGTATAATGTATTAATACGATAATAACATTAAAAACAAACTTTAACAGAAAATTAAACTCAACAACTCAAAACAATAAAAAAATCTGGGACTACTAGGTATGTACCTAGAACGTATCGAACTCACAAGACATACGATATGAGAGTGACATGAAAATCTATACCTACCGTATGTTATATTTCATACTTACTATTCATGTTTCTTATCAATTAGGTACCTACTTAGAATTGCGGAGGGTTTCCGCGCATCAGTTTTTTCACTAGATGGTGCCTGTGAAGTGAGGTCTTTTTGACAGTTGAGGTTAAAATATATGCCTAGAAGAAGACCAAACTAGTGACAATTTACTTTTTCACTTGATATTATACACATTTCAAATATTTAGGTACAAAATTATTTCAATTTATATTTTTTACGTATTATCAACTGTCAAAAAGACCTTACTTCCCAGAGGCGCCATCTAGTGAAAAAACTGATGCGCGGAAACCCTCATTGCGTCAGAAACTGATTTAAGATCAGAAATCTGACTTTATACTTATTTTATTTCTACAAAAGTAGGTACTCTTGACTCAAATAATTATAAAAATATGATACTGTGTTTACCTTTAATTTACGGTCTTTGAAATCATCGTGAGTAAACCCGCTCATTTGCATGTACCTATGTATGAATGTAAATTAAGTTGTCCGTTTCACATTTTGTTAGTAAATTTTGAACCAGTTCTCGTAAATGACCCTCGGGCCACATTGGTAACTAATCAGGTATGTAAAGCAGGTGACGATGCAATATTATGGTATCTAAGAGCTGATCTAATAACGGAATCGGAAGATGGCGGCAGGATCTCCGCGACAGGTACTTAACGTGGGTCCACCGTGTTGGTACTAATTCGTTTGATCTTGAAAGCAGATAATGACTTAGCAAAAAAGTACCTGCAGTCGACAACAAAAGCTTTTCCCAAAAAATATTTTTTTGTCATAAACTCATAAACCTTTTGTTCGGACCCCTAACCCTTCGGGTGGCAGCACCTCCGGTTGAACGGTAGGAGAAGCGGCACAGCCATTTTGGAAAATATATCTTCTTAGACCACTAAGCGAATATTTATAATTCGATAAGTATTTCTGATCAAAGCCCCTTTTGCGCCCGACGACGGAGCCCGTTGACGCTGTCGCTGTCAGGTTTCAAGCTGCGGGATAGCTCCGCTTGCATGTATTTGTCAGGGCGGGCGGGGCGAGGCGAGCGAGGTTGAATGAATTGTCGAAAATCGATGCGGCCGTGCGAAACGGTGATTACACGCGCGGACCTTCATCTCGTGGCAGCCTCCTGCCTGATTACAATTAGTTTTGTTAGCCTACATTGTTTTCATATACCTTTTATGTAGTATATCTTACTGTCATATATGAATAACAGCTGCTACCATGACAACGAAATAGAAGCAAGATGAGCTAGCAATTCTTACCAGAACGACCGTCCGTATAGTCTATTGAGAACGACAACTCGCAACAAACCATAATCCACTTGCTCATTAGGTCAAAGGCCGCGAGCATTAGACGGGAAACTATAGCGTTGAAGAACTTGAACACCACTCGATGGCCTGGTTGACTGTAATTTGCATCTGTAGACGACACAGAAAGGAACCACCAGACAAAAACAAAGACACAGACAAGAGACCTCATCATTTGATCAGGTTTTGAACACCAACCAACACTCTGTTTACAAACCGTCTCTTTACTCGCTGTGCTTCCAACCTGTCTGGAGAACTAAACATACAATAGACAAAACTGCTGGGAAATAATAATTTTGACGAGGGCCATTTGCAACCATTATTAGTGCACGAAAACATTATTATCTGATACTGTTTACAATGCCGAGGAGAATACGACCTAACATAGGTCGTCGAAGTCGATCAATTGTGCGACGAGCTACCTCACGCTCTAACCGCACTGATGACCAGCGAGAGACTGATAATGATAACAGTCGTAGTAGTATGGCAGATTTACGTTCCAGAGTGAATATTCACTCAACAATGAAGTGGATAGGCAGAGAATGGAACCAAGCCAATACTGTATTTCATAGTGACCCTCCGGGACTCCTCGGCGACTCGGATAAGTCTGGTTGAAACAGAATATTGCCGATGATGAGCTGCTGACTTTCTTCAATCTCATCCAAATCCTTTACTTCTTCGGGAGTTAAATTAAGTTCTGCAAATATTCCCTCAGATGATGGCACAGACGATGCTGATGGCATTGTTGGGACGAACTTCGGTTTTGATAACAGCTGTTGTCAGCGATTATTGTAAAACATTCGTCGCATCTTAACATTTTTTTTTGTGCAACTAGTACAGGTACTTCTCTTATTCTGCCGTTCCATCCACTTATTACAAAAGGGACAATGCTTTGTTAAAAGTTAATTATATATTTTTTATTTTTTTTTGCCCCCGCGGCGACTTGAACAGCTACTACCGCAGGGATATGGCTTCCACGTGAAGTGATTTCGCCAGTGTCAAGGTTTATATGAGTATAAAACACAATCCAATCTTCTCTAGGAAGATTGGGGGCAACGTTGTACGGTGATTTGTAGGTCAGAGGTCAAGATAGTTTTAACCTCTGCACCACTGCGAGTCCACTTGAAACGAGAAGAAAGATGCCAGATACACGAAATAAGTCCAAGTCTTCAATCACTGTGCGACACTAAGGCATAAAAAGTACAAATCACTATCAGAAAAGAACTTTGAACACCTAATAACCCAAAAATTAAAGTCTAAAACAAATTACACGTCCGCCATCTTTTAACGTTGCAAATGGCCCCCCAAGTTAATTATAACTGCTGGAAAATAGTTTTGAAATATCAACAATATTTTCTTTGAAAGTTGGTGACAGTGACACTGATAGTGTTGCTAGGTTACTAAACTACTATTATGTTTAGTGATGTGGCGAAATCGATACAGACTTAAAAAAAGAGGCTGGTACCTTATTTGTTGACATAAGTTTCTTAAATCTAATATAATTTGACATGCAATGCAACATGGACATGTCTGCGTGATTTGCCCACTTTTTACACCCCCTATATAGCCATAAGACTATCTGATGATGCCTTTATAAAGTTACCGGCTCTAAAGTACATATGGCTTAAATAAATATGGTTTATATTAGGAGGTAAGTGATACGAGGTTCACCGGGTCATCTAGTAATTGATAATAATATATTGTGGTTACAGAGTTATCAACAAGTTTTTAGAGTTGTTGGTAATTCTGTAGCTCTGCCTACCCCACTCTGGGAATGAAGGCGTGAAGGTATGTATGTATGTATTAATATAATAATCACACTTTTATTAGTAGGTACCATAAATCAGTTGTATATTTACAATGTAATGTATCTAATACTCTGTACAATGTACCAAACCTACCTTCTCAGTTAGGTGATTCTCTTAACAATCTCGCTTTGCAATAAGTTATAATTTAAGTTATAACTGGTTGAACCAATTATTAACCGGCAAGGTGAAGATTCTTCGTCAGGGCGTACAAACAATAGTGCATTTTCCGTGAGGTAGGTTAAAGCCCGCTCGATCGATCGCCCGCTTGACAATAAGCCGTTCCTAAGACAATAACAACTTACAGGACAAAGTAGGGTTCCTCTTTTACAAACGCAAAGCAAAACAACGCTCTATTGTTTCTTTTTTTAATATAATATACTTTATTGCAAGACTTGTAACAATAATTAAGATACAGTTCTCTTTATGCACTGATATTTGTCCGACGGTGTCTTCTGGGTCCTTTACATTATCCGCGGGCTTGAAACATGCTTTAATATGGCTTATTTCAAATATCTTTTCACCCGTGACTCATACAACGTGAATCCCGAAGAAAATAGTTGAGCATTATACAACGTGGCCTCTGGATATTTATTTGTTTAAATTAGACAAAAACAAAGCAACAACCTTTTCTAAATTTTATCATAATCGTCAACAACTACAACATACCGTATCTATCAGTCATTACGAACGGATTGATACTAGTGACATGTGCTAGTGAGACGCGAGTGATGTCTATGCGCGCGATTCGAGTTATGCACGGCATTCAAAGTCACCTGACGTAGATTTCTCGTGTATTTCAAATGTGTAGGTAGAAGGTACCTACAGGCTGTTCCAAAGTGATAAATATAATATCGTTTATTTTTCGGTAAATACTGGAGTTTTGTTTTAAGAGGATTGTAAAGCTGAAAATTTCCATTCAAGTGCTGAAACTCACGACTCTAAAGAATCGTTATGGTTATGGTTATGGTGATGGACTCCTTTTTCCGCACTTAGCCCGTGTATGTCGGGCCATTGTGCGTAGGGGTACCAGCTAGTAGTCTAGCCAGCCTAACTCCGACCAGAAGCGCAGGATCCTCCTGGAATCTCCACAGGCTTCTCGGAGTGACCTCGGTGTCTTGAGGATTTCAGTCCATTGAGCGGCTACACCTACGCATTCCAGGATTACGTGGGGGGCTGTTTCGTCGGCCGACAGGCATCCCCTGCATAGGGGGCTGTCGGTCATACCTAGAACATACAAATGTTTGTTAAGCGAGCAATGTCCAGTAATATTTCCTACAATTATTCGTAGGGCATGTCTATCTAGTGATAGGAGACGCTTTGTTAGACGCGTGTCCGGGTGTGGCACAGTTTCCCTTGATTGTCTACATGTACTGGTATTTGCCCATTGATTGGCATGTTGTTCGAGTGTTTTGTGACGTAACCATGATCTTAGCTGGTTAAATGCTAATGGAAGCATTGGAGCGGGACCGACCGCTGGGCGGTCCGATCCTCTCCTAGCCAGCTGGTCTGCTGCATCGTTACCTAGAGATCCACTGTGCCCCTTTATCCATTGTAGCGTGAGTTGGTTATTTAAACCTATCACTTCCAATTCTGAGTGGCACTCTAGTATGAGCCCGGATTGTATTATTTTGTTGTCTAGGGCTCGTAGTACCGCAGCGCTGTCGGAAACAATTCGTATTTTTTGGTCTTTGATACCCCGCCTAGCCACTGCCTTGGCAGCCTGTAGTTTGGCAGTACATTCACATTGGTAGATGGAGCTGTATTTGCCTAAGGCTGTTGATATGTTGATGTTAATTTCGGGTGAGTACACTCCTGCACCTGTTCCCTTTTCCGTCTTTGATCCATCCGTATAGATGCGTAGTTCATGTATACTGGACTGGTCAGTGGGTTCCTCAGCAAGCTGGATGGTGTAGCTTTTGTTGAAGTTGTGTTGTTTGGGTACCTTGTCATTAGGAGCAGCTATCAGAGGTTGATATGTGATTGCTTCCTGAAGGACTTCGGTATGGGTTCCGTTTGTAACACCCCAGAGGTTGAGGGATTTTAATCTGATGGCTGCTACCGCCGCCTCCTGTTGGATGAAAAGGTTTAGGGGCGGTAAACCCAGCAGTATCTCCAGCGCCGCTGTGGGTGTAGTTTTCATGCAACCTGTAATAGCTACGCAAGCTAGTCTTTGAAATTGTTGCAGTTTATTCTTGGCTGTGGTCAGTTTAGTTCTGGGCCACCAGACCACAGCACCATAGGTGATAACAGGTCTGATCACTGCCGTGTACAGCCACATGGCAATTCTTGGGTGTATACCCCAGGTTCTGCCAAGTAACCTTTTACACTGCCAGAATATGACACAGGCCTTTTCTAGTTTGTTATCTAAGTGTTTGTTCCATAGCAGTTTGTCATCCAGGATGACTCCTAAATACTTGACCTCTTTGGAGAGAGTCAAGGTCGTGCCTAGGAGTTTCGGTAAACTTAGGTTATTAATGACCCGTTTCTTTGTGAAAAGTACTAGTTCGGTTTTTGATGGATTTACTGACAAACCATGTTCGGAGCACCATCGTTCGACGATTTTGAGAGCCCCCTGCATGAGGTCGCATAGGACTGACTCAAACTTTCCCCTTACGAGGATAGCTACATCGTCTGCATAGCCTACAGTGTAGAAGCCAGCCTCGTTTAGTGAGCGGATTAGGTCATCCACCACGAGGTTCCACAGGAGCGGTGAGACGACTCCTCCCTGCGGACAGCCTTTCGATACAATGGCTCGTGTGGTACTATTGACTGTTACCTGTACCGCCCTTTGTCTAAGCATGTTGTCGATCCATCCCGAGACGGTTTGGTCGGCGCCATGGCTAAGTAGGGCGTGGCTTATGCTGTTGAATTGCGTCTTGTCAAAAGCCCCCTCGATGTCGATGAAGGTTGCAAGAGCTGATGATTGTGTTGATAGTGCATTTTCTATAGGTGAAATGACGCTGTGTAGTGCTGATTCTGTTGATTTACCTGAACAGTAGGCATGCTGTTGGTGATGAAGAGGATAATGCGCCAGAGCCCCGTCTCTGAGATCTCGGTCACAGAGTCGTTCCAGAGTTTTCAGTAGGAATGACGTAAGGCTTATTGGTCTATATGATTTGGGCTGCGTATAATCACTCTTACCTGGTTTGGGTATAAATACCACTTTAACTTCTCTCCATTTTGTGGGGACATAGCGGTGCCAGAGACATGCCTGGTAAATCTTGACTAGGTGGGGTGCCACAGTATCCTGGCACCATTGCAAGAGTCCCGGAAATATGCCATCTAGGCCTGCCGCTTTAAACGTCGAGAAGCTGTTGATTGCCCATGACACTTTCTCTAGTGTTACTATTCTTTGGGCAGTATTGACGGCCTCAACAGCTGGTTGTTCAAAAGTCTGCTGGGTCGTGTCTTCCCATGTCGAGTCTTCCGTAACTGTACATCCTGGGAAGTGTGTATCAAGCAACACCTCGCACATCTCACTATTTGTGGTTGTGTAGTTGTTGTCCGGTTTTTTCAGTGAGCCTAGGTTCCGATTCGGTTCGCTGGATAAGATGGTTTTTATCCTGGCTGCCTGAGTGTTTGACTCAATGTTAGTGCAGAAGGTTCTCCAGCAATCACGTTTCCTCTCACGGATCCGTTTTTTATACTGTAGCTGGATCCGCTTGTAGGCGTCCCAGTCTGTTACCTTCCTTGTGTTGCTCGCTCTGTTAAACAGTTTGCGTAGTTTGCATCGCATTTTCTCGAGTTCCGGTCCCCACCAGCCATTACGATTGGTGGCTTTCGTCGAGGGCGTTGTTGGTGAACAAGCTTTCGTAAATGAGTCTATTAGCGTTTCCGTCAGTTTATTTACATGTCTCTCTATGTCTGCAGGCTCTTTGTACCCCATCGGGATTGTGGCAGGAGCCAGGTTTGCAGATATCAGTCTGTTGAACTTTGCACGGTCGGTCCGTCTGGGATTTCGCCAAAGTTCTGGCTGTTTAGAGTCCACGTTTAGTTTGAATCTTACCCATCTATGGTCGGAGCATGACAGGTCTTTCGACACATGCCAGTCGGAGATCACCTCCGATACCCTTTCCGTAGCAAGTGTGATGTCGATTATAGTTTGGAATCTGGAGGTAACAAAAGTAGGTTCTGACCCCCTGTTTATAAGCCTGAGATTAGTGGAGAATAAAAATTCAACTAGGTCCTCACAAAGGTCTAGGTCCTCTAAAGAATCGTATATAGAGAGTGTGTGAGTGTGAGTAGTTTCGTAAATTGTTCAATCTAAATACCAACACTTGTCTCCGGGGCCATCAATTAAAATTACTAACTGAGCTCTCACACAACAATCCTCGCAGACACTTCTTATGTAGGTAACGGAGTGGTGAAAGCATGGAACGAACTGCCAGAACAAATAGTCCCAGCATTGAACGTTAATCAGTTCAAAAACCGGCTGGACCAACACATAAGCAGTACCTACAAATAACACTTGATCAAGGAACAACTGGATATAGGCATCTATCAGTTATCGCAACTGCCGCCGGATAAAATTATATTATAAAAAAACTAATTTACAGAAAATTTAATAAATATGAACAATGTTATAGAATTGTTGGTTATTCTTTGCCTCTGCCTACCCCACTCTGAGAATAAAGGCGTGAGTTTATGTATGTATTTAAATAATTATCTGAATAATAGGCTGCCATAGTCCGGTGATTGGTAAAGACAAATAAATAATTATAATATAATGCGGTAACGTTTCTCTTTCCTTAACCCTAGTCCGATTCTTACGATTGTGGAATATGTTGTAGTTATTATGAAAAACTAAAACTAGAACTAACTATGACTCTGTACGTTTTATATATCTTGCAAAGAAACGAATTAAAAAAATCATACAAAAAAAAAACAATTTTTTCACAGTAACCTACCAACCAATATATTTCAAAATCGTGAAATCAGACTTTATTTATGGAGTGAGAAAGGTTATCGCCCGGCGGAACTAAATTTGTATAGTATTTGTACAGCTATGCAATTTAAGCGTCGGTGCACCATCCTCTGTAACACCCAACTCCATTAGTAGTATTCGTATTGGTTGAGAGGACAAGGACACCTCTTGTATAAAGTTCGTGACTTTTATAAGTTAATCCAATAACTTTTCTCCACTATTCGGTTTTGTACAGACTGGGGGGTGAAACCCTCTATATGCCCTTTGAACATGCGCCCTTCAGTAAATGAACGATGAGAACTATCAAATAAATCTTGAAACGTTAATGGAAGTCCGACATTTTTAAGAGAAACAAGTTTAATTTTCAATAGATGCAAAACCCGTTTTTTTTTTATAAGTAATTAATCTATAACTATTAACTGGGTTGGCACCTGTTTATATTAATAAATTATAACTCAATCCTAAACGGCACAAAATTGTAACCCAAGTCCCGTGTTCCAAAAATTGTATAATTAAACTTATTAATAATTAAAGCTAGGATTCATCACACTAGGACCGCTTCAGAAATAAAAACGATCATCAATATTGTTTTTTATGCAGTGCCGCGATTTCGTCCACGACGTCTGTAATCGTAATTCCCTTGGTAAATGTTGTATTTTTGGAATGAAAAGTATCAAAATGTCCTTTTCTAGGATACAATCTACTTCCTTGCTAAATTTCACTAGGATTTGCTCAACCTAACTGTTTTGTAATCAAATCATGAAATCATAGACTATTTTGGATTTATAATTATAACATTATTAGTATAGCTTTGACGATTCTAATTCAGGCACCAAGGTTGGGTGAGACAGAATTATTTAAAAATTGGTTTTATCTGGCCGCAATCAGAAGAGTACAAAAAATCATCTCTGTGTTAGGATAATGTACATACTTATATTCATTTATGTAACTATAGTCTTAACTGTGGGAAGGGCGTCATCTACCGGGATATAGTATAGTAACCAACTACGTAATATATATTTTAGATTTGGCATCCATTATCCATGAATTCCTTACTGTGAGCTGTGAGTGACGGTATTATGGAGAAAATAACGTCATGAAACATTCAAGTATTTATTTCACTCAGTATTGCGAACATTCTTATGAAAAATATAGATACATACAGAACCCTTATTTTTGCGCTGTTTAAGTCAAATAAAAGTATAGGTAGGTACCCTAAAGGTAACCCCGGGCCATAACCTCAAATTTCTATCAAAATTCATAGTAATCCGTCAGCCTTAAGTTATAAGCGGACATACAAGCACGCAGACAGACAACAGTGCTAGAAATAATTAATTGGGTTTCAGTCTTCACTTATTTATTCCTAAATCGTAATCTATAAAGATTATAAAAATATCATTCAAATAAGCCAACCTTATTTTACAAGTATTTTAAATAAACAGGCAACACATAATTCAAAAGAAGAAGCAGAAGAAGTAGTGGGGTTCAGATTCAAGTAGGTCAACCAGACGTCTCTAACAACAATTGCAGTTACAATATTTATTGTAAATGCGACAGCCCTAGTAACAATGCTAATGTAGAACGATTATTAAATTGGCTCAAGGTCCAATGCGGCGCATAGCGTGTCCTGTGCTCCTATGTTTACTGCGATTCGACAACACTAAAGTCGACTGTAACAGAAAACTCGTCATCGTACATTGTTGTCCAGCCCTAAGAACCAATAAAAATCAATCAATCAATCAATCAATACGTGTGCAAATGAAAGAATTGAGTCGGCCAGTCAGAACATTCGGACAATACATTAATATCATTATGTTTCGTAAAGAATTAGGTGTATTTTGGCAGAAAAAACACAGACTAAAAATAAGGCAACTATTTTTGTCAAAGGTCAATCACCGGTCAAAGGTGCCGAACCACTCGAATTTAAATTAAATAATGAGAAATAATTTTATGCAGTAGTCCGTTTTGACTATTAGGTATCGCTGTATGGAGAGTGCTGCACTTTCGAGTAGAGCATTGTGTTTTAAACATGTTTTAAAAGTTAAGTATGATTGTCTGTGTTTCCATTCTACATCATAGAATAAGAAAATATAGCAGGCTAGCACATGCTAGTACTTATTCTATGCTCAATACAGGGTGTAACAGGAGGAGAGGATCAAACGAAGCAGGTCGATGGAGGACGTTAAGACCCATCGACTACACCCCGATGTATGTTCAGCGATTTTCTACCGTTCAAAAGCTATTTAAGTTTTAGTCAAATTTAACTAACTCCCTACTACCAATCTGACCACCGCCACCTATCGTTGCTAATTGAATCTAAACAATTGAATTTACAGCTATGATATTTGTTTTGTAGGAAGTGGAATAGATAAAAGATAAAAAAGATAAAAGATAAAAGATGTTTATTCAGTAAGTAGGCCGCACGGGCACTTTTACACGTCAAAAATCTACCAACCTCTATAGAATAGTTGGTCTTGAGTATCCAATTATAAATGTGATCAAAAAAATTAAACTAAATTAGAAAAAAATCTTAACTTAACTTTAACTCGAACTTTCAAGCCTGTTAGTGAACAAAATTCACATATTGGTATTTTCTGGAAATTATTCTTAAATTGGAATAGACCAAAAAAAATAACTCACGGTTTTTATATTCTTATTCGAAAGTATAGGTAATTTTAAGAGACCTATTTCATTAATTTTGTATTTGACCCAATAGATTTGTTTTAATATCTTTATTTATTTAGCAGACATTTTATGGATGGCATAATTATTTTAAATTTGGGCTCGCTTTTTATAATAAATTACAACAATTAAATGATATCTAATGATAAAAAGTGATTATAATAGTATTAATCACTACATAGTATAAAACAAAGTCGCTTGCGCTGTCTGTCCCTATGTATGCTTAAATCTTAAAAACTACGCAACGGATTTTGATGCGGTTTTTTTTAATAGATAGAGTGATTCTTAAGGAAGGTTTATATGTATAATACATTCCATGCGGGCGAAGCCGCGGGCGGGTCGCTAGTAGTGTAATAAAACATACTGTTTCAAGCGGTTTTCGCCTAACCCGTAAGATACACCTAGGAGGGCTACTAGCCAAAAACGAAAGTCAAACAAAGGTCAAATATACTTTTGTCGAAATGTCCGAAACAGATAAGTATTTCAAAAACTTAATAATGCAGATCGGCTTAAAACCCTATTCCTCAAAATGGTTTTCAAATTAGAGTAATTTAAAAAATATGAGCAATTCCAATTAATGACGAATCTCCTGCACAACATTTGGGTCATTATTCGAGCGTTTCAACCGCCTCACTTTCATGGACATTTTTTTGAAGAATTGGGCGTATATTTTGATAGCGTTTTTGGATATTTGATAGATGTCCTGTAAACTTAGATACCTAACCAGAAACAAAATCGAAATCTGAAGTCATTTCTACAAAAATGTGACCACGAAAGTGAGGCGGTTGAAACGCCCAAATAATGACCCATTTATTGTGTTTGGGTTACAGGAAACTGTAAAAAACTTAATTAAGTATCACAAGTGAGACATCAACTAAACCCCTGAACTGAAAACTTATGATTGCACTATGTCAAAGTGTTTTAATTAGTCAACTTAACATCAGTTACTGTAATACCTGTTACTTCTGGTTGTAATTAAAAGATTTTACTTCACATCACATGGTTTTTTGTGAATTAAGTTTAAGTCTAGTAATTTTACTTGTAGTCAGTTTCTGTTATAAGAATGAGTTGAAATGAGGTAAGTAGATACTTGTAAACTCGGTAAAAAGCCAGTATTATGGTGCCTAAGAACTGATCTGATGATGGAATTTGAAGTTGGCCTTAGGATTGCTGCTGTACTTAACGTAGAGTCAATAAGTTTGATCTTGTTAGATTAGTCTTGATAAACAGCTAAAGACAGTGCAGGGAAAAATTACGCGTATCAGGTCTGTTGACTTATGGGGACATACGAGTAATTATGTACTTAGTTTACTTTAAGGCCCCATAACATGTTTTTTTTATAAATATGTTTACCGTCCTTAATATCAACTTCTATTGACTTTGCCTGCTATCTATGGCATTTAAAACACTTTCAAGTCTAAAAGAGCTTAAAATAGTTAATCGGTAATCAATAAAGTAGATAGGTTCGTTAATTCTTAGTAGTCACCTAGGCTTTCACGTATTTAATAAAGGGAGGAAAGAGAAAATGAGAAACATTTTATGGATAGCATAATTACGAAAATAGAACGAATATTTTAGGCAACGGCCATCCAGGGTCAAATATTTGTGATTTAATAAAATTACCCCATTAAAGAATATTTTTATTTATTGATGCAATTGAAAGTGCCTCCTCGCCGGATCGTCGCTCAAACTTTACTTGAAGATTTGAACGAATTAACTCACTATCCTATCATACAAATAAACTTAACTCTACTTCATGAAATTCAGGCTCAACAACGTACCTACTTCAATTTAGGTTTTCACGCAAGTTTATATTTAAGGGGAAATTGTTAATTTCACAATTAGTGACATACTTACAATTTTTTTTAATTATCTTGTAATTTGATTGCAAAAAATGTATAGGTACAGACAGAAGATTTATTATTAACTAGGGGAGTTTTTGAAATTGTTTATAAATATTTTTTTTTATATAAACTTCATTGGCTAATAGGCCCGAAAGTTCGTGTTAAAGTTTGGTTTACGGCGATAGTTTAAGAAATAATTAAACAGTGTCTCAGAAGTAAAGAGACAATTTTCATAGACAAAATTGGTCAGAGAAAATATTAAGAAAAAGTTTAACCAACTCTCATGTCGAGAGTCGATGTTAAAAATCTCAAATAAGCCGGGAGTCGCGTACTTTTTCGCTTGTTTTCAATAATAAAGAGAGCAGAACTATAATTGAGAAAATATTTTTTTCAGTACCATTAATTTCACCGGAAAACGGACACGATAAATAATTCTATTTAAGAAAGCTATTAGGAAATATAAATATGTTTTATGTAAATAAAAATGTCATTTTAAATAGATTACTGGACGACCACGTACAGTCTCGACCGTTCAAAATATACTTTTTGTACTCGTCGATTAAAATGTTTGTATTACGATTTCATAGAGAATACTGTAACGTCACTCTTTTCATCGTTGAATAGTCTATGTTACTTCCGAAACAACCGAAATAACTATTTCGATACGCTCTAGACAACCGAAAAAAATTTGAAAATAGAACTTCGTATTTAAATAATATGTGCCCTTGTTTAAGGAGACTCGATGCGGTACAAAATTTGCCAATATTGTATGGCGTTTTGGAACGTAGCAGCATCGCGTCATCTGTCAAAAATCTACTTAAACTTGCTGCTGTATCCAGGACATTAAAAAAAACCGGTGGTGTGATAATTTTTCTTTTAAAAGCCAAGAAGTTTACGTTTTCTCTGTGGAAATAAAAATCATCATTCATAAAGATTTCATAGAGAATACTGCAACGTCACTCTTTTCATCGTTGTTACTTCAGAAACAACCGAAATAACTATTTCGATACGCTCTAGACAACCGAAAAAATTTTGAAAATAGATCTTCGGATTTCCATATGTGTCCTTGTTTAAGGAGCCTCGATCCGATACAAAATTGCCAATCTGTGGCGTTTCGGAACGTAGCAGCGTCGCATCATCTGTCAAAAATCTACTTTTAGTTTTCTTATATACTCGTATTAATGACTTACATTATTAATTTTAATGAACTCGTACAAAAAGTATTGTTCACAATAGTGTCATAATTAAGCTTTTTAATCTCGTACCTTACTTAGGCCACTCAGCAAGCTTCGTGGCCTAAACACGGTACTCGACTAAAAAGCTCTCTATTATAACACGATTACGAAAAATACTATCTTCTTTCTTTGCCCCCGCGGCGACTTGAACAGCTACTACCGCGAGGATATGGCGTTTCCACGTGAAGTGATTTCGCCAGTGTCAAGGTTTATATGAGTATAAATCAATATAGCAATAAAACACAATCCAATCTTCTCTAGGAAGATTGGGGGCAACGTTGTACGGTGATTTGTAGGTCAGAGGTCAAGATAGTTTTAACCTCTGCACCACTGCGAGTCCTCTTGAAACGAGAAGAAAGATGCCAGATACACGAAATAAGTCCAAGTCTTCAATCACTGTGCGACACAAAGGCATAAAAAGTACAAATCACTATCAGAAAAGAACTTTGAACACCTAATTACCCAAAAATTTAAGTCTAAAACAAATTACACGTCCGCCATCTTTTAACGTTGCAAATGGACCCCCGTTCAAAATATAAATAGGGCAAAAAACACGTTTGAGCAAGTTCTATTGACATCTTTTAGAGTTACAGCAGTAAAATTAAAGATATCAAGATCTGCTGTGGCCAGGATAGGGGTTCATAATTCAACCTACAAAAATAAATAAAAAATATCGGAGCAAAAGTATATAAAAGGGCAGGAGGAGCACGGTTAAGCAGATTGTGATAAAGTTTACGAACAACATAGAAAGTTCCTCATTATTCATGTCGAGACCTGAATTCCTAGCAAGCCATATTTTATTGCTTTAAGTTGAGGTAGATAGTTATGGTAATTATGTTAAAAAGCAAGCGGATAAATCCAAATCTTTCACTGAATTTAACCGTCGTCGGTGGACTACATTGTCTACAACTGTAGCTTTGAGATCTTGAAAAGCTGTGATGAGACAGACAGCATATTTGCCTACCTTCAAATGTTGGTAACAAAGTTGAAGTATACGCCAATTCGATATATATTATTATATTATATTATAATAATACAAGATTTATTATGAATCAATAAATCTACACTCTATTGCATTTCTTATATTAAATATTTCTAACCTAATTTTGTCTCTTTACTTCTGGGACACACCAGTATTTATGAATAATTGATAATACTTTTGACCGTAACGTTAATTGGAGACTCAAAACCAACTATTCGACTACCCATAAAACAAAATTCACAGCTGTGGATTTAACTGTTTAGATTGTATTAGCAACGACGTTAGGTGGTAAAGTGTAATTCTATGGAACTTGCTTACTATGTAAACAAACCGCCGTATTGAAATTGTCTCTGAATGATGAATTTACTAGTGACAGGCAATACTCCTTTACTTATGTCAAACCATATTGAATAATAAAATACCGAAAGTAAAAAACAAGTAGTTATTTCTAATTTGTTTAATCACAATCTGAAGAAAAATCGGTACGTGAAGATGATATGATATATCACCAGTATTTATTATAAAAGGTGCCGTTATATCATCTGTAGCCCTATCGATGATGCCTTAATATATCGCCAACTTTAGGCACAACACTACCCATCTAGACGATGGTAGAATTTAAAAAAAAAACGTCATTTCTTCAGGTCCTAATAACCTAACTTATGAAACTTTGGAAACGTTCAAGAATGATTTACTTTTAAAAAAATGCCAAAAAAATATTGGTCAAGGGACCCAAATTCTGGTTATATTAATTAAATGAAACAAAAACAATTGACAATAAAATATATATAAAATATATTACCCAGAAATTACATTAATAATCTTCCTTCTCATCAGTTATATTATATTATCAATAGAGCCCTCTACTGTAAAATTAGGGACTCCCCTCTCCCCATATCTTGAATTACTATATGGTAAGAGAATCTTTTTTGCATTTGCCGAAAATGAAAGTTTATATTTATGGGATCTGCTTCGGATACTGCTCAGAAATGGGTCTGACTGAAGTTAAAAGCAAACAATTTAACACGACCGTGTTGCATGGCTCCCGTGAACATTTTCGGCTGTAACATTCTCGATACAATCGAAAATGTTTGTTTCTTGCTTCTGCAGCTTCTTCAGATAATGACTCAATAGGTAATAGGGCATGGTCCATAACTGTAGGTCTATGGATCAATATCTTGTGGATTGCATAACACTTTCGTAGGTATTTCTATGGTTCCCTGCAACCAGGTATATTTTTTCTTCAAAATAGTGACCTCATCTCGGCCAGCTGCTTGCCGAGATTTCATATCGTATTTTGATCGAGTGAATCTCCGCAGGCGGTCTTCTTTCCGCTCAACGGAAAGCAAGCCGTTTCCACGTCGCATTTTTCCACAAATCCATTTTTTTGCAAAATCTTTCGCGGCACACTCTTTAGTGATGTTAAATATGGCACGCCAGAATACGGAAATAGAAATAAGGTTTCATAGATTTCGCTCACTCTCGAGTGAAACTTTCGAGCACTCGAAAGTCTAAAATCGGTCCCCTGCTTCGTTTGATCCGCTCCTCCTGTTACACCCTGCATTAGACTGTCTCTCTCTCGATAAACTTCAAAAAGCCACCTTTATTTTCTTGTGTCGTCACAATTTTACATTTGTATTTAATTTAATCCTAATGTATCGCGATTCTATGACTGTTATATCTTTTAACTTCATCAAAATATATATGTTGTATGCTTTTGTGAATAAACTCCGCGCTATACTTATTTCGAAGATTCGTTTGTTTTTCTGTGCTCTCGCCGTGTCGTCTCAATCTCACTACGTTGGAGCTCTGCTAGCACATTGCTGTAAAGCATGGGTGTGATACAAACAAATGAAGTCAAGATATAAGTATCTAACTCCCTGCATTTGCATAGGTATCAGTTAATTAGCAGGGTCACTTCCAACTAGGCTAAGGCGTCGACGAGGTGGCAGGGCCACAACACCACATACTAGATATGACCCATTTTGTTTTCAAAACCATACATTATCCATATATTGTCACGCGGATGAGAGCTGCGATAACGTTAAAACCACATAATAGCGATATGGTTTTCGATAAAGTTGTGAAGAGGCACGGTACTGCAGGCAACATTTAAAATGAACCGTGGTTCTGCTGTCTCGATTACGCAGGAAAGTATAAAATGACTTGTTTTAGTTGTATAAGTGCCCGTGCCGCCGCACGTGACGTCTTTCGATCCGAGCTCTCCTATTGAAACGACACGTGTCTGGCTCTGCGCAACACAATCTTTTGTGACAGCTGCGAGGGCGTGATCCCGAGAGGCGGCCCTCGGCGGGTTCAGTGGCTTAGTGACTCTGTCTGAGCCATTAAGACAGTAATATATTTCGGAACCAAACCGCACTAGAATACCTTAGAAATTGTAATATTCCATTTAAATTTTTAATACTGTCAAAAAAAAATTACCCGCGGATCAATTTAACTTTCTCCAAACTGGCAATATAAAATACGCTTACAGAACATATTCTATGAATCCCTACCTATTCATAATAATAAGTATACATATGAAGCTACGGTAGGTATGGTATGACAGGGTATTCGTTTAGTCTTTACAGTCGAAAAAAGGATTTTCTTAAAGAATAGGTAGTGTTGGTTTTTGTAATTCTGAGCACCAACCAATTTTTATAACGAGTTCTACAAACTTTGTTAAAAAGCTTTCGAGATAGTTTATTTTAAGTAGCTATCGAGGAGAAGGTATTACGGTCGGGTAGTCTGGGTGTAAGTGAACAATCTCCATTTATTGCTCTTTCAGGAACTAATAAGGTATATTTCTTCCTATAGCCATGAATATTGCAGTTCCAAGCGCAATTTGGCGTAGCTACCTAGAAGATTGAATCTCGTCCTTGTTAAATCACTATTCTGTTTCGCATGAAATATTTTTTTTTTTTACTTTGCGAATATAGTTTAAAAATAGTTGAAGTTAAAATAATTCATTTGATTTTTATGAAACTTATTCTTCGTGTGTTATATTGTAACTAAACACATTTTGAAAGCGGAAATATGTTTTTTGTTCTTTACTTTCGTGTTAAAATGAAGACGCACACTGTATACATGTACATACACGTTCAACCACTCATAAAGTCCACTCGCCATCGTGAATTGCAAGAACTATATATAGTAGATAGAGAAAGATGTGCATTTTCCCGGGAAACTGAACCGTCCACGTAGCCATGACGCGATTACTGCGGACGGCATGTTAACTTGCTTAAATATAAAACTAAATCGACTTCAAAAAAGCTGGATGTGCCTTATGTGGAACGGGACACTATTTTACGGCGACCCATCGCTGCAACTTTGTTTACGAAGCCCAAGTCAGGCCTCTTTTATAAATAGTAAAATGACCTCATGTCTGGGTTAGAGCGTTCCGGGCCAACTCCTGCCGTTGGACCGTGTTCGGGATCGTGGTCGGGTCGAGTGGTCGATCACCTGGTAATTACTCTCTAGTAAGCTTGACATAGGTATTATGAGCTACGTGCTCGTGCGTGCCTTAGATCTTGGTAGATCACGTGATCACGAGCCTCTTCGCTAGGTAAGGGTCTAATAATACTAGTATAAGCTATTTGACGAACTCTTAGCAGTTACACAATAAATCTGTTTTAAGATTTAGGCGCTATAATAAATAGGGTCAACACAGACAGCTGCAATGAAAGTTTCGGGAAACTAATACTTTTTATAATCTCTACAGTTTCATTACCTTAACACACTGGTCACATAGAAAGAAAACGCAATAGGTCGCTTTCAATTTATTTACCACAACTAGGTTCGCCCCGGCTTCGTTCGGTTGTGAGTAAGTTCATTCAAGGTTAAAGTTAATTCTAGTTATATCGAAAGGGATCATCGTCATTACTTAGGTATAGAACAAGCAATAGAGCTTTCGGAAGAGTCTGGTCGCCGTTACTTTTTGCTTTTTTTTTAATTTCCATATTCGGTAAATAGTACATTATTGCCTAGGCGCGGAAAGTAAGGGATTTCCTGACGAGGTGCTTAGCAGACCGAGCAATAGCGAGGCCTGCTAAAATACGAGTCAGGAAATCCTCGCTTCCGCCGAGGCATTATAATGCGTTTCTCAAACAATGCGAGGAAATGATACAAATACTTGATTATAAGTATTGTTAAAAACTTTTGACAAATTCGGAGAGAATGTTAGTTTGAAAACTATGAGTAGGTATTAGTTAAGATAGTTCCATGCACGACGAGCCGCCGCCGCACCACACGCCCCCACCCACAAGTTGGATGTACTGGACTTTATTCATGGTCATTTCGATTTTATACGCAATAGATAGCACTTATCAAAAACAATATGGATATGGAGGGAAAGTGTATTCATATGTTTTTTTTACTGCTAGGAGTAAAATGAGGCACTTTCCGTCCTTGTTTCAATCGGAAAACCGTTCTTTCTGAGTATGATATCGAAAATTATATTTCTTTAATTCGTACCAGGAGACAAATTTTAAATTTGATGTAATTTACATCAAAAATGGGATAATAATATCTTCCTTACAAACCTTAATCCACTTTTTAGACCCTTTAGAGGAAAAATATGGTACATTTACAGCCTCATAATTAATTATAAGCTTTAGGGGTTGAATTTCGAAAAATACCTTCTTATTCAAATGACTTCACATTCCCCAAAATTAAGGGTAAGTGGCGTGGTCAACGGTTTCAGACCCCGGAAGAAGCTGGAGCCCTTAAAAATGGCAATTTTTTAACCACAATTTTAGCGTTCAATAAGTGAGAAAGCACGACTGGTTCGAACGCATGGAAAATTGCATGAAATAAAACCGGCGCGAGCATGTCTGACCACGCTCAGTGTATGGGTTCCAAAGCCGGTACTTTACAAAAAATTAAAATGTGATTTTAGTAGATTATAAACGCTTTAGTCGCCTGTTTCTCAAGAATTAGTCAAGTCTACTTATTCGTGATAGTTTTTCTTTTAAATGCGTTATATGCACTTAATGAAAGCACTTATAACAAAAACTAGCTCTTTAAAGCTTAATATTTCATAAACGGATCCCGTTATTCGAAAAATTGTGAACAAACCCGCAATATTTTTAAAAGTCCCATGCTACGGCAGCCCACGCTATAGGGTAGACGAGAAAAAAAAATATATACCCATGTTACGTGTAGGGGAGGTGCACTTAAATCATTTTTTTATTACTTTTTATTTTGTCAATTTGTTGACGTGACGAATATGTACTTTCATGCCAAATTACAGCTTTCTAGTACTAAGAGTCTCTGAGCTAGGCTGCGGACGGACGGACGGATATGGCGAAACTATATATAAGGGTTCGTTTGACTACGGAACCCTAAAAAAGGCAGACTTTGAAAAACAATAACAATTACTTTTATTCAATTAAACTGCATTTTTTTCTATTTCCGAATGTTTCAGTTCTACCGACATAATTATTAAAACTCTTCACCTTGCATACATAAGGTCCCGTTACATCAGCTCAAAGAAACGCACGCGGACGAAGATAACGCATAACAATAGGTCTTGTTACTTATTTTAGTGGATCATCTCACGCCGCACAACGCGCGCACCCGAGAGATAACAATTGTACAATCTCGAGTTTCTGTGTCCAGCTGTTTTCATTACACGTCGGTGAGTCAGAGACCTGTTCCACCGTTCCGTTCGTACACAGTTCTGTAACGAGACACCTACACGAAGGCGCAAGTGGCCGCGAGTACCGACCCGCACCCGCTTTGCTATCCGGGACTTGTTCTGGCCTTCTACATTTATTTTATATTAGTTACTCGCGTTGTCACCCTAATAGGTGATTAATAGAATACCCTAATATAATAAAGCCTAATATTACAATGCAAATATATTTTGTGCGTACCTTAATCTATAAGTAATTAGTGCCCGGTTTCTGAAGTACTTTTATCGGTGGTTTATCTGTCCGTAAACGCTATTGGTCCGTTAACTTTGACAACTGCGTTTCCGAACAACGACTCAAAGATAAACTCCGTTTTAACTAGGTTTAACTTAACTGACCAACGTTTGCCGTTTATCGGCTCCATAACTATTTGACGTTTTTTACTGACCTTGAAGTCATAATCAAAGGCCCACGCCTCCACACAATCTCATGTCTAATGCAAGGAGCTCTCAACACCATCAATAAATGGTGCAAGGAAAATTAATTGTCTATAAACGCAAATAAAACTGTGCTAGTCCCCTTCACTAAGAAAAGGAAGCTCGAAAAGCTATTAAATCCTAAGCTAAACAAACAAGCAATACCATTCTCAAGTGAAGTGAAGTATCTAGGGGTCACCTTAGACCAAAAATTAACTTGGAACTCGCACATAAAGAACATAACTCAAAAGGCCAAAATAGCCCTGTGGACTAGTTGTCGAATGGCGGGGTCAAGGTGGGGCCTAAGGCCCAACATTGCCCTATGGCTGTACACGGCAGTGGTAAGGCCTATAATTACATATGCCTCTGCTGTCTGGTACAACAAAACCAACCAAAAGACAACAATAAACACCCTGAACAGTCTACAACGCACAGCCTGCGTAATCGCAGCAGGAGCTCTATCCTCAACACCAGGCGCAGCCCTGGATGCGCTGCTTGAACTAACACCACTGCACCTACAAGTGCAATAAGAGGCTGAGCAGTGCATATACAGAGTCTGCACCACGACAGGGAAAAAAATGGAGCTCTCAAGCACTGACCAAGCTCATGGCGTCGGTGTTTGAACATAAAACTTTATGCATGCCAATAGACGACATGCATACTGAATATTATTTTAAAAACTTTACTCAGTGGAGATACCCTCCAGAGACGAATGGCTGAAAGGCCAGTTGGACTACAAAGAGGGTTTGGTATACAGATGGTTCCAAAAAAGGGAAAGATGTGGGGTGCGGCATCTATGGTGAGAGACCGAGACTCAAAGTTAGCGTCAACATGGGCACGGAGGCCTCAATCTTCCAAGCGGGAATCTTCGCCATTAACAAATGTGCGGAGATCAACCTTTTAAAAGAACCGTAGACACCAGCACATCTACATCAACTCGGACAGCCAAGCTGCCCTTTTGGCACTAGACGCATTGGAAATAAATTCCAAACTAGTCCAAAACTGCAAAGAAAACCTAAATGCCCTAGGAAACTCCAACAAAGTAATACTTAGATGGATACATCTGGAAATTCCTGGACGCAACGGGCCTTTGCGGTGAGCTCTAAAACAAAGGGCTGCTACAAAAGATCAGCAATGGTCGAAGTGGCTCACAAGGCCCATCTCAACCCCCCCATAATAATAATAATAATAAGGGCAGCTAGTGGCGAGCTGTTGGTGAGTGGCGACACCACGGACCTGAATGCTCCCGAGGGTAGGTCCTGTTCCTCACCTCACGCTTGCCTTCACCGGCCGGCTGGAGTGAATAATGACGAAGAACAGACCCTCACCTCTGGCTTGCCTTTATTGGCCGGTCAGAGTGGAGTCGCAAGAGCTATATGCTCGAAGGGTGGATGTGTTGCGTAAGTGGTGAGTGGGCACCTTATGGTCGTTTAAAGTCCAGAAGCACCTCCACCCTTAGCCCCTCTGGAACTGTTACCTCCCTGCTGCTATATACGAGGGTGCATTGAAAAGTTCTGAGCCTAAGGTTGAATATAATAAAAAAAAAACAAATAAATACTGGCAGGTCAAAGTGCCATATTTAGTCGCCATTATGCACTATCTTTTGTTTTTTTCCTGTCACAATTTTGCATTTTATGCTGGAACTGCTACATAAGGTCACTGATTTTTCAAGTAATGGATAAAATTGAGCATCGTTCTGTCATAAAATAATTGCAAAAAAGGGGTTAACACCAAAACAAATATTTGAAGATATGAATCAAACATAAGGGCAATCTGCTCCATCGTATGCTACCATAAAAAGATGGGTAGCTGGTTTCAAACGTGGCCGGGAGACTGTTCAAGACGAGCCTAGGAGTGGGCGGCCGTTGACGGCTACTACGGACGAAAATGTCAATAATATATTAGATGCGATAATAAAGGATAGGCGATTGAAGATTGTGGAGATAGCGGAAGCAATGGGTATTTCTTATGAGCGGGCACAGAACATCATCACCGATGTTCTTGGATTTTCTAAGGTGTCAACCAGGTGGGTGCCTAGACTGCTTTCAGTCGAGAACAAACGAGTACGTGTTACAATTTCCCAAGATTGTTTATGTATGTTTCAACGTGACTCCGACGATTTTTTCAATCGTTTTATAACTATGAACGAGACATGGGTCCACCACAGTACACCAGAATCGAAAGAACAATCCAGGCAATGGAAAAGACCAGGTTCACCACCACCCAAAAAAGCCAAGGTCATTTTGTCAGCTAATAAGGTAATGGCCTCAGTTTTCTGGGATTGCAGGGGGGGGTTATCATGAATATCATGATGGACTATCTCGAAAAGGGCAAAACAATAAATTCGGACTACTATTGTGCTCTTTTACGTCGTCTGCGTGAGGAAATTAAAATAAAGAGACCTGGAATGCTGTCGAAAAAAGTACTGTTTCGCCAAGACAACGCTCGCGTTCACACTTCGGCGAAATCAATGGCACAAATATATGATTGTGGATTTGTAGTGCTGCCGCATGCCCCTAACTCGCCGGATCTAGCTCGTTCCGATTATCATCTCTTCCCAAACCTCAACAAACATTTGGGAGGACAAATATTTTCGACTAATACGGAGGTACAAGAAGCAGTAGACTCATATTTTAACGACCTCAGCGATTCTTTTTTTTTTGATGGGATAATGAAGTTGGAGGCGAGGTGGACTAAGTGCATTGACCTTCATGGAGAATATGTCGAAAAATGTGCACTAAGTCATTAATACTGCCTCTATTTAAATTTTCTGTAGCACTCCGCCCACCTAGGAAGCCTGTTAGTAAAATTCTGTCAGTCCCTTCATATATATATCGATCCTTACCGATTTTGGCCACAGCGAATAAGATCCGACTATTGAGAGCGTCGTTCGTGACCTCTATGATGAAAACCTAACCTAACAGAGTCGGTTTTGCTTTGATAAGACTTCAATGTAATGTTATGAATAAAAACAATTGTGACTTATAAATATATGCCCTTATTGATGACTGACATAGCCGATTTTTGCAATAAAAGCTCGACCACATCGGATGCAAGTCAGCGCCCCTCCGATATAACGGTATTCAATAGCCGCAGGTGTGCGGGGCTTGAGCTCGTCTCGCTTTACATCGAGCTCCTTACGTCTCTTCCTTTCAAACACGGACACCTTAGTGCTCACTGTATGCCTCCAAATCGGCCGGTCTTCTTTTCTAGCTGCTTAAGCGAGTTATTGCCGAGTTTGAGTCGACTGGGGCCCCACTCATTGTGTCCAGAGCCAGTAGTTCGGTCTTTTAAACGCTGATTTTCAGGCCGAATTTGCGACACAACTCATCGAGACTCGTCATAAGTAAGCTTTCTTTGTAAACCCTCTGGGGATTCCGCCACAAAACATAAATCACCTGCATACATCAAAAAAAAAACCTCCTCCTCCTCCTCCTCGCCCTGCACACTGACACAACGCTGCATTTCATCACGCAGGAGACAGACCATTCTTACAACTTTTCAGTGCATCCAAGTTTCGTCAGTACCACCCTTAATTCTTCTAGAGGAACGCTGTCAAAACATTTTTCTAGGTCAACAAAACAAAGGTACAGGTCGACCCTGCTCTCTGAAGTTGTCGAACAGAGAAAATAGCCTCACACGTCCCTTCATATACCTAGTATCAATGTTGATAGGCAATCTCCGTTGCCTCGTGTTTGTAATGCATTCAATGGCATGTTTCTGCCTAATCTCGATTTTTTGATTTGCTTAATAAATTTAAAATAAAATGTTCCTGTTTGTTACGTAAGCCTACCTACTAATATTTAGTGTTACCTACTGTTTCTATTTAGTCCGCTAAGTTACCCGGAATTGCTTGTAACGGGTTGGCTTAAAGTAATGAAAATGTATTCAATTAACAATAGCAGGCAATAAAAAAATACAAAAAGGATTTTGACAGATATAATCAATAGAAAATATGTAAATTTTGTTATTAAGGCAAAAAAAGATAAACTGGTTTAATAAAAAATGTCCGCGAGGAAGTTATGACGTGAACGTGTCTATCGCCTACTTGGACGGCGTGAAAAATCTGAAGTGGTCTCTCATCACAAATTTGAAAATGTACCTCCTTCTACAATTTAATGT
Source organism: Acleris emargana (assembly GCA_927399475.2). Lineage (NCBI taxonomy): Eukaryota > Metazoa > Arthropoda > Insecta > Lepidoptera > Tortricidae > Acleris > Acleris emargana. The sequence goes on from OV656835.1 coordinate 31,660,273, forward strand.
TTGATCCAGCGGTGGAAACTTAGTATTAGGACTAAAGATTCACCAAAAACGGGAAGACCTCCCATTCTTAATGATCGAGACCGCAAGTAGGTGGCAACGTTTATACAAAACAAAGTGGGTCAGTCCCAGATAAGTTAGCTGTAACATTATGATGTTTTTCGTGGGCGAATAAGGAATATTTTAGAGAAACAATGACCAATAGAGAGAATACAATGTTAAACAGTTAAAGTGTCAAAAAATACCCAAATATTCCAACAAACAGCTTGAAGATATTCCAAAGAAGTGCAGGAAGTTGCGGAGAAAGTATCACTATGCAGGGAGCAGCCAGAATTGACTAAAAGAGCGTGACGTTCACTTCGTACCGAAGGATTCAAACCATCCGAACGTCCCTATAGCTCGTCCAATAGAGGATTATTTGGTAATTCTCAGTAGACTAGTTTACAGTGATGGGCGGGAAGCAAAATTACAGACTCAGTTGAAGCGGAAGGTACAAAAACAACTAATTAACTAAAAAATGTAAAAAGAGATGTTGTCCAACGTATGATGAAAACGGTAAGAAGAAAGCTACGAAAAATTTAAGATGCGGGACTTTTTGCTGTATAGGAATGATTGATTATCATATTGGTTTTAGTTCGTTTTTATGCAATAAAAAGCTATACAACCCTAACAAGTGAAAAAATAAAAATAAAAACAGTTTTTGTAATTCTCATTACTAAAGTAATGATTAAAAGGCTTAAAAGCCAACCCGTTAGAATCAGCCAATCATCATAAATTGCAGTGCGGCGTGATGTCGCTGCTGTCGGCGGGCCGCGAGTCTACGTATACCTAGGCACTTACTTTTTAACCCCTGACGCCAAGCCTGACGCAAACCGAGGTGTGTATACAGGGTGACTGGAAATTCGCCGTATTCCTTGAAAGGGGTTATTCTACCGCTCATTTGTAACGATTTAAGTCCAGTCAACCAGGGGTCAAAACTCATTGGTTATCGAGTTAATCACGTTTTTAGAATTTAAAAAAAATACCCGCCTTTCGACCAAAAACTAGTCATTGTGTAAAAACATCGTCATTTAGAAATAAAAAAAAGCATTGTTCAAATAGCCAATGAATTACTAATTACGAAAAATAATTAAAAATGCCAAAGAAATGCAAAGTTTTGCAAATAAAAGGATGGAGGAGGAAGGAGGTTGAAAGTTCTAGTAATTATTTTCCAAATTTTGTTACGCGGAATCGTTATCGTTTTTAAATTCAGCTAATCGTGTTCTTTTAAATTTGCTTTTTAAAAACATAAAGTGCGTTCCATTTTTAACCGAAAAACGCGGGAAGTGTTGTAGTAAAATGAATAGAACATCGTTCTCCTTTTTAAATTCAGCTAATGGTATTCTAAAAAAAAAAGGAGAACGATGTACTATTCATTTTACTACAACACTTCCCGCGTTTTTCGGTTAAAAATGGAACGCACTTTATGTTTTTAAAAAGCAAATTTGAAAGAACACGATTAGCTGAATTTAAAAACGATAACGATTCCGCGTTTTTTGGTTGAAACGATGGAGCTTAACCGCGAACATTTCTGCTATTATTATTAATTGTACATTTTAAATGAAAATTAATTTTAAAATGTCATAAGTTGTACCTTTTTAGAAAGCTAATGAATTGAGCAAACTATTCCTGTCATTTGTACGCGAAGTGTCTTACTTTTTTTTTTAGTTATGCTTTAAAATGTTACAAAATTTGGAAAATAATTACTAGAACTTTCAACTTCAAATCCTTTTATTTGCAAAACTTTGCATTTCTTTGGCATTTTTAATTATTTTTCGTAATCAGTTATTCATTGGCTATTTGTAAAATGCTTTTTTTTATTTCTAAATGACGAAGCTTTACACAATGACTAGTTTTTCGTCGAAAGGCGGGTATTTTTTTTAATTTCTTAAAACGTGAATAACTCGATAACCAATGAGTTTTGACCCCTGGTTGACTGGACTTAAATCATTACAAATGAGCTGTAGAATAACCCCTTTTAAGGAATACGGCGAATTTCCAGTCACCCTGTATATTTTGTGACACGGTTGTTTTTTTTTGTCAATTTATTTTATTTGGTGTGTAGTTAGATGGCGACAGTAATAGACCCGTAACTCTTAACTCAAATTTCATTCGGTCGTAAACTGATTGATGCAAAACACGTGACATGAATAACCCTTAACTTCTGTAAATTAAGAATCAAGTGTCCATCATTCGCGGTCCTTGTTCATTACTGGTTCCGTCACCCTAGGTAGGTATAATAGCTAAGTTTATCGTGGTTCACACAAGTGAAAGCATTCTAATTTGCGCTTGTTAAAAATCAACGAAAATAAATAAAACCTTGCCTTATTAACTTAAATTTCTAAATAACTGTCAAAAAGAGTTGCGAAGTAGTCAGTCAGTCAACCTTCCATCGACCGTGAGCAAAATGGTAGACAATAAATTCCGCTTGTTTAAAAACAACGGTTTACTCCTTGCTTACGCCACATGCTCCATGGTATTAAAAGCGATTTATTTTAAAGGTTCCGTGGTCGCACTAGGAACATTTATAATTTGCCCATGTCGGTCAGTCTGTATGTCACACTTACTTTTTAAACGATAAAAGTTCAAAGTAAATATTTGTTACTTATATATATCGCACATCCAGTAGAATAATGACATAATTGCAAAAAATCGGGTTTTGAGATTTTACCGTCATAAGTGTTCTAAAGGTCAGGTCTATCGCGTGGAACAATGACATAACATGCATGCTAAAAATGCAATTATGTCATTATTCTATTGGATGAGCGATATATAGGTATATATTCCGCGCACAAAGAGAAATATTCAGCTAGATAAAAAACAGGGTTCCTCCTGGTAGTCGAGTTCATAAATAATATATGTACACTTTAGTACCTTGTCTATTTAAATGTCATGTTTAAACTGCCACAAGTACATGAATTTACAAGGTACGGTCGACTACAAAAAGATGTATCCAGTTTTTCACCGTATTGCATTGTAATAAGATCCATATCCATCCCACATGTCTTTTTAGTCGACTGCATTAAAGTTTACACATATTTATGCACTCGACTGTACTTGTAAAGTAGGTAGGTTTATGTGTTTTTTTTTTCATCATAATTATTACATAGGTACATATTTTAGGAAATATTGAAGTAAAAAGTAATTTTTATTAGTTATGTCACATAACTTATGTGTGTAAGCCAGAATTAGGTAGATATTTATAAAACAAAACTGGAAAGCATGGTACCAATTGAAACGAATTTAAACGAAAATTATCATGACTAAGTGGACTTCATTGGTTTTTGAGTAAGAAGCGATGTCAAGGTTTATTTATACCTACTAAAAATAAAATTTACTGATATCCACCCTTGGTTTTTAGAAATGGTTTTTTGTGTCTCTAGTTACGCCGACCGAACCCTACACTGAGCACAGTCCAATATCCTCTTGCCCGGTTTTGAACTAATTAACAATAATGAGGCATTTCAATATTCGCATCTGCTAAGTTCAACAACAAAGAACAAAAAAACTGATAATGCTGAAGCAGTGTACCCACATAGATCAGCTAAGCAGCAAACACTCGCATTGGCAATTTTTTACATAAAAACAATAGTTAGGTACGGTACCTACTGTGTTTTAACTTTATGCTTTTTAATTAGCTTTCTATTGAAGTAGATATTGAAAGTAACTTGTACTGAAAAGTCTGAAACCACATTATTTTAAATAACGCGTAGGACAGATTTAGAAAAGTAGTTTTTGTAAGGTTTCAGTAGTCTCCAGTCACGATCATGCATCGCTATAGGTAATCCTTGGGCACCGATAGAGAAGTTCGCATCGAGACAAGATAGGGGGTCGACGGGTGACGGAGGGCGTTCGTCCTTCGTTGCCCCTGAGGTGACTCACCGAGCGGCTGGTGGAGCGCGGCGTGCGCGTCGCAGTCCGCACAGATTGTGGAGCGCAGCATCCGCTCACGCTGCAGCCGCCGCAGCAGCTGCAGGTGCTGCGGCGTGAACACCGTGCCCGAGCGCTCGCCCACCAGCAGCACGTCGCCCGTCTCCCACCACGCCTGCTCCCGAAGCGTGCCGTCGCGGTTGAACAGTCCCAGGTCCTTATACCCCTCCGGAGGGCTGAGGGCTCCGGGCTCCGGCTCCTGGTAGCGCTCGCACGCGCCGCACCCGGAGCACTCCTCGCCCTCGCCTTCATCAGAATATCCGCACTCATCGCGTACGACAATAATATAATCGGCCTCAAAGAATTCATTAGCACTCTCGTCAAAAATGACTCTGTGCTTTTTGGATTTGCCGCCCCGTTTTAGTGACGATTTTAAATTGTCATGATCCTTGTTGTGACGGTTGTCGCGGGCGGCGCGATCGCCGCGCATGGTCGCGTCGCGCGTCTCGTCACGGCGGGGGCGGTCGCCGGAGTGCCGGAGTGGCGCTGCCGAAGTGCCGTTGAGGCGACGCGTGGAGACGGTGCGGTCGGCGGCGGGCGCGACACAGCGCACGGCGCGGCGCGACGGTCGGAGAGGCTCGGGCGCTCGGCTTTTGGCTAAACTCAGGCGAGAGGCGGCCGCGCTGGCATCTATGAGGCAGCCGCTGACTGCAGCGCCGCCCCCGCCCTATCGATCGCCTTCGCCCGCCCTTTCCATACTTACAGTACTGCCTTACGACTAAACCGAACACGGCCACCATTTTTACACTTAGCACAATTGAGGCATAATATAGAACTACGGCTCAACCCGCGACTGTTGACGTAAAGGGGCTAGTGTTCTCGCTTTGAGAATGTTTTCTTAAGTAATAAATAGTACTTACTTAATTCTTGGAAAACTTTATTTGCTTACCCATGGTAACATGGTTTTTAAGAATATCTCAAAGACAAACATAAAATTCTTAAGTTCAGAAAATCGTTATACTTTAATGTAAGATTTGCTTTATCTATTTGGTTACGGCCTACCAATGTTCCTGTGTGTATTAAAAAAGTTTTACCCGCAAGTCGAAATTTTTACTGAACATGTAATTTAATGTCATTTAGATAAAAAAACAAGTTTACCTCCTTATTCTTTTTTTACTTACGATGTCGTCTGTGATCAATTAAATTGTTAGCGATCATAACATACCTACCTACACTACACTACAGATCTGAAGTTTCAATCAGTCTGAACCGATGTGTTGTTCGTGTGATTCATGTCATAGTTTTTCTCTTTCTTCCACTTAACTTTCTTCCATTTTTCTTGTGGTAGGGAATGCCTACACTAAATATAATTGAATTGAATAAACAACATCTACGTTACTACAGTAACATAAACTCGTATCTCCAATTTGTATTTAAACGTTTCAATAATAGTTACGGAACTGGCGAGCAAAATGTTGATATAATCAGCACAAGTTGCAGACGTTATTATTAGGGATAATTATACCCTAATGTCGGGTTCCTATATTCAATCCGCGGACAGATAGGCTTACTTCGGATTAAAATTTGACACATTTTGTATGGGCAAATGTCAAATTTTAACCCGAGGAGGTAAGCCTTATCTATCCTCGGATTGAATATAGGAACCCGACATAAGAAACCTCAAGGAACTCGTCTGCTACCATGGTGGCAATGCGTTGTCAATTGACTGCGTTTCAAAAATGTAAAAATACGCGCTATAATAAGCGCACATGTCTGCCTCTGGGGCTGATGATCACAGTCATCCTGTAAACACAAAACATCGAAGAGGCAGACGTCCAGGGCTCTGAATGTTGTAGTATTAAATTTTTAAGTTATTGTTATGATTTATAAAACTGTATATGAAGTGTACACTTGAGAAGGATGACAGAAATATTGTCTGCCAGCATGTTGCCTCTGCGTTGTCTATTGACAACGCTTCAAAAATGTTAAAAAAAGTTCTGCTATATTATGAGCACATGTCTGCCTCTTGGACTGATGTTTGGATTTCTTATGAAAACCAAGAAAATCGATGAGGCAGACGTTCAGACCTCTGATATTCCAAATCTTATCTATATATATTCAGATATATGACGTAGTATTATAAGTAAATAGAAACAAACAGAAGACATCCTTCCCTTTAATTTTCTGGTTAGCATTTAAACATTATTCCATAGATTTCAGCTCCAGAATTTGAATCGTTACCGTGAGTTCAGCGAATAATATTATACGAAATAATATTAATTAAACTAGCTATCTGTCATCACGGACAGGACTATTGTCACCAATAAGCCTGATTTCGTGTTGACAGATCGATCTCAACGCCCCGGGTTGTGCTCGTCGATGTCACCATCCCGCATGACGAGAACATCGTGAAGGCCGAGAAGGACAAGCTCAGCTAGTACCTTGACTTGGCTCATGAGGTGACCGCCATGTGGGATGTCGACTCGACGATCATTGTCCCGATAGTTGTTTCTCGACCAACACCTCAATAGACTCTCGCTAGGCTGGATCAAGGGCCCGATACAGAAGGCTCGGAAGTACTCTTTGACACGGCACGCATTGTGAGGAGGTTCCTCTCTCTGCAGCCCTAACCACCGGTAGCTTGAGCCCTGCCACGCTGCCGGCGGCAACCGTAGGTTAGGTTTTTTCTAATGTTTATTTTTTATATTGGTATTGTTAATTTACTTTTATATTTGAATATTTATAGTAAACAACATAATTTACAGAAAATTTTATAAATATCTAAAATAAAACTATAAAGAATCACAATAATCCCAAGCAATAACCGCTATCCCTTGATTTAGTGAATTTCAAACAGATGTACATCTAAAAATCAGTGTGCAAAGTGTCTGCGAAATGTCTTTTCGTATCCAGGGAGTCAGAATGAATCGAGTGGGCACAATGAGAACCGTGTGCAAATGACTTAGTAAGGATCTGAGAGCTTTATTTTTATATTTTTACAACCCCGTCCCATGATAATGCAGAGCCCTGAATGTTTGCCTCTTCGATTTTCTTCGTTTCCAAGATGATTGTGAGTTTGTGACCATGAACCCCAGAGGCATAGGTACATGTGCAAATGATTTAATACCCCCCTTTTTTAAGCAACTTCAATCCGCTGTCACGTGAAACGCAGCGACATAGGACCTTAATTGACTGGACCAAATCGATTCGTACTGATCTGAACTGCAATCCACCTCGATGTGATACATGCGCAAATCTTATACCGAAATGCTCTCCAGCTCCTTAAAAATAATTATAAATTAATTAATAAATTAATAATCCCGGAGTGGATATGCCAGTCAAGAGGCATATCCAAAGAGCCTGGGATACACCTCTCATATCAATTCATGCATCTCTCACACAAAATAGTCCGGATGATTTAGATCGCGCCCGTCACCTTACTGTCTCAGCAGGCGAATCAGGTCACTGGATCCACGCTCTCTTCCTTCCCGCAATATAGGCACAGACTTGGACCCAAGCTGCTTGCGCATAGCAATAAGCTTGCGGCTTGGAGCTAGAATCTGTGAAACTCATACTTGCACGTGCGGGAAGTGAGTGAGCTGGGAAGACATAGCCTTTCTTGTTTTAGAAATGCCGGCCGTTTGTACCGCCACGGCACAATTAATGATCTGATCCATCGTTCACTTGCCACTGCCTCTGTACCAGCTGTCCTAGAACCGGCAGGTTTGCATAGAGACGATGGCAAGCGACCAGACAGAGCTACATTGGTGCCGTGGAAACTGGGCACTGGTATGGGACGCGACGTGTGTTGACACATTCGCCCTTTCCCACGTCCAGTCAACCCGTAATCGTGCCGGTGCACCAGCTGATTAGGCCCAAACCGTCAAGCGCGCCGCAAGTATTCATCATTATTAAATAATTACGAATATGTGGCACTTGCGGTGGAGACCATGGGACCTCGGTCAGACGATATGAAAAGCTTCATTAAGGCTCTGTCATCCCGGCTCATAGACACCTCCAGAGATCTTAGAGCTGGTGATTACCTCTCCCAAAGGATTGGACTAGCTATCCAGAGAGGTAATGCAGCCAGTGTCATAGGGACGATGCTGCGAGCGGACCTGCTAGGGGTGTTCTTTTTATAGCGGTGATTATTATTTACATCTTTAATATTTGAGTAGCTTAGTTTTATTTAATTCAAATAAATTTAGTTTTAACTTTTAATTGTTAATATAATAGATGATGTTCACTAAATAGTTTGTATTCATGCAAAAATTAACAAAATAATTACAATGATTTATTTATTTTATTATTATTAATGTTATAGTAAGAAGGTTTATTATAATTATTAATATAATAAGTAAAAATTAGATATACTTAGGTTCAAAAATTGGGTTATTTCTGATGATACCTATCTAAAACAATGTATAATTATAATCATAATATCATAACTATATTGCTTTATGCACATGTATACATAGCTTAGCAGCATAGCTGCTGGACATAGGCCTCCCCCAAGGCTCTCCACTCAGACCGGTCTTGTGCTTTTCGCATCCACCGCGTTCCCGTGATCTTTACAAGGTCGTCACTCCATCTTGTTGGAGGCCTACCTACAGCTCGTCTCCCGGTCCGCGGACGCCACTCAAGAACCTTCTGACCCCATCGGCCATCAGTCCTGCGAGCGATGTGCCCCGCCCACTGCCACTTAATTTTAGCTATTCTTCTGGCTATGTCGGTAACCTTATTTCTACTGCGGATATCATAAGTTCTGATTCTGATTTTGTTAAGAATTTATTGTGATATGCATAATTTGAATCCAAGAAATAAAAATAAAATTACTTTAAAAAAAAATCGTGTCCGTAAGGTTTATAAATCATTTGTAGATCAATCAATGCATCCTTTTCTATAATACCTAAATTACCTGACGTTGTTTTAAAGTTACCATTTCCAGTACCTACTTAAAACTTACTTGAAAAAGTCGTTGATGTCTAAAGCTTACTATAGGGTCGAGGACTATCTAACAGATAAAAATGCTTGGCCCTAAACACCTAAATAACGTAATAATAACTTAGTCAATAAAAAATATGTAAACATTATATTGTCTAGGGGACACGGTTTCTGTAGGAGAATGTATCGAAACTTTTATGCAGGTTGTCTTGCACCGTCACAGGTACCTAAGTATAACTTGAATAATTTCTAATTTTTTTTATTACTGCTACTTATTAGTTTTGTGACAATTCTGAGTTTGGACACATTTTCCTCCTCAACTACGCATGAATATATGAATTTTTGGTTTTATATGAGATTCATTGTTTTATATAATGCTAGGTTAAGTTTGTTATTGTATAATATAATTAGCAATATTTAAAAAACGACTGACTGTTGAGTTTCTTGCGGCGTTTCTTCTCAGCAGTGGTCTCTTGCGAAGCGCTGGTAGATTTTTGACGTGTAAAAGTGCCCGTGCGGCCTACTTACTGAATACATCTTTTATCTTTTATCACGCAGAGAAACCCCGAGCATAGCCCTCTCCATAGCTCTCTGAGTGACTTTGAGCTTCCTTATGAAGCCCATTGTTAGCGCCTACTTCTCAGATCCGTACGTCATCACGGGCAACACACACTGGTCTAAGACTTTTCACTTCAAACACTGCGGTAATTTGGACGAAAAGGTGTTGCGAAGCTTCCCGAATGCTGCCCAGCCGAGTCGGATTCGACGAGTGACCTCTTTCTCAAAGTTGGACCTGTCTAATGGACCGTTTGTCCCAGGTAAATATAGTCGTCAACAACTTCAAGCACAGAGCCTCCGACTATCAAGGGAGTTCGCGCGATATAGACATTGGACATGACTTTCGTCTTGTCCATGTTCATTCTCAAGCCAACTCGGTCGGAAACTCTACTGAGGTCAGCGAGCATTGCACTGAGGTCCCCATGGTCTCAGCAATGACTACGATATAGTCAGCGAATCGAAGGTGACTGATGTACTCACCATTTATGTTGATGCCTCGTCCTTTCCAGTCCAGAAACTTAAAAGCATCCCCCAATGCAGCGGTGAACAGCTTCGGAGATCACTCGGCCACGGTATCTCTTACATAATAGGTCGTCTAGTCGCGCTTCTAACTACGATATTTATTTCACAGACTACAATTTAAACCCAGATTGACTTTGATGATTAATGGAAAACGCTACACACGAAGTCATTAAACCTATTCGTCTTGCGTTGTACAATGTGTAATAAATAATGTTGTTTAATTCAATATAGGTACCTAATTAGATAATATCTCTCGGAATAATTACGTGTAGTACAGTCAACGTCAAAAGTAAGTGATCAAAATTAACATTTCAAAACATGTTCAAGCATGACGCCCCAGATAAAACAGATTATAACAAAGTGTCATTTTTAACTGAATATTTAATTAGTCAAAAGAAAATGATCATAAAAGATGCCATAACTGTCTCTTTACAGAACATTTCAAAAAATAATAATTATTTATTTTACCTAAGTGTCAAGACTGTCAAGTGTCCAACAAGATAAAGTCAAAATTACAAAATCTCGAAATGAAAACTAGGGTAATCACGGCAGTAAAAAAGGATTTATTCTAAATGTTGCAAAAAAAAACAAAGCGAAGAAGTAGGAACTTATTTCAACCCTTGACGGAAATGAGAGGTGTTATAGTTGTTTCGCGTGTTTGTCTTACGAGTATAACCGACGTTAACCGAACGTCTGACTAGTATTCCGAAGTGGTCTTGAGAAGACATGAAGGCCCAAACATTCATATTCACTTACATGTGATACTTTGGTAGTATTACTGACTATTGCTATTTTTGAAAATCAGTTTAATTTGGAACACTCAGTAATGACTTTAACTGTTTGAATGGCATGTCACTTACTTATGACACATTACGAGCTAATTTACTTATGCTAAACTACAATAATCAGAGACATCTGTCTTAATTTATTGTATATACTATTTTGAGACCCTATTTCATCAGTTTCTTTTGCTGTTGACTGTACATAATTAAGAGATTGAGATTTATACTGCTTTTTAAGTGGTTTAATTATTATTATTTCTGCAGCCTGATTGAGTGCCGGACAAATGTCTCTCCCCTTGATTCCCTCGAGTCCCTATTTGGTGCCTCGTCTGCCAGTCGCTGAGGAATTTGTCCAAGTTGTTCCACCATCTCCGTCTACGCCTGCCCCGTCTACGTCACCGTTTTGCGGAACCCACTAGGTGGCCACGCTAGCCCACCGGTCCGGGTGCATGTGGCAGACATGACCGGCCTAATCCCACTTGAGCCTGGCGGTTTTTTGGTAATAGTTGTTTAATATAAAATAACATTTAAATTGAACATAAAGTCGGGGTCAATAGAAATGACAAAAGATGTAAACAAATCAGTACTGTTTGACACATAACCTCAATATTTCTGCAACCCAGTATCGATTTAAAAAAAGGTATGTTTAAAAGAGTCATTTCATCCAAACCTGAGCTATTGGCGGAAGTTGAGAAGTTTTATGGACAGCTGTACACGACAACCCGAACACCCGTCGAAAATCTAGCTAAAGACCCGAGGGCTAGATTAACCCGACACTATACCGAAGATCTCTGTCACCACTCCTATGGTGTCTCCTACTAGACTCGCTCATAAGAGAAACTAAAACAAGAGGTATACACATGCAAGCGTATTCGGATGACGGGGTACTCTTAGTGAGGGGAAAAGTCCTCAGTGTAATGAGAGAAGTCATGACAAGAGGGATAAAACAGGTACTAAATTGGTGTCAGAACAGGGGACTAGACCTGAACCCGACCAAGACGAAAATAGTACTCTTCACCAACAAAAGAAAGCTGCCCGTCCTAACACCAATAAAAATAAAAGGTGAAGAGATAGAAACACTCAAGGAAATAAAATACCTTGGAGTAGTACTAGACAGCAAACTGCTATACAAGACACATGTAAAGGAGCAATGCAGAAGAGCCACTATAGCCCTGTGGCAATGCAGGAAAGCCATAGGAAGGAGATGGGGACTAAGACCAAGGATAACGCAATGGATTTACAGAGCGGTGGTCCTACCCAGACTCCTATATGGAGCCATCGTGTGGTGGCACAGAGCAAAGATAAAAGATATAGACAAAGAACTAACAAAGGTTCAAAGACTAGCATGTCTGATGACAACCGGGGCAATGAGAACAGCACCTACACAAGCCCTGGAGATCATGCTAGGATTGAACCCGGTGCACATAGAGGTGGAGAAGAGAGCCACAGAACAGTGGTATAGAATAAAAGCGAGCAAGGAGTGGATCGGGTCCGAGATGGACAAAAGACACGCAAGCATACAGAAAGAGTCAATGTCAAACATGGATATGCTCATGGTAAACAATGACCTAATCAAGAAAAGGAAGAGGTTCGACAAGAAATACAGAATCCACATAGGAGAGAGAGACAGCTGGGAGAGAGAAATACCAGAACCCAAAGTGACATGCTTCACAGACGGTTCATGGAAATCCTCAACCAAAAGAGCGGGAGCGGGCATATATAGCCAAGAATCAGATGAGCACACGACGATACCACTAGGGGGCTCCACCAGTGTGTTTCAGGCAGAAGTCTTTGCCATCATGAAGTGTGCCCTGAGCCTCAAGGAAAAAAGCAATGTAACGGGAAGTCACGTTATAATATACTCAGATAGCCAAGCGGCACTCAAAGCACTAGGCAATCCGGTGATCAAATCATCTCTAGTGCAAGAGTGTAGGAATGAACTGAACACTCTAGGCACCACATCCCATGTAACACTGGCGTGGGTGCCAGGACACAGTGGAGCAGTAGGAAACGAGAAGGCAGACGAACTAGCCAGAGCAGGTGCGGACCAACAGTACCTAGGCCCGGAACCGGTATTACCGATATCGGAGATGGTAACCAAAGGAGTTATCGCCAGAAGAATGGAAAAGAAGACAAATGAGGCATGGGGGATGACGCAAGGGTGCAGACAATCCAAACTCATGTTAGGAAGGGTTAATAAAAACAGAACAAGGTACCTTCTAAACCTGGGTAAGTATAACTTAAGCATACTAACAGGAATTCTGACTGGACACTGTCCGCTCAACAGACATCTGACGGTAATAGGTATTAAACAGAACCCTCAATGCCCACACTGTGGCAAAGAGGAAACTAGTCAACACGTCCTAGCCGAGTGTGTCATGTACTCGTCACTGAGATACCACACATTCGGAGAGGACGTTTTGTCCACAGAAGATCTCAAAAGCATCAACCTACGGGACGCACTGTTGTTCTGTAGGAAGACAGGAAGATGGGATCGATGCTGGATGGGAGCGCCGCCGGGCCAGTAACCTGAGGCACGACTGAGGGGAATAGGGCAGAATGAACGGCTGACCGAATCGACTGCCCGCCTGCTTCGGCTGGGCGTCCCCACTTATCATCATCATCATCATACCGAAGATCTCCCCGACGTCAGCCTGTACGAGATTAGTATGGCCCTTCAAACAGCTTAAGAATGGCAAAGCCCCAGGTGAGGATGGAATTACAGTCGAACTCCTAAAGGCGGGTGGTAAACCCAGCCTTAGGGGCCTTCAGACGCTGTTCAGCTCCGTCCTCCACGAAGGGAGAACGCCGAAAGCATGTAACAGAGGTGTGGTGGTTCTCTTCTTCAAGAAAGGTGACAAAACTTTGTTGAAGAACTGTAGTCGCTTCTGAGCCATGTTTACAAGCTGTTTTCGAGGGTCATCACAAATCGTATCGCGCGCAGGTTTGACGATTTCCAGCCTCCCGAACAAGCCGGTTTCCGAAAAGCCTATAGTACCGTAGACCACATACATGCGTTGCGGCAGGTTATACAGAAGACCGAAGAGTATAACCTCCCCCTTTGCCTTGCATTTGTGGACTTAGAGAAAGCCTTTGATTGGATCGAGACATGGGCTGAGCTGCAGTCTCTCCAGCGGTGCCAAGTTGACTACCGATATATCGAAGTGTTGAAGTGTCTGTACGAAAACGCCACTATGTCCGTCCGACTACAGGACCGGAGCACGAAGCCTATTCCTCTGCAGCGGGGAGTCAGACAAGGAGATGTGATCTCTCCGAAGCTGTTCACCGCTGCATTGGAGGATGTTTTTAAGGTTCTGGACTGGAAAGGACGAGGCATCAACATAAATGGTGAGTACATCACTCACCTTCGATTCGCTGACGATATCGTAGTCATGGCTGAGACCATGGAGGACCTACGTTATACGTAACAATCAGCTTATTGTTAACGGAAAAGTAGTAGAGTGTCACCCACAAAGTACAAGTAATAATGACCATAGCACCAACTCTACGACAAGAGATACACGAGCCGACCTGCATCGACCCCGCCAGAAGAACGCGGCGCGCCCCGAGGAGCCGCCCCCGCAGCCCCCGCGCGCCGCGCGCGCTCGGCCCGCGAGCGCTCAGCCCGCGAGCACTCGACCCTCGAATCCGAAGACATCGAAGCACGACATAGGAAATCGGCACACGGAGGGGAGGGCTTCAGGAAACTCTAATTTTCGTTACTAGTATAAGCATCCTTTTTCAAAATATGCAAAGCGCTTGGAATAAAAGCCACCTTTTAGAAGCGTTAACGGACAATAAACCACTCATAGATGTTATATGTATTTGCGAATCTTGGCTAAATGAAGTTAAGTTAAATTTATTAAATATAACAAATTTCGACGTGTGCTCATCCTTTTGTCGCGAACAGCACGAAGGAGGAGGCGTTTTGATTTTACTTAAAAATGGCATAGAATATTCCGAGCGATTAGATATTACGTCTTTGTCCTTAGAGATGGTATTTGAAATTTGTGCAATAGAACTACCAAAAAATAATCTGTTAATTATAAACATTTACTGGCCAAATAGTAATAGGGAAATCGAAGTTTTCTATACATGCCTGAATAAACTTCTTAAAGTTATTAATATTAGAGATAAAAATAAAAATATTATTCTAGGTGGTGATTTTAACGTAGATTTCTGTTCAAATAATAACGAGAAACATAGATTGTCTATTTTAATGTCTTCGTACAACTTTCATCAAAGGATAAAAGAACCCACCCGGGTCACCCCGACCAGCTCTAAGTGCATTGACCTTCTGTTCACGAACTTTACGATACGTAATTCCACTTTAGAAGTGCGCGAATTCGGTTTGTCAGATCACAGAGGGCTTTTGTTTTCCACGCCTATTGACCACCCGGAATTACAAAATTTTACATTATTTAAACGAATATTTAACAAAATGAATATAAATAAATTTAAAAACGAACTGCAGATCATAAATTGGGAGCATTTAATTCTAACAAATAAAACTGTTAATGAAAATTATAATACATTCGAAAAAACTTTAAATATAGCTCTAAATAAATGCATTCCAAAAATAAAGATAAAAATAAAAGTAGGTTCTAAAAAAACGTATTTAACTCCTGGTTTAAAGGCATCGTGCAATAATAAAAGACTTTTAAAGGCTTTAGTATCCCAGACCAAAAACGTAGTTTTACGTAATCATTATAAAAAATACTGCAAAGTGTTAAAAAAAGCCATTTATACATCAAAAAATTTTTGCAATAAAGCGTCATTTGTAAACTCGCAAAATAAAACGAAATGTATGTGGCAAATTATAAACAAAGAGACGAACAAAAAAACATCTTATAAGAAGAAAAAAAATATCCAAATAAAAACTGGTGATACTGATGACATAGTAAAAGACCCTACACTAGTTGCAAATGCTTTTAACGCTTTTTTTTCTTCCGTCGGAAATTCTCAACCTAGCAACTCTAAAATTAATCTTATAACAAATCAAGTAGATAAGTCGTTATTCCTAAATTTAGTTAAACCTACAGAAATGTATTCAATAATAAAAAACCTTAAAAACAAATCATCCTTTGGCATAGATGAAATACCTCCCACTTTAATTAAAAGCTGTGCTGAGCATTTTACCATTCCATATACCCACTTAGTAAATCAATCTTTATCAGAAGGTATATTTCCTGACGCGTTAAAAATAGCTGTAATAAAACCCATCCATAAAAAGGGCGAAACTCTAGACATTAATAATTACCGCCCAATTGCGCTTTTACCAACATCATCTAAAATATTTGAGACCGTTATGATAAAACGGCTTTATTCCTTTTTCGAAAAATTCAATATTCTACACGATGACCAAAATGGCTTTAGATCAAACCGCTCCACAACACTAGCTACTTATAAATATGTCCAAAAAATTAATAATGCTATTAATAATAAAAAATACGCTGTAGGCCTCTTGCTTGATATGAGTAAGGCTTACGATAGAGTGTGCTACCAAACTTTACTAGGCAAACTGTATAGTATGGGAGTAAGAGGACTGGCTCACGATTGGTTTAAATCATATCTGAGTGGTCGGTCGCAGTGCGTCGAGGTTGAACATACAGACTTTGAGACAGGCAGAATACATCACATTAGATCAAAAAAAATCGCCATGACTGGCTCTATCCCCCAAGGTAGCGTCTTAGGATGCTGCTTATTTCTCGCCTATATAAATGATCTCCCTAACATATTGGACAATCATTGTGTGTTATTTGCCGATGACGTATCTGTACTGCTGCCCTGCTCTAATCATTATGAAGCTGAAATTAAATTAAACCAAACCCTTAATAAAATTGTAGATTGGCTAGACACGCATAACCTAAAGCTTAACTTAAACAAAACGAAAATAATTCAATTTAAACCCCATCAGAAAACTGCGCTACAAATATCACACAGACATAATAATATTGAATTAGAAACTGTGACCTCGGCTACTTTATTGGGTATAGATTTGGACACCAACATGAACTGGAAATCACACATAGTAAAACTTTCCAAAAAACTCTCTTCTTTTATTTATGCACTCCAGCATCTTAAACGGGCCACGGACCTGCAGACCTCGCTCGCCGCGTATTACGCCTACGCGTTCTCCAGGATGACGTACGGTATCGTACTATGGGGAAACTGTTCTGATGTTGATAAAATCTTTATCCTACAAAAAAAGTGTGTCAGAATTCTAGTTAATATTGACCAAATGGATTCCTGTCACCCCCACTTTATTAAATTACAAATGCTCACCCTTACCTCAATTTACATATTAGAATCGTGCAAGTTTGTCATAAACAATATAATTCTCTATACACCTACAACCGAAATCAGACGAAATGAACGAAACCTAAATAAACTTAAATTGCCCTTCTCAAAATTAAAAATAATAACTTCTAGCCCCCATCATATGCTCATTAAAATATACAACCATCTACCTAATTCCATTAAAAACTTAGAGAAACCAAAGATGTTCCTTAAACAATTAAAACTATATCTTATTAATAAATGCTATTATAACTTAAATGATTTTTTTAACGATAAGTAGTACTTAATTTATATTTTGTCAACCCTAGTCCTAGTTGATAAATAATAATTATTGGTAACCTAAATGTGCAATACAGAGAATTTTATCTTGGAATGTTATCCTTGAGTGATTTAGTATTAAGTTATCTGTAATAAAATAAAATACCTAGTTAGCCCTCTAAATTTTGCTGTGCCCTTGCAGGGCGTCACATGGATACCTATTATTTATTTTCCACCTCATATACTTATGTAATGTGATATGCAATAAACATTTTTGATTTTTTGATTTTGACCTCAGTGGGTCAACTTCAGCTCCGCAGTGGCAGTCGTTCGCTTTGACAATGTTTGAGCCAAGTGGAAGGCCTACCGCCAACCTGAAATTAATGTTAGCCAAACGGTTGCCGTAGTTTACAAATGGATAAGCCTGCAGCCAGTAACCCGATTCCTTCTCCGAGACTGCTAGCATATGGGTCAATTTCCCAAGCAATATTTTAAGCTGGCGGCGCTGAAAACCGGGGTGAACTATGGTTAAAAATTAAACTGTTATTTTTTTCTGAATACTTCACGCAGTTGCCTATTTTGGGCAATAAGTAGAATTAAAATATTAATGGAAATAATAATTTAAAAAAAAAATTAAGACCTCATTTCTCATCACAGTGGGCTGTCCGCAACCCAGTTTTGATTGCAAAACGTGGAATAAATCAAAAACTATTAATGATTATGAAAAACATTTACCTTTTTTAAAATACTAGATAGTTAGTGTACAAAAAGAAGCCCTGACTTTTTTTTTAACTATCACACATACCGTCCGGTACGAGGAAATACGTTTGTCCGGAGAAACGTTATCATTACCACCGTCAAATATTCTGTGCCTTATATCTGCTAAGCTTCAATATGTACGCCCCCCACGTCCCGCGCACTCGTAGAGTTATTCACGCGCAAGAGTTTGGTGCTAGCGGTTGTGTTGTGCGCGTTTCTGGCGATAAAATATAAAGGTAAATTCTTGCTTCCGGTGGGGTGGGGACAAAAAAATCCTCATTCCGACGGTTGATTTATTTTTTATAGTTTTTATGTGTTTAGTTTAAGATTTATGTATAACACGTACGTCATATTTCTTAATTCTGGAGTAACGTTAGTTTAAAGAAACCAGACTCCGTTGTTTTTTTAAAAATATTTTTGTGCAGGTTTTATCATTCCGTGGTTCTCATTCCAATGTTTCCGGTGTATGAAATACCCACAGAAATGATAACCAACACCGGCATGATACAAAAGTAGCTACACTTAGTTATCCAAATAATTATCAAATTTAATTATTTAATTTTATGAAGTCAAAGAAAATGCATAAATATTATAAGCGTTTAAACGTAAATAATTAAGCGTTTAACGATAACCAAATGTCAGTTATTTTGTACTACTAAGCATATAATATGCATACATACATAGCGTCACGCCTTCATCCCAGAGTGGGGTAGGCAGAGCTATTACCAATAACTCTAACAACTTGTTATATAATATTATAATGAAGAAAGTTCTCACAGATGGATAAAAAGATTTCTTGCAGTTTTTTTTTTCAATTTAATTATAATTATAAAGGACAATGCTTAGTGTTAAGATTGGACGTGATATACAGTTTAAAAAACATTAATAGGTTTGAATTTATATTAGTATTTCGGTTTTTTTTAAGATCTGGGATATCTAAATTCACATCTAGTCTTGCACGTTATCATAATTTCATAATGTTACATTTTTGACTGAGTTTTTTAGGTATTTCATATTATATTTTCGAGGCCGTCCTTATGACGCACTAATTATTAAGCATTAAATGATATAGTTGCCACTGGGATATTTGTAATATTAGAATTATTGAGTTATCTTTTGCTTGGTCAGCGAACTGTTCCTATTAGATTTACATAGAAGATTGTTATTTTTTTTAATTAAAGAAATAAGTAATAAATCAATCCGGTACATTATAAAAAAAAAAAAAATTAAAGTAATTTTTTTAATTAAAAAATATATTTATTTTATAAGCGAATTGTTTCAAAACATTAATATAAATGTCATTTTTACTCAAACAAAGACTTATAATTATGATAATTATTAATAACATTAATCTAATTTTTACTCAAATAAAGACTTCTAATTATGTTAGTTAATAATAACATTAATGTAATTTTTACTCAAATAAACAGTGATAATTATGATAATTATTGACATTTTTCATTTATTTTCATTCCGGTGGAAAAGATTTCATTTACGTGGGTCGTTTCTATCATTCCAGTGGGCATTTATCACTTCGGTGGATACTTTTTATCATTTCGGTGTGTATTTATCATTCCATAGTTTTATCAAATATTCTATCTCGTATATCTCATAAACTATTTATGATTTTGAGTGTCCCTTAACACCACGTCTACAATATAGAACAATGCATAGTTTAAAATGATAAAAGTTCAAAAATACACAAAACTTAAAAATTGCACCGAAATGAGACAAAAATCAGAAATGTTGAAATTGACCCATATATTTTTAATTTACTATGGAGGCATTATAATTAATTTAGAAAATGCCACGGCGTTAACACATACATACATACATACATACCCTCACGCCTTAATTCCCAGAGTGGGGTAGGCAGAGCTACAGAATTACCAACAACTCCAAAAACTTGTTGATAACTCTGCAACCACAATTTGCACAATTAGACTAAGATGTTTAACAGTGTATATTAGTGACAGGTAGCAAGCCCATCGCCTAACAGTACTACAAGCCTTTATTCCCTTAGTCGCCTCTTACGACTTCCACGGGAAGACATGGAGTGGCACAATTCTAAGCCGGCAACCACACGGTTCAAACAATGAATCTCATATAAAACCAAAAATTAACATTTTAACATTAACACTAACACGTTAACATTTTGTATATTAAGTGTATTTTTTTTTGCAATGAAGAATAAATAATAGTTATTTGTTCAACAAGAGAGCAAAGTTGGTTTTTGCTGCGAGTGATGATTTTGAATTCCGAGTAAGCGAAGGATTCTATTATTGAATCACGAGCGTAGCGAGTGATTCTAGGTTAGAATCCTGAGCGTATCGAGGGATTCAAAGATACGAGACGTAAAAAACTTTGGTCTCGTGTGAGATATACAACTTTTCACCTCAGCAGCGAGAACAACACAGCGTGAAGCTGGTAGGGCCAACGCAGGTCTTCCGTTGTGACCATTTGGTGAATACACGACTAAATAACGACACGATCGCATATGCATCAATCACAACCATTTTTGCAAAATACTAATAAAATAAAAAGTGGAAAAAATAAACATGAAACAGATAAAACCTGTCACTCAACTTGATAATGCCGTAGTGCAAACACAACTTTATACAGCTTTATGTAGTCTGTGACTTTAAAAAAACCTAACTAGGCCTTGTCTATGGCTATTGGCTACAATAATCCCGCTATTTTTGAAATGCGTTCTGAAACTGCCCCCGCGGTTTATGTCACGAAATTAAAGATTGTTAAAACGATAACAAAATTATGTAGATACATGATAAACTTCTTATTTTTCATTAATTTTGTCTTCAAAACATTAAATAAAAAAAAAAATTGTACCTACCGTATAAAATAGTTATATTAAACACATTTCAAACTTTAACAGATAGTTTTATTTGCAATTTTACGGTTATGTGTGCATCCGAACGTGCGTTTCTTTTTGGGCCTACTATGTGTGGAATTTGAAAATCGAACTTCGAATCAAGTTGTTTCTATCTCTCGCTTTTTTCCTACCGAAGTGAAAGTGACAGAACAAAGTGAAGTTCAATTTTTTCGAATGTTGTGAGTAGCCCCAGCACTGCTCACGGCATTTAAAAATAATAATTAAAAAGCTACTTTGCCTCTCGCTCGCAGCAAAATTGAATTTTGCTCACTGTTTTTAAGCAGCAAAACCTGCTTGTTTGAGCTGCTGAGGTGAAAATAAATATGTAAATGTATAGGTAAGGTAAGGTGGGGGAAGATTGAATGGTTTTTTGATGAGATGGACAGTGTTGTGTTAAAACCCTCGTAAAATAAAAAACTATTTACTTCCTTTCAATTGCATAAATTGGTAGGTATGAGGAAGGGCTATATTTTTGTAATCTGTCGATAAAACTCGTTTACGCCTATTCTAATATATAAAAATAATAAAATCAAATCAAATTTTGTCAAACAAATTGACGGGTTAAGATGGAATGGTCGAGGGGTTGACATAGTGTCTAAAGTCTTTTAAATGAATGCAAACGGTTACTGTTGCTCGTTATTGTATGGAATTCCTTACGCTTAACAGATACATATGATTTTTGCGTAAATATTCCTGATAGGTAACAAGAAAAGTGCAGTTGAAAAAAAAAGTATTTTACTTTTACCCCGCTTCACAGGGAAAACGACAGTGATACTCAAACTTTTTATTGTATATTCTTCATATAAAAAAAACGTAAACACATTTTTTTTTTATATTAAGAAGATAAGTTTGGAATTAAAATAACAGTTGCATGGAAACAATTATTTATTTTATAAAAGAAATGAATACAAAAAAGTAAGTATTTTCTTACAGCATGACTAATTTTGTCACAAATTAAGCTACTTACATGTAAAATATTAGAAAATAAATATGAATATGTGTAACAAATTAAGACACATTTAAAATACAAAAATATACCAAATACTTAGTAATCTGTGTAGAAAATTTAGTCACAGACTTACTTACATTTATAATATTAGAAATCCAAATAAGTACTTCTAGTAAACTTGAAGAGGTTTTTTTTTCTCTCCAAACAAAAATTTATTATTGATTTCACACAATAGTTTCACACAACACTTCTTAGTTACTATTTATCTTATCGTTATATTAGGTCAGAAAATAAACCTTACGTTAATTATTTTTTTAAGTGCAAAGTTTGAGAATATGTGTCTTTTTCTATGACTTTCAAAAACGGGGGAAGAATGAAACATTACTATTTCAATGTTACCCCAGCGAAATTGGCTGGGTAAAGATGGAAACTTCTCGTAAATCTAAATATATGATTAATAGCTACACCTAGCAGAAGTAAATAAAAATAGAATCTCAAATAACACATAAATAGTCAGTCAGAACTTTTATACTCCCCTTATTAATCAAGTTATGAAACACGGGGTAAGATTGAAAATCGACGAATTCACCACGAAATGCCGACCTTCACAAAATAGCACATAACACACGTCTACTTACTCCGAGCGGTCACTGGCGAATGTGCGGCGGATCGTAACAAAATGGCGGCTTAATGGATGATACCAGCACTTAAAAATTTAAACCAAATAGGGAGTTATGTGAGACTTTTAATCTTTCCCCTTTTTCATCTTCCCCCACCTTACCTTACTACAGTTGTGAAAGAACGTTAAACTAAGGTCGGACTTTTAATTCACTTCAGTAAAATGACACGGCCAAATGTCATTCTGTGAAATAATGATACCACATTTAATTTAATAGTGCTTACCACGTTCACCTAATGAATGATTTGATCAAAGATCGAACTAAATATTTTATGATTATTACGTACTTAGCTAAGTGTATTATTTTATTATATTTAGCTGATCATTTTGCTTGCAACCAAATGTTAATATGAGTAAGTCACAGACTAAGCAGATAAATACCGCATTGATAAAACGAAAAAAACGAACCTGCTCAATTCGTAAAGATAGTGACATACTTAAATCAAAGGAATATAACGAAACAAAATACGTCATATCACTTTTTAATAATTAATATTAAAGTAGTGAATCACTGAAATGAACTACATTACTCGTTCAGTTTTTCATTCATTCAGTAAGGAACATCACTATTTTTTATACACCGAAAACTGACAACACTGAACCTGTCATCCTACTGCAGTGAATTAAAAGTCCGACCTTAGTTCTACGCTGACAAAGTCGCAATTTATAAATCAATCTTAATACGATATCGATATATTTATTGATAGCGTCAATACCTTAATATAGAATTGGTTACACCCCTATCAATTACATACCTTACATACCTTCACGCCTGTAATCCCAGAGTGGGCTAGGCAGAGCTACAGAATTACAACTTTAAAAAGTTCAATAAAGGCTTGTAGTATGTTAGGCGATGGGCTTGCCACCTGTCACTAATACACTTGGAAACATCTTAGCCTACTTATCCCTATCAATTAACGTCACATAATCGTCACCTACCTTCCAATAGCCGAAATAAGTTAGTGTTATTATTACTTTCATGCATATTTTGCTAATAAACGCTGGATGGCATTCCTGATGCTTATGATCAAGTTATTTTTATGACAGCTTTCCCAAGGGCCATTCTATTACTTATACAATTAAATGTCTTTGGTTTTACCCTAAGTATTTACCGCGTAGATTTTATTGTTTTGAACAATGGTTTTGAAAGACAATACACCGCAGCGCCTTTGGAAGTTGGTATAATATATTAAAAAAATTATATATTTTAAATTAAAAAGATAAAAGATACAAAAAGATAAAAGATGTTTATTCAGTAAGTCGGCCGCACGGGCACTTTTACACGTCAAAAATCTACCAGCGCTTCGCAAGAGACCACTGCTGAGAAGAAACGCCGCAAGAAACTCAACAGTAAGTCGTTTTTTAAATATTGCTAATGATATTAAACAATAATAAACTTAACCTAGCATTATATAAAACAATGACATACACATACATAAACTCACGCCTTCATTCCTAGAGTGGGGTAGGCAGAGCTAAAGAATTACCAACAAGTCTTAAAACTTCTTGATAATTCTGTAACCACATTTTGCACAAGTAGGCTAAGATGTTTCCAAGTGTATTAGTGACAGGTGGCAAGCCCATCGCCTAACAGTACTACAAGCCTTTATTCCCTTAGTCGCCTCTTACGACATCCACGGGAAGACATGGAGTGGCACTATTCTAACCCGGCAACCACACGGTTCAAACAATGAATCTCATATAAAACCAAAAATTAATATATTCATGCGTAGTTGAGCAGGAAAATGTGTCAAAACTCAGAATTGTCACAAATCTAATAAGCAACAGTAATAAAAAAATAGAAAGTTACATGTTATACTTACCTGTGACGGTGCAAGACAACCTGCATAAAAGTTTCGACACATTCTCCTACAGAAACCGTGTCCCCTAGAAATATACAATGTTTACTTACATATTTTTATGACTAAGTTATTATTAAATTATTTAGGTGTTGGCCAAGCATTTTTATCTGTTAGATAGTCTTCGACCCTATATATAAGCTTTAGACATCAACGACTTTTTCAAGTAAGTTTTAAGTACTGGAAATGGTAACTTTAAAACAACGTCAGGTAATTTATTATGCATAGAAAAGGATGCATTGACCTACAAATGATTTATAAACCTTACGGACACGATTTAGTAGCAATTTTATTTTTATTTCTTGTATTCAAATATATTACAATTCTTAACAAAAGAGTCTTGATTTTTAATGACATAAATAATATTCTCATAAATAAATTGTGACGCAACTGTCAAAATATTAATTTCTTTAAATAGTAATCTTAAGGAATCACGGGAGTTAAGATTATATATAGAACGAATGGCTCTTTTTTGCAACACGAATATAGTCTGTATGTCAGCAGCTTTTCCCCAAACCAGAATACCGTACGACATAACACTATGAAAATAACTATAATAAACTAAGCGGGCTGTCTCAACATTAGTAAGTTGCCTGATTTTCCTAACATCATAAGCTGCCGAACTTAATTTACCTGCTAGTACTGCTATATGGGGACTCCATTGCCAGTTTTTATCAATAAGCTAAGAAAAGCACCTTATCTACCATTTCCAATCTCTCATCATTAAGAAATATACTAGATTCTACCGGTCTAACATTAGGCAAAGCGAACCTAACACATGTAGTTTTCTTAGCATTGAGTAGCAAATTGTTACTATTAAACCAATTAAGTACTTTACCTAGTATGGTATTTATCCTACTGTAATCGACGGATTTTCGGTCTACCTTAAAAATTAATGATGTATCATCAGCAAATAGCACAATATCACAAAGATTATCTACTGTGGGTGGTAAGTCATTAATATAAAACAAAAATAAGAAAGGACCTAATATAGAGCCCAGAGGCACACCTAATTTAACAGCGGCTCCAATAGACTGTGTTTGGTTTACAACAACCGTTTGTGTTCTATCACTAAGATATGAAAACATAAGATTTAGAGATTTTTTTTGGACAGACCATAATGTTCTAATTGAATATAAGAGTCGCATGATCTACGCAAACGAAAGCTTTGGAAAGGTCACAAAAAATTCCTATAGCATCACAAGATTTCTCCCAAATATTGTATATATATTTAATGAGCACAGATGCTGCATCAGTTGTGGATCGTCCTCTGGTGAAGCCAAACTGATTACTGTTAAGCAGTTTATTTCTATTGAAGTGACCTACCATATCTTTTAGCATTAACTTCTCAAAAACTTTACCTACTTAAAACAGGTAGAATATATTGAAATGGGACGGAAATTAGTTAAATCACTCATATCGCCCGATTTAAAAAGTGGTAGGGGAGACCGGGGACAATTGAAACGATTTGACTTTGACTGCCTGTTGCCGTTTTATTTTTAAAGTTAGAAAGATGTTTGCCATAATTATTTCAAGGTTAGTTATCTGGTTCCTAAATAAAGTATATTTGGTAAGTCTATCATTAATAGTTATTTTACAATAATGTAATAAAGAGAATGGGGGAATGTGGTTCAATTGACCTCACACCGTTGTTAATTGAAACACTATGTAAGGTCAATTGAAACACCGTAATATCTTTGACACAATGAAAGTAATGTTATCAGTCCTACTCGTTTTCATCGCTATATTGGTATATAATACGACCATCAAAAGTTCACAAGCATAACATAAACATATCGTCATTTATAAGCATCAGAAAATCTCGATCATCAAACGCAGATAAAAAAAAAATATGACTTGTAGCTTTCTTTGTTGCTGGCTACCTTATACATAAAGCTTAATAGAAAATAGTTTGAATGTTATAATAAGCTATAATGATATGGAATTGTGTTAAAAATACATAATTATACTACATACAAAAATGCTTGTTTCAATCATAACAGTGTTTCAATCATAACTTAATGAATGGATAAACTTGAAACGTCGGGATTTTAAATAATATACACAATATAATCGGTTAAGATCGTTTTATTATAAAACAAAAACAGTTACAATAAAAATAATACCACGGCTACTTATATGCCGAATTAAAATAAAATCAAAAACGTAATTCCTCTTGCATGTAGTTGTAACACATCAGCTGTATAGACTGTTCGACATTCTATATTTGAAATTTGACATAAATTCCATTCTAGTTTTGTACACAACTTCATGCAAGAGGAGCGTTACTTAAGTTTTTCACCTATTCGTCAGAATGATAGTAAGTAGTAGGTACACATACCGGACTAATACCAAAAGTGGCACCTATATCTATACTTCTATAATATTAATATGAATAAAGTAACTCTGTCTAGTGGTTTATTTATCCAAATCACGGGCAAAAGTTAGTGTAGGTATAATAATTATTGACCATGAAAGAAATCATTATAAAAAAGAAGCCATTTGCGCAAATTCATTTTCACATTTATTAAATAAAAACATGCGTCAAATACAGAACCACCTCATATTTAAAGGCGACTATATTTGGGGACGATTAAAACGCCAGGACGAATGAAACGTTTCAATCGTCCACACGCAAGTTGTTCCTACCATCCCCAAATCAGTTTTTAATTCAAGGTCAAATATTAAACGCAAAAACAACTCGAACACTGATAATTGGCAATAATAAACATTCGTTAATTTATCACAATCACGCTAAAATAGTTAAATCAGTTAAAATACAAGAACAAACAAAGTTATTAACAAATATACAAGATGAGAAATACTTACTTTTGACCGCGAAAAAATTAAATCGCTCCGTGACACCGCTGCGTTGCTCGGTCGCTCGCGCTCTACTGACCATAGATTAAGATATGGCCGGCGGAGTCCTGAGTGTTGCGTCATACTCGTAGGTATTATAGTTTTTGAGAAATTTGACTTGTTTCAGTCATGACGTGTTTCAATTGTCCCCGGTCTCCCCTATGACTTTACCATATTTCATAAGATTTGGAAAGACCCCCTCTGAAGTTCAATTATTGTAGATTAAAGCTAAGTGCGGTGCAATTATATCTATGACATGATGGATAAGTTTAGCTGACGTTCCCCATAAATCCTCAGTTTTTTTAAACTAAGTGATTTGAATATCTTAACAATTAAAACTGAATCTACGAATAATTAAAAATATTTAGTCGGGTTTTGACACCACGGTGGTCTCAAATATGACCCCAGTTTGATAAGCCGATTAAAGCCAAAATGTGCTGCTATAGGTATACCTCTTTGTATAACTCATTATCAATCTGCTTTAAAACTAATGCGATACCTAGATGAGCATTTCTAAAAAAGTTTGTACATTTCATTCACGACTTCAATTTGCAAAAAAAATTGCAGATTGGTGAGAATCCTATTTCTGTGAGTAAATCTGACATGTCTATGGACACTGACGTGACGTGACAGATAACTTTGTACCTTATCTGTGTATGTACTGATGTTCTTGTTGATTAGACAGACTGTGATCAAGACGTACCCAAACAGTATAATAGAATAGTATATATATGAGGAAAAGAGGGTCCTCTTGCATTAAATACTGACCCTACGCGAGCACTAGCGCCCCAGACGGTAAGTTAGTGAACTAAATTGTACTGTAAATACATACCTATACATATCGCGGGCTTCATAACATAGGGGCGTATCAACAAAAACTCGATTTTTCGTTTTTAATGCCATTCAATCACAAACTGGCTTTATCATTTGGTCAATTTTTTTCATAATTTTTTATTTAGTAGATTTTGAGAAATTTACGACAATCTAAAAGGCGTATGATTGCGGATGACAAACATGTGTTAAACGAAAGGGGCGTAACGTAGGCGTATGAACATTTTATTCTATGAGTCGCATAATTTCGACAAAGTAAAGAGACGTATGAACTTACGGTTCACCTTTTGGAGAACTATCACTTAAAAACTGTCAAACCATATGGACGTATGCATATAAGTCCGACAAAAATCAAATGTGTACATCAGAAAGCGTTAAGCTATAAAGGCGTATGAAGATACGCGAATGATAAACAATATGCTTAATAAAGTGGTCCTGGCTTGAAGATCACACACAACCTTAGTATAAAGCTACAAAAAACTAACTTAATACAATTCAGACCGTACCAACGACCTGCTATAAATATTAACTATTCCTACCATCATGATAATTTAGAACCAGTAAAAACTGCCCACTACTCGGTTTACATATTGATGAACATTTAAACTAAAAACTCAAATAGGAAATTAGCAGCTAAAATTATCTTGTTTCGCATAATAATATGGTCTCAGATAAATAAAAGTAAACACTGATTTAAAGACCGCAGTTTGTGCTTATCACGCCTTTGCCCAAGCTTGGCTTCAATATGGAATCATATTGTGGGGCAATAATGTTGATGTAACCGATTGATTTTTACTGCATAAGAGTACTAGCTGGTATAAATAATAATGAAAGATGCATACCAAATTTTATAAAATTAAAAATTCTGACACTAACATCCTTATACATATTAGAAACTTGCTACAAACTATATTTGTGCCACAAAAAGGGACATTCGTTCTATTTATAACTTAAATTCCCATGACTCCTTAAAATAGCTTTTTAAAGAAATTACCATCTTAACTGTAGCGTCTCAATTTATTTATGAGAATATTATTTATGTTACTAATTATTTAGATTCTTTCTGGAAAAATTCTGAAATACATAATTTAAATACTAGAAATAAAAATAAAATCGTTATCCGAAAATTCCACTAAAGTATATAAATCATTTGTTGGTCAATGCATTCATTTCTATATTAAATTACCTGACGTAGCTTTAAAGTTACCCTTTCCAGCATTTAAACTTAAAAAATTCGTTAATGTCTTAAACGTAGGTACTATAGTAAATGTGGGGTTTTATCTTCTATATAATAAAAATGAATCGCTGAATGTGTTGCTAAGCGCAATAACTCGAGAACAGCTGAACCAGAGGGGGGACAGTCTCCTACATTGTGCTATGTTAAATATATAGTTACGCCATCTACACTTCTGAACAGTAAAAACACCGATTGTTATCATGAGTCTCCGATAGATGTCACTGCATGCATGTTATCATTACATATAAATCAATAAGAAATATCCTGCATTGAAAATAATCACAAAAAATACTTTTATTTTGAAATAATACTCCGAATAATTTAATTTTATTAGATCTGGCCGAGTGAAACATGATTTTTGGAATGGCAACCCTGCCTGCCTACCAGTCATTTAACATGGCCACGGTTGTATTTGATTTGAGTGTGATTTGAATTGAATTGCATTCCGGTCTGCAAGTGCGATTCTGCCCTGGTTTTTAGGTGTTTTCGTTACCACAAACCTGACAAACCACAATACTTCAGTTCTGAGCTTGCTCCTCCGTTTGGGTATTGACTTACTTCGCGTGTGAAGTTAAATTTCTGTGATATGGACGCTTATTTTAATGTGCGACAGGGACGTTGTTTTTTAGTTTGTGTACTTTTGTATTATATTGTTGATACAATAATAATTACATATACAAATGTAATAATTTACAGCTGGTGTCAATCGAATAATCGGATTTTGTCCGGTAAGTTAACCTATGATGGGGATGACGAAGTAAAAATAGCTACACAAAAATATTACCTACAACAAACGTAAACATTATAAAAATAGAAAATAAAGCTATAAAATAATACTTGTTGTCATTTCATTTCATTATACCCTCCCGCCCAATTAGTTAGGTATTTCCCAGTAACAAACTCGTAATTCTTAAATTCAGAATAATATTAATCAATTCTAATTACGACAAGACGAGAGCAAAATAGTTTGTTACTGGAAAGCCAAGCCATTAAATTTTAAGAATACCTGTAGCTGGCTATACGTATATATATGAATGGTACTTGTTCAAAAATGTAGATGGCGCTTCAAATGAGTGCATGAATAACCCGTGAGAGGGCTCTCTTTTCCCAGTATATTACACTACTCTTTGAGCTGAACCGACTTGGGTGATTTTTTTTTTGTTGTGCTCGTTATTGTCAGGACAAGGTTTGTATGAAAGTGAATAATTGAAAAATCCACCGGGGAAGTCAGAAATTTGCATCAAGGCGAAGCCGCTGGCGGGCCGCTAGTCTATATAATAAAATTAAAATTACTGGGAAGGGTTCAAAGTGAGTCATGTCAAAAAAATAACAAGAAGATTTGAAACTATATTTTAAAAACTATACACGACGCAAATTCCATTAAAATCTGTTAAACACAAGGAATTGATGGCTATGTGTCAGGATGGCACAATCCCAACGAGTTATCATAATATTATGAGAAGTTGCCAGTTTTAGGAAACAATACAAGCACTAGAGCTGATGAAGAAAATGAAGTGGCACTTTTTACGACAACATCCTATTTAAAATGTCCCCCACGAATCAAAAATTAGGTCAGGTATTCAGGACCTAAGTGCATGGTGATTTTTATTGTGTTTTTGTGTATTTGTGTAGTTGAACTCTATATTTTTTTACGATTACACTTTTATAAAACAGTTATATAGGGATTACGCAGTTTATAGTTGTTTACACTCCTAGAAACGTTTAATTGCATTATATTCGATTATACGTCGTTAATTATTGTATAGTGGCCAACGAAAACTTTTAAAGCCTTTAAATTGTTAGGTTCTTCAACATAAGTAAAACGGCTTACGACACTAAGTTCCTATTTTATAATGATTTTTGCTGATAGTTTGCATTCACAAGGAAATATTATTTTTTTAGTTTTTCAAGCGGTTTAAATTATGTTTTGTAAGGATTTACATACATACATACATACATACATACCTTCACGCCTTCATTCCCAGAGTGGGGAAGGCAGAGTTACAGAATTACCAACAACTCCATCCATTGTAAGGATTTGTTATTAGTATTACAAGATGTTACCTTATTATTGCCATATTTTTGATTATTTTATTTTATTTAGTTTTCAAGAAAAGTTATTTTGGTTTTATAAGTTTTAATTTTTGTTGAGACTTTTTAAAATAGAGAGTTAAGGTACTTAAGTATTATGTGATTAATTAGAGAATTAAAATGACGCTTCAGAGACCTGATACCATTTCTTTAGATCTCTTTCTTACGTTTATACAATTTGTATTATTTTAAGAAGTTTTAAGACTTGTTGGTAATTCTTTAGCTCTGCCTACCCCACTCTGGGAATGAAGGCGTGAGTTTATGTATGTATGTATGTATGTATTATTTTATTTTTGTGATATCTTTCTCTTATGGATGTTTAAATTACTTATAAGAAATAGATAGATAGATAGATAAACATCTTTATTTTCCACAAACATGCACATGGCTGATAAAGCCAAATCAAAATTACAAAAAATGCAATGAACCAATTAACTAATAAATAACATAAAACTAAAAAGTAATTTATAAAGCAAAGTAAGTACGATTAGATATGTTTTTTTAAAAATGCTAATTCATCTTAAAATGTGATAGTGTTTTACCTTTTTTACACATTTTACTTGTTTGGATTTTATAATAATAACTACTAATGATACATAAGTCTCATGTACAAACCAAAAAAAGTCAAATTATCGTCAAGCCAAATGGACTTATAGATTTTAAAAAACTCGATTAACCGGGAAGTTTTGACTGAAAGGAACGGTCTCCTCCAGATAAATCATTACATCACAAAATCAGTATTACGATTCTGTGCATTTTAAATAGAAAAGCTGAATTTAAAAAAATATGTGCTTTTACGCCCATAATTTGTATGACTTTTTTGAAAGAAAATAAATTAACTGTTTTTTTTTTCAGTCATGCTAAAAAGACGTAATGACATAAAATAGTCTTTAGAAAGAAGCTACATTAGAATAAAGCAATCTATATTCACAAAAATCATTTCCAAGGGCTACATGCAAAGTTACATTAAAATTACTTAAGCAGAAAAAAAGTTATTCAGTTTTTTGTCTCTCCTGAAAAGTAGGGGTTTTGTTGTTACGCCCCTTTGTTATGAAGCCCGCGATATACAATAAACAGTGCCTCTAATTATTAAAATCCTTGTATTGTATAAAACTAGTTTTTAAGGAATTATTGTGTTCGTTTTAATAGCACAAACACATAAACGTTGCTGGAAAACTAGTTTATACTATAAAAAACCTAGGTAAAGTTTCAAGCCTTATAAAAAGAACTAATAAATATATAACTTTAACTAAATAAATGAAACAATTGGGATACACCAATAAAAATAACTGCATGCTTTTATATTTTTGTTCGAAAGAATAGCCTTTTCTGAGGAATATGATGCATTTCATGATTATTGTGATTTTAAATATATTATCAAATAAAATCAACCTCGCCTACCTACTTACTGTCCAAAACTAACGGAGCTATTTACCTCATGGTCTAATGAATCAAGGTCTTTTATTCCGCAAGGGACACTTTCTACGTCATCACAAAGTTGGAGAATTATGGCCATTTTCAGTGATTTTGCATAGACCCCGCCTCTCAGATATCTCAAAATCTCAGACTAAACAGGTGCAAGGTAAAGCAACAGTTGTGGATGTTAATAAAATTAACATTAAGGAATTCACAAGCCAGCAATTTGTTAATCAGTGCAAATGGTGTGGTGGTACGCATGAAATAATGCTCAGTAAATGTCCTGCAAGCGTAACAAAATGTATAAAATGTGTGAAGTTCAATCATTTCGCTAAGGTATGCCATACAAGATACTCTGCAATCACAGAAAAAGACCAAGTGAAGTCTGTACAAGCTATTCCAGAAGAGCATGCTCTGTATTATGATTCGGAATGTTCTAATATTAATAGTATAAATTGCTGGGATCATGATTTACGAGATCAATGAGAAAATGTATCAAATTGTACATTTAAGCTTGATTCTGGTTCTGATGTAAATCTTATTCCTATATCTCTGTTCAGTTATATTCTAAAATCAGTTTCAAATTGTAAACAGAATACTATCCAATTATGTAAACCCAGAGTCATGCTGCAGACATATAATGGATCAAAGATCAAAACATTTGGTACTGTCTTGTTAGAAGTAAAATTAAAGTCAAAAGTGTAACTGTTAGATTTCTTTGTCTGATTTTATCAGCCAATTTTGGGGAGAGATCCATGTGTCCTGTTAGGTACTACTTATTCAGTGAAAATTTACAAATAGCATTGAAGGTGAATCTGTGAAGCAAAGTATATTAGCAAATATCAAGATGACATGTGTTCTCAGGTTCAGGCCAATTTCCAGTAACGAATAGAATTCTACTAAAAGACAACTCTGTTCCTGTATCTAAACCACCTCATAGAGTTCCTTTAAAATTAAAATATAAATTGAGGAAAGAACTAGGCCTAGATAGACTTCATGATTTTGATGTAATATCTAAATCGGAATAGGCTACAGAATGGGTGAACAGGGTTGTACCTAATTGTAGAAAAGGAAGATGGCTCCATTCGTTTATGCTGAGTTCCCTGACCTCAATAATTGCATACTTCAAAAATATTATGCAATCCCTACGATTAATGATTTAAAGTTACAAATTGGCGATTCTAAGTTCTTGTCTGTTTTAGATCTAAAAGAATCATTCTGGAAGATTCACTTGACTGAAGACTAGAAAATACTGTGCATTTTCAAACATGGCTGTTATTGTTTTAAGGTTTTGCCTTTTGTAATGGAAATATCTGCTGAAGTGTCTCGAAAAAACTGCAAAGGTTATTTTAGTGACAGAAGGTTTTATTCAATTTCTTTTATGATTTCTTCTTTTGGGGTGGTGTGGTTATCCTTACTGTTGAAGGTATGCCCTATTAACCCATTACTTCACATATGTTCCATCATCAGTTTGTAAGCTTAATTATTATTAACTACTTTGTAGGAATATGTATCACTTGCTTGTGATAAAAGGTCACTAGTTGATGAAGATTAGGGTCTGGACACAAGGAGACCCTTGTGGATCACTTGTTGTTTAAGTGTTTTTGTTGTTGCATTGGTTTGGTCACCCATTTCCATAGCACAATGTGAACCATCTTTTTTATACCACTTTCAAAATTATCGAGAAAAATGCAGGTAGGTAAGTTGAAGTTCTCATGAGTAGTTCGAGGGTATTTATTCCCAGAAAACGGTAGTGGTCACTTGCGATTTATAATCACTGAGTTCTAGTTGTATCTACTAAATTTTGTTGAAATAACACTATCACAGTCGATTCAGGTGATGACAAACATTTTAATAATGTTTTTAAATAAAATTTCACAGTATTTTTTAAGTTAACATAATATCTTCAAGAGCACAGTTCAATACTCATGACAGATGACAGATTCACAAAAAAAAAACAATCAATTTATATGACACATACCTTCACGCCTGTAATCCCAGAGTGGGCTAGGCAGAGCTACAGAATTACAACTTTAAAAAGTTGTTGATAATTCAGTAGCCACAATTTGCACAAATAGGCTAAGATGTTTACCAGCATATTAGTGACAGGTTGCAAGCCCATCGCCTAGCGGTACTGCAAGCCTATATTCCCCTAGTCGCCTCTTACGACATCCTCGGGAAGACATGGAGTGGCACTATTCTAACCCGGCAACCACACGGGGTTACAATCAATTTATATGAAACATTCAATTAATTAACTAAATACTAAAATTAATATACTTAAAACGGAATACATGACGATGCGATAACGACGCCATCTAGTAAGTCATTAGGTAACAAATCACCAAATATTTCAATAATGTTTACCAATTGTCATTAGATGTCGTTACTGTCTTTGTGATTTGCTCTTTGTTGTGGCTTTCCTACCCAGAGACCTCCTACCCTTATAATCTGTGATCTGTCTATGTTCGGGTTCGCACAGAGGGGGGACAGTCTCCTACATTGTGCTATGTTAAATATATAGTTACGCCATCTACACTTCTGAACAGTAAAAACACCGATTGTTATCATGAGTCTCCGATAGATGTCACTGCATGCATGTTATCATTACATATAAATCAATAAGAAATATCCTGCATTGAAAATAATCACAAAAAATACTTTTATTTTGAAATAATACTCCGAATAATCTAATTTTATTAGATCTGGCCGAGTGAAACATGATTTTTGGA
Organism: Acleris emargana; assembly: GCA_927399475.2. Classification (NCBI taxonomy): domain Eukaryota; kingdom Metazoa; phylum Arthropoda; class Insecta; order Lepidoptera; family Tortricidae; genus Acleris; species Acleris emargana. The sequence goes on from OV656835.1 coordinate 31,695,845, forward strand.
ATGGCAACCCTGCCTGCCTACCAGTCATTTAACATGGCCACGGTTGTATTTGATTTGAGTGTGATTTGAATTGAATTGCATTCCGGTCTGCAAGTGCGATTCTGCCCTGGTTTTTAGGTGTTTTCGTTACCACAAACCTGACAAACCACAATACTTCAGTTCTGAGCTTGCTCCTCCGTTTGGGTATTGACTTACTTCGAATGTGAAGTTAAATTTCTGTGATATGGACGCTTATTTTAATGTGCGACAGGGAGGTTGTTTTTTAGTTTGTGTACTTTTGTATTATATTGTTGATACAATAATAATTACATATACAAATGTAATAATTTACAGCTGGTGTCAATCGAATAATCGGATTTTGTCCGGTAAGTTAACCTATGATGGGGATGACGAAGTAAAAATAGCTACACAAAAATATTACCTACAACAAACGTAAACATTATAAAAATAGAAAATAAAGCTATAAAATAATACTTGTTGTCATTTCATTTCATTATACCCTCCCGCCCAATTAGTTAGGTATTTCCCAGTAACAAAATCGTAATTCTTAAATTCAGAATAATATTAATCAATTCTAATTACGACAAGACGAGAGCAAAATAGTTTGTTACTGGAAAGCCAAGCCATTAAATTTTAAGAATACCTGTAGCTGGCTATACGTATATATATGAATGGTACTTGTTCAAAAATGTAGATGGCGCTTCAAATGAGTCTGCATGAATAACCCGTGAGAGGGCTCTCTTTTCCCAGTATATTACACTACTCTTTGGGTTCGCATCAAGTCAAGAATTGGTTGAGTAGGCGAATCGGTTATAAGTAGGCGAATTGGTGAAATATATAATGCAACCACTCAGTGTTTATAACAACTTTCATAGGACTTAAGCGCTTCTCGTGGACTCAGATTAAACGGATTATCGATACCTGTAGCTGTAGCCCGAGTCTTTGATTCTGAAATGATATGAGACCCGATTTACATTTGCTGTAAGTAAAACTTTTCGTTTATTGTTATGATTCAGAACCATACATGTTTTGATTCTGGAATCTAGTGTCTATTTAAAACACGTTAGAATTTATGAGGCGTTGAGGAATGAGTATTCGAAAATATATTGATACTTTTTAATAATTATATATGGTTAGGTATATATTAACAGGCCTAAATAAAAATATTAAAGTTTTAACGGAGCGAGAACGAAACTAAGGTGGTGGCGAATGATGGTGATGGCTGAGGCTATTTTATTTGGTTTATTTGTAATATTATATTTATGTATCAGCATAAACTCAATTTTTTTCTCAAATAGTAAAATGATTTCAGATAATGGGTGTGTGTTGGTGTAAAGGTAAAGGTCCAGAGGAAAGAGATGTGTATGGCCTGCCGTCAGAGCCACGGGTGGGCACGCCGGTGGCGGTGGAGCACAGCCGGCACCGCCCCAGCAAAGGAGTGGACCCCCGCCTTGTAGACCAGCTGGTGATGGAAATGCTCGGACTTATAGCTTCTATAGTAGACAAGTGAGTGTTATGCCAGTTTCATGATTTAAATGAAGTGTTTTTATATCTCCTCTATTTGTTAAAACTTATCAATATCACAATAATTGTTTACTGCTGCCTTGCTAAAACTGATACCTGTACATAGTAAGTACCTTTTAGGTTTGAGTAGGTTTTAAAACAAGTCTGCTCAACTTTTTTTTACATTTGGCCAAATGTCCTATTCTGATCTTTATGGCGAGCCACTGATAACCAACTACCGCGCACAAGGTACCTACCCTGTCTTTCCACAGCATGAAACACATTTTCAACTTGGCTTGGGCATGCCATTGAAACTTTGTCCTCATTGTGACCAGCAGGCCTGGGGTTGAGCAGCTTTGTCCTAAAACAATTTTTCAAAGATCTCATAGAATGTAATATGGACATTCTCCTAACTACATTTATAAAAATACACATGATGGCCCATTTGAATAACATTAACCCCTCTTATCTCTCTTTTATGTTTTTGTGATTTATGAAGCTTATATTTTTGGGCAACCTATATCATAACATTCATAACCTCAAGAAAGAGTCTAATAGACCACAATTATCAGAGAACAATTTCACATAAATTGACCAGCTCCAGACTGAACTCCAGCCTTGTACTTTTGGGTAAAAGTGGTTGCAGTATCATATTAAAGTGATAGTGGTTTTAATAAATTTACTATATCAATAGGTGCGACAAGGTACGAAAATGTATAGCTACTTCTTAGTTAGACCATACTAGACAACAATAAATATACTCATATATCGCATATTAACCAGAACATCATGATGTGACATCTTAATTTATTAGAGATGTTGGGTACACCTCATAATTCCAAAGTGAAAATAATTCTGAATTGATCTTAAGTCCCAATGTAATGTTTTGATACAAGACTATATTGTATGATATGGCTTATAAAAAAAACGCCATTTTTAGGTGCCTGGAGATGTATGTTTTATACTTTAAGTAAGCTCTACTTTTATAAATATATATTTATATTACCTATATGGAATGCCACACCAGAACATTTTTTTTAAATTAATAAAATTGGGGTTTTTCAAGTTCAGAAACCAATCAAATACATGGTTGTCCAGGTACTAGAGAAATAAATACTTATGAGCATTTCTAAAAAAGTTTGTACATTTCATTTACGACTTCGATTTGCAAAAAAAATTGCAGGTTGGTAGGGTGAATGAAGCTGAGCCTAAATAAAATAGTCTCCCAAAATGTCCTCATACATTTGTATGAAACTTTCCTTTTTTGTTACTAACTTTCTATGGTTCATGGTAACAAAAAAGGAAAGTTTCATACAAATGTATGAGGACATTTTGGGAGACTAGGTTATTTAGGCTCAGCTTCATTCACTCTACCAACCTGCAATTTTTTTTGGAAATTGAAGTTGTGAATGAAATGTACAAACTTTTTTAGAAATGCTCTTATAAACATTCAAAACATTCCAAATTTAGTGACAATTTGCACTCACAGAAATATTTGCATTTTCTAAAGAATTAAATCTGAGACAGGGTCACTGCTGATTAGGCAACTGCATCAACTATTTCAGATATAAAAATGTACATAATGTACCTAAAGGCCTTTGGTGCATGTAATGACTTATGCATCATAATTATTATTACGTTCTTGCACACAATATTGCATGCTAATAATTACTTAATTGAAATGTTTATCAAAATTATTTAAGTTTAATCTTTGGTATGTCCTCTAGTTAGATATACTGGGTCCCTAAGGGCCAGTACACACTGAAAGCTTTTCAACTGCAACCCAGCTGCAAAGTGGCAGTTCCAGGGCCGTTCTGATGCAGTTGGTGGAATTGCATCGAAACTGCAAACCAACTGCACGACAGTCCGCTTGCAGGTGTCGTGCAGTTGGTTTGCAATAGGTTTGCAGTTTCGATGCAGTTGCACCAACTGCATCAGAACAGCCCTGGAACTGCCACTTTGCAGCTGGGTTGCAGTTGAAATGCTGTCCGTGTGTACTGGCCCTTATACTCTCGATACAAGGTATGCCATAGAAGGTCTGTTTATGATTACTTACACCTACTTTACATTTGGATGTGTTGTGGCTAAATGATGATGATGATGATGATGATGATGATGATGATGATGATGATGATGATTTATGACGATGAAAAAACGAATTTATCATTGCATGTGATATTAATCAATAATCATACAAAGGTCACACGTGGCCAAAATACCAAATGGGATTTCAACTGTTACCCACCGTTTTCTCTTGCTTTCCCTATAAATAGAACGCGTTTGCACTCGCAAACTTTTTAAGTACACTGTAATGAGTTGCCATTGTCTGTAAGACAATCTTCGTCTATAGCTACGCATAGGAAGAAACTTAAAAAATTGTGGCTTGTAAGTGATCCTTAACTAATACGGGTAATATAATAACAATATAATATATTATTTTTATAATATATATATGTATTATATTATAATATTGGTTTTTTCAAGTTGTAATTCTGTAGCTCTGCCTAGCCCACTCTGGGATTACAGGCGTGAAGGTATGTATGTATGTATATTGGTTTTCATTTATTCCGAATTGTTTGTTTATGAAGGTATTTATTTAACAATTATATTTTTTTTAACAAGGGTTATCTGGAAGAAATCCCTTAAAGGGGTGACTTTGCCTTTTTACTTGTTTTTTTTTGTTATATTGCCTGCGTTTTGTATTTATTTTTTATTCTTGTACCATAAAGAGTAATACATACATACATACATATTTCAAGTTGTGGATATTTATTATTTATTTATTTATTAGACAAACCAACAAAGTACACAGCTTAACATTCACAAGACAGATTATAATAAACGAAACTTGGCCGCCTGTAAGTTTAAGAGGTGTGAAACTGTGAAATAGCAATCGCGAATGGATTAAACAACTAGAACAAGGGGGTTACATTAACTAAAATTAAAAAGAACAGCTTTTTTATAACGAAGTTAACATGTAAGTACAATTAAAGGAAAAATAATTATAAATTAATTTGTCAGAAGGTACTTCAAATTATCATTATTCCACTGGTAGTATCCGCAGCGAGCTGAGGACATCCAAGTGTAGAAATTCACTATACTATAAGTGCTTGCTTTTGTTCCAAATAGGCAGGAATGTGTAAAATATAGCACAGGGTTTCATTTCTTAGGAAATATATATATACATATAAATTTATTTAGGCAACATACAGTCTCATAAGTATTACATAAAACACATTTCATGAAATGACCTTGAGTGCCATATATAGAATAGATGTACTAATGATGGGTTTTATAAAGATCCGTCAGATCAAATTTCGGTCAGGAATGTCATAACTTGTATGAAGTTACTAAAATTTGATCTGACATTTTTACTTACAGGGCTTTAAAAAGCGGCCCTAATTGCATTACATTATACAGTGGAAGCAGTAATGAGACCAAAATGAGATACCTACGTATTGTTTTTATGCAATAGATAGATGTTAAAGATATGCTTGTATAGTTTACACACGTTGCTTCTGCTGCTGGTGAGCTATGCGAATGCATTTATCCTACTTAAAATACTCAGCAATAATATGATCTTCGGATGCTGAACCTACTGATACATTAACCTTGTCATTAACTTGGATTCCGTTCGGTATGAGTGCTAGACAATAGTACCAAGGGTCGTATTAATTAACGTATTTTTAGTAAGATGATTTAAATCAGACACTTTCAAGTAAATGTAAACTTGGCTTTTGCGTCAAAGGTGCATGAGAGGGGTGAATGGAGGTGTGGGCAATGATCAATGTACTATAACATCACTGATACTTGCATTAGATCGTCATTGTACAAAAACTGTCCCTAGTCGGTTTAAATTAAATCCACCCTCGGCCCTCAGCACAGTAGTAGATTGTACCTCCACTACTAGACTAAAGATTTAATTCATAATAAAAAAATGATAAAAGTCCCCAATGTAATGATCTTTACTTTAGGAATTGGTATAAGTATATTAAACAGTTTAACCGATATTCATGAGTCATGTCACACCCAAGAACCATCTCGATTAAACTAGATTTATCTGTATACAATTCTTATCGGTCCATTTCGTTTGGGAGTAACAAAGACACAAACTGAAATAGAGATACAAAGAGGCTCAGCTAGGTACCTGTACAATACACAGGTTACACTTATAACGCGCCTCGTTTTGCGTCGTGGGTTGAAAACATACGAGTTACCTCGTTCATTGCATCTCACATACCTACCTGAACACGGTTTCTCTGAATTTCCATAAACTACATTAAGATAGGTACAAATCTTGCGAAGAAGTACAGACGTGGTGTTAAATATATGAATACACTTACCTTATTGTCGGGGGCATATAAGCGGTGTAGATCTCTTTGACTTTGGTAACACTCGTATATTTATGGATTTGACTAAGTATACTGTAATTAGAATAATTAATCACCAATCTTTATGCCTTCGTTGCGAATATTGTTAATGTTTAAATTTCCAAATCCATCCTAGTGACCTAGTTATTAATTAAGTTACCTTTCCCTATTTGAAGATTTTCATTATTATAACTAGTAATAATTGCTTATTATTCCGAAATTTGATTTGATTTACAAATATTATCAAATTATTAGTACCTACTTAAGGTTTTTGTAATATTGTCATTATTTTTCTTAACATTAATCAAATTTGCTAAGCGACAGTCCGTTATGTGCAAATTTTGTGATAAAGTTGCTTTAATGTATTAATCATTCTTAATTCTTGCCGAGTTTGTTATTATATCTTACCAGCCTTCGCCCGCAAATTCGACTGCGATGAACTCATTTATAGTTTTACCACTATTTGATTTTTTAACATCTATATTTAAACAATATATTTAGATGCTGGACAGAAGGAAGGGAAGCATTCCTTTTTTTGTTGAATTAAAGGCAAGTACTGCACCAACGAGTAGTGACATTAAAATATTTTTAACCGACTTAAAAAAAAGGAGGTACTCGGTTTGACCTGTATGGACTGTGGGAATACATAACAGCTTATCACAAAAATCACTAATAAGTATAAAATAAAATAAATGTTTTAATACTTAACAAAAACCCGCCTTCAAAAACACAATATAACTTCTTTTAAAATGGTAGGTTAGGTCAGTCAAACTGAAGTCGGTGACTCAAAATATTTTTTACCAAATCCGACTTCAGTTGGATTGACCGCCTATAGGTACCATACGCCCATAGGTATTATAACAGAAGTTATTTTTTGCTTTTTTAAAGGCGGTTTTTTGTTTTCTACATCCTTTAGTTTATTTTTTATATCTTAGGGCTGCTACTTATGTAACCGGAATCCGGGATTCCAACATTTTAAACGCTATATCTGGCCTCCATGATAAAATTCGAATGTTATATTTTTTTCTTATGTTCGCTAGTCTTTGGTTTTTGGCGGGTTTAAAATGTCATCTCGCTGCAAGAATGGAACTCGCACGTGAAAATGTTCGTGCTATAATTTATTACGATTTTCGGCGTGGTTTAACGCAACAACAGTGCTTAGATCAATTAACTTCAACTTTTGGTGATGTGATGAAGCTCCATCGAAAACCACTGTGAATCGTATCACTGGTTTAGTGAGTTCAATCGTGGACTTACGGCCAAACCCTATATTCAATCCGCGGACAGATACTCTTACTTCGGATTAAAATTTGACACATTTTGTATGGGCAAATGTCAAATTTTAACCCGAGGTAAGCCTTATCTATCCTCGGTTTGAATATAGGGTTCGGCCGTTAGTAGGTATGCTTACGGACGAAGTTAAGGATGGTCGCCCGAAATCGGTCGCTGTACCACAAAATATTAAAGTTATGCGAAAATTTATAACGCATGACCGTCATTTTACGTATCGCGAGATAGAGGCGACTCTGGGCATATGTACGAGGGTGCATTGAAAAGTTCTGAGCCTAAGGTTGAATATAATAAAAAAAATAAAAAAATAAACTGGCAGGTCAAAGTGCCATATTTAGTCGCCATTATGCACTATCTTTTGTTTTTTTCCTGTCACAATTTTGCATTTTATGCTGGAACTGCTACATAAGGTCACTGATTTTTCAACTAATTGATAAAATTGAGCATCGTTCTGTCATAAAATATTTGCAAAAGAAGGGGTTAACACCAAAACAAATATTTGAAGATATGAATCAAACATAAGGGCAATCTGCTCCATCGTATGCTACCATAAAAAGATGGGTAGCTGGTTTCAAACGTGGCCGGGAGACTGTTCAAGACGAGCCTAGGAGTGGGCGGCCGTTGACGGCTACTACGGACGAAAATGTCAATAATATATTAGATGCGATAATGAAGGATAGGCGATTGAAGATTGTGGAGATAGCGGAAGCAATGGGTATTTCTTATGAGCGGGCACAGAACATCATCACCGATGTTCTTGGATTTTCTAAGGTGTCAACCAGGTGGGTGCCTAGACTGCTTTCAGTCGAGAACAAACGAGTACGTGTTACAATTTCCCAAGATTGTTTATGTATGTTTCAACGTGACTCCGACGATTTTTTCAATCGTTTTATAACTATGGACGAGACATGGGTCCACCACAGTACACCAGAATCGAAAGAACAATCCAGGCAATGGAAAAGACCAGGTTCACCACCACCCAAAAAAGCCAAGGTCATTTTGTCAGCTAATAAGGTAATGGCCTCAGTTTTCTGGGATTGCAGGGGGGTTATCATGAATATCATGATAGACTATCTCGAAAAGGGCAAAACAATAAATTCGGACAACTATTGTGCTCTTTTACGTCGTCTGCGTGAGGAAATTAAAATAAAGAGACCTGGAATGCTGTCGAAAAAAGTACTGTTTCACCAAGACAACGCTCGCGTTCACACTTCGGCGAAATCAATGGCACAAATATATGATTGTGGATTTGTAGTGCTGCCGCATGCCCCTTACTCGCCGGATCTAGCTCCTTCCGATTATCATCTCTTCCCAAACCTCAAAAAACACTTGGGAGGACAAATATTTTCGACAAATATGGAGGTAAAAGAAGCAGCAGACTCATATTTTAACGACCTCAGCGATTCTTTTTTTTTTGATGGGATAATGAAGTTGGAGGCGAGGTGGACTAAGTGCATTGACCTTCATGGAGAATATGTCGAAAAATAAAATTGTTATAAAAAGTGAGCCCGTTACTTTTTTTTACCAGGCTCAGAACTTTTCAATCCACCCTCGTATGATGAGCATTAATAAAACATTATATGAACATTTACCTGTAAAAAAAATTGTTCGCGTAGGATCGCGTAAGTGCGGGTGTTTCAAAAATGAGCCGTACCTACCCCAAGAAAGAAACTGGCGCAAAAGAAACCTTGAAGCAAATGGTGGCCTGTTTTTTTGGTATTAATGTGGGCTATGTTGCTATAGTGCCACTAGATAATCGTAAAACGGTTTATTCGGAGTGGTACACGACCATTTGTTTGCCGGAAGTAGGTATTTGAAGAAATACGTAAAAACAATATGGGGTAGCAAAGAAACAAAAAACATCCCCAGTTTACGCGACGGCGAGGTAACAAAAAATATATTTTTATAGGTAACGTTCTTTTTTACCATTTCGTCTGCGTGATTGATTAATATGTACATTCAAGCCAAATAGCAGCTTTTTAGAACTAAGGCAGCGGACGGACAAACGGACATGGTGATACTATAAGGGTCCCTAGTTTCACTACGGAACTCTAAAAATAAATTAGGCCTATTTATCAAAGCCAAAAATAATATCGATCCTAGAAAGCCGTCATTTCAGTTATTCTAAGTTGACATAGACTATTTTAACTTACTTTTTTATTGATGTAGGAGACAGGGACCCTAAGAAAGGAGAATTACTTTCCTTTATAAGTTAATGAAATTGAATTTTTCCCATGCTTATTTTCATAGGCGATGTCAAGTAAAAAAAAGTTAAGTAGGTACCTTAGTTAAGGTAAGTAAGTTTTGGATAAAATCAAGTGAATTACTTTAGAGGAGTAGGTATTTGATTTTAAATCGAATTATGGGTAAGGACCATATTTTTGTCACCGTTGCACAACGGGAATCACACTGGAATGTGTCACACTGGAAAAATTCATTCAAGTCATTCGTCGCACAACGGAACGAAAATTGTTCACTACATAACCTTACAAGCGATGCAGCTCATTAAATATAACCACAATGTTGGCTATTTCGAGATAAGTTTAACTGTTAATATATAATAGTTCGTATTTACCTTTCGTTTTCAGAAAATTTGGACAAGAAACACCTTTTTTCCACTTTCCACACAAAAATTTAATGACGCACACTGCCGAAACTAACGAATGCTCAGGTAACAGCTAAAAAAACATGGTGGTCCTATACACATTTTGATTGCCAGCTAGGAGCCTAAGTTGGCATGCTAAACAAATAAGAAACGGGTGTTTTGCGTTGCAGGCTTGGAAATTATAACGTCGCACAACCACTGTGTCACAACGGAAATATTTTTTGGGACATTCTTTGTTTTCAAAATTAAAGTAGAAAATAGCGATGCTTTGAAATTTAAAGTATAATATCATTTGTGTTGTTTATTGGAGAGTTTATTAACTTTTAATTGGAAACGCTAACCATTCAGAAAAAAAAGAAAAAAATATATATGTCCAGAAAGTTGGAGGTGGGACATCGTTAGTTTGTATGGGGTACAAAAATACGATAAAGTTTGTTAATTCTTTACGGATAAAGTAAGCAAGGTAATCATTCAATAATTGAGTAATATCTTGTTAATAGGTCATAATTTTATTTAGAAACTTTCAAAAACAGTTTTCGAATGTTTGAATACGAAATATTCAGTCACCAATAAGGTGGACAACACCTAACATCTGGACCGGTCCAAAAATTTGGTCCTTACCCTTATCAACGCTGTATTTTTAAATTATTTTTTTCTTTGAAAAGAAGAACAACGGTATTGGCATAAACGATTTATAAACTGAATGACATTATTGATGATTATTGAGTAAGGTATCAAAATAACTAAAATAACACCTTTTACTTTCAAAGAGTGTGGGATTTTAACATATTTCAAAGTCATTTTTGTTAACCTCCTGAGGTTCCTTGTACTAAAAATAGAACATAATACGGTCATTGAAATAAAGATCTAGTGCAAAGGAAGTAAAGTGGAATTTCTTTTGTTTCTATGACAAATGGTCAAATTAGAAAATGGACTTTACTTCATTCACAATCGATTCATATTCCATTGACGATTTTCTTTGTATGGTGGGCCATGGAGGTAGAATAAATGAACAATAGTTTTTTTGACTGTTTTATTTGGCCATGATACTCGTATAGAAAAAGAATCATCATAATCCGTGGAGGCTTTTGAGAGAAGGAAGATATTTTTTCTTAATGTAGGTATAGGAAACATATTCGATATTCAATATCGCCAGCGAAACGACTTGCAAAGCCTGGCCGTTCAATTTCATTTTGAATTTTCTGCCATTGAAATAAGTCAACGTAATTTAATTATTATTGTTATGTATCGAACCGGGAATGGTGATTTTGACATTTATTTAAAAAAATCTTGAAATACTGTTAGGTAAGCTTACAGATGAAAACAAAAGATTTATTTTAGTCGGTGACCAAAATGTAGGTTTTCTCTCCGAAAATAGTTCACGACGACGGGTTAACGATTTTAAAAAGTTTTTACTGTATAAATTGGGTTCGGTCCCGTTGGCCTTACTTGCATTTTGCCTTGGCTAGCAGAGCACCTTAGTTATATTTTGTCCGGGTAGCAAAATGCCTTGGTCTGTAAAACGCCCTCATTGCTCTAGGGCATAGTATAGACGGAATGACTTGGCTGTAAAACGACTTAATGTCATAATGTTTTAATGGGTAAATGGTCTGGATAATCTTCATGGCCAATATAGTAAAATGCCTTTAAAGTATAAATACTTATGTAGTTAAATCGTAAAGTATAAAAAATGTTTAAGTAGCAATTTTGTCCAGGTATGTATAATGACAATACATTATTTTATCATATCATGTTTTGTTGGGTAAAGTATAATTTGTGTCCTTACGATCTTATATTTATTTCTTCTTTGAAACCGAAGCAGGGGCAGTTAAAAATGGCGTCTTGCCATGTTTTGCCAGCGTAGAAACTATTCCCAGTTTAGTTTGTTCGAATTTACCCCAAAAGCACCTTATACTAATTTTTCATACAACATAGTCGTTTAGCAATTATGACGTTACATCCACTTGCTCATTTTTTAATTAAGACATTAAAATAAACAAGATATTTTGATTACATAGTCTTTAATACAATCAAGACCTTATACCATATTAAGTAATTCTGCCTACTTGTGCATTTCACGACCTAGACGTTTTGCAAAGTAAGTCTTCCAGAAACTAAGACAATTTTGTAACCATGGCATTATATGGCGGACAGGAAAATACGTACGAGCATAGCCGGGACCGCGGGCGCGGAGTGTGACGTCGCGCTCGGGGTGCCGACCGGCTCGGTGTACGGCCCTGTCGGCTACTTGATGCTTGTCAACAGTGTTGTAAACGTAATAAAAAAGTGCAGGGTATACATGTATGCGGACGATATGTGCCTGCTGTATGCGCATGCAGATATATCAGAAGCTCATGGTTGTATTCAGGGCGACTTTGACGAGGTTGTTAAATGGGCCCATGATAACGGAATAATTATAAACTTATCAAAAACCAAATGTATGCACATATATTCCCCATACAATCGCAAGGCTAAGTCAGTCAACTATAGGGAGTTGGATGTGATAGGGCACGGATACGATTGCTTGCACAACCGAAAAACTGATAATTGTAACTGTGAACCGCTAGAATACGTAAACACTTATAGGTATCTAGGTATGCAGATTGATCACAACTTTAATTGGAAAACACACATTAATGTGGTTTGTTCGAAGCTACGCTCAGTATTAAGCAAAATGTACCACTTACGTAAATTAATCAGCAAAAAAACCATGCTTATAGTGTATTATGCTCTGGCGGACTCAGTGATAGGTTATGGGCTCAATGTTTATGGTAGAACCTTCCAAACTTATATGGATGAAATTAAGAAGCTGCAAATAAGATCATTGAAATACTTAGTGGATAACAAAACTAAAAAGAAACTTAAGGGCGACTACGAAAAACTTTATAAAATATGTAAAATACTGCCATTGACTCAAAGAGTACAATATTTGATAGCTGTAGATAATTACTGTGATAATAAACATAAGGTGCTTAAGCAGAGCCGATATGTAACAAAGAATATTAGAACGAGGAAATATGTGCAACATTTTGTCAAAAACTATTATGGTAGAAGAGCAGATAGGTTTTTGGTCCCAAAAATATATAATGAAATAGATTGGTTAAGGGAGGATAAGAAATTTGGCTTAAGGGAAGTTAAGAATAAATTAAAGAAAACGTTTTTAGATAACTTGCCTTGATTTCAGCTACTGTGATCTATTCTATTCTATCTACTCTAGTGTGTGGTACCTTCTTGACTAATTTAGGTGCATAGTAATTAAGGAATGAGCGCTGTCTCGCCAACAAACTGCGTAAGCAGTTTGGCGAGTAACTTTAGTATTAGCTATGTATATGTGCCTTTGAAAAATAAATTAAAAAAAAAAAAAAATATATAACCAAGTCATTTTGCATACTTGGTCAGTGTACTACTGAGCCGTTTTGCCCGCCAAGGCTAAATGCAAGTAAGGCCAACGGGACCGAACCCTATAAATTGTATTAATTTTCCGACTCGTGTGTCCGCGCACAGCTCGAGCTCCATAGACTGCGGAGTTGTTCACTGCGGCCGCGGTGACGTCACGGCGGCGCCCCTGGACACCGTCGTGAGCGACCACAACGCTCAGCTGTTTACGTTAGCTATGCAGCCACTGAGCCGTGCCAAACAAAACTCTTTCATTCAAAAGAGATTATTTAAAGATGAATTTATATTTGCATTTCATACTGACATTAATAATTATGATTGGAATTTTATTTATAATAACTCAATTAACATTAATGATAGGTTTACCAAATTATTTAATATACTGACTCATTACATTGACATACATTTTCCAATTAAAAATATATTATTAAAAAAGAAAAAACATCTACCGTGGATGACAAACACCCTATCAAAATGTATTATCAATTATAATGATTTAACAGATATGAAACGCCAATACCCTGACAATTCTGTATTAACGGACTCCATTTCTCGCTATTGTTCGCTTATTAAATCGGAAACGTTAACTGCACGTCAGAACTATACCGAGCGGCGTATTATCGACAGCACAAATCCATCCAAGGAAATGTGGCGTGTAGTCAGCGAGGAGGTATTCACAAAGCCAATGAATCATATTATATCTCTAAATGATACAATTGGTAACCAAATACCACATAGCAAAATCCCTGAACACCTCAACCAGCATTTTCTTACGGTCGCGTCGAAGATTGTGGTGCAAACGGATAAACGTAGCAGTATGCGTTACCTCGAAAGTTTCCTACAGGACGCCGATGTTCCTGACTTCGAGCTGCCCGCGGTCTCGCTCGCGGACTTGGACCGCGCGCTGCGCTCCATGATGAGTGCGCGCGCCACGCTTGACGTGTACGACATGTCCTTGGACTTACTCATGTGTGTCTGGCCAGTCATGTCGGGGTTATTGGTCGAACTTATAAACTCCATGTTCAAAACCGGCGTGTATCCCGACGTACTGAAAAGCACACGGGTATGTCCAGTTTATAAGGGAAAGGGAGAAAAGTGTTCCGTGGATAATTATAGACCCATAACGATAGTGCCCAATATTTCAAAAATTATTGAATCGATTTTGTCAAACCGTTTAATGCGACATCTTGAAACAAATGACTTACTGACTGACAAACAATATGCCTACAGACGCAATAGGTCCACTACTGCGGCAGCCCGTGAAATCTACGACTGTATTGCTACAGCTCTAGATGACAAGTACAAGGTGGCAGGGATCTTTTGCGACTTGTCAAAAGCATTTGACATTATTAATAACGATTTGCTCCTAGAGAAAATTCAAAAATACGGTATTAGAAACGAATGCTATAAATTATTTAAATCATTCTTAAGCGGCAGAAGGCAGACCGTTCAGGTTAAAATAGACGGGAAAAACTTGAAATCGATAGCAGGGAACGTAGAAGTTGGCATTCCGCAGGGATCGGCACTAGGGAATACCCTATTTTCAATGTTTATTAATGACCTCCCATCCTCGGTCGCAGAAGGTCTGACGGTGCTGTTCGCCGACGACACCACGGTGGTCGTGAGCGCGTGCACGTACGAGCAGCTCGAACAGAGAATAGCTAGCGTGTGCGCGCACCTTCACAGTTGGTTCTCTGCGAATGGCCTCGTCGTCAACGTTACGAAGTCCAGCGTGATGCTGTTCACAGCCGGAAACACCAAAGCCATCCCGTCGCGTCGTTCCAAAGCTCACTACCACATTGCGCGTCATGTACTCTTCTCGGGTTTACATTAGATGCTAAGCTAAATTGGAAAAACCACGTGTCTAATCTGTGCGGAAAACTTGGTAGTGCAGTATTTGCACTACGCAAGCTAACCAATAGTTTCTGATGATGCACTGCTTAAAGTATATTTTGCTTATTTTCATTCCATTTTGTCATATCGTCGGCTTAGAGTGAAAACCTGCTAAATCC
Organism: Acleris emargana; assembly: GCA_927399475.2. Lineage (NCBI taxonomy): Eukaryota > Metazoa > Arthropoda > Insecta > Lepidoptera > Tortricidae > Acleris > Acleris emargana. The sequence continues at coordinate 31,711,021 of OV656835.1, forward strand.
TTTTTTAAGAATAAATAGATTTGCACTTTATTTCATCTGTTTAGAGTGCAAACCTACTAAATCCAAAAAACGGATTAAGCAGTTTTTCACTCTAAGCCGACGATATGGTATAATTCTATGGGGTAATTCTACGGACTCTAAACACGTTCTTACCTTGCAGAAGAGAGCTATCCGTACACTGGCAGATGTCAAACCGAGACATTCGTGTAGGGAACTATTTAAAAAATATGGAATAATGACGCACTATTCACAGTATGTTTTTGACATTATAATGTACACTCATCACAACATTAATAAATTTAAACGTGTGAATATGCCCGGCAGGGTGGTGAACCCGGCAAACGGGCCGCCTCCAGCGTGTGCCGCGGCGGCTGGCGCTGCTCGACAAAAACCCGCGCGTAAAAGGGCCCGCTTTCTATGAGCGTCTACCCGCGGACATAAGAAATGAATCGTCGGATAAAAAATTTGGTCACCGACTTAAAAGTCTGTTATTAACGAAATCACTATATTCCGTTAAAGAATATAGTGACGATTAGATTATGTTTTTATTTTTATGTTTAATTTTTACAATTCCAACTATTATTGACATTTTATGACTGTAGCATTTGAGCTATATTTCTTTGTTTTATTACTGTTTTTATTTTGGTTCATTATTATTATTACTTTTGTACACATTGACATTATTTGATTTTTACTTTTTTATACTATTATTTTTTTGTACACTGACAATCTTATTGTGAATTTATTATAAATATGCGACATATAATAATATAATTTCCAGTATGAAATAAATACTACTACTACTACTTTAATTTATTTGTGATAACTGATAACTATTCTGTTCTTTTTATACGAACCTTGACCTGCCATATTATACGAGCACAATGAATAAATGATCATATCGGGTGAGCCATTCTCGAGTTTTTGCTAGACTAACGCACGGCAATTGATTTTCATCGATGTAGACTCGGTACACAACATGTTGCGCGTAGTGCGTGTAGGGCGAAGGGGAGTAAAAATTTAGGCGAATTGCTATTACTATGTACAATTGAGGCATGGAATTTACAAATGGGCTAAGTGCCAAAATACAATTATTGAGAAATTGAATATAAATGCATTAGCTAAAGGTAACATTTAAGTTTTGCTTTTTCTGGCACTTAGCCCATTTGTAAATTCGGGTATGTCCCATTTGTTCCATGGAACTTCGAATTTTGTATTGAGCATTACGTCACAGCTTAATACAAAATGCGAAGTTCCATGGAACAAATGGGACATACCCGTAAATTCCATGCCTCAATTGTTTAGTGAATAAGAGATTCCCTAAAATTTATTTTAATGTGTTGATGCAACTGGTTTTGTTTTGCGTTGGTATTCATGCATTACCTGTTCTTCGTGATCGTTTTGACATCATCTATCTTTAATGGAGCTATGCAATTTATGACGTTTCATTTGCCTTGTTTCAAGCCTCTTATTCATTTTACAGTGATGAAGAATCACCCGTAGCCCTGGTTAAATTACATGTGATAGCTGACAAAGAGGAGGGCTGGATACAAGTTGTTACGTCCATGGTCAATGTGATCCCGCTAGAAGACCCATTTGGGCCGTCCGTCATCACAATACTGCTCGACGATTGCGCGCTGCCGTCCAAAGATTCTGTTATAAAGGTAATAACTATAAGAGTCCTGAAACTCAGAGACTACTTTGATCTCAGTCTAGATTCTAATGGACAATTAGTTCTGGTCTGACGACGCAGCAATTACGTCACATTAGTATAGTATGCAGTTCAAATCAAATCAAATTAAATATATTTATTTCGTCAACACAGGTATAAGCAGGTATTAAAAACAATATTTCCGCTGTGGTGTGCCTAAATAGCATTCGAAAATAAACAAAAAATATTAATCTAACGTTTAACATTTTTTGTAACAAGTGCTTAAAAATAAAGATAAAGTATTCATTAACAAATATTGGAATATACTACTAAAATCTAAAACCACGAAACGCTAACGTAATCTTCGTCTAAATACTCTTTAATGCTATAAAAACATTTCTTAATGAGATAGTTAAACAGTTTATTTTTAAATTTAATAACGGGTAAGTTTTTTAATGTTGCGGGTAGTTTATTATATAGCCTAGGAGCCATGACACTGACATTCTTCTGCATCAGGGCAGTTTTGCAGCGATCAATGTACAATGTAGGGCTCCGAGAGCGAAGATTATGGCCATGTGCTGGTCTGATTCTTTACTTTTGAACATTGTAGGATTACATTTCACAAAAACACCACTTTCGTAGATATATAAGCATGGCAAAGTTAATATTTTTAGGCTCTTGAAGTGAGGTTGGCAGCTTTCAGATGATGTTAATCCGCTAATGGCTCTTATGCATCTCTTTTGGCCTCTAAAGAGAAATTCTTTGTACCTTGAATTGCCCCAAAATATAATTGCATATCTTAAGGTTGAGCCGACAAAGCCACGGTATGCAGTCAACAACGTTTTTAGATCAGCTGTTTTGGCTAACTTGTATAAAGCGTATGAAAATGAACATATTTTTTTACAAGTTTCTATGGAATGCGACTCCCATGACATGCTACTGTCAATATGTAATCCTAAAAACTTATGGTTATTTATTTTACGTATGGGCTCTCCTCTGTAATTAATATTTAGTTTTGGAACAGTTTTTCTTTGAGAAAATTTCATGAAACAGGTTTTATTAAAATTCATTTCGAACTTAAGGTGCCACTAAGTGTTTTCCTGACTTTTACACAGTGCCTTTACCATGCGCTGAAAGCAATGAACGCGTATGTTGGTTTTATCTGTATGCGACCTTTGTATTAAAACAATAGAAACTGCCGCTAGGGGAATAAAACCTAACTAGAAAAATAAAACAAACCCGGTGATGGGGTAACCACTAATACTTTTTTTTATCAGTGTTTCGTGAATTGCAATGGAAATGACAGTTCATATCATTTCTACAATATGGCGAGGTTTTTTATTTTTCTGGTGAGGCTTTACCTGTGTAAAACGGCAGAGGCGAATGCGTTAACTATGCAATGACAAATTGGCATTGGTCTCTTAAAATCTATATTCAGAGTAGGCGAATTTAAGACATCACTATAGGATTTTGCTTTCCGTCATATTTTGTTTTTTTTCATCCTTTATAAGTTACCGAAAGATAGTAAACAAATATACTGGAAATGGCGTTAAAAGTGCGTTTGCCTTTTCCTGCCCCAAATTGAAAAACAAGCAGTGTCAGTTCTGTGTGCTGTAAATGATAAATGTTATTTAATGTTATTGGTTGTGCCGGCTCTTTTCCGCAACTCAACGACTCAAATGTGCGCCTATTTACATGTGGGGTTTGGGGGCATTACTCCTTCCAACCCAGTTCCACCAGGAAGAGTAGCAGACTCTTAATGTTGCCGACGACTTATGGTAGCGACCTCGTTTCCAGTCCGAGGTGTCGCGCCCGGGAGGTTGCCACCTCAAGACATTCCATAATGACGTGGGCAGCAGTCTCTTCTGATGCTGGACAGTTGCATAAAACTCTTCGATTTTTATTTTATTTTATCATAAAGTACAATAAAATAATTTTACCAGCGTGGCAACATGGTGTCCCTTTAAAAAGGGCATACCAATTTATATATCTCGGGCACTGGCTTACTAAGTACCTCGAAGACGATGACGATATGGAGAGGGAGCGAAGAGCGGCGCTATGAGTTAGAGCTATAGCCCGCAGGTTCACTCGTTTCATTTAATAATTGTATATATGCCGCGTGCCCCGAGACCTGCACGCGGCAGGACCTATATGACGCCACTGGAATATTAGTCAGCTCATATATGACATGCCGTTGACACGATAAGAAAAATAATAATTGTATGAGCCTGGTACAAATGTATGTGTTTTCCGAATTTAAATGATTCTAAGATATATAGATGGATGTAAGGGTAGGTATTTTTTTCTTTGTTAACAAAACACTTAAGTGAGGTTTACAGGAGTCCGTTTGGTTTATGTTAGCTAGTATCCTAATACACTTTTTTTGCAAGATAACTATTGTATCTATCTCGTTCTGGGGATTTTAAGAATATCTTTTTAACTATATACATATATCAACACGTTCACATCTTTAAAATTATCTCGCACCTCTTCTGCAACTCGGTGCAGCAGACCATGAGCTAAACACGTAATGAGTTTCATACGAGGAAATGTTGCTTTTAAAATACGACCTACTTTTAGCATGTAAGCAGTATCAGTGCAAATTAAAAGTTCATTATTTACGTCATCGTTGAAAGAATTTTGAAACAAATAAAATAATGTTTTTTTATTAAATTAGCTAGTGCATTTCCATTGACCTTATCTAAAACCTTCGACCCCAAAAGATAAAATTGCTGAGTTCTTTTTTTGCAAAGATCGAATCACTACATTTGTCACACATTTTCCCATAAAATCTGGTATTTCGTCAACAGATATCCACAAGTAATTGGTGTTATTTATTTTAAACTATAATACTAAGGTATTAACCACGTCCGTTTCAGTTTAGACGCAATTCTCGTTTTATCTTATCACCGTCACAGGTAATGAAATGACATTCAATGTTTAATGGAGTACTCATTTTCTGAAGATTCAGATTCAGATTCAGATTTTATTACTCAATATAACACAGTATAAATTACATGGCATGTCAAATTATATGCAGTTACATTGAAGTGTCTTTTATTTTCAATAAGGTGGTATAATCACTTCATTAAAAGGTTTACCTCTCTGTTACCCGACTACGCCAAAGCCAAAATGAAGGGTTATTATGATAAAGTATAGTTAAGGTTTAGATGAAATAACACATATAAAACAATCCCGTGACATACCAATTCTTTTGCATATTTTAAATTAACGGTAACGAGTGATTATAAAATAATGTTAATGTAAATATATCTGCTCGACTTTTTTAAATATAATAATACCTACTCGATATCGATAAAACAAAGTTTATAACACTACGAAGATTGCGATAGTCTTATGTTTTGCCGTGAAAATACCGACCTCTGTTTATGAGTAAAGCGAAACAAAACTAATTATACAGGCTTACAACAAATTGGTAATACAAAACACTTGAATATGGCTCAGTTAATGACCATACCTGGGATAACTCGGGGCATCTGAATGAAAGTGATGTAGCAAAATATTTTATCGACATAAAATATATCGATGTTACTGCCAACATCTAAATGTTATTCGACATAAATAAATATTAATTATTTTCTCCTCATTTTCAGATAAAAAATAAACAAATTAACACAATAAACAAATTTATATGTTTATTTTACAACAGTTTTCATAATATATAATCAATATTTTTTCCATATTCGTCGGTATTAATGATTGCCGTCTAGATGAAATTATCCACTTTAAACTGCTAAACGTACGAATATGAATGGTACTGACAGTAAATTGTCATTTTGATTGAAATGACATCCGCATAACTTTATTATCTTAAGAGGTTCGATATCAGATATGACATCGAACCTCTTTACAGTAATCGAGAATGTTCAATGTGCACATGTATTAATTTAATTATATCGACGCCTTTTTTATCGATATGAAATCCCTAGAACTTGCCCCGAGTTATCCCAGGTATGTTAATGACGGGTAGTGAATTCCACTAACTCAGTTGTTTACATTAGCCTTCTTTAATTATCGTTAACTTTCTAATAAAACTAATAATTAATGTCCTAAAGTGTGGTTACCCTACATTTAATATCTAACTGTCTTATCTGTCACTCGATGTTATCAATCTAATTTAAGGCTGGTTTACTGTAGGGACACGTTGATTTTACTAATCACTTTACTTACACCTGTACCTCTCTCCTGCACTTGTCACTTCACAAAGTGTAAACAAGCCTTAAACATAAGGGGTAGGGTAACAGCATTAACCAAAAAAAAGGGATAAATTTAATCTAGAAAAAAAAAACTTAAGTAAATTCCCAACACGAGACTTAGTAGAGGGGTTTAGTTTAGGGAAAATTAGTGTAAAAACTTTGATTTTGTATTACCAGTTTGAAGTCACCCTGTATGTATATTGTATTATAGGTCACAGAAATCCTAGGACTGTCATCCACCAGGGCTTGTTGCGAGAAGATGAACGTGCGGGTCGAGAGGAACATATGCGTCATCCTGGGCTGCCTGGCGGACAAGCTCGCCGGGCCCAACAGCGTCGCAGTGCTCACGCGGAACACGCTGGAGTACCTCGTTGCGTTCCTGGTGAGTGGTAGAGGTAACGGTAACGGGACCCGATGACCTAGCTAGAGCTTTGAAATTTGGCATAGAGGTATATCTTACGGCACAAATAAAGGAAAAAAAAACAAAAAGTACACAAAATATACCCTTTATGGTCACAGCTCATTAGAACTACCCGGCACCCGACCCGCACCGCCCCGAGGCGGATTTGTATGGGAATGCGCTTACTACATCAACTACTCTAAGTAACGTTTTTAATACTAACTGCGAGACGAGGCGGGGCGGGTCGAGTGCCGGGTGGTTCTAATGAGCTGTGACCGTTAAGGGCCTTCGAGACGGTCGTCAACAACCCTTTCCGCAGAGGAGGATCGGTTGGTGACGCCGTCGGCGTGCCGGCTACACGATTGGCGACAAACTCCCGACTTCAGTGTGGTTTGAGCTTGCGGATGTCGCGGACCGAAACCTAAAATGGCTCCCACACGTTCAAAATTTGAAGAAGTCGTAGTTTCTCTATTACTTCTGTGTGCTATAGAAAAAAAAATAGAGTGTTTTGTTGCATAATATACATTTACTTAGACTAAAAATAAGAGTTAAGTATAAGGAATTTTACTGGTGTTAATAAGCTAAGTAAAATTTATTTCAATTAGTTCTAAAAAATATTTAGACAGTTGGTAAAATTTAGCATCATCATGTCAGCCGAAAGACGTCCACTGCTGGACATAGGCTTCCCCCAAGGCTCTCAACTCAGACCGGTTTTGTGCTTATCGCATCCACCGCGTTCCCGCGATCCCTACAAGGTCGGGCCGTCACTCCATCTTGTTGGAGGCCTACCTACAGCTCGTCTCCCGGTCCGCGGATGCCACTCAAGAACCTTCTGACCCCATCGGCCATCAGTCTTGCGAGCAATGTGCCCCGTCCACTGCCACTTAAGTTTAGCTATTCTTCGGGCTATGTCGGTAACCTCATTTTACTGCGGATATCATCATTTCTGATTCTATCACGCAGAGAAACCTCGAGCATAGTCCTCTCCATAACCCTCTGAGTGACTTTGAGCTTCCTTATGAGGCCCATTGATAGCGCCGCCCACGTCTCAGATCCGTAAGTCATCCATCACTAAATTTAGCATACTTACTAATTAATGTAAAAAAAATAGTTTTATGACTGCTACTTATTTATTGCGTCTAATATTTCCTTACAAAATTATAAAATAAAACTAAACCAACTTACCACTGTTGCCTTCTCCAAAAATCACGTATTTCTCTAAGTCGAGCACGGTGTCGGTGTCGAACTATAGATTTATTATTTTCAATGTCGATTTCTAATATGAGCTTACTCACTAAGTTGTTGTTATTAAGTTATTTATAGTATCTTACTTTTGCATTGTTATCAAAACAATACAATTGGATCGATAATATCGATACATCATAATTATTATCATCATAGATAGGCGCTACCATAGATAAAATAAGTCATGTCGGTTTTCTCTGATTGATCCATGTCATGTAAGGCGAAGGGACTGTTGCCCTTTCCGCCATTTAAGGTCGGACATGGAAAACTTTTTGCGAATCTCAGTACCCACCTATTCAGAGTCTTTTTTTTTTCGAATAATTATGTGTGTGTAACCTTCCTTGGTTTTCACCTGATGGTTCCAACGGAAGGCCAGCGCTGACTTTAATGCCAGCAGTACGCTGAGTTGGGACCATTTCGTCGCTACTTTCTTTTGTATTTGTTATTCTGTTCTTTGTTATGTATGTCACGAATAAATGATTTTCTTTCTTTCTTTCTTTCTTAAAAAGTTCTCTTAGGGAGTCACGGGAATTTAAGTTGTAAATAGAACGAATGGCCCTTTTTTGTAACACAAATATAGTTTGCATGTCAGCTGCCTTACCCCAAACCAGAATACCGTACGACATGACACTATGGAAATAACTATAATGAATAGACCTAGAGATTTTCCTAGCACGAACGACGCGTTGTTAGGGCTTGACACAAAAAAACATCGACAATCCTGTTATTGATAACCACCTCTTCAACTTCATAGAGGAAATAATTAATAGATAAAGGAAACCCGTAATTTTATCTCTTATTTGTCAAGATCGTAGCAAGTGGAAAGAAGTGGTCTCTGCCTACCCCTCTGGGAAACAGGCGTGATTTAATGTATGTATGTATGTATTTTATATAATATTTACCGAATACGATTTTTGTTGTAGGTGACGCGACGCGAAGCTTGTGTCGTGCTATTCGCGCTATTGGCATTAGAAAAGTTTGCCCACACGACTGAGAACAAGCTAACGATAAAGAGGTGTCTGGAGCAAGAGGCTGAGAACCCTTTGCTAATGCTCGAGCGGCTGTCAGGGAGCGAGGACTCCGTGTGGCGGCAGGTCGGCTTCTGCGCCGAATGGGCGCTCGACAACCTGTGTGAGTTACACATCTTCATCCATTAAACTTATTATGTTAAAAACACTAATGACGGATACCATCATTGTTGACAGCACAAAATTGTACGCGTAATATAAAACTTTCCGTCAGTGTCATTAATAGTAGATGCAACTGATGCTCAAAGAGAGGAGAATGAGAGAGCAAAATAAGAGTGTGGTTTATGAAATGAGCGCAATCGAGTTTCATAATAGGATCACTCGAGTATTTTGAGGCATAAATATATAGGTATATTTATATATTTGTAATATACAGTATGTAACTGAACGAAAGGCCAACCTTTAAACCCGTTAATGTTTAGGTGGAGAATAAAGCTATGGTGCGTTAATTATTGAAGTACTAACGCTTTTGGATTAAATCGTTTAATATTTATTATTTCATTATTATTCTTACAACACTCTTTATTCATAGTTTACATTGTTGTCTTATCAATTTAAAGGTGTCAAGAGTGGTCAAGGTCAGCTAATAACACCCATGTGACATTCAGTCATATCATAACATGTCAGTTCAAATAAGGCTGTGTCTACACTCACCATTAAATGCGACGCAGTTCAATGTGTCGTCCACCAGTCGCTCTAATTTGACGCAAACGACGATGGTTATTGTCATGAACGCTACGTAATAAATTTGGATTCTGCTGGGCACGCCTTTTTATTTTGTCAAAAGCCTGTATGATTCGTAATTTCATCTCTTCTTGTGTTCCGGACTCTTTTTTAAATACCAGCTGATTCACCAAACCCCAAAAGAAAAAATCTAACGGCGTCAAATCATATCCACAAGTTCCTCCGCAGAAAAATTTAAAGGCATTATCAGTAATTGTTTATTTTCTATTTATTAGATTGTCTTGGCAGACGAATGTCAAAGTCTGACTTGAAGTTTAAATTTAAAGGAAAAAAGTCCAATTAATTGATTTAACCAGACCTCTTTCAAAATAAAAATAACAAGATGTCAATTCTATGGGAATGTCATAATTAATGTCAAAGTGAACTACTATGATATGCGAAATCGCTGTTGTAAATAATAATGAACTAATAACAAATAATGACAATCCTTAAAGGATAATTTCAAGAAGTGTTTAGTGTTCCGTATAATTCGTATGTATTAGGCTTATCAGTATCTGGTCGTACATTTATTGGTAGCCTAACCTTTTTGTTATGAAAAAAAGTTCTATCGTTCTATGGTTTGAGACAATTATGACATGACACAGCAAAAATGTCAGACACGGTGTTTATTAGTCTTTGTAATTTATTTACACATTTGAGATCAATTTGTACTACTGGACAATCAGTTTCTACGCCGAGCAACAGCTTTGCAAATGCTGCAACGGCCAGAATAAGTCATTGGCATTTAGGTAATGGTCGTTCAATCATAGTAACGGATTCCCACTACAAAATTTGGATTGGATTGCTTAAAATTCATTGTGCAGTGCAGTTTAGAGTGTATTCTAATGTAAACTTGATACGGTAATGTGGTCATAGTTGAAACTGCAGAATATGCAGAGTTAGATTATTTGTAAATACCTAGTTTGTTTACTTTTGTTAAGAAGTGATAACTGATAGATAACTGATGTCAAACTTGCATCACAGGATGTTATTTGGCTGGTTAACCGACTGATGAGAAAGAGGTTAAGTTATTACATTTAGTAAGATTATAAACAAAAAAAGGGATTGGATTAAAACAAAAAGTGGTTCATTGTATTATACCCGTTTTTAACATCTACCGGTTTTAAGGTTGGCCTTTCGTTCAGTTACATACTGTATATATATTTGTCAAGATCGTAGCAAGTAGAAAGAAGTGGTCTCTGCCTACCCCTCTGGGAAACAGGCGTGATTTAATGTATGTATGTATGTAAATATATAGGTACAGTTGCATACACTACCTTTATCTAGAGTCTATTTTTTCTTACTTGAGCTAAGACGTAAACAAACATCACTCGATCACATATCACGACATTCCGAAATAATCACTCAATATATGGTACCACAATAACTAAAAGACATTACTTTAAACACAAACGAATTCATTTGTAGGGATGGGAAGAAGTGAATGAATTAATGATTAAGTGACGGTTTAACTGTTTGGAGGTTTTATAATATACAATATTCCAAACATAAATGAAAATAATTATCTTTTTAAACTAAATAGTTAGTGAGACTTATTATTATGTGGGTCATTGTCAAATTTTGTGCAGGTAAATGTAACTTAAAATGTTTTTTTTTATTTTTTATAAATATATGTTTAGATATTACTTTTGTTTATGTCCGTGTCTGTTAAAACAACTGAATTATCATCTATCATAGTTAGCAACGATGTTTAACCAATAATTTAAGATTTATTCCAGATTTAGTGGATCTTGGTGTAAAAAAAATACAACTTTGTTACCAATCCGTTTTACCTTTTCTTAAGAAATTAAAGAACAGAGTGGTAAATTTTACATTCCATTATACATAAGTCATAAAATAAATGGTAAAGTAAATATATTTCGTGCACATTTAACACATTTACCCCTTAGATAACATACTGAACGTAAACTAAAGAAAAAACATTCATTTACTCATGTGAATATGTAGGTAACAAAGTGGATGCGCAATTAAAACACGCGACACGTTCAACACCTCGCGGCCGACTGTCAAGCGACGTACCCATCCCCCCGACCGAACCAACTACCGCGACGAATACAGACATCCCGACCAAGATAAAACAGTGTCAAAAGTAGCGAAATCTCTATTTTGAGTTGTGAATTAGTTAGTAACATAGTGGTTCCAGAACAATACGTGGGACAATGTTTAAAAAATTATTTAAAAACTTCATTTTAATACTGACTAACTTTAAAATATATTTTATGAATATTCATACATAATACTCCGTGTATGATAATAATTTATTTAAAGAAGGTTACTATACTAGAAAATGCAGTTACTTGATCCTTATTAAAACGGAATGCTACATGGGACAGGTACAATTTGTAAGGAAAACCATTCTGTTACCACCAATGACCAAAATGTTACTTAAAAAAAATTGATAACTATCGAAACTGAGTCTTTATTCCAATAAGGGATGTTTGCTAATGCGATGTATTTTGTATTTAATATATAATGTGAAGAGGTTTTGACCTTATTAATATACAAAAAAAATAAAAATGTTGAGGGACTCGTTTACCTGCACAAAATTTGACAATGACCCATGTGTATATGTAGTCTATATGATATGATGTGATGATGTATCTACGGATGACTGAATAAAATAAAGCGTGTTGTGTTATTGAGTACGTAATATCGTTATAAGTAAGTATCCACATGCAATTGTAGTCTGTCAAATTCACTATATCAATCATATTGAAGAACCCAACCCATATACGTATTTCACTCATTTCATTCATTCACTAAATAAATTTACACATTCACTCCATTATTCCCATCCATATATCAAACTTTAAAGATACGCCATATTTGTTTACTACTTAGCTCAAGTAAGAAAAAATAGACTGTACACACATATCGTACGTACTCTAAGATGGGTTCAGACCCCGTGGAGAAATGACATGCAATGCTACTAGTGCTACCTGTTGTACCTGTTTAAATTTTACAATCGTGGCTGCAGTTATTATATCCGGCGGAGTGTGCTCGTGTGATAGTTCTCGGATTCACTATTACTCATATTTTCAACTAAAACAACACATGCAACAAACAAACAACTTAACAATCTTAGTTTCGTAACAGCAACAAAATGACAACAATAATGGCGGCAATTCGCTCCTCCGTCAAGACGAATGTTTCTTTTAAATCATGGACAAACGAATTTAGTCCTATTCTCATGTAACTCAAGATCAAATGTGCGGTTTATATTTTTAAAAAACATACTGAATTGACGTTCCGTATCGATAACTGTTTTAATAACTATTGATACTAGAATAGAGATCATCTTGAGTTTCGACTGCTGTTCCAAATTTAAACTCATTACCTTACAAAATCGATACTGTAATAATATCACAGTACAGATTCTACCTATTACCACAGACAAGAAAGTTCTTAAAGTAAAATTGGTTGTAATAATGCTGATCATTTCCTACGGTTTTTGAACGCATTTTAGAGCACTAATGATATGTGCGTACATAAAATAGGTTAACCAAACATGTATGAAATTTCATTACATCATTATATTATTACACCTCTATAGTTTTAAATATGAGTTCTATACCCTGTTTTATTAACAGAATCAATGTATTCCACAGTCATCGTAGAGGGGCGTAAACTCTCGTACGAGGTGGTGGACATGTCCAGCATCAACGTGATCTTGAACTCCAACGACGTGAGCGAGTACTTGAAGATATCGTGCAACGGACTCGAGGCGCGCTGCGACTCCTACTCCTTCGAGAGCGTGCGGTGTACCTTCCAGGTAGGCCAACGATCTCTGCACAAGGAGTCGGTCAGATAAACTACCAGCGTACCATTTTAGACCTAATAGTTAGCAACGTATTTGTATTTGTGACATTGCACTTTTCTACAGACCTACAGACCTACCATTAGTACAGTCCCCGGCGGGAAATAATGCACATCGGCAATCATCGCATTTCCGAACACAAACGAATGCTAATTTCCATGTCCATCAATTATTAGATTTACCGTTTATGAGAATTTTAATTCAGACCTAGTATTTTATTGTTCTTTTGTTTTGATTCCCGCGTGAACTATGTCGAGCTGTAATAATACTTCCTTTTTAAACATCATTTTAAATTCAAATTCAAAACATTTATTTGTCAAAAAACACAACAGAACTGGTGAAAAAAATGTGCATGTGCTGTAGCCGGAGCCACAGCGCTGGGTTTCAGCTGAATTCAGTGATCACATATTCCTAGCTACGCGTGATGAGATGAAAATATGTACAAAATTATTGTCTTTAAAAAGGTAAATGTGCAAGAACAATAAATAAATATAGCTACAAACGACAACCAAAATAACATGTTATGAACTTATTATAAATGGATAAAACACAAAATTACGGCACTATCGAAACTATCGCAAATACGTTGGGACAACTCGGTCTCCACCAGTAGGTAAGTTTCTGGTGTTCTAGGAGGCACTTTTTTTTAAAGTTTCAAAGAGTGTGGGGTCCGAGACGGACGGAAAGAAAGCGCGACGTAAGTTTTTTTGTTGATACATCAACATCACGTTCAGAAATGCAGCTTACGAGTCGTCCGAATGATTCTCTTCTCGAGCTCAGGGTCACGATGGCCTCTGTGTTCTTTAACCTTCGGCTTCTGAGCAGTGGACAAGGTCTTTAAGTAACGTTTTATAACATCATCAACGGTCCTGCGTGCAATTTTCAATTCTGTAGCCGTGAAATGATTAGGACGCATGAATTCTTTTTTTTTTCGTTGTTCCGAAAGCTTATCGAGAAAATATTTGTGGACATCATACTCAGGTAACATTAGCAATATCCTTGATGAACAGCTAAAGAAAAAATATTGGATAGCGGTCAAGAAAAAGAGAGTAGATCTTGGCGAACCCGCAGCGAATGAGTCATTATGTTCTAATCTTTGATGTAGTTCAACTGTGACAAGGCATACAGGGTAAAATTAAAATAAAATTATATAAAAGTCTAATTTTCATAGTTTACGACTCAGCAATCTCAAGTAAACTTGCTACAATTATGTGACAAAACTGATTTTATCAACACGATGTTTAAGGCGGTCACCCATCCTGTTTTAGACTACGCGTGTAGTTGGTTAACTTTGGAAGGCGAAGTACAGGGTGTATTTGAATGATAGCTTTTATTTCGGTGTCACGTTAAGCTTAAATAATAATCTAAACTCCATACTAGCCTATATAGTTTACGACCAAACAGTAATCTGTAGTAAAACTCTTACAAATATGTTAAACAGTGCCTAGTTTAAATCAACACGATGTTTAAGCGGTGGTTGTTTAACTTTGGTGGTGGGTGGTCTTTACAAATTTCGTAATGTAATTATGTAATGTAGAATTAATATCGCTACCGTATATAAGACTGAAATATAAAACATGAATATTTTATTGGGGTTAGTCTGGCTAGGTTCTACTTAAAAAAGTAAAGTAAGGACATCTGAAGTCCGACGTTGTCAAAGTTTTGCTGTGCGTGTGGTTGGCTTATGCAGTTTGGTTCTCCTTATCTAAAATATTCGATTTCTACAACGATGTTGGCAATAATAACGGATACTGATACTGGACTGGGGATAAATAGGAAACCTACGTATCTATCTGTCGATGTCAAGTTTTAATTTATGGAAGTTGGTTTTTCTCGTGATAAAGGCTATGGTGGTATATCTATTCGGCCGTAGCATTGGCAAAATGAGATATTTATTTTCACTTTCTTGTATTTTTATGGTAAACAAAAGTAAATTAAAAAAATATATATTTTGCCATGTTCAGGAGGCAAAATCCTGTCGATTCCTATAGTAATTTGTAGGTGTCACAAAAATTAAATGTCAATTGTTTGAATGTGGAGGTTGCCTAACTATGGTTTTCCTTTACTAGGTGTAATGTACCTATCCTTACCCAAGCTAAGAGATACATATTCCCCACGCTAACCGCCTGTTTCACGATCAACAAGTAAAGCATATTTGACAGATACATTTTTCCAACTTTAAATGGTAGATAAATTTACTCATCAATGTGAAACAGGCCCTAAATCTATTAATCTGCCACCCTGCATCCTAGGATGGATGGAGCTAGAAGAACTAATTGGTAGGTACAGTCGAGATCATAAATATGCATACACTTAAGTACCTTGTCACTTTAATCGTTGTGACAATTCATGTATGGCAGTTTAAACATCATGACATGAAATAGACAAGGAACTGAAAAACTGAAGTGTATAGATATTTATGAACTCGACTGTACATGGCAACCACTGGGTCTTGGCCGCGGTCTGTTTCGGTTACCCTAAGCTACCAACTCTATGTCGTCCAGCTAACTGTGGACATCTTCCGGCTTGTATGATGGTAATGAAAAGTACTTTGAATATTATGTAGTTATTAGCTATCCAACTTGATGAGAGTTGTGGTCGAGAGTGGAAGATACAAAAGTCGTATATCTGAACATCACACCCCTAAACTTGTTTCCGAAGATATCAAAACTCTCATTTTAGGTCGACGAAGGCTGCTGGTACTACGAAGTCGTGGTGGTCACGCCCGGCGTCATGCAGATCGGCTGGGCAACGAAAAACAGCCATTTTCTTAACCATGTAAGTGCAAAGTATGTTTCTTCTCACAAAAACCACTAATCGATTAAATAATCGAATGAAAGTTTAATAAATTATTTATAAAATACAAGTTTCAGTGTAAAATTCAGATTCTGTTTAAGGAATTACATAATTAAAGGTGACATTATCATTAGTAAGTCATGCAAGTATTTTGTCGCCTAATCGGTTTTATTTTATTCGACCGCTCCCACTCTAAGACGAAGTCTGTTTCGTATTTAGCCACAATTAAAGGAAAGACGGTCACGTTTCAAAAACGATTGGCAATATACTTCGGCGATTTTTTGGATTGTCCTTCTGGAGACTTAATTTTTAATTAAGTAAACAGACAAACGGATGGCTGTAGATTAAGCGAAGCATTTTAAATGAAAAAACTTGCCTCTTCAAAGCGAATCTCCTTTAAGCGCTCTTAAAAGAATAAGAGCAAACGTAAATGCAGTACAAATCATCCTTTTTTTAATGGCAATACTTACTGTAAATCTTTAACTTATACTGAATCTAAGACATTGGCTAGGATTCTGAAACTTTTGATTTATCATATTTTTTGTATTCACTACTTTACTTCGGGAACAAGTGTTAATCGGAACGTGACGTCACTGTATGTGTACTGTCGAGGTCAAAGATTTCTTTACATTTTTAAATCTTATTCCATCGAAATAGAGTGCATACTTAAATGAAATCATATCTTTCACGTTGACTATACAATACTGCTAGTTACTTAATAGCTAACTGCAAACTTCGTTTATCTATGAAATACGGTGACAGACAAAGTGTCAGTTGCGATTGGTTGTAAACTTGTAACGTAGCTCATACTTTTGTAATAAAAAGGAAGGCTACGGCATCGGCGACGACCTGTACTCGCTGTCGTACGATGGCTGCAGGAAGCTGATCTGGTACAAGGCGCGGTCGGAGCCCGTGGCCGCGCTGCCCGAGTGGCGGCCCGGCGACGTGCTCGGCTGCCTCATCGACCTCACTGCCACAAAGGAAGTCATCTTCTCGCTCAACGGCCACCGATTGCCGCCATGCCAGGAAATTTTTGAAACCACAAGGTAATTTTGATTTATTTATTTTTCAACCGTGTGTTTGCCGGGTTAGAATAGTGCCACTCCATGTCTTCCCGTGGATGTCGTAAGAGGCGACTAAGAGAATAAGGCTTGTTGTACTGTTAGGCGATGGGCTTGCCACCTGTCACTAATACACTGGGAAACATCTTAGCCTACTTGTGCAAAATGTGGTTACAGAATTATCAAGAAGTTTTAAGACTTGTTGGTAATTCTTTAGCTCTGCCTACCCCACTCTGGGAATGAAGGCGTGAGTTTATGTATGTTATGTATGTATTTTTCTTTAATTGTCGAGTCCAGGGGAAGTTTCCCTAATCCCTTTTTGACGCGTTTTTTCATAATTTTCTGTATTCAGAGCATATTTCAGGCTTAGGACTTGATATTACATTGAAATAACGCATTTTCTATTGCATTACATTATCAGCTTTCATTTGGTACTACAATATTTAAATTCGAGTAAAGATATACAAAGATATTGAGTGTACAGGGAAAAATGCAAAGTGATGCAATTATTTTGCTCGTGAGTGTAGAAGCACTTTTTTATCGATACCGAGTATTATAACTTATAACATTTAAAAAAAATATGCTGATATATAAATTTACATTATTTTATAATCATTCGCGACAGTTGGTTTATATGTTATTCCGTATAAATCTTATCTCCTACTTTATCGTGTCAAGTAATAAAATAACCCGTCGGGAAATTAAGAGGTAAAACTTTGAACTGTGTACTCCCAAAGAATGTTGACCTCGCCCTGCCCAAGCATTTTTTTAATACTTACGGTTTCTGCCCAATGTCCTCTATAAAGGACAATTTTACATATAAAATTTGGTTTCCCGGGCAGAATCTACCAAATCGAATGTGTCCTTTATTAAGAACACTGGGCAGGGCGAGGTTATAGTAGTTTATGCAACAGTTGTTTAAGAGAGGTCAAAAAAGACGAGTGGTGTGGTTACGATGTGAGCCGCAGGCGAACATCGTAAAGCAAGACGCCACGAGTATTTTTTGACTTAGTTATACACCGTTGCATACAATACTTTTTCTACGACTAGGTTTCAAATAAAATGCAAAATTAAATTAATATACCTAGGTTAGAATACGAACGAACGAAGCACAGAACAACAAACGAGCGAGAAACATTCGAAAACAACAAAATATGTGTCTATGGTTAACTTTGTTTTTAAATTGATGTGCACTTGCCAGGTTTCATTTTTTTTTTTAAAGTTGCACAATCGATTTAACTTGTGAAATAGGGACTAAAAAACACCTAATGATTTGAGAAATGAATTCTTTTACCTGATTGGTCGATTTTAATATAGCTGCGTTCTGGTTGGTTGATACCAAATAAAATGTTTTTTTTAAAGAGTTAAATTAGTAAAAGAGTTAAAAGAGTTTACATACCAAAAAGAACCTAACGTTCCGATTGACAGTCAATGTGTATTGTGATTGGTGGTTTAATTTGGTGAAGTATTTTGATTGGTCAAATTAACCTAGGTGTAAGCTTTGGCAGCTAGGCATATCGTTTTGGCTCAAAAAAGCACAAGTGCTGTTAAGGGGAATAGACTAGATAGACTTTTCTACGGAATGTTCTGCGGACATATTATCTATATTCTTATATTACAGTATTTTCATTATAGCAAGGTGCGGGTGACACTTGATGCTACGTTTCGTTTTGCTCAAAAAGGTGTGGATGCGTTACTATATGGCAGCGAGCATTTCAGTTGCAACAAAATATAACTAATTTAGAATATTTGAATATAAAATTAACGATTATATTAGAATAACTGTAACTTACTAGGTTTTTATTTTCAATAATAAACCATGAATATTACTAACCAGAAATAAACGTCAAATGAATGAAACGGAACATGAGAGATTTGTTTAGGGATGGGACACAATGGAATCTTGAGTATGTCGATAAAAATAAAACGAGAAAATACTTCTCAAAAAAAAAATTCTTACCGTAATCTTGACCGTATTTCTCTCGTGTTATACGCGTAACAGTATTTCGTCCAATATCAAGAGCATCAGCTACTCGCTCCACAACTTGAGTAAATGGCAATAATGGTCCACCGTTTTGAAGTTCTCGTTCAAAATAATCTCGAAGTCGAACAACAAACTCCCTTGCTTGACTCCCCAAAACAGTTTTTTTTGTTCGTTTGGGCATGGTAAAGTTATTATAACCACGTTTTTATAAAACAAAACAACAAATATCAACGATAATAACAAAAACAACAAAGAATAACAGCGATATTTAAAACTGGGTGGAACAGAATGAGAATACGTATCGCATACAAGGCACTAGCACTCGTACTGACGCTGACGTTGAGTTGACGGAATGTTGACAACATAAACAAAATGGCTGCCGGCGTCCACTGAGGCATAAACAAGTATTAATTTTTTTTTTAGTAATAACGACTCTGACTTTTATTTTGTGGCAATAAAAGTATAGTTAAACTTTTAGAAAATTAAAAAAGTAATAATTATATGTCATATTTCTATTGTCATTTCAACTATGTACCTAATACCGATCTTTTATCGACTCAAATTTCGACACGTACGCCTTACTAGTCTGTGATTTGGACAACTGTCACCCGCACCTTGCTATAATGAAAATACTGTAGTGTTCGTGACTATATAAATGACAGATAAAAGTACAGGGGACCGATTTTTGACTTTCGAGCGCTCGATTTCAAAAGCGAGCGGTAGAAAATATTAGAATGCGAAAAATTTTCACGATTTATTTTCGAATGGTCCCAAATTCCATATTTTTGAGATTCTCACTCGAAACTGAGGGATTGACTAAATAGTATTGTTAAGTTGGAACTTGTTTCATTATACGCAGAAAATCGATGTTTTACCGGTTTTTTTTAATTCATATTTTAATTGTGAAGCTAACAAAAGATGAAATAATAACAAGCAATTTAATATTTCAATGCCAATAAGATTTTTCTACGCTTATTTTACAAATTCTTGACTGGTTATAAATGTAGGAAAAATGAAACGCTTTCTCGTCTGTGGATGTCTATGGCATTGTGCTAGGTTTGTTTATGCTTCGTGTGTATATACCCAACAGATTTGAAAGATGTCAAATGATATTTTCTATTGATAGAATTCAAAACGAATGCCACGGACCACTCGTGTTCATATTTTCTATCGCTCGCAAGTCAAAAATACCATTTCATTGTTTTTTGTCACTTTCGAATGAAACTTTCGAGCGCTCGAAAGTCAAAAATCGGCCCCCAGGAGTAGGAAAAGATAATAACAGTTTTTTTTTAACTAGCTGTTTTTTTTCTACTTCCTAATGAGGGTTTCCGCGCATCAGTTTTTTCACTAGATGGCGCCTCTAGGAAGTAAGGTCTTTTTGAGAGTTGATAATACGTAAAAAATATAAATTGAAATAATTTTGTACCTAAATATTTGAAATGTGTATAATATCAAGTGAAAAAGTAAATTGTCACTAGTTTGGTCTTCTTCTAGGCATATATTTTAACATCAACTGTCAAAAAGACCTCACTTCACAGGCACCATCTAGTGAAAAAACTGATGCGCGGAAACCATCATTAAGAACTTCTTCTTTTCTTGTAGTCTGTTGTATAGTAGGGCGTTATGACCAACAATCATTGTGAACGGGAATAAAATAATAAGACAATATAGGTACTTAAAATATTTCATTATTATAAATATTAGGTTTAATAATATTATAAAAAGAGACTAAAGTACTTATATCAAATGATTGTATATATTTTGTGTATTAGGTATTTGGGATTGCAAAGTGAACCTTAAGTATACGTGAAAAGTATAATAGATATTAAAATTACAGCACACACGTCTTTTCATATTAAGCTCGGAACCTCGATCCCTAATGCCTAAAATTTAAAACTTAACCTAATCCGTTAGCTATCTCTTTCACACTCGTACATGACATCATTAAAGTAATCTCTTTCGCTCTTATGTCCAGTTAATCGTCATACTGCGTTCCTATTCACTTATCCTACAGGTATGAGTATACCGTGTGTCCCAATAATCGACGCCAAACCGCCTAGGGCTGATAGAGCAGCTAAAAACTATCGATTAAAAAGATCAATAATATCTCCGAAATTGTAAAAATCGCTGAACATAATATATAGGGGTTGAATCGATAGCTTTTTATCTTCTATATCAGCCGGCCCTACGCGGGATGGCGTCGGTTAATGGGATACCCTGTATAATATAGATTTTGCATTATAGATATTTTGAAATTATAGAATATAATATACGGAGGGCTAGGACATTTGGCAGCACACAGTTCTCCTAAAAAAACCTAATTCATATACATATACTCATACTCATACTCATTTATTTATAATATTATAAAATATTACATGTCAAAATAATTACAAATGTGTTATATATAGTTAGTTGCATTAAAATGGTAGGTACTAGATAATATTAAAAATAAGTTATAGATTACACTATTTGAAATTAAAATGTCATTTTATAATTCAGTTGTCTAAGATGAGTTCATTAAAATCGTAGAAAGAATTGTCAATAAGCCATTTCTTTAATTTATTACAGAAAGCTGCATTGCTTTCTAAGTTTTTAATGTGTGAAGGTAGCCTGTTGTAGACCTTCGGCCCTAAAATGTGCATAGTTTTGGTGGACTTGGTCAGTCTGGAGCTTGCGATTAGTAAGCGATTTGTGGATCCTAGTCGCGTGCGGGTTAGTGTTCTAGTAGGAAAACTATTTATCTTATACCTAACGAATTTAGATAGCGAAACATTTGAATCAGTAATCGTGAAGATTGAATGATTTTTGCACTTTAATAAATTCAACGTAACTTAATTACATCAAAAACATCCTTCTCTACTACTTTATGTAGGGTATATTTTATAAGTTTAATAAATGCAATAAATTTTATATTAACTCCATCTAACTCAAAAAACTTATAAGCTTTCAAGCTTGCTACGCCTTATTAGGTACTGTCACTGGTGTCCTGCCGTTTGACCAAAAGACATTTGGCAAAATTACACTTGACAAACAACGTCTTGCAAAAAAATGTTAAGTCAATTGATCATTTTACTACTAGTCATTTTACAAATGACTTATTTTTCCAAATGATCAACAGTTAAATTTACATTTTACGAGGAAGACGTATCAGGGCATAACCGACTCGGATAGGTTAGGTTAGAAGGCAAAGGCGGGAGCTTGGCTCCCGCCTTGGCCTTCGAGGTTGTTTTTTTTTCTGCCCAGAAATAGGTAAACTAATTGCTAAATGATCAATTGCTAAGTGAGTTTTTGTAAGATGATACTTTTGTCAATTGTCTCGTTTGCCAAATGATCATTTGGTGAAACGTTGTTTGTCAAATGACTATTTGTCGATAATTTTTTGGTCAAACATTAGTGAACCACTGTCACTAGATGGTGCCATCACGGATCGCGAAACTACTATGCACTCACAGGCCCCAAGCGTTTCGTTTTTACAAATTCTTGTTTGATGCGTAAAATCAATACTCAAAATACTTCTTTTATATTAAAAACAAAAAAACAATAGAGAAAATAATGTCTTGACGAATATAAATGAATATTACAAAATACTGTTTTGGCGGTTACGGTGAATTAAAATTTTAGTACAAACACGGAACGAACAACGTGCTATCTTTAACCATTGACGTATCAAAACGCGCTGACAGTTTGTGTACAAACATTTAAACTACACTCGGCGTCAAAAAAATCACACCTTTTGAAATTTTGACTTCAAGCGAATAAAGCTCTTAACTTATTTATTGTACCAATATTAGTATCATTTGAAAGGACAGTTAATAAACTTTAAAAACGCGAATCGTTCTTTTTCGTAAAAACAATGATCACGACACGTTAGGATCTTTAAAAAAAAGTGATGAAAAACTCATTAGAGGACTCACTACTTGTGCCACCCTGAACACGAATAAAAGGGGGGGTAAAAATGAATTATGGGTCATTTGCTATCCAGACATCACAAAAGTCACACCTGAACAGCTCCAGTAAGAGAAAACTCTGAAAAATGGATACCACGGCAGAAGAAGCAGCTCAAGTGGTAGCACTACTGCAATCAGTACTACGGCCGGTTGATGTTGCTCGACAACTCAACATAAGCCGTTTCCGGGTGAAACGAGTATCCCAGCGGTTCCAGGAGACTGGAGGCTACATCAGGAAGCATGGATCTGGGAGACGACGTTGCACTTCCGACAGAGACGACCGCTATATTGTGTCGACGTGTTTGCGTAACCGATTCTCCAACGCTGTTGAGGTGCAACAGCTGCTCCGAACAGCTCGGAGGACGTCGGTGAGCGTCTCCACAGTAAGAAGAAGGCTGCTACGGGCCCCAAATTGACAGCAGAGCATAGGCGAGTCATACTTCAGTTTGCCCGACACCACGTGGATTGGACGTTCGAACAATGGAAGTCTGTCCTCTTCTCCGACGAGACGAGAGTATGCCTTTTCTGCAACGATAGGCGTAGAAGAGTGTACAGGAGGCATTCATAAAAGTAGAAATAGGCTTTAAGACCTATATAGAGAGAGGGAGAACAATAAGAACGCTGACTTACTAAATTATGTTAAGAGTTATTCAAGGACCTTTAAGCAAGTTTTTTTAACTGCTTAGGAAAATTTTCATACTCTTAAACTCGAATCATCTGACAATAAGGTAAAAACTGTATGGAATATTATAAACAGAGAAACGGGAAAATCTAAAACTCGTGATAATCAGGTCACCCTAAACACATTTGTTTTGCGTGAATGTAAATACGCACGCTTAAATACGCTCACCAAACTATTTTTAACTTATTCTTAATTCTCATGTAAGTGAATTGTAAAATTCTTATGAGAAAATAAATTCTTTAAACCTAATAAACCAGTTATTTTTACCTATTGCTTTTATTTATTGTCAGCAAAAAACTTCCCGAACATGTCATTAAAACATTCCTATTTTGTCCTGGACATCATTAATCAGGGCAGATGTAACTATGAATTAATAAAACGCTAGTGTCACCGGTAGGATTATAGCCATTACATATTAATTTTAAGTCAACAATTTTCTTGACGTCTCATTCTTGAAGTCAATGCTATCTGGTGATGCGTTACTAAAACTATTAGGTAGGCTGCCAGCATCCAGTGGTGGCTCAGATACGGCATCTACTGGTGTAACTACGGGACTAAAATTGCCTACCGAATTGTCTACATTAGGACGGCACGCTTTTGCTCTATGAGATTGGGTATCTGTACTTGTATTCTGTTATCTGTGGTGACGCTGTGAAAGTGTAACCAACACATAAATATTAGTAGATATGAATGCGTAAACCAATCTAAAAATGTCGCAAATTTATTGAGTAAACTAATAATACCTGTCCGTTGATAGGCAAGGTTTCTTCGCAGCAGCTAGTTTCATGGCATTCCAACAATGCCGGTTCAACTTCGGCCACGAACCGTTCCGGTACCCGCCCGCCGACCGGCCCTTCACGTCCTTCAACCAGTTTGGGGACTTGACCGACGACGAGAAAAAAGTAAGTCCAATGCCCAGTTGTTTTATTCTGGGGCTATACCAGCGTGATTCGGGTAGGTTCAACTAATCACGAATAGTCAGCCTCAAAAGTTCACAGTTCGGGGTAAATATCCGGATGAAGTCGAATACACCTTGCAGCGCCGCCGTCGGTTAACTGTCGCACATCCAAGGGTTGTATCGCGATCGAACGTCCCTCGCGTGACAGGTTTGATGTAAGTTAATGTTCACAGTAAGTATGACTAATAATAATAAAGGAGTCATCATTCGTTTGTCTGTATGAGTAGTAGGGAATGCAAATAACCGGTTTTAACCGGTTATTTTCATACAAAATCGGTTAATAACCGGTTAAATTCCATTCCCTAATGAGTAGTTTGTGGTATCGCGGCGTGAGGGATATTAGGATTTTCACGTGGTGTTACGTATAGCGATGGAGTTTGAAAATATTAGCAAGTAAATTTTTTCCATCACAGGAACTTTCTCATGAAATATTTTTGATTCGGTAAAATTATACAATAACTACTTTGGCTTACTTTCAAAAAGTTGACTTTATACGACAAGGACTGGTAGTGGTCGGTGCACGTCCAAACGCTTCTACATAATTAAGGCTTCCTCCTACGCTGATGTCGGTCGCTGACGTCGGTTGAGCGTACAGTCGGTCGCCTATGACAAATAAAAGCCCCGCAGTGCGAAACCGATCGCTGTTCGGAACGGTCGTGTGCGAAATTACGTGGCGAATTTTTTGATAGTGAACCCTTTTGTAAATTGTTTAGTTTCTGCAGCATACTTACGCAATCGAAGAAAACGGCGAAACAGATATCACACTCGCAAATTTGTTGCTGAGGGAGCGGTGGCTGGTGAATTGTCTACATTGTTTGAAACACTGTGCGGGTGAAGAAAAATTCTTTAACTTTTTTAGAATGTCGGTCAAAACTTAAGATGAATTGTTATCAAAGTTAAAAAACATCTGAGACACTGTTCTTTATTTCGGCTAACGAAGCCCTAGCGCTTTCCTGCTCGCCTGCACCGCGCACGCGTGCTCACAGCTAACCGGTCAGCTTTGCACTGAGCGCGCGAATAGTGGTGTATAGCGCGACAGCGCACCGATGTACGCGGCGCTGACGAGTGAGACCGACGCTTTCTATCAGCGGCGCGTAGTAAGAAATCTGCCGTGGATGTCAACGTCATAGAACGTGGAGTATATTCGTACGCTCGACCGACATCAGCGTAGGAGGAAATCAAACCTCGAAAGGATGTTACGAATGCGAATGTTAAGGGCCTCCGCTAAGACGCGCGGGGTCACGGAGCGGGTAGCACGTGCTAACTCGCGCGGACGCGAGCGACGGGATTTCATGCTATTTTTCGACGCGCGAACCCGCTCCGTGCACCAAGTACTCATAATCGAAGTTCAATAGAGGCAAATAATATTTTTGTCACGTAATACCATCTTATACTACCACCAATAAGAGAAAAATCTGAAAACTATACATTTTTAATTAAATCACAATAAAGCAGGATCTTTTTGCAACGGGAAAATTTTGAATTGAGTTAACTGTGTCATGTGCGGAGCCCTCGGTGGGGGAGTCCGACTCGCACTTGTCCGGTGTTTGTACATGTTTGGCTATAAATCAAAAAGTACGTCACGGATACTTTAATAAAAAATGCTGATTGAGCTCTTTCTTATGACACCCCGTTTGCTATAATCAAATCAATTTCATTTCAAAAATATTTTTATATTGTTTTTACTAAAAAATTATAAGGGCAAGCAAGTTATACAACTATGCCAAAGTCCGTAGCTTCTATAGTTTCAGAAAAATACTGCTGTGACTTACATGCAGACAGACAGACAGACGGAGAGACACCGAAGTCTCACCATAAGGGTTCCTTTTTTACCATTTTGGAACGGAACCCTAAAAAAGCAATTGAGTTATCTATGTATGTTATATATGTATACTACGATAGTCTTAAGTTAATATGCACGAGCAAATTACCCCGTATATTAAAGTTAAGGAATCTTTGGTTGCCGGACATGACGTAGTACATGTCCACTGCTTCTCGAAAGAGAATACCAGGCGAAGTATATTATTGTACCATGGACTAGTAGACACACACAGTAATTAATTTATATCAGTTGATATAATGTCTACAAGCATTGGAAAATTAAAAAAAGAAGTTTTGAAAATACTGAAGCAATGTCATATCTAGTTGAAAGTTTAATTTACTCTGTACTCATCTGGTGATGTAAGTACAGTACAAGTAATAAGGATATTATACGTTCTCGTGTCGTCAAAAATTATACGCTTTTATGGCATTTCGATAAGGTTCCTGTATGCATATGTTTGGCGCGATAGATGTATGGATGTTGGCGCGTTCGACTGTACTAGTTATAGTTTTTATTTTTATTTAAGAACTTATCCCCTCCATATCATAATTAGAAGTATGTTAAAGTAAGTAAGAAGGTATGTCGAACGGTCTATTCAGATGTGTTTCAACTACATGCAGTATGTAATTTACTTAAGTTATTCACCTATATATACTACGTTCTGAATCATCGTTGCCTTTACTACTACACGCAAGCGTTGCAACCCTTAAAGGAATAACATTTATACGAGCAAGTAACTGTGTCCTTTACAAATCAGTGTTGTTGTTGTTTAAGGTGGTTCCTCGCAGGATATACCTGGAGCAGCTAAGGTTCTCTAGCGTAAAGGAAGATTCGTGCACGCTCTGCTTCGACGACACCGCCTGCTGCGTGCTGGAACCCTGCGGACACAGGTAATTATTCTGCTTTACTCGTCTCCCTGGAGTCCCAAATAGTTATCTCTACGATATATTAACCCCACTCTTAAGCCGCCTGGGTTTACCCAGTACCCCAGTTTAGCAAAGATTGTCATGGTCGCAGCCGAGCGTTTCTGCACCGATGTGGTTGGATTGAATGAACAACTGGAGTGTGAGCGCGGCGCTCCAGACCAACGCATAAAAGATATCCTCCAGGATTGCCCTCTTACCAAGTGCGACGGAGACCGGGCGGACCTGTTAACCCTAGCACATGACTCAATCCAATTGATACAAGGACTGAAATTGTAATATTATAACAATTTGTAAAAATGCCATACTAATAATTAAATCTCTACGTTAGTGAACAGTTGCAGATCCACCAACTAAGACAAGCGTGCCAACAAATTTACTTCACTCATCTTGAACACGCGTGGGAAATATTCTTACAGAATATTTCAGACGACACCGAGAGACTAGCAAGACAAAGTCGATTTTAGTTCCTGCCAAAGTATGGTCTGTCCTATTCAGACTCGATTTTCAAAGTACACTGCAAACTGTGTGACTTCCTTTTTAACCTCCAACAGTGAAAGAGGGGTGTTTTGTGGACGCCTGGCCTATGTCTACCGGGTGGGCTGATTCGGACAAAGTAAACAGGGATGGTTCCTAGCTAGGCATGATGAACATCGGTGTGGCCGCGTGGAGGTTAAGGTCTGAAAGTAGCCGTCGCATCTTATCGACGGTTTTTATATAATCATTTCCAAAAAAAATATACTAAATCATGTACCCATTACTTATACTCCAGTAAAATTAGCGATTTAATTTAAAGTACGGGGTAGTTTGCAAATCCGGTAGTTCTGATTTTTTGCAGATTTGTTTATAGTGGTGGCCCATGAATAATCCAAGTTTGTGACCTCGAGCGCCGAACGCAACTTTGTCTAAAATAAAAAAACCGCAAAAATTTCGTATTTTTTTCAGATTTCTGCGGTTATAACCCAAAAGAACAACAGGTAGTTTTCGATAATAATAGCAGCTCGTCAAGGCTGTAAAAATAATAATTACGAAGTTAAAAAAAATATATTGTTGATATTCTTTATTTCAGAAACGATTGGGTGTAGTGACAATTCTAGTCTCATATTGTAGCAAATTTTGTGTACTTTAAAAAACTAGCCAGATTGAAGCTGGTTTTAGTCGCAGGCCTGACGAATAGTTGTTACCCCGTGTGGTTGCCGGGTTAGAATAGTGCCACTCCATGTCATCCTGTGGATGTCGTAAGAGGCGACTAAGGTAATAAAAGCTTGTAATTCTGTTAGGCGATGGGCTTGCAACCTGTCACTAATACGCTGGTAAATATCTTAGCCTATTAGTGCAAAATGTGGTTACTGAATTGTCAACAACTTTTTGAAGTTGTAATTCTGTAGCTCTGCCTACCCCACTCTGGGATTACAGGCGTGAAGATATGAAGGTATGTTATTAATGAAACTATTGGGACTACAGAGGCAATTCTAGTCTCGTATTGTAGCAAATTTAGTCTTCTTTAAAAACGTCCTAAGAAGGTACTGTCAAAAACAAGTCCTGTAGGGTTATAATCGCCAAAATCTGGAAAAAGTCCGAATTTTGCAGTTTTTTTTTCGACTTATTTGCGTTCGGCGCTTGTAGTCACAAACTTGGATTATTCATTGGGCCAACATCGTAAACAAGTCTCGAAAAATCAGGACTACCGGATTTGACTAAACTCATGATGACTAAAGTTACTGGAGTATTATTAAATTTTCTGGAAATGTATAGTTATTGTAATAGGATACTTAATATTTTTTAAGATAAAATATTCTGGGTTATAATTACTTATAAATCTTATAATTGAGTAGATTAAATTGTTTAATTGAGTCACCCTTCTGTACCCATAATAACTTAATAATGAATTTATAAATATACATATATATTTTATCTCCAGTGGATTCTGCTCTGTATGCACGTCGCAGCTGAAAGAGTGCCCAATGTGCAGAG
This sequence comes from Acleris emargana, assembly GCA_927399475.2. Taxonomy (NCBI): domain Eukaryota; kingdom Metazoa; phylum Arthropoda; class Insecta; order Lepidoptera; family Tortricidae; genus Acleris; species Acleris emargana. The sequence continues at coordinate 31,740,273 of OV656835.1, forward strand.
CGGCTATCCTCAACATCAGGCGGGAGGAGACATGACATGAGAGCAGCTCGCGACGCCTAAGGTCCCAGGACCGTAGCGAGTCGAGCCCTAACATAACCCTGGACGAGTCTCCCACCCCGGAGCGCCACTCGCCGGCGCCCACGCCCCCGGTCGGCGAGTACGCCGACGCCGACGACCAGGTGTTCGAGCTGCCGGTGTTCGACCGCGTCGCCTGTGTCAAACATCATTTAGCTTAGTGGCGCCCGAGGCGCCTCGTAGCGATCGACCATACCCCTTTTTTACTATTTAATGTTGATTTTGATATTAGAAATTTTCTTATATTACTTTTTCTTGATAGTCATCATTTGCCACTCCTCGGTTTGCATGAATATTAGACCGATGAACCCGAATATATTATTCTGTATAAATAATGTTGATGTGTTGAAGCTAAACCGTGACTGAACTGCCTTTGAATCATGTTGTGGCCAAATGATCGATACGAATTTGTCAGGTACAGTTATTTAGGATTTAATTATAGATAAAAATATGAATACTGAAATGTTATATTACCTACATGTATCCATGATTTAAAAATATTTTTATACTTGTAGTTGTCATAAGGCCTAATATCACGCGGGCACGGCGTGAAAACGGTCCGATCTTAGCGCAACACTAAATGGAAACGATGGTTGCGGTCACTCGCAAGCATTGCCCTCGCAGCGCCGTCTCCGCGCCGCTGCTTCCAGCTCGTCCCGCGGCCGAGATGCGTCGCCGGAGCGCGCTGCGTGCCGGAGGCTGATTGACCTTGAGAGATGTAAATTCAAGGTGGTGCTAAGGGCCTATAAGTGGTTAAGTTATCTCTGTACAGCGTTGTTACATAGATAAAGAGGTGAATGGCTCAGGGACCATCAGTGAAGTTTAGCTGCCTTGTTTGATTCGCCTATACATAATATTTAGTTATTGAAGTTAATACTTTACTGATGCGTTACTGATTACTTGACTATGAAGAAGTGATTTGGCTGATCACCGTATCTTTAACGTATCTTGATTAATATACCAATAGGTATTATTTTTCTAAATTCCAATCACGTCCATATTACCTCATGCTTCGGTAACTTGTATTAGTTTAATAATTTACTTTAAATTCACAAACATTTTTACGTTTTTTAATTACATAATTGTAAAGTGTCTTTTAATCAGTAAAAAACGCTACTTGAGGGCTGACTGTCAAACAGAAAAGTCTAATAATAAAAATATGTAAAACGCCACTTTTGGTAGAAAACGACGTTTTTGAAAGAAAGTATTTGTTTAGTCTTTTGTTCAGTCATTTCATCAAAAAGGGGTTAAATAATGTTCTTGTTTTTTAGTCGAGTCACTACTTGCAAATAATCCTCCCATTCAGAACCCTCGGTCGCAGGTATACGAAGGATACTCTGAGTGATACAAAATATGAATAATATAATATATAACTTTTCTTAGTTTTGTTCGATTTGACTATTTCAGGTAAAACATTAAAACATACTATGTATATCGACGAAACTATTACTTACATACTAATATTAGCTCTGTTGACTTGTAAATTGCATTTCTTTGTTGCTATCTAATTGCTTTTTTTTTTGTTGTTATAATTAGTTTTACTTGATTTGTAGCTGTTAATAAGAGATATAATGTTATCTAATTGGTACAACGTTAGCTAAGCTATGTCATTAGTTTTGCTAACTCTTCAAATATTATCAATTAATGTTTAAAATATAAGATATGCTATGCTATTTTATGTCAAAATTCCATACTGTAACAATGGTATATTCGTATTAATTAAAACAACGAAGGTGTTTGTAGTAGGTAGCAGAAGGAGCGAGTAGTGCATGGCAGGCGCGGGCGCGCCGGCCGGCCGCGCGTCCCGGCCGCGCGTCGCGGGCGCTGCACCGCGAACACAAATGTCCCTCTTTGCTTTAAAGTGAGGCCTTGGTATCAATTAGACTTTCGGTAGGTGATAAAATTGTAAGAGTTGTTGGAAATTTAGATAGAATAAACAAATTCAGTAAAATTATTAAGCGTATAGAATAATTCACAGATCCAAATCGTGAATAATATGAGATTGAGACTAGTTTATGGATGAGTGGCAGCAGGGGCAGGTTGGAACTTTTCATTCAATTCGCTTACATTTAATTAGATGTATGTATAAAAGTCATTAATCAAATCTTTAAAGTTATTTAAGTCATGGTTTCATATTAATTAGGGTATTGGTTAAAACCTATGCATCGAGCCCCTAAACGTTTACAAGATTACAAGATTACTTAATTTAGCCAGTGCACAATAGTGCGCCGTAGGAACAACCTTAACTTCCTCGATTTAAGACTCATCAACGTATAAAACTCCTTGTACATTCAGTTTAGAAGTAACTATGTATATAATTTATAAACAATGAATGTCACTAGTTTGTATCATGTTGTAGAGTACTCAGCTTCCAGCGCTGTAGCTCGGCTCGCTACTGCTGGCAGCTGAACTTGCACTAACGACTGAGAGTATATTTGTCAGACTTGTATCATGCATGAACTATGCGGGAACTGGTAGTACTGTACCTTTTCAGATGATAAACGGCTAAGTTTGAGTTGTTGTCTTGTCCGTAAAGGCACTAGTCCCATATGTAAAAACAACGCGAAGGTCACGTATTTTAGTTGCGAAGGAAATATACATACATACATACATACCTTCACGCCTGTCATATGAAGGAAAGATATGCATTTAAAAATAGTTGATTGTTGTCTGACCTCACAATAGGGCCTGTGCTCCACTTTGTATTTAACAGAGCTACTGAAACGATGACTATATAAAGTGAAATAGAGGCCCTACCGAGAACTTGCCCTTAAAGTTCTCGCGCTGCTCAATCTAACCGTACGGGACCGTACAGAACTTCATCTGATTGTTAACATTTAAACAATGCTCTCTCTACTATTTTATTAAGTGTTATGGAGTATTAGCTTATGCCATTTATACAGTAGAAATATAATAAGCTTATGATTTATAAACAACTACTCGATCAGTCCAAGTATTGTAGACGGTAAATTATACTCGTGTTTGTTGCTAGATCCGTTATATATTCTCTGCAAGGAACTGTTTTTCCTGTCGTGGTTATTGCCTTGATGCTTCTCCTAGTTGGCCAGTGCCAGCTTTAAACGAAATATACAGGGTGTCCCAAAAGTACCACGCCACAGTGACACCGGAGGTAGGTCAGCTCAAGAGGAACCTAACCAGCCTAACATGACCTCAGTAAAAGTTGCACCGTTTTCGAGTTATACCAATTTAAAGATTTTTCCAATTTTTCACCTCTTTTGACATTGTATAGCCTGACAAGTTCCTATTTAGTCCTGATGTAGTGTCGCTACAAACAGCTTACATATGGCAATTATACGTGTACGTCATGAATAGTCGGGACAGTGAGTATTGGCATCGTGCAAGAACGAGTGAGATATACAATTAAGTAGGTACTTGTAGATTGTAAAACTATGTTTTCATGTAATCGGAAGAGCATGTCTAGTTGATAATTAAATATGAATAATTACCTATCCGTCAAAATCCGATTCTAAATATTCGACATCCATATATTCATCAGATTCTGGCTCCGATGTATTTTCACTTTCGTCCGTTGAAGAGTCACTTTCAGGACCACCAACCTCGATTATAAATCTTTCGGTATGTGATTCGATTATAGGACCTTTTGTCCTATATCCATCTTCTATTTTTTTTACGTGTTCGCAGCATTTACTCCAATTTTCTATAGTCACTTCCTAAGTAATAACGAAGTGTAAAAGTAAGCTATATTTTTAACTGTTCAATAAAATTCATTGATAAATGTAAATAGGTACCTGAAAACTATCTTCAACGAGCTTTAGGAAGGCATCATTCGTGATGGAAACATTTTTAGTTGCCACTTTTGCTTTCATGATGCCCCAAATCATCTCGATGGGATTTAAATCACAGTGATAGGGCGGTAACCTTATCACCTTGTGACCATGATTTGAGAGAATCGTATCTATTTCGTATACTGGCTCGGGTTTATGACGTCTCAAAATTGTGACCAATTTATCTTTAGATGCATTTTGGGGAAATGAGATGTTATTTAAACGCAGCCACTCAGCAATGACGTGTTTTCTATCGCCAGATGTTGGAGCTTTGTTAATTTGGAAAGAATGGTACCGGGCATTATCCGTTATAACACACGTGGGTTCACTGAGATTGGGAATTAATCTCTGCAAAACCCATTTCTTAAAATTGTTCCTGTTCATGGAGTCATGATAATCGGCTTTCTTTTCCTTATCATTATATATTAGGAGTGCATTGGGAACAAATCCCGATGGTCCGCCGGCATGAACTATAATATATCGTTTGCCGGTTGAAACGGATTTCGACACACCGGGTTCATTTTCGCTTTGCCAGCATTTTGCGTGGTTAAGAGAAGTATGGAAGTAAGTCTCATCTAAATAAACAAGAGGTATATTTTGGTCCCTTGCTTCTTTTATTTCGTCTAAATAACTTTCCCGCCAAACCACAATATCCGAACGCTCCTTCAATATGTACCGTTGGTTTCTGCACTTTTTGTATTTGAACCCCATACTATGCAATAGCAATCGCAAGTACTCCCTACTACCGGTAAAATCAATATCTTTTTTCAATTCGGTAAGCAGACTTTTGAGAGTTGGTACTTGCTTTCGCACAGCATAGAATTCATGAATTTTGTGCCTTATGGCACATTTGTCGAAGTCGTCTATTTGTTTTCTTTTTTTTGGTTGTTTTTTTTTTGGTACCGATGGCAATGGCGGTAACGGCTCATTCTTTTTGTATATATTCTTAATTGTAGCACTACAGACACCTTGAATGAGAAAAAAAATAAAATTTAATAATTAATATACATATTTAGTACCAAGCTAACCAATTCATGACAATCGCACTATGAATATCATACCCGTCATGTCAACAACTAATTTCAAAACATTGTTTATTGGAATGCTGCTGAATCCTTCGTCCTTTTTCTGCCGCAACCATTTGAATGTATTTATAATAATGTTTTTTGCATCGGGGCGAAATTTCTTGGGCATTTTGATTTTAAAATCGATTTGTTTACATCGGTGACATTCAATGACTTCCAACGTCCGTTGTCAAAAAAAAAGTTGCCATTTAAATAAATTAGTTCCACTGAAAATCCGCAACATGGCGAGGGCTAAAAAGGAACTTGTCAGGCTTTAAGTGCTCGCATTTACTGGGATAGCTTTAAAATTTAGTTTTTTTTATTTGTGCGCGTTTATGAATAGTTTATTAAGATGATAGAAGCATTATTATGTCAATAACTAATGTAAAAGTTGGAAAAATACTGTAATGAACTTGACTTAAATTATCATCAACATAGTAGGTAATTTAAACTTTGAGCACCTGCCATAACTTTTTTTTACTATAAACAAAATGAGCAAATAACTTTAAAAACATGCGTATTTTATGCCAATTCTAAAATGGTATGACACATGATATTTTAATGCATAAAAGTAGGAATTCGTATGACATTTGCCAATATGGATCCTCGGAAATCAATGCTAATCATCTAAAAAATTATCTTGTACTCTACGATATCTCACTTATTTGTTTGTGCTCCTTTGAAGAATATGATTGATTTTTGGTTGACCTTGGTTCAAAGATAATAGAAAACGGGTTTAATTTTCATTCGTTTTTACAGTAAATGTTCGAATTGTTTCCCTCCGACTCTAAGGCACAAATGGCATCTTCGAATAAAATTTCGGTTTAATTTTCGTAAACTGGTTTCCGATATGTCTCGGGCTGCATTGAAGACACGTCGCCGTAGTTCCTCTTCGTTACTTATTGGTTTTGAATAAATATTGTCTTTCAAACATCACCAAAAAAAAATCCGTTTACAAAGCGAAATCAACTTCCGTTAAGAGTGCCGAGTAGTCGTTTCAGTTCCACAAACAAAATCAGAGTGACACATGATATCTTAATGCAAAAAAGTAGGAATTCGTATCACATTTGCCAATAAGGATCCCGGCAACCAAACTAACAAATGAAACGCGTTAAGCCGCTTTGCAAGTTTATCATGTAAAGAATTGTAGGATAGTTATTAATTTATTGCAGTTGTAGTCCTGTGACCCAAACTACCATGTTTGTTACCATGCGTTTCGTGCTATACTCGTTGATTAATATTAAACCTCGTTTTAATAGCCGACTTTTTAGTTAGGTACGAAGTTAGGTAGTTATGTGATACGAATTCCTACTTTTTTGCATTAAGATATCATTTGTCACTCTGATTTTGTTTGTGGAACTGAAACGACTACTCGGCACTCTTAACGGAAGTTGATTTCGCTTTGTAAAATGTTTTTTTTTTTGGTGATGTTTGAAAGATAATATTTATTCAAAACCAATAAGTAACGAAGAGGAACTACGTCGACGTGTCTTCAATGCAGCCCGAGACATATCGGAAACCAGTTTACGAAAATTAAACCGAAATTTTATTCGAAGATGCCATTTGTGCCTTAGAGTCGGAGGGAAACAATTCGAACATTTACTGTAAAAACGAATGAAAATTAAACCCGTTTTCTATTATCTTTGAACCAAGGTCAACCAAAAATCAATCATATTCTTCAAAGGAGCACAAACAAATAAATGAGATATCGTAGAGTACAAGATAATTTTTTAGATGATTAGCATTGATTTCCGAGGATCCATATTGGCAAATGTCATACGAATTCCTACTTTTATTCATTAAAATATCATGTGTCATACCATTTTAGAATTGGCATAAAATACGCATGTTTTTAAAGTAATTTGCTCATTTTGTTTATAGTAAAAAAAAGTTATGGCAGGTGCTCAAAGTTTAAATTACCTACTATGTTGATGATAATTGAAGTCAAGTTCATTACAGTATTTTTCCAACTTTTACATTAGTTATTGACATAATAATGCTTCTATCATCTTAATAAACTATTCATAAACGCGCACAAATAAAAAAAACTAAATTTTAAAGCTATCCCAGTAAATGCGAGCACTTACAATGTCAAAAGAGGTGAAAAATTGGAAAAATCTTTAAATTGGTATAACTCGAAAACGGTGCAATTTTTACTGTGGTCATGTTAGGCTGGTTAGGTTCCTCTTGAGCTGACCTACCTCCGGTGTCACTGTGGCGTGGTACTTTTGGGACACCCTGTATGACGTGAATTATTTATTATAATATTATTGTACGTTATTGATCGAACGTCGTTATACTATTTTACGCGCTGACAGCATACTTCTTCGGTGAAGCAACTTTTAAGGTAATACTCCTTTTCGTTTGCTGTATTAAAACATTCCTGGTGACTTATGGATAATAATAATGTATAAATATTAAAATCAGACCCCCAGATTTACAGACCCAAGTTAAACATCTCGAATATTTTTTACTCTTCGAAAAAACCTGGTAACTCGGGGGAAGATGCCGAAAATGCACATTTCATACAGAACATACAACATCGTCCCCTGTGTTACTAACTAATTTAATCAAATCATTTCAAATGTTAGCCTATTTGTCTGATTTAATAAACGTGTACGTAGTGTAGTGAATAATATATTGCCATCGTTTTGTGTCGGATTAGTTAGTATTGGTCTTGCGTTCTCATTTAGCTTATCGGTGGTTACTAAAGTTGACTGAGACAGCAAGATAAAAACGAACTTTCCGACAAATAACGATGGCAAAACATTATTCACTACATCTGTATTTCTAAAACATTTCAGTTGTGAAACATGTCGAAAAATGGGGAGTAGGTACCTTAAAAGTTGATTCACCCAAATACGACAACTACTTGCCAATACGAGTATGTTCTAAAAGTCTTAAAATGCACTTAAGGAAATAAGGTCGAAATGTTAATCATAAATATTTATCTAATTATAAAACCAGCTTTTTAGTAGGTTTGACGATTTGCACGTCACATATTTATATTGTATACCATTCCGCTCCTACTGCATTGTAACATGTTTGCAATTGTCTAAATATTATTTGTATTATGAGAACGAACATGATGAAAGTACATTATATTTTTTGATGATAAGTAAATTGGTCTGAATATGGTAACAGATAACGAGATGCTGCGCACTGGTTGCACTGTGAGTCCAACAATCTGCTGAGACCGTTCTATGAGCATACTGTCGTCGGAAAGGTCGCGAGCACGCTCCTATAATTAACAGAGTACGCGTCGCGGGCCAACAACATGCGTGAGCGTCCGCCTGTGGCACAGCCTGACTAATCGTGAACGCACTCAGTGCTGTGTTCACTGAAACGTTAACATTGAATTGCTAACATTATATGCAGGTCTAACTATTTTGTGATTGATTTTATATATTATTGCTCGTTATCTGTTGTCATACATATGCTTCTTATCATGTAAGATAAATAATGAAGCATTTTTGTTGTGGGCTTCTTGTGGGATAAAACACTTACTGCCACAATTAAATTGCAGAGCTTAAAAAGGAAACCAATGCTTGCAATTGTAATCTCCTATAAGTCCCTTCCAATTCATTGTAAGACATTGTAGCACTCGCGCCTTTACCGTTCTCTCGTCGGTATCCTTAATAGCTATCCTACAATATTCTTATGCTCTTTCTTGTAAAATGTTGATTTTGTTAATCTTCACCACCTATTTTTATTTACATTTTGCTTTAAAAGTATAATTACCAATTTTGCCGATGATATTACCGTGTAGAATCCGTGTTTGATTTGGACATCAGTGAAGACGCCACGAAACGCGGCGACGACTGAAGTCGTCATAACGAGGGCTTGGGTGCGCTCTTTGTCCGAGAGCGTCGTTCACACCACCTTAGGATTTGGCTTCGGCTTAGCACCCTCATTACTATTATTGTGTTTTCTAATGAACTTAAGTCTTGAAATCGAAAGATGGTTTTTTGTAGTACAAACGAATGCACAATTGACAGAGTACATGATATGACTTACTAACAATTAAGCTATGAGTTAACAATTAAACTTAATTAACGGAAATATACTAGATAAAAAGCAAGCTTTAAACAGCCGACTGCATTCTTTGATACCGTCGTCGATATATACGAGTGTTAAAACAATAAACACTAACTCCGGTTGAAAATTGTATATTTAACCCTTTATAAGGCCGCAGTTATACAGATATGCTACGTGAAAGTTAAATACACTACCATGTTTGTAATGCACTGGGGATGGGGAACACATCTACGGCAAAAAAAAACCGAAATCATTAAGAAAAACATGTGGTCATTATATGCACTCGGCCCGTTAGTGCACTCGAGTTTTCAGATGATCTGTTTCCAATACACCTATTCATTGACATTGACAACAAACATAAGATGCTCTGTTCAGACTGGTGTTTCACGATGGAGAGTGGATTTATCAAAATTAGACCTTATCATCATACCAATAACAGTCTCGCCACTCGCCCTCGTGAATTACAAGAGCTATAATTGAAATTATTAGAGACAGCGACTTGTGTATTTTTAATAGTATAATGGAAACAGTGACAAATGCTTGCTTCCCTTAACGGGCACAGTGCATTAATTGACCACATACTTTAGATTATTTAATTACACTAAAATTAAATAATGACCGAAAAAGTATAAATCAGAAAAGAAAGCCTGATATATTTGCTATATAATACCATTATAGTTAAATAAAAAAGAGGATGTTCTTCTCCATAAATGTTTATTAAATAAGTGGTTTCCAAATCGTCTCTGCCTTATAAAGGGTTAAAACAAATGTTTAACTGACTGGATAGGTAGGTAGGTACTCATTATGTGACAGCTTGTTTCATAGGTAAAATTGTTACCATGTGAAGAATTTAAGAAAAATGCTCGTGCCGTGCTTGTGCTTCATTGTAGTAATAAGGTAAAATATTCGAGAGGTTCTATATGTATTATACAGGTAGCCAAACGAAAACCACATGGATGGCAACTACGTTAAATATTTTAAATAGCAAATTCTACACAAAGGATACTTACTTTTATTTTTGAAAACAATAATAACTGCATTTATGGATTTATGAAAATTTGTCTGACTTAACTGAAAAACAAACTGATCTAATATGACAAAACAACAAACCATCCATGTGTGGCGTTCGTTTTTTCGTCCTGTATAACACCACAAAAAAGTTTTTTTAATTGTAATGTATTTAATTCATTGTAACATATATTTTAAATCTTACTGCAGATATTAGTTCGAGAAGCCTATTCCTCGAAATGGTTTAGAATGTTCATAAATTGTTAAAAATTGGTGTATCCCAACTTAATGTACCCAGTGACACTCGCCGCACCATCAAGACAAATCTAATGACGTATCGTTTATTAAAATCGGATGAGTAGTTGCGAGGGGACATAGGAACAGACATACATACATACAGGTCAAACACAAAACTCTCCTTTTGGGCTTCACCGCAGTTGGGAAAACGTGGGCACCTTTTGCCGTTAAGTTGACTACACGATTGTTAAATTTAATTAATGTTGTCATGAGATGCTTACCATTTTGTATTCAGTTGTATAGTTCAGGAAATATAAATTGGTCACTTCTTATCTACTTTGCGATCTTTTGTTCGTTGTAAACAGTTACCGGACAATGAGGAGCCGAGCACGCGTAACTATTGTTAACAACAACACTAATCCTTACCTGAGAGCCGGAGTGACACAAGTTAATTTTTTTACACGCGATTATATTGCTTATTTTCATCGAAGAATAGCATTGAATGGTGCAAACATGTGCCTATTTATGAGTCGCTTCGACACTCGGGCTACTACTCATGGATTGAAAAACATTGATACTTTTTGTTTTTTCTTCTTCACTTGGGTGCAGACGGTAATCTAAATAATTGATTTAAAATAATAACCTAAGTAAAACATTCAATTTTTTAGTGTGACATGACATTTTTACTGATAAAAACCAGTATCATTACTTTTTGGACATTTTCAATTTTACTGTTCTTTTACATTTAAAATTGTCATGTGCAATTGTGATGTGATGCAAGTATCAAAACTTTTCAATCCGCTGCTGTGTTGTTCGAAGAACGTGGTATATTTTACGTCTATTGTTTGATATTAAAAAAAGATCTTATAGAATATTACAAACGTTCAATTCATATTTCCTGAACTATACAAAGAAAACCGTCCTTCGATTTGAAGACTTGTACCAATTTCACCAAACTATGTTAAATTTTATCAATATAATCGGCTGTTAGTTCATACATTTTGACAACTATTAACGCTCTAATCGGCTGTTACGTGGTTAACGTTGTTTGGTGAAATTAGTACTTAAGTTTATTAAAAAACAGTAATGAGCGCGCCAAAGGACGCTCGGTGCAGGCGACCCCTTTACTCCAATATGTTCAACTATCTGTACAACCAGTTGAACATATTGGATGACTTTTCTCCAATTTTTTCAACTTCAAAATGTAGTTGAAATCTTTGGACTGAAAATTATAATAAGTGCAATCACACACACTCTTATTTCAATTAGGCCGTGTCGACGGAGCTCCGCTAACGCGGAGCTCCTATTTCTAGGTGGTTTGGCCCTCCGGGCCTCCTGCTAAACTAACATAACCTAAACCTACCTAGGTTTTGGTTAATAAAAATATTATGATTGAACTTGTTGTAATTTTCAGTCCAAGTAGTTCAACTAATATTTAAAGTTGAAAAAAAATGGAGGAAAGTTGTCCAATATGTTCAACTGGTTGAACATTTAGTTGAACATATTGGAGTAAACTCAGGCGACCGGCTCATCCGCATCATTGTACTCTTCAGAAAGTGACACACCATTATTAATGTACGCGATAAACAATAGTGTCCTAAACCCGCGGGCAGCAATAAATATATTATTAATATACCAGGCTACTTATTCGAAAATATGATAGCACTTATAAAGCTTTTTTGAGAAACACGTGTGTTAAATAGGTTTAAAAACATCCAGGCGCCTAATATGGCTACGATTATCGCGTGACACAATCTGGATGAAAGATCCGTCACTTTGTGACACATAAGCAGGTACACAGCAACACATCTAGCAGAAATCTGAAATATTGCATGAAAGAGAGTCGCACTAGAATGCATAGAAGTTGACATAATACACATATATACATCTCTTCCTTTTTTTCTCTGCTCTGTCTTTAATGGTTAGTTAGGTGTGATGTTGTGTGTACGAGAGGGACGGATGCCTTATGCACATTTTGTCGCGCGATAAACGGAACCATACTAAGCCCGCTGACTTTAAACTTGCTTATTTGTGTCAAGTTTGTAAAACATTTATTTTCTTAAGCAAATTATAAAGAAGTTAAAAACAACTCTGTGTATTTATTATGTAAGGTATGTCGTGTTTAGAGTTCCGATTTTACTTAAAATACCTTTTGGGTAGACATTTGAGATGGGTTATAGTTCATTTATTTTAGCATGACACAGAACCAAATAATAGTACATTATTGCCTAGGCAGTGAAGCAGGCAATTGCGAGTCATTTTCATCTATTCAGAATATCAGCCCTACCTTCGACTTCTATGTTCACCTACAAAACTGTTCAGTACAAAAAATCCGCTTGTGGCTGTCTCCCGGGGCAGCTGCTCGTCTACATCTCTAATCTCTACCCTACCTTCGAAATACTTAGCGGAGAAACGAGGACACTTTTTATCCTGAACAGTCAGTCTGAAATTAGGTAAATCAATTAAGTATATCAGTTAGAAAGCACTATTTACGTATTTAAATATTTTCATGATAAATTTTGGATATAATATCTATTCTATTCTATTTTTTTAATTTTTGGCAACCGGTCGCAGGGATATAATATCGAAACCCAATGTATTGTCCAACAAGCAAATATTAATGACACATGCACAGATACAATACATTGAGCACATAGATTTTAATTAATTCTAGCAGCGTTTATTAGAGTTGACGAACACTGCTTCTTTTTCTTTTTTTTCTTATCCTAAAATAAATGAACTTATAGTGAGGGTCAAGATTTACGGTTTTTGGTAAAATGTACCTACTGATTGCGGTACTTATCTTATCTTATCTTGTATGTGGGGTCCTTGCGGATACACTTCGACCCTATGGGATCTTTTGTGTAATTACCCCTCTTTTAGCGCTTAATCCAATGCAGCCTCCACCCCTTCCAGAAACCGGATAGTGGAGTGCAATGGCAAGGCTTTGAAATCGCTTGGTTCCGGGTAGCCACAACCGAGGATTTTCATTCTTACTCCGGCGAGGGCATCACATTCGCACACTAAGTGTTTCACTGTTTCCGCCTCTTCGCCGCACATTCTACAATCTGTATTGTCATAAAGGCCCATCTTTGCTAGGAGATGTTTGACCCCAAAGTGCCCGGTGAACACTCCGACAATATATCGGAGTTGTCTTCTGCTGAGTTTCCAAAGTTTTTTGGTCCAGCTCTGATCAACTCTTTCTATGAAGAGCTTCGCATGCCCTAAGCCTACAGTATTTTTCCACTCTTTTTGGTGGTTTACTAGGGTGTTATTGTTCAGGGCTGCTTTTATGGTGCCCGGTGACGGTGCCACAAATGGTTCAGGTCCGACGTATGCGCCCTTGGACCCTTCCCTTGCCAGCTCGTCCGCGGCCTCATTTCCGGGATAGCCTTCGTGTCCTGGAATCCACATCAGTTTCACTTTGTTCTTCCTACCAAGCCTGTTTAAGGCCTGGACGCCATTGTAGACTAGTTTCGAGTCTACTTTAGGCGCTGTCAGCGCCTTAAGTGCCGCTTGGCTGTCACTTAGAATATAAATAGTTCTACCCTGCGGAGTCCTACTTATATTCTCTTGCGTACAGGCAATTATCGCATATAGCTCCGCTTGGAAGACCGTTGCGTAGTTGCCCATACTTATGCTGCTGTTATAGTCCTTGGCGTGAATACCCGCCCCCGTACCGGAGCACATTTTTGAGCCATCCGTATACCATATCGCGTCGTCATCCTCTAATAGGTGCAACCCATCCATCCATTCATCCCTTGTCGGAATGTGGACATTGAAGTTCCTTCGGAATACATACTTAGGCTGCATTTTGTCGCAACCCATCGTCAGTATTCTGTCTAGAGAACCATTGTGTGCCATTTTGGTGTGTCTGGTTCTAAGCGCTGCATCGTTGCATAGGCCCGTCTCTTTCAACCTCTGCAGCGACTTGCACGCCTCAGACTGTATGGCGATATGCAGTGGTGGTAGGTTTAGTAGAACCTCCATTGCCGCCGTTGGCGTCGTTCTGAACGCCCCTGTTATAGCCATGCAGGCCACCCTCTGCACCTTGGTCAGAGAGTCTCTGCATGTTTTTAAAATTGTTCTTGGCCACCAGGCCAAGCAGCCGTACATGATTATGGGCCTTACCATCATGGTATAGATCCACTTCAGTACTTTAGGGTTAAGGCCCCATGTCTTACCATATGCTGATCTGCACATTCCGAACACTCTCAACGCTTTTGTTATAGCGTTGTCCACGTGCTTCTTCCAAGTGAGCTCTTTATCTAGTATTATGCCTAGATATTTTACCTCACTTGACAATTCTAGTACCTTACCAAACAGCTTGAGGTGTTTAATGTGTTTGAGGTCTCTTTTCTTAGTAAATGGAATTACTACAGTTTTGCTGGGATTGATGGATAGTTGATGACTAATACACCATCTTTCCACCTTTTCCAGAGCATTTCCCATGATTTCCGATACTGTTCCCGGGAACTTCCCGTTGATAAGTATCACGAGATCATCTGCATACCCAACCGTGTGTAGTGGGCCTGTGTTGAGTTCCTCTAGGAGTGAGTTTACCACCAGACTCCATAGAGTCGGTGAGAGAACCCCCCCCTGGGGACACCCTTTTGTCGTTGTGGCGAATAGGACATCGCCCAAAAGACTTGACTTTATAAGTCTACTGTTTAGCATGTTGCCTATCCATTTGCAAATGGTTGGTTCAATGCCATGCCTAGCAGCTGCTGTGCTTATGGCTTCAAACGTAGTCTTATCAAATGCACCCTCCACATCGAGAAATGCCGCAAGACATATCTCTTTGTTCTCTAGTGCGTTTTCAGCTTTATTCACTACAAAATGAATTGCAGTATCTGTGGATTTACCCGGTTGATACGCGCATTGCATTTTATGCAGCGGATACCGCCTTAGAGGTCCATCTCTTATGTGCCTGTCTACCAGCTTCTCCATTGTTTTTAGGAAGAATGATGATAGACTTATTGGCCTGTATGATTTGGGATCGCTGTAATCTGCTTTGCCAGGTTTTGGCAGGTAGATCACTTTTACACGCCTCCAAACGCGTGGAACGTGCCCAAAGGCTAAGCACGCTCTATACAGCCTGCTTAAATGCGTTACAATTATATTTGCGCTTTCTTGTAGTAGGATTGGGTATATCTCGTCCGGGCCCGGTGCTTTGTACGGTTGGAAAGTGGATAGTGCCCACCGTATCTTGCAATCGTCTACTACCTTTTTGGCAGTGTCCCAATTGTGTCTTGTTGTGCGTGCTGTCTGCTCTGACAAACAGATTGGTACACTGTCTATTTCGCTTTCACGTATAATGGAGCCGGGAAAATGTGTGCTACACATAACTTTCAGGGTATCTAAACCCGTTACAGTCATACTTCCCTTGTCATCTTTTATTGATGTTAACGGAGTTGACCTTGCTACTGCTAGTGCCTTTGTGAGCCTCATACCTTCTGGTATCGAGCCTATTTGGTTGCAGTGGTTCCGCCACGCACTCCTTTTTGCTTTCCTTACAGCTTTGTTGTACTCTGTGAGCTTATGAGCGTACATGCTAAAGTCATTCGTCGCCTTCGCATCATTGAAGATCGCCCTTGTTTCGCTTCTGATTTTGGTTATCTTAGGGTTCCACCAGGGTATCTTCTTGGCTAGCACCCGTTTTTCCGGGCAATTATTGGTCCACGCGGTATGTAACGCTCGTACCATATTGTCCGCTTCAAATTCAATGTCAATAATAGAATTGAGCTTACCTTTTGGATCCCCTAGTTCTACCTTTAAGTCCCGTTTGAAAGATGACCAGTCGGTGTTCCTAGGGTTTCTTTTGTGCACAGTTTCAATTGGTATGTCAGTCCTGTACCTAAAGCATATGTACCTATGATCTGAAAGTGAGATTTCATTGGAAACATGCCAAGAGTGAATATCTTCATACATGTGGTTGGACGCCACCGTTATGTCAATTACTTCTCCGCGTCTAGCATTGACGAAGGTTGGGCTGTTCCCTTTATTAACTAATTGTAAAGAAGAGCTCACCAGAAAATCCAGTAACTTCTCTCCCCGCTTGTTAACATCCGAGCTGCCCCAGATGACGTGGTGTGCATTGGCGTCGCAGCCGATGATCAGGTCGGTGTTCACCTGACTGCCAGTCGCGACCAGACTCCGGAGTTGAGGTGTGATGGGGTCCGTCGCCTCTTAAGGGAGGTAGGCAGACGAGATGATGAGAGTCTTGCCTAACCTCTTCTCCTGGATCTTAACAGTGGTAAGATCCCTGGAACAGTAAGCATTATAAGGAATGGCATTTATGCCATTTTTGACATACACACAAGTCCTCATGTTATTCTCGGGGCAGAGATAATAGATAACCCCTCCCGTGCCATTTAGTCCCCTGATCTCGCCCTTGTATATATATGGTTCTTGAATCAGGGCTACATTGAATTTATCGTTCTTTAGCTGCTTTGCCAGAAGGGCTGTGGCAGCTTTATTGTGTTGCAAATTAATTTGTACGCACCTTATGCCTCCCATGGCTCTTTCTTATATCTTTGGCTTCGGCTTGCTGAGGTCAGCAGCCTCCGCCGGTGACTCGGAGTCCTCGGACATGGGCGAAGAGGGGTTCCCAAGGTAGAGGGCTTCAAGGTCGCGCAGGTTCTCGGATGTCGTCACCGATACCGGTGACGGCTCCCGACACCCACGCGGCCCTTCGTCCACTCCAACCTTGTCGACCTCGTCCGCTCCCACCGACTCCTCGTCCGCTACCACCTCTGCAGCCTCGACAGCGCAGGGAGCCTCTTCAGGATCGACTTCAGCACTCCTCTTCTCGGCATCGTCCAAGAGCTTAAAAGTGCTGACGTCGATCCCCGATTTGAGAGTGTAGCCGGCCTCTCGGATCACGTCCGCTGACTCCCGGTCCATCAGTATGATGCGCCGGGTGCCAGCGGCCGACTCCGAGGTGTCGACTACCTTCCATTGGTCGGTGTTCAGCCGCTCGTTGACACGTTGGAGCAGTCTGAACACCACCCTTGCGTCGGGGATGCCAATGATCTTCGTCTTCCAGGCCATCTTTACTGGTTTTGGAAGATCCTTGGCATCCACGACCTTGAGGCTCATCCCCGCAATATCTCCCTCACTTATGAGGGAGCTGAGCCACGTGGAAGATGCCTTGTCACCGCAACTGATGTGAAGGGCACCTCCCACAATGTTCCCGAAGTTGATGTCGGGAAGTGGCTTGGGGATGATCAGGAGGCGCTGGATTACCACCCCCTGAATGGCCGCCATATGACACCCCAAGATCTTCTTGGTTGGGAAGGTCGTTGGTATCACCGCCACCTTTACACTGGAAAGTGCCTCCGCATACGACCCTACCCTCGTCCTTTTGGAGTCACCACTGGTTTTCGGTGATACCAACGGCCTTTTCAGTGCCCTGTTAGCTGCGTTCGCTTCAGCGGTGACGTCCCTTGTTGGGCCGGCATCCAGACGCTGAAGCGCCGCAGCCTGCGCTTCCCTCTTCCTCTGTCTCCTGCTCCCTTTCTTCACACCCCCTTCCGGCTGGAAGCTTGCAGGGGGTGGTTTCGGGGATGCTAGATCCAGAGGAGTAGGGAGGCCCTCCTTGCTGCAACCTGCCTCCGCTACACCGTCTGCCCTTCCAGCACCTACGCCGGTCGCTCCCTTGGTAGGGAGGCCAGCGCGTCCTTCCGTCAGCCCCGAGGGGAGAGGTCGGCTCGTGCCTTTGGGGTGTTCGGCGACACTTCGACTGTTGCCCTTGGCGTGAAGCGCCCTATCTGCCCCTACGGGCCCTCGAACTCGACTGTTACCGGATCCCGCGTCCCTGTCTGCGACAGGTCGGCGTCTCACCTCACAGTCCGTCAATGCGCTAAGCGCCTTTGCCTCACTCCTTGCGGAGGGTTCAGCCTTCGTCGATTTTGGTATTTTTTTATCCATAAAATCACACCTAAAAAATTCGTCCCACTCGTTCCCCACCCTCCTTGGAGCCCTCCTACTGGGGATGCTTTGACGCATCAGGGATACGAGCCGGATATAGCATCCCAAGGTGAGCTGTCGAGTGAGCCCGCACGGTGTCAAGCCCTCCGTCACCTACCACGGCGACTCGGGGCCGTACACCGCCGGCTACTGACCTCATCACCCCAGAACACTCGCCTGCGGCCAGACTACTGTAGACGCAACAGCCGATTGATTCTGACTGGCTGGGCCAGAACCTCCCGTGTGAGATGAATCTCGAGCCAAAGTGGCGTGTTGTTATCGGAGGGTAACGACTCCGACCCTCTTCAAACTCAACCTACCAGGATCTCGTTCTCCACCCGTACGGGTCCCCGCGCACGGCACAAACACGCGGGTGGCATTTTACCGCTACCCATCCTATACTGTTGGATGGGAGGCCCGCTGCGACATGCCACGACATCGCTTGCAGCTTATTGGAAAGGAGTTACAGGAAACATGGAAGGGTGAATGAAGGATGATCAGGAGTTTGACTAGTTATTTCGGTTCTACTCGTTTAATCCGTGGAAACCGAGTAGTTAACAGGCAGCAACCTCGGGAAGGAGCACAACCAGTCTTGCCTTAGGTATCAACGCAACTGTGAGCTCCACCCTCGGCCGTTAGCCATGTCAACTACCGGACAAGTAGATTGACATAGGGACGGATCCATATCACCTGGCGACCGGTCGCAAACTAACGTTGATTTGGCCCCGCCCCCGCCCGATTGCGGTACAGTCGGCGTCATAATATAAGGTAACATTCATAAGGTAGTTCGTTACACCATACAATTAATATGGTGTACCGAACTATTTGGGCACTTTGAATGTTACCTTATATAGGTAGTATATTTCTATGGAACTTGCTAACTATGTAAACAAAAGACTTAACTTTGTTTTGTCACTGTTTCTCCTTGAATTTTCATACCACCTCATCAAACACCATTGAAACCATAAACTATTGAAACGGTCGTTACTGTAAAATACAAAATCACCAAATATATAACTCTATCTTGGATATTTCATTAAAAGTTTAAATGGTTTCATAAGTTAGGTTATTAGGACCTGATGGAATGACGTTTTTGTTTCTTTTAAATTCTACAATTGTCTATGATGGGTAGTGTTGTGGCTAAAGTTGGCGATATATTAAGGCCCCTACACATTACCCAACTCACGCTGATCACACTCACAGATGATATAACGGCACCTTTTATAATAAATACTGGTGATATATCATCTTCAAGTACCGATTTTTCTTCAGATCGTGATTAAACAAATTAGAAATAAGTAACTACTTGTTTTTCACTTTCGGTATTTTATTATTTGATATGGTTTGACATGAGTAAAGGAGTATTGCCCATCACTAGTAAATTCGTCATTCAGAGACAATTTCAATATGGCGGTTTGTTTACATAGTTAGCAAGTTCCATAGAATTAGACTTTAGATGACGCTGATTATACATGAACTACTATACCAACTATACGAAGAAAGCATACGCTATCGGCGTACAGCTTAATTGAGAGCCGGGGTATGCATGAGGGGAGAGGGCGACGGTGACTGCCTAATCGAGATTGTACATACCTCACCTCCGCCCGCACCTCATGCTTATCCCGGCCCTCAATGCGTTAAGTCGTACCAATAGATGTAGAAAAACATAAGTGTAGCTTGTGGCCAATTGTCAAGTGTACCAGGTTTTTGCCTCTTGGCCTGAAACTGGTTTGGCCAAGTGGCCAACTCAAATTAGGTGAATTTGAGTTGGCCGGGCGGATTGGGCGGAGTTTTTAAAATATTAGTGAGTAAATACCACAGAGCACTGAATCATCATCGCGCGCCTCTACTAGAGACGGCAGTGAAGACAATATTCGTGCTTCGCAGTTGCGCTGAGCGCAATTGCTGGAGGTAAAGGCCGTCAGTGTCTATCTACACGTCGTAGAGTGCACATGATCAAAAAAGCGATATCATTGTGCTGTGATATGATGTAATAATCAAAGTAAAAATATGAATAAACAAAATTCTGGCGTATCATATCACAAGTAAGTAATTTAAAACCAATTTTTGTAGTGCGTGTAAATGCATTAGTGAAGTGTAGCAGTGTATGGCGTCATGTCGATAGAGTGCATCGATGTCCAGAAAGCATCAATGCATTTTTTAATACCTCACACCGAAGCACTCTTAAGCACTTGTGACTTTCTTGACTTTCTTGTGGCGCGGCGCACATATGTTTGACGTCTAAGACAATACGGATACATCATTTAAGTAGTAGTGCGTGTACTAGTGTGCGTAAACGGTGACGCCCACTGACACGCTTGATTTGTATGGAAAGTTTGGAGCATACCGTCTCTACAGTATTTTCATTATAGCAAGGTGCGGGTGACAGCTCATATAAACACCTTATTAAACTTATTTCTTTAGCTTTACATAAATACTACATCGGTACAAACCTAGCCACGTCGTTCAGGAATTTAAATAATTAATCGACTATTTTTTTTTAAATCGCTTGTAAGTGTAGTAAGTGATTGAAATTACGAAATACGGGTGTCACAGGCATCATCCTAGAATAATCAGAGTATAGTAGGGGCGCGGTTCTGTGCTCTGTGGTAAATACGCAACTTCGACTAGATAATAGTTAAATATTAAAACGTAGTTCTTGTGCAATGTCGTGTGTCTTTCGTGGGTGCATATCGCGAATGGGAAATTCAGAAACTCAACCTTCACATGTGAGTGGTGTTTTCGGACGTAATGTGGCGGTTTTGCAACCAAACCCAACTAGAAACTTTATCATATTATCTTATACACACTTCGACCCTATGGGATCTTTTGTGTAATTACCCCTCTTTTAAATAGCGCTTAATCCAATGCAGCCGCCACCCCTTCCAGAAAGCGTATAGTGGAGTTCAATGCTGCCCCTGCTAGTAAAAAGGGCACGTCTAACACTTTTCTCATATTTAGTTTGTTTTGTTATATTTCGATTTTTTCCTAGGCAGGCTAGACTCGGAGTTACCATAAGCAAAAAGGGCGTTACTTTACTCACTTGCAAATCACTTAATTAAAAGACGCATTTCAGAAATACGTAGATGATCTTCATAAAAAAGACCTAACTTCGTATAATGCGCCCTTTTGTTTTGTGAAACCTTCAACAGTTTAGTAAAATAAAAGAAAAGACGCAAGGTATAATCCACCACGGTATATATACTCCAGTAAAAAAACGCATCTATGTAGGTACTGGTGCCATTTCAATTAAGTCTGGACTTGAAAGCAACATTTTGATTTGGGCTCATCTAACTTACCTAAATACTTAATAAAAAGGGCGCTAGTGACCACTTGCGCCTTTTCAACTTAGCCAGAGCTTGATAAAGTTATAAGTATTATGTTGACGCGAACGCATCTACACGTAAAACTAAGGAGAAAAGACGCAAAGACCACTTGTGCCTTTTCAATTGTGTATTTTGCTAATTCACTAGGATGCTCGTGGTATAAATTTGCGTCTGATTTTGATGTAGGCATATTTTGTTTTTGCCACAATACAGCATTGAAAAACGTAGTTAAGCAAGCGTGCATTTAAATTAAAATTATCTTAGTTGAATAGTTAGTAACCCTTGATTTAGCCAGGAGTAACAAATAAGTATTAAAACTAAGTCAGTGTCATTATTTCTTGGGTTGGTCTACCGGGAAAAATCATTTAAAAAAACCTTTCGTTGTTCGTTTTCGAGAAAACATGTCTATTGTCTAGTATACTGGACATTACCAACTTTGCGAAGAATAGAAAGACCGCTTATAAGTCCAGCACGATGGACATTGCCAAAGATATTTATGCATGTTATGTGGTCTGAATTATAAATATGTTTTAGTCCAAATATCAAACGATAATCTATTTTTAAGAAATAAAAAGTTAATAAAAATCCGCTTACAAGTTTAATTTACTTTCTTCCGCCCGAGGCAGGTTGGGATTTGAATATGTTATCCTTGTATTTAAATTCTGGTAAATAAATACGTAATGATTTCTCAGGTTTCATGGTCATTACCAAACAATTTACAAATTCTGTAGGACTACTATTGAAACTATTCCTTTTTTTTTTAAGTTATTTAATTCACTTTTCAAATCCTCCATCGCAGTCTACAAGTACTTACAAGGCTCTATTTTACCAGTCACACCACCCTTCAATTTAATTTTGTACTCATCATCCTTAATTTTGTTATCCCTTGAAACACTACTTCATATTATTTTAATCAAACTTTTTTTGTGTGTTTGTGTGCATGCATCTCCGAATCAGTCGAAAGCACTAACACAGGCAACCCTAAAATTGGTACATACCTAGCTATCTTTACTAATTTGATTGTTAAGTAATTGAAGATTCTTTGTCTTTTATTTTACACATTAAATTTACGTTTACGGTCTCATTTCTCAACAGGATATAATATCTATAAAAAGCTTGGATTGTCTCATTACATGTGGGTGATTCACTTATGGCTGTATTAATAAACTGATCTCGACAGAATGCTCGTCTCTAGATGTGACAAAAATGAGCGTTTTCTTTAGCTGGACGTTTACTTTGATGTAACGAACGAGGTTTGGGGTTTGTAACGAGGTGTAACCTATTAGACCGGATGATACTGACACAAAATTTCCGGTCATTTGTACCAAGTATGGCGACCCTTCAGAGGTCTAATTACGAAAAGGAAAATTATGGTCACAGCGCTGGTACCGGCGGCCCAATCGCGTGGGCGTTAATCGAACGTGTCGGATAAATTACGAAAGTCGAACGATTTGTAACACAAACATTCTTGTATTTTCCGATAGTCGATGCAAAAAGAGGTAGGCGGTAGCGTAATGCCATACTTCTCCGGTGTGGCTTACAGCCCGCCGCCATACCGACGATAACAAATTAATAAAATAAAAAAATTGGGATAGACTAAAACGGTTTTTACATTCTAATTCGTAAGAATAGGTAATTTTAAGGGACCAATTTCATTAATTTGGTAGTTTTGATTTAATTGGGATTGTTCATATTTTTACAATTACTCTCATTCGAAAACCATTTCGAGGAATAACGTTTTAAAGCCGTCATGCCGTATTAAGTTTTTAAAATATTTATTTATTTCAGTTTTTTTGACAAAAGTATATTTGACCTTTGGTTGCCTTTCGTTTTCGGCTTGAAGCCGTCGTAGGTGTATCTTACGGGTTAGTCGAAAACCGCTTGAAATAGTATTTATTTATTTATTTATTTATTGGACACAGTAACAAATTACAAACACATGAACGTTGTTAAAACTAAGGTGATTATGTAGATGACATTGAGTGTCCGTAACTTAATAACAACTGTGTACAGCATTCTCTAAAAGTTATGTCTGGCGCTTAACAACTAAAACAAAAATAATAGTATCAAAATGAATTAAAATAACTATACCTAAAGTTTATGATCACAATGCTAGTCGGGATACGCTATTTTGGAATATTTTATTGTTCAACGCGAATATATCACAATCCAAGCAGTTTTGATTATACATGCGAATGCGACACATACGGCTAAAGGGGTTATTACGAGAAACATTATTATTGGCTAGAGGAACCATAAACAAATGATGATGTCGAACCGTATGTTATAATACACTATTACAATCACTTTTTATCTGTAGATATCATTTAATAAATAATTAAAACGAAACTATTGGGTCAAATACAAAATTAATGAAATAGGTCTCTTAAAATTACCGTGCTGTGTGGTGCCGGTAGAGTAGAATAGCACCACCCCTTATCCTCCCGTGGGTATCGTAGAAGGCGATTAAGGGATTAAGGGATTATTATACTGGTAAAATCTCCTCCGGCGGGATAGGCGTCGTTAGCATTGGGCTGCTACCTATCTAGGAGAAGGAAAACTCCGAATTCAAACCCGGCGGGATAGGCGTCGTCAGCATTGGGCTGCTACCTATCTAGGAGAAGGAAAACTCCGAATTCAAACCCGACCCTGCATAATGGACCATGCGAGCACGATTTAAAAGGTTTATACCCCAGGAGGGTACTGGCAATGCCAGAGAATCCCTCCCCAGGCCTAGCCTGGGCAGCCCTTCGTACTCTGGGGGGGGCAAAATAGTGCACGTATGTTCGGATCCCTCCGGGGATCGGAACGGCGGCGATGCCGTTTGCCACGTGTCACGCCGTGTTCGCAGGGGGGTTGGCAAAAAGCGGGCCGCTGAAAGCCGCCTTGCTACGATGAATGTTTGTGGAGGGATGGAACATAAATTAGATGAGGTATGTATGATGATGAAAGAGAGAAAGCTGGATGTTCTTTGTGTGACTGAGACGAAGAAAAAAGGGGTGAGTACGTCCACACACGGAACCTTGACGGCTTTGTGGTCCGGAGTTCCGGTATCCGAGCACGGTCGTCAGGGAGTTGGCATCGTACTCACAGAGCGAATGGCTGAATGTATGCAAGAGCATGAATGTGTGAGCCCAAGACTTCTCTGGGTGAGACTCAAGGTAGGTCTCACCCGTTTATTCGTAATTGGGGCTTATGCCCCAGATACGAATAAATCGAAAAAAGAAAGGGAGGAGTTTTGGGAAAGTTTGCATGAGGTTTCAACAAAATGCAAGGAGAATGAGAGGATTATTTTGTTAGGCGATTTTAATGGTTGGACAGGCGTGCAAAGGGATGGTTTTGAATCGGTACTGGGTAAGTATGGTGATGAGCGAGTGAACGAGAATGGCAAATGTCTTCTCAATGTATGTTTGGCCAAGAATCTCTGCGTGACAAACACTTTGTTTGATCACAAAGAGATTCATCAGTATACGTGGAGACGGCAGAATGAGAAGTCTATGATAGACTTGATGATTGTGGATGAACGGTTGCGTAACAAAGTTGTAGATACCAGAGCATTTCGAGGAGTTAGCGTAGGTTCAGATCACTACTTAGTGGTAACACGAGTAAGGGGTCTGTTCACACGTTGGCGCCATCGTGTTCCCGTACCTACCACTGCGTTAGAGAGGATAAAAGTAGAGAAACTGAATGACGAAGTTATACAAGATGAGTACGTAAGAAAGCTGAAAGATTGTTTTGAATGTGTTAATAAGATGAAAGACAGTGAAGTTGAGAATAATGTAAATAATGTATGGGAGATTATGAAGAATGGAATGGTCAAATCGGCCACTGAAGTATGTGGTGTAGTAAAAAGAAGGAAACGCAAGAATGAACGACCGGAATGGTGGGATAGAGAGGTAGATGATGTAGTGAAAGAGAAGAAAAAGTGTTGGTTGGATTTTGTAGCTGTAGATCCAGGACAAGATCTAAGCGACAGAAAGAAAAAAGAGTATAATAGATCAAAGAAAAGAGTGAAAGACGTTGTGGCTAGAAAGAAAGATTTACTGAATGAAAAGTATGACAGGAGTTTCTCTGACAACTTCCAGTCGAATATTAAACTCTTTTGGAGCTTGATTAATTCGGCTCGGGGGAAATCGGAGAAAACTAAATTAAACGCGGTGAGGGATGAGTCTGGAGACTTAATATGTGAGGAAGAAAAAATGCTTGATTGATGGAAAACTTATTTTGAAAGCTTGTTTGAATGCGAAGATATTTGTCGTGAGCCAGAAAGCATGAGTAAAGATGCAAGTAGCGAAGATGAAAGTGTGATTAGTATGAGTGAAATAATGAAGGCTTTAAAAAGTATGAAAGCGGGAAAGTCAGCAGGTTGTGATAGAGTGTCGATAGAAATGCTGAGGAGAGGAGATGGCGTGGTGGGTAGTCTGTTGTACCGTCTTTTCAATGCATGTTGGAGTAGCGGCCGAGTCCCGGAAGATTGGGTCAAGGCCGTTATCGTCCCTCTGTATAAAGGAAAGGGGTCACAGCAAGACTGCAAAAACTACCGCGGTATCAGCCTCCTTAGTGTTGTCGGCAAAGTATATGCGAAGATTTTAATTGAAAGGGTATTGAATGTTACGAATGACAAAATCTGGGATGTACAAGCGGGATTTCGAAAGGGAATGGGATGTACGGATCAGGTCTTTCGACTACGGTCCATCACAGAAAAGTTCTTGGCGGTGAACCAAAAGGTTTTCTGTGCTTTTGTGGACCTGGAAAAGGCCTATGATAGGGTAGATAGAAAGGAGTTGTGGACGGTGCTGTCTATGTATGGAGTGAGCAGCAACCTGGTGCAGGCTTTGAGGTCCCTTTATGAGGGTTCCAAAGCCTGTGTCAGAATCAATGGCGCATACTCGGCCTGGTTTAACATCTCTAAAGGTGTTAGACAGGGCTGTGTTGCCTCACCATGGCTGTTCAATCTATTCATGGACAGTTGTATGTGGGATTTGAAAGGGTATGATAAGGGTTTGCGTGTGCAAGAGTTGCTAATGAAATGCCTCTTATATGCCGATGATCAAGTTATACTTGCCCCATCGGTACTTGAGTTGCAGGAGATGGTGACAGTGATGAATGAGGGATTTAAGCAAAAGGGGATGAAAGTAAATGTTACCAAGACCAAGGTCATGGTGATAGAGAAGGATGAGGAGATGACTGAGTGCGTGATAAATATAAATGGTGAATTAGTAGAACAAGTGAGCGAATTTGTGTACCTGGGAAGTATGTTTACAAGAGATGGTAAGTGTGAGAAGGATATCGAGAGGAGGGTGAATGCGGGCAATCAAATTAATGGGGCCCTGTACTCCTTTGTAAGCAGACAGGGCGTTTCACAAAAAGCCCGGCTGGCTGTTCACAATGGAGTGCTGGCACCTACCCTGATGTATGGTAGTGAATGTTGGGTGTGGCAGGACAAGCATGTAAGTCGTGTAAATGCAGTTGAAATGCGCTCTTTGCGTAGTATGTGTGGTGTGAAACTGATTGAAAAAGTAAGAAATGAAAAAATCAGAGAGAAATGTGGAATAAAAGAAGATGTAGTGACTAAGATTGAAAAGGGCATGCTTCGATGGTTCGGTCATTTGGAAAGGATGGATGAAAGAAGATTGACGAAAGAGATATACAGATCGAAAGTGAGTGGAAGGGTCGGAAGGGGCCGCCCTAGGCGTACTTTTTCGAATCAAATCGGAGAAATACTGGAAAAGGGCAGAATCTTAAGTACCCGAAACCGACGTGCGTGCATGACTCGATGTATGAATGTTGAAGAAGCGAAAGAAATTTGTCAAGATCGTAGCAAGTGGAAAGAAGTGGTCTCTGCCTACCCCTCTGGGAAACAGGCGTGATTTAATGTATGTATGTATGTAAAATTACCTATTCTTACGAATTAGAATGTAAAAACCGTGAGTTATATTTTAGGTCTATCCCAATTTCTTTATTTATTTAGCAGACATTTTAAATTTGGGTTGGCATTCTCTAGGAAATTACAAAAATTAATGGAAATTTAATAATAAAAAGTGATTGTAATAGTATACTAAAACATTATTACGGTAACAGAAATCAACAATGTTATTAATTTTTGTTACATTTTAAATCCCATAGAAAAAAAATCTGATACTTCACAAAGAGTAGTTAAAAAATACATAATTTATTATTGTTTTAGTTAGATTCCTGTAAAGGTTAGGCCCACTTTCGCCTATCTCCTTTGTCCAGCCATCCAGAACATACTTTTTGCAAATCGACGGTTAACCACCAATCCCTCCTATCTCAATATGTTAAAACTTTACAGTAGACACAAAAAACTTTGTATTTTGGGCAAAAATCGCGCGTTGTCATTAAGCAGGTATTGTCAGGATAACGAAAACACTAGAAATATTCTTTATTTGAAATAGGAGAGCTTTCTAATGTGTGCGAGAGAGTGTGTTAGAGGGTATTTATCATGAATTGCGAAAAAAAGTTGTTTGACCAAAAATGTCAGTTAGGTGGTTAACCGTCGAAATGTTGTTGTGCGGTGAGAAGTGACTAATAATTTATGTTTATTTCGAATATTAAAATTATGTTTGGCTGTTTCAAACAAATGTGGGTATTTTTTTTACAAATATGGAAATTTCTTTATTATACTTACATACAAGGAAGAGGCAGTTCCTTTCTATATTCTTCAAACAGCTTGCGACAAGAATCTCTTTGAGAAATTCCACCTTCCAATCCAAGTGCCCTTAAGCAACGCTTTTGCATTCTAAGTGCTTTAATAACGTCGGTAGAATTTCCCCAAAATATAATACCATAATTAATCTAGATTGCACAAACCCGTAATAAGTCATCAATCCTGCTTCCAATGAAGAATTATTTATTATGCGTCTCAAAGGAAAAACGTATCGTGATAACTTACTACTGGGGGGTTATTATAACATAGCTATGCAGTTCATTTTACGTTGAGCGTAAAGGACAGAGCTATAGCAGTTATATAGCTCTCTCCTTTTCTCTCAGCGTAAACAGAACTGCATTGCTATGTCATAATAACCCCCCAGAGATTGAGATTTATGACGAATATTTAAGTGCAATGGAGTCCTTTGTGGAGTATGAAATTGCATGATGTTTAAATCGTTGTTATAAATCCAATCTACAATATTATCATGTGTACTGTTAATGTTAATTTCAAATTGATCTGGTGATTTACACTTAACTATTGCGGTGCTGTCATCGGCATACAAAACCATTTTCTCTTCATTATATTCATGGAGATCATTAATGTAAAAAAGAAATAAAAGTGGTCCTAAAGTACTCCTCTATCATTAGTTCTAAATTCTGATCTATGTAATTTTATTTACTATTGCCACAAAAATTGCTTAATTCTGTACATGGTTTTCTGTCTACCAAATACGAGTTAAACTAGTCTACACCGTGTTTTTTTTTATTTACGATAACTTTAAGGGAACGTTCTTTAGGTCAAATAAAGTTAATTTCCCGAAGACAGACAAATGATAACTGTAACGGTTTTAAAGATATTGAATTTTTAGATTTAATCAGTTAATCACGTTGAACTGGTCTAAAAGGCTCTTAAATGACTGTGTATGTCACGTCACGCCAACATTGACGTATTTGACACTGACTATGTATGAGTTAACTCTAAAGGCCCTTTTAGAATGACCAAAGATACAACATTTAATTACTTTGTTCTAAACAGAAAAAAAAACTTTTTTTTGCAATATTTCAAAATCTAATCTACCACTTAGTTTCTATGGATGTACCTAGTAATATGCCGAAGTTATCGTAAATCAAAAAAACACGGTGTATAGTTACAACCGTTACACCATATAATTCTAGTTTTTGAAGTAAAATGTTATGGTTTACACAGTCGAACGGCTTTGACAACGAAAATAACGTAGATACATGGACTTTTTTATCAATCCAATAATTTAATGTTTGAAGTAGGTACAGCCTGACAAGTTCCTATTTAGCCCTGATGTAGTGTCGCTACAAACAGCTTACATATGGCAATTATACGTGTACGTCATGAATAGTCGGGACAGTGAGTATTGGCATCGTGCAAGAACGAGTGAGATATAGGTACAATTAAGTACCGTAACCTCGGGGTACTTTAGCCCTAGGGGGTAACATTGCCCACCCCAAAAACCATCGTTAAAATGTAATTATTCCATTAAATGTTACATCAGAACCAAGCTACTTACATAGTTCTAAAATTATTTTAACAAGTTAAGATGATTACCACTGAAATAGTTATACTTTTAAGGGTGGCCAATGTTACCCCCTAGGGCTTAAGTACCCCGAGGTTACGGTACTTGTAGATTGTGAAACTATGTTTTCATGTAATCGGAAGAGCATGTCTAGTTGATAATTAAATATGAATAATTACCTATCCGTCAAAATCCGATTCTAAATATTCGACATCCATATATTCATCAGATTCTGGCTCCGATGTATTTTCACTTTCGTCCGTTGAAGAGTCACTTTCAGGACCACCAACCTCGATTATAAATCTTTCGGTCTGTGATTCGATTATAGGACCTTTTGTCCTATATCCGTCTTCTATTTTTTTACGTGTTCGCAGCATTTACTCCAATTTTCTATAGTCACTTCCTAAGTAATAACGAAGTGTAAAAGTAAGCTATATTTTTAACTGTTCAATAAAATTCATTGATAAATGTAAATAGGTACCTGAAAACTATCTTCAACGAGCTTTAGGAAGGCATCATTCGTGATGGAAACATTTTTAGTTGCCACTTTTGCTTTCATGATGCCCCAAATCATCTCGATGGGATTTAAATCACAGTGATAGGGCGGTAACCTTATCACCTTGTGACCATGATTTGAGAGAATCGTATCTATTTCGTATACTGGCTCGGGTTTATGACGTCTCAAAATTGTGACCAATTTATCTTTAGATGCATTTTGGGGAAATGAGATGTTATTTAAACGCAGCCACTCAGCAATGACGTGTTTTCTATCGCCAGATGTTGGAGCTTTGTTAATTTGGAAAGAATGGTACCGGGCATTATCCGTTATAACACACGTGGGTTCACTGAGATTGGGAATTAATCTCTGCAAAACCCATTTCTTAAAATTGTTCCTGTTCATGGAGTCATGATAATCGGCTTTCTTTTCCTTATCATTATATATTAGGAGTGCATTGGGAACAAATCCCGATGGTCCGCCGGCATGAACTATAATATATCGTTTGCCGGTTGAAACGGATTTCGACACACCGGGTTCATTTTCGCTTTGCCAGCATTTTGCGTGGTTAAGAGAAGTATGGATGTAAGTCTCATCTAAATAAACAAGAGGTATATTTTTGTCCCTTGCTTCTTTTATTTCGTCTAAATAACTTTCCCGCCAAACCACAATATCCGAACGCTCCTTCAATATGTACCGTTGGTTTCTGCACTTTTTGTATTTGAACCCCATACTATGCAATAGCAATCGCAAGTACTCCCTACTACCGGTAAAATCAATATCTTTTTTCAATTCGGTAAGCAGACTTTTGAGAGTTGGTACTTGCTTTCGCACAGCATAGAATTCATGAATTTTGTGCCTTATGGCACATTTGTCGAAGTCGTCTATTTGTATTCTTTTTTTTGGTTGTTTTTTTTTTGGTACCGATGGCAATGGCGGTAACGGCTCATTCTTTTTGTATATATTCTTAATTGTAGCCCTACAGACGCCTTGAATGAGAAAAAAAAAAAAATTTAATAATTAATATACATATTTAGTACCAAGCTAACCAATTCATGACAATCGCATTATGAATATCATACCCGTCATGTCAACAACTAATTTCAAAACATTGTTTATTGGAATGCTGCTGAATCCTTCGTCCTTTTTCTGCCGCAACCATTTGAATGTATTTATAATAATGTTTTTTGCATCGGGGTGAAATTTCTTGGGCATTTTGATTTTAAAATCGATTTGTTTACATCGGTGACATTCAATGACTTCCAACGTCCGTTGTCAAAAAAAAAGTTGCCATTTAAATAAATTAGTTCCACTGAAAATCCGCAACATGGCTAGGGCTAAAAAGGAACTTGTCAGGCTTTAATTGAATTCGCGGCATCCACTCAGATCACCTGAGTGGATGCCGCGCACCCAGGTGATTATATTGGACGAATTTGTCCTTTAAGATCCCCCAGGTGATTCAACTGGACGCCATGTCCAGGAGGATCCCCTAGGTGATTTTAGTGGACAGATATATATCCAGTAGGATCCCCCAAAAAATAATATGACTTCGCAGGTGATTCTAGTTGACAAACATGTCCAATAAGATCATCTAGGTGATTCAATTGGATTACGTTGTACATTACGATCACCCAGGTGATTTAAATGGACTGCTACATCCAGAACGATCACTCGGTGATTCAAATGGACGTAAACATCTAGCACGCTCCCTTGGGTGATTTTTGTGGACTACTACGTTCAGAAGGATCAACCAGGTAATCACAGTGGATATATTTGTTCGCTTAAATCACCTGGGTGATCTTGCTGGAAATCTCTAGGAATAGGGATTTTGACTCACACGCTTGATTGTTACTTTTACATTCTGTTTAAGATTAAATGACTATTAACTGTACGTTTTTTAAATCAAAACTCGTTTGCAGAAATATTGAGGTTATATGTATGTCAAGCAGTACTGATTTGTTTACATCTTTTACCATTTCTATTGACCCCGACTTTACATCTAATTACGTTGAGGTATTATTTACAACACGATAACTACACTGATGCATGGACAGTGAAAGTATTAAAATGAGGTTACTTGACTTTCGATAGTATCTAATGAAAAAATGGTCATATAATTATTGTATAGGCAAATACGTAAAGATTAACCATTATTTTCATCTTATTACACCAAATAGAAAAAAAAACATACATACATCTTTCGTATTCGACTGCATGTTAGGATCACCCAGGTGATTTTAGCGAACAAATATATCCACTGTGATTACCTGGTTGATCCTTCTGAACGTAGTAGTCCACAAAAATCACCCAAGGGAGCGTGCTAGATATTTACGTCCATTTGAATCACCGAGTGATCGTTCTGGATGTAGCAGTCCATTTAAATCACCTGGGTGATCGTAATGTACAACGTAATCCAATTGAATCACCTAGATGATCTTATTGGACATGTTTGTCAACTAGAATCACCTGCGAAGTCATATTATTTTTTGGGGGATCCTACTGGATATACAGGGTGTATTGCAAGTCGTGTGCCAAATGAATAGGGTGGGTAGCTAAGGTCACTTGCAACACGTTTTGGGCCAATTAACACTTATCCTACCCACGGTGTTTTTTTAAAAAAAAAATTGAAAAAATCTCGGAATCTTCCAAAAGTTAACCATTTTGTTCACCTATCTTTTTTTTTTAATGTGACAGCACAAAAGTATTTGTAGTTTTTTTTATCTTTAATGTTTGCGCATTCTAATGAAATGTAATTTTTATTCATATAGTAAACAAATAAAAAAATATTAGCCAACAAAGTGTGAAGGACAGAAAATAAAAAATCGTCACGGTCAACTTTACGGCAGAATTAAAAAAAAAGTAGAAGCTCCTCAGATATTCCAACATCATAAAAACTTCTCCAGTTCCTGACGATTCTTACGGTATACCACATGTCTAGAATCACGTTCAGTTTTCCGTCAAAATATGGTTTCAATCTAACAACTCGTACAACAACTACTGTAGAAATACGAAAAGGGTGTCGCGAATGTATCAATTGTGGAGGAAGACAATTTGAACAAAATTTGAAGTAATTATTAAAATAAAGATGATTTTTAACCATATTGCGTTTTGTATTGTGCATTTAGCCCATATAACTGGCTGGATCTACTGACCGAATAAAACCACCATTTTAGTTTGAAACCATAATTTTGACGAAAAACTGAACGTGATTCTAGACATGTGGTATACCGTAAGAATCGTCAGGAACTGGAGAAGTTTTTATGATGTTGGAAGATCTGAGGAGCTTCTACTTTTTTTTTAATTCTGCCGTAAAGTTGACCGTGACGATTTTTTATTTTCTGTCCTTCACACTTTGTTGGCTAATATTTTTTTATTTGTTTACTATATGAATAAAAATTACATTTCATTAGAATCCGCAAACATTAAAGATAAAAAAACTACAAATACTTTTGTGCTGTAACATTAAAAAAAAAAGATAGGTGAACAAAATGGTTAACTTTTGGAAGATTCCGAGATTTTTTCAAAAAAAATATTAAAAAAACACCGTGGGTAGGATGAGTGTTAATTGGCCCAAAACGTGTTGCAAGTGACCTTAGCTACCCTACCCACCATATTCATTTGGCACACGACTTGCAATACACCCTGTATATCTGTCCACTAAAATCACCTAGGGGATCCTCCTGGACGTGGCGTCCAGTTGAATCACCTGGGGGATCTTAAAGGACAAATTCGTCCAATATAATCACCTGGGTGATCCACTCAGGTGATCTTAGTGGATGCCGCGGAAATATCGCATAGTGTGTAGACCTATTTTTACGAAATCCATTTTGTTCAATTACTATTATAGAATGCTTGTCAGAGAATTTAACTAATCTTGCGAACATTACGCGTTCAAGAATCTTTGGTAATATTAGATTCAGAATAACTGATCTGTAATTATTTATGTTATCTCTTTCAGTTTTTTTGTAAACTGGTTTTATTATTAATAATTTAAGATTTTTCTGGAAAGATGCCATTTTCTAATGATAAATTAATGATATGAGCTAGTGGAGGTGCTAAATCGGACGCGGTTTCTTTAATTATTTTGGGTGATGTCTCATCGCATCGTATGCAACAAATGTTGTATTAAGTAGGTACTTAGAATTTTTATTTCTTTTAATATCTCGTCTACTTAAACTGAATCAATATAAATAAATGGGCATAGGCGATTAATTTTATTTGTAGATTTTGGAAATTGATGTTTAGATTTTGGTAATTCTATAAAGAAATCATTGAAGATTCTTGCAATTTCTTAAAGATCTTTAATAACTCGACTTTTAGTGGATATAAATTTGATTGCTTCTGGTATTTTATTTAACCCTGTTTGTTTGTTTATGATTTTCCACATACATTTTCATTTATTTTCTGGTTTGAATTTTTTAGAGATATTTGTATTCATTTTTTGAAAAGTTTAGATTCGAATGGTTTTTGTTTTTTATCTCCTTGGTAATTGGTATCGAAACGATATGTATAAAATCCTTTTTATCCCTTTTGTTATCCATCTATTTTTATTAACACTATTAATTTTATTACGTTCCTTCGCAAAACAAAGTTCATAGAAAAGCTTATATAAATCAATAAATTTTCTGTATGCTACGTTGGTATCTTGGTCCTTTATAATTTCACAAAATAATAGGCTACTTCCTTTTTTTTTTTCTTTCTCGTCTTAAAAGTTTCTTCTATAAATATACCAATATTTAGGACACAACTTTATTTTCACTGAAACTGTAAGCGTTTGTGCTGTATGGCCCGAGAGATTAAATTCATGAACTTTAGACATCCCTCCTTTAAAGTTCCCCTATCGATACAAGTTTGAGACTCTTTAGTTTTTCTTGTTGCCTCAAGAAATTTCGGATACAAATTGTGCGATTAGAGTAGAGATTTAAAACTACTTGCAGTTTGTATATCCGTCTTATTAGAAGTAATGAGATCAATATTAAAATCACCGCATATGATAATTTTGATTTTATGTTATTAATTCGTTTTAAAAGTAAACCGTCCAGTTTATTGAAGAATAATTGTAAATGCTCTTCTTTGTTTTATTTGGTACATTATATAAACATAAAATAATTATATTTATATTTGGTAATCCACAACATTCTATAATTCTTTCTGTTGCAAATTTATCTATATCTCTAAGTTTACTAAATTCTAAACTATTTCTTAATAGGATACAACTACCACCTTTTTTATTGGTGCCTATTTTACGTGTGTATGAATTAGCTAATTTGTATCCATGTATTAGTAAATTAATTTCATCTCCTGCCTGTACAAATTTTCTGTTAAACAAATAGCATCTGGAAATATATTATGTAGTTCTTCTAATTCATTTATTGCAATATTTAATCTTTAAAGTTTACCTTTGGCCCCTCTTTCATTCTGGTGGAGAACAGAAATAACATTTGGCGAAAATCTTTTTTTTCCGTAAAGATTCATTATTGGACATTAGGATGAAGAGACAAAAAATAATATCGTTCTTACAGGTTTACTGATGTCGCATTCTTTGATCCAAAAAGTTAATAGCGGTTTTAATTGCCAGAACAAAGTTAATTTTAGTACGTAGGGAACGGGAACCTGCTCTATCTTGTTCATAACAGTACATTTTGGATACATGTCAACGATCTGTTGTATGTGACTGGTCAATTTAACTTCATTTAAGTATGGATTTCGCGCACGTTTGATATAATTACATCCTTTTTTACCAGAATACCTAATGTTGTTGACAATTCATTCAGTAGTTTAATTAGGTTCGCGTCTCGTTAGCTTCCGTACATAGGACAATCTTGTCTTTCTTGTTCATTTCATTAGCTAGTTGCTTGCACTGATTCAGTATTACCTCTGAAGAAGCGTTGGGTTTACATACTCCTACTATAGTATAATTAATAATACTCCCAGGACGTTGCCTTGCTTTGATAAGCCTTTGCGTAATGCCAGATCCTTGTTGATCCCCAACGGTAAATATTTTTGGTTTCAAAATCCACAAATTATTAATGTTTTCCTGTGTTTTTGTGTAGAACCTTTATTTATTTATTTATTTATCTGATTAGATTTTTGTTTAGGTTAAAGATTTCTTTTTAAGCGTTAGTAAGCTCGAACTTCAGTTCAGCAATGCCACATTCTAGCTCTTTAATTTGGGTTATATCCGCCGCAAAAAATGCTGTCCTATCAGATATTGCAAAACTTTTTTGCTCGTTACCTGTTAGGGTCGAAGTTGGCGTAAAGTAACTTTCATTGGATTTTACTGTAAGTGTGTAAGTGTTCGTCTGTAGTAGTTTAATTACATAAGGACGTATATTTCTTAGTTGGTGGTTTCGGCTTCTTTCACACGTCTTTCTATTTAGGAGTTCCTGTGGCCATCCTGAGATTCCATCATCAGCCCAGCTCGATGTTACTATAATATTGTATTTTCATGAGGGTACGTTGCAATAAAACTCTTAAACTAGATGTAACAATTCATTATGCAAAAAAATTAACAAATTTGGTTAATTAAGTAAACTCATTTTCACGTTAATCGTATTTTGAGAAATACTCGTAGTATGTTCAAGCGAAGCACCGCTCAATCTGCAAAGTAAAAAAATATAATTAGTCAATGCCATGATTTTCTGTTTTCATTTACTCGCATGTACTCGTATGTAGGTAGGTCACTCGCAGCAAGTAGCAGTTAGGGTTACCCTGCCTTTTGGCCGAAATATGTTTGGCCAAATGCGTCTTTTCCCAACCGGTTCATTTGCCAACCCAATTATGTTTCTGTAACCGTTAATATTTCAGGATTTAATTCAGTACTATCGTGTAAAACCCTATAGGTTAGGTTAGGTAAGTTTTTACAAAAATCCTTTTTTTTTAAGGTTACAGAAAAATAAGCGAGTTTGCAAAAGAAACGGTTGGGAAACGATATATTTTGCCAAACATATTTCGCCCATACAAAGGTAATCCAGCAGTTAGTCATGTTGGGAGATGACATGTCGACAACTTGTTGATGAGTTGATCACATGTCATGTTAACTGCGTCACAGCCTGTGTTGGGCATGTGTAACGCGAGGTCAGATATTCATGATCTCCTTGCCCATTTGGCATAGACCTAGAAAACATGGTAACTCGTAATTTCGGCAAGTTTCACCTCGTCGATTGTGTAATTTCATCAAATTTAATTTTTCAATCTTTTTACTTATTTATTGAGTAAAAAACTGAATATTATCAGTGTTCGCTACGCCCACTTTAACTAGTAGTCGGTACCACGTCCTATTGTTTGTAACCGCGTTTTGAAGCAATAGCTATGACGTAGAAAATGCCGTGTGGCGTTTAAGCTCTTTAACCACTACCACACAAACTACACTAAACACAAACTACTAACAGAAACTTGTTTATGTATTATTTGTTCCCGTAATTAGGAGTTAAAATGTCGGATAAAGTAGGCTCTATTCGGTCTAGTTGTTGAGATTTATCCATTATTGTGAAAAAAAACCAGTTACAAAAACGTAGGTTTAACTAAATTTCTGTTCATAAGTGCTGTTTTGGTTTTGGTGTTTTGGAGTCCTAAACTCTGTTACACAGAAAAAAATATTGTACAATGTCCAAACGGAGTACGCAAATAGCTTAGCACCCGGTGGACTCATTTGAGGACTCTGCTGAGCCATTCGCCTACTTATGTAGCGGAGTCGCTGCAGGCGCCCTGAACCTGGAGGGGGCCTTCCAACTTAACGTGTGGCCCACTCATAGTTACTAGCTCTACTAAGCTCTGCTAACCTTAACTTGTATTTAGTGGGGTCCAGGGCAAGTGAGGCTAGATCACTGTCGCCACTACTGCAAAAGAAGTGAAATAGATATACCTACCACCACTGATACCAAAACATCATTGTTCATCGGCGCGTACAGCCATATCGGTAGTTACTTTTATCACACGGACCGTCAACGAATTTGAAGCTTGCAACAATAAGAGTTCACCATCAGTTTTTAAGTTGCCAATTATTTTATTTATCTAATGTACAAAATTAATTGGAGCGTATGTTATTGTAAAGACACATGTAAATACAGTGCATGTGAGCCAAACCTTTAAATTACTCAGAGTTTAAAAAGGATGTATGATTGACTGTTCTAAGTAGTTAAATTCTGCTTTGAAATAATCTACGCTTATTACGCTAACATCTTATTCATGTCACGGTTTAGTCTCTTTCTTCGATTACCGCTTCCAACATCGTAAGTAAGAAAGGGATAAATTACTTTCAAGGGGATTTCCCAAAAATAAGTGCTATTTAATTACTGAAAAGTGTTGCCAGCTCGTCTTTAGTGTGTTTCCTGGAGAAGCGAAAATATATTCCTTTAATTTGTAAAAAAAAAATGAAAATTTCAAAAAGCCGTGTTCGACCATGGAAATATTTTTTTTTAACTCCATTTAACCTCAGGAACACGCTTTTAAAATCTTTCGGGTACGTCCCGGGCACGGTGTATACAGGGTGTTAGGTAATGAGTGGATAATCCTTGAA
The DNA here is from genome assembly GCA_927399475.2 of Acleris emargana. Classification (NCBI taxonomy): domain Eukaryota; kingdom Metazoa; phylum Arthropoda; class Insecta; order Lepidoptera; family Tortricidae; genus Acleris; species Acleris emargana. The sequence continues at coordinate 31,779,031 of OV656835.1, forward strand.
CTACGGATAGAGGGCACTTAGGACGTTATGAAAAAGCTAAAATAGGTCTAGTAAAAGTCGCACGGTTTTCGAGATATTTGACTTTTAGGTTTTTTTCGAAAATGAACACCCTTGTTCAATGTTTCGATTATAGCACCAATATAAGGTAATTTTTTATTTTTTTATTTTTGCTCAATATTATTAAATACTTGTGTTATCAGATAGGAATCACCATTTTTGTGAGACATCAATCGATTTTTTAAAAAAAAATCGCAAACATGAATTTTGCATTTTCAATCGTACATTGATCGAACTTTCAACTCTCATGGTGAAAAAAAAATACACTACCGTCTAGTTGCCCATAAGCTTAAAAACATGCCAATTTATTGACGAATTCAAAACAGTACCTACTTTTTGAATTTAAAATCTAAAAGCCAAATAAATAAATAAAATACACGCCCACCCCCATTTTTCTCGATTTACTTTTTGTATCCCGGGCGTAGAGTTCAAAACTTTTTGTTGCAAAATTAACATTACTGGCCACTAATTTAAATGCCATTCATTCCAAATTTAAAAAATATGCCGCCGGCTTTTTGTTTTTTATTCGAATTCGATTTTCAATTTCGCTATTATTGCGTAAAACAAAAAGCAGGCTGCATATTTTTCAAATTTGGAATAAATGGCATTTAAATTAGTGGCCAGTAATGTTAATTTTGCAACAAAAAGTTTTGAACTCTACGCCCGGGATACAAAAAGTAAATCGAGAAAAATGGTGGTGGGCGTGTATTTTATTTATTTATTTGGCTTTTAGATTTTAAATTCAAAAAGTAGGTACTGTTTTGAATTCGTCAATAAATTGGCATGTTTTTAAGCTTATGGGCAACTAGACGGTAGTGTATTTTTTTTTTCACCATGAGAGTTGAAAGTTCGATCAATGTACGATTGAAAATGCAAAATTCATGTTTGCGATTTAAAAAAAAAAAATCGATTGATGTCTCACAAAAATGGTGATTCCTATCTGATAACACAAGTATTTAATAATATTGAGCAAAAATAAAAAAATAAAAAATTACCTTATATTGGTGCTATAATCGAAACATTGAACAAGGGTGTTCATTTTCGAAAAAAACCTAAAAGTCAAATATCTCGAAAACCGTGCGACTTTTACTAGACCTATTTTAGCTTTTTCATAACGTCCTAAGTGCCCTCTATCCGTAGTTCAAGGATAATCCACTCATTACCTAACACCCTGTATGCATCTATGTATCTTTAATACAATGTACTTTTTAATAATATACTTATAAATATAGGTACCAAGATTAATCTAATAATTATAGAAACGAAATTATAGGATAGCTAGTACTTGATTATAGAAAGAAAGCAGTGACTTAAAGGGGTTCATGGACGCGGGAGCAGTGTTTCTTAATAAAATTCAGTAGGTAAATAACGGAGTTCGCGTTATACGAGCTATTACGCGTTATACGCGTTATACGAGCTATTATAGCTCGTAACTACACTCGCGAGCAAAAAAATCGACTCAAGCTGCACGTTTGGGTTCTCCGCCCAGTATATCTTGACCTATTCAGAATATCTTTAAAAAAATGGTATCAAATGAAAGCTGATAATGTAACGGTTTAAAAAAAAAAGTTTTTCAGCCATGCCATTTTCCACAAGTGAGAGGAGCCAGGTTTTGCAGAGATGCATGAAAAAAACAAAACGAAAAGAAAAGGGAAATCGTAAAATGAAAGGCATTTTAAGGAAAATAAAGGTTTTATTTATTAATTAATACTTTGTATTTCCACCCCTGGCCCTTATCACAGCATTCAGGCGGTTTTTCATGGATCTTATCAGCTTTTTGATAAGCTCCTGGGGGATGGCATCCCACACCTCCTGCAGAGCTGTCTTCAGCTCCGTAACATTTGAAGGAGCTGGATCCCTCTTCCGAATCTGCCTTTTCAGGTAGTCCCAGAGATGCTCAATGGGATTCAGGTCCGGGCTGATGGCTGGCCAGTCCATGGTGGGAATGCCGACCTCGGCAAGGTAGGCCCGAGTGATCCTTGCGGTATGACAAGGGGCATTATCCTGCATCAGGACGAACCCCTCGTCATAAAAACCGGCGTAAGGAACAACATGATCCTCAAGGATGTCAGTGATGTACCTGGCAGCGGTCAATCCACCGCCACGGCCCCCACCAGGTACGAAAACGAGCTCTGTACGCCCTTCGATGGAAATGCCCGCCCACACCATGACGGAACCTCCGCCATAGGCAACTGTTTCCTTTAAACAGCATTGGGTATACCGTTCTCCTGGCCTCCTGTAGACTCTTCCTCGTCTGTCACAGCCATTCAAGCACACCCTGGACTCATCACAAAAAAGAACTGGGGTCCATTGCTCAATGGTCCAATTTTTGTGTAGATTAGCAAATTCCAGGCGTGCTTGGCGGTGACGCGGGAGCAGTCTGGGGCCCGTGGCTGGCCGATTTGGGGTCAGGTTAGCTTCCTTGAGTCTTCGTCTTACTGTCCACTCGCTGGCAGTAACCCCTCGTACATCCCGAAGATGCTGATTGACAGTAACGGCAGTCTGGTGCCGATTTCTGAGAGAGGAAGTGACGATAAAGCGGTTATCCCTCTCAGATGTGCACCTCCGGCGGCCAGAACCTGGTCTTCGTGCCAAGGCCCCAGTCTCCCGAAACCGTCGGTAAACTCGGCTTACTGCTGACTGGCTTAAATTCAGCTGGTTAGCCACGAAGCGTTGGTTGTGTCCCTCTTCCAACAAGGCCACGACTTGCGCGGCTTCAGTCATGGTGGTATCCATTTTTCTCAGGGTTTCCGAGTAAGGTCGTTAGCAGAGATGTGTACCGGTCAACTTCTGATAAGTGACTGATGACATTTCCCCCCCTACCCCATATTTATAGGGGTCAAAAGGGGCACAACTCGTACGTTTCGCAACGAGTAAATGATCCACATATCGGGAAATGAGACATAACTTGGAAAATCCTGTGCGGATTCCCAGGATTCTTGTTTTTTTTAATAGTTACATTATCAGCTTTCGTTTGGTATCATTTTTTTAAAGATATTCTGAATAGTTCAAGAGATACTGAGCGGAGAACCCAAACGTGCAGCTTGAGTCGATTTTTTTGCTCGCGAGTGTAGTTCTACGGGGGTATCGGTGGAGCGATGCGGCGCGCCCTTGGCTCTGTACAACGACATATAGTATAAGGACCTCGCCATTGAATATATAAAATATCTAACTAAACATACACAAATCAGTGAGAACCTTTAATTAGCTTTTTGTTATGTAATTTATTTTCCATCTTGTTTTGTAAGCTGTTGGATCTCCGATAAATCATAAATATACAGAAGCATAATTTTATCACGATTTGTCATATATCCTGTTAGCGCTTATTTACAGTTTACATATATTGTGACACAGACGTTATAGACAGACGTTCCATACTTTAAAGAGATAGGTACCTTACACATACACAACAAGTATTCATCTTAACGCATTGACTGTCGGCAACGTATATAAGCGTGAGCGTGGCGTGACTTTCACCCGTTGGCCTGAACGCGCATGTGAGTTCTTACAGTATGCTAGTTTCAAACCTACTTAAAATATTACCACCTGGCAAATATTCGTAAAACAAAAGATGGGTGCCAGACAAAGGATCGCAAAACAATGCCTGCAGTAAATGCGTTAAAAAGAGATATATCATCAAAACCCAAAATTAGAGAAATAAATTGTATTTGCATAGTAGAATTAAAACCTAGAAAATAACATTACACAAAAATACATGAAATTGAATAAGCAATGATGTTTTATTGATTGTGCTTTAGGCAACATAGAAGTCAACAAAGCTGGCTGTGATATGTGCTGGGAACAATAAACCACGTCACAACCACTTTGCTGGCTGCTGACTGCGCCTTACTGTTCGGGCTTCGCTGCTCGGCCGATGAATACCGTTGCAAGGGAACGACTCGCCGCTCATCAAAGCTGGCTGTGATATGGCCGGTAAACGCATAATGACAGCCACTTTGTGAGCACTAAGTCGCCCACCGCTTCTGCAGTTGCCCCAACACAGTAGCACCTATCCACAGCCCAACTCGTCAAAAATGGCTGTGATATGAAGGAGCAACACGACACAACCATTTTGACGAATGGGCCACGGTCTGGCTTCGCGCTCGTTGGTCACGCCGCGCCGAGCTGGTCTCCGAAAACCGACCACATCAAAGTGGCTGTGATATGAAGAGAAATAGACATCTCACCACCACTTTGAAAGGCTAGTCCCGAGGATATGAATACAGTTTCATCGGTAAGTAGTCTCCAGTCCACCTTTAGAAGGCTGTACAAATGAGGCCATGCTCATCAAAGCTGGCTGTGATAGCTGCTTCGTGACCTATAACAAACCGACTTTGATGGCAGGGCCTCATTGAAAGTGCCTGAAATCGACATGAAACATTATTAACAATTATTTTATCTTAATGTCGGTTTTCATCAATCAATTTAACAGACTGTTAAATGTTAATCGGGTGATAGTTTTCGACAGCCGTCAAACCTCTACTTAATCGTCTGTTTAACTGTTGGTGAACTCCGCACTAAGACGTCATTTAATGAAAGTTCATAATCAAGTCACAGTAGACAGTGATAAAATTATAGCAGGTAATTATTTAAGCGCATGAAATGTATGCAGTATTAAATAATAATTACTTCTAACTATTACACAACAAAAAATATCTAAGGGTCGAAATTACATTTGCGATACATTTTTATGTTTTTCATTGTCGGTACAACGTTTCGATACTTGTCAAAACACCATCATAATGTCGGAATATCTTGGATAAAACTGGAGGAGGAGGAAGCTGGGCGTAAGTGTCCAAAATCATGTAAGTATTTATAATCAGAAAATCACTATTTCGCTTTTAAAGAAAAAAAAACTACCAAAGAAAGGAATAATATTGTAAAAACACTGAAATTTAAAAAATCTTGTTTGAAATAAACCTATAGGAAATATTATGTGTTTTTTTTCACAGCTTCTATAAAAGCTGATTCAAGTAACAAACAGTTGAGAACTTGTTTTTTTTGAATAGATATAAATAAATATAACCGAGTTAAAAATCAACAAAGACTTGTTCCTATCTCTTTCTAGCAAAACAGAATTTAACTTGAAGTTTGCATCGCCCCCCTGTTACATGCGTGTTTATCGGATCTCTCTGTCTAATCGCTGTCTAATTCGCAGTTTCAAATGCTTGTATCATCCGTATTTGTCGGCCGATTCCAATAATAGTTTCCCTGTCGGTGATATCCGCACTGCTAGATAAATACCGTATCAACTCAAAATCCTTTCTAGTTTGGTTTCAAGTTCATAGTAGTTGTAATAAAGTTGAATTTAAAATACAGTTGTATTTTGAGTTGATACGGTATTGATCTAGCAGTGCGATATGTTTGAAGGTATTTTAAAATTTTGTTGAGAAATGCGATTAAAGGGAAGAGATGTTTCTGTAGAAAACGTGACGTTACCGTCCAAAATTAACATTTTCGAAGGTATACCTACACGTAAACCTAATCAATTAAGGATGTGAGTTATCAATGTTATCATATAATACAATATTAATAGCAAATCGAAAAATATAATGTTAACTGACCTCAAATGCTCATAGGTACTAATTAATGTTGAGGAGCATCAAGTTACATTGGATGGCATTTACTCATAAAACGAGGGTGAATTCTAGTATTTGACATGAATTTTGATGAATAGTAGATACACATTTTTTATGCTTATTATGAAGCCTAAATGATGTTATTACATAATCCGTAACTCATGAATGAAACTGATAACTGTGGTTTCGTCTAAGGATCCGTAATAGTTTAGTAGGTATTTTCAAAACGCAATTGGAGATAATGGTTTCATCGTCGGGGAAATTCGTTTTCAACGCGAGCGAACCTCGGTCTCCCAGGTACTGAATAGGTATATAAAACTTTGACGTGCTTATTTTATTTTTAGACTTAGTAATAGTTGGTTCCACTTATAATAATTGAAATTGAAGTCGTTCACAACCACCAGCTACACGATGCTAAATATAATTTGTACGCGCCAGACGTGTCGCCGGCGCTTGTTTTGTAAATACAATTGAATCTGTATGAGCATATAACCCACCCTTCAACGTGAATCTAACCGCTCGAGTCACGCTTCACGTCGGCTAAGTTTAACTTGTGGTGTAGCTGGTCGCGAGTTTTACATAATTCCAAAGGATAGAGATCGTTTTAGGCCACTTACTACTTAAACCAGCTGCGTTTTAGACCACTTACTAATTTGACCATTTGCAATTCGGACGACTTGACAGACCAGTTGCATTTTAGAAGAGATGATACCTAACCCATTTTTATAGCAGTACCTATGGTTACTTGTCGTGACGTAATAGAAGAGTTACTATTGTTAACTTTAGTCCTTAATTACGAGTTTTTTTTTTAAAACACGCTCTATTACGAGTTGTCTGTTAAAAAAGGCTATTGATTGACCCGTTATACTGTAGAATTGGAGAAGTGTCTATTTTGATACATATTTACCTAAAATGTAAGTAAACACGCTGCGAAAACCCAATGGTCGGCGTCGATACTGAGTGTCGTCGTGCTCTTGTGGAGTATGCATCAGCGACTGCTGTGCTGCAGGGTCGCCTATCATTTTATCGAACTAATGTAGAGATGAGCTACTCATAGTTACATGAGGTACCTCAAATGTCACACCTCATTGTTTAAGTCACACCTAGGGAAAACAAGCCTAATAGACGAAAGAGTAGAAGTTAATCAAACAAGCGTTACCTCTGCCTCATTACCCAGAGGTAGGACATTGTACCACCTCATTTTATGATATAAGTTACTGCTTCAAATTAGTTTTATTTTCATGTCCTGTCCAACTTAACACTAATGTTAACTAATGTTAATGTTAGATAGCCGTATATACTTAACTCTACTAGGTAATTGGGCTGTCCGTCATTCATGGTATGATCATTGATTCATTCATCGTTGTGACAACTCATATATGGCAGTTTGAACATGACATTAAATAGACAAGTTACTAAAGTGTGTACATATTTATGAACTCGACTGTACGCGCTTACCGTGGTACCGCGTAGGCAATATCTAGAGGCGTCGATCCTCGCACGTTAATAATATTTAAGGATAGACAACCATAGATAGATAGACCATACTACAGTATTTCGCGCGAGATATAGCTGTTATCCGGGCTTCACTTGGATTAATTATGTAATATTAATTATATGGATTAGTTTCACAAATATTACGTACCCTACTTCGTAAAGTCAAGGTCTGATAATGAGGACCCTAATAATTGCAGAGAGAACGACTGCAATATTATTTTTATAACTAATAATAAGTAATGCAGTATCTATTCCATTCAATAATGTACATACAACTACCTACACAATTTCATTTTCAGAAGACTTCAATGTAATTAAGATTTCAGAGTTTTCATGTCATGATAATTCTAAAGGGAGTTTTGGATTTGGTCTACTTTCATATTTAAACTCGCGTGATACTCATACTCAATTATTTATTTCACACGAAAAATTAGTTTTAAATATAAATAAAAAAGACGACCATTTTAAGTGTTTTCACTTCTCATGCTCGTAAAATGTTACTTTAGTGTCTGCACATAGAGACTAAAGCTCCTTATTAGTCTATGGGGACTAAAGTTTTTAATTAATTTACTTTGTGAACGACTGAATAACCAATCACGGGGCGTTAGTGAATGGAGGATTATCACGATTTTCAGTGATTGTGTAGTAAATTTTTAGGGTGCGGAAATAAAAAAATAAATATAAAATAAATATCAGAAAATTATCAGGGGACAGTGTCACACTAATTGACCTAGTCCCAAACTAAGCTCTAGGCTTGTACTATGGGTACTAGACAACGATATAAATACTTATATAGAGAAATATATACTTAAGTACATAGAAAACATCCATGACTCAGAAACCAATATTCGCGTTCATCACACAAATATCCGCCCCTACCGGGATTTGAATCCATGGATTTGAAAATGACAACTGTGCAAAAATATTATGAAAAAGATTTCTTTTCTTGACACTATTAATGATTTCAAAAATGAATCTATTTAATTATATTTAGGACGAATTCAATCCAATTAGTTTATAATAGTTTTCAAGTTTGAATATTGTGAATAACATTAACAGCAAGCATTTAAAGCGTCACTTTACAAAAAAAAGCCGAGAACAAATGAATAATATTGTAATTTTGTATAGAACGTCGTTTTTTTCCCCACATTCAAAGTGAAAAGTAGAATGTTTAAAGCGAGACTATACAACTTAATAATAATGAATAATGACACTGGAACTATAGATACTCGTATAGCTACCCCGGCTCCGCTCGCGTGGCTAAACATCTCTAGCCATTATGGCTTGTTTTCATCCATTATCGAACAATCTACTATTTATTAATGTTTGTTAACCGTTTATTTTTTCTTAGTAAATTTATTCTTACTTATCCTTATTAAACGATATTTAATATGAATACCGCCTCCATATCTCTTTAATCTACCTTGCTATTAAAGCTCCGAACCAAATCACTCATAATTTGACATGCTGTGCAATCTATTCGGTAACATTACATTAAGTAAGCAAAAGAACCTGAACCTCAATCTCAACCTGTAAATTTACAAACAGGGTTATTCAGTTGGTTGGTAGTCACTGATTGACTTATGTCGGGTTCCTATATTCAATCCGAGGATAGATAAGGCTTACCTCGGGTTAAAATTTGACATTTGCCCATACAAAATGTGTCAAATTTTAATCCGAAGTAAGCCTATCTGTCCGCGGATTGAATATAGGAACCGGACGTTACGGCCAAACTCTATATTCAATCCGCGGACAGATAGGCTTACTTCGGATTAAAATTTGACACATTTTGTATGGGCAAATGTCAATTTTTATCCCGAGGTAAGCCTTATCTATCCTCGGATTGAATATAGGGTTCGGCCGTTAGTCGCCCATGGCTTATCTGGATAAACCTAGGTCACAGAGCATTGTAACGCTTTATTTAAATATTTGCAGAGTTATGTTAGGCACTCTTAGAAAGGGAGTGAGCATTAATGTGGTTCCGGTTACAATAATCCACCATTTATTAAAAAGACGAAGTTTAAAAAATTTGATCGCGGTTTAAATAACAGATGTTGTAATAAAATAATAACAATCGTTTAATCGTATCGCCATAACAACTAGGAAAAAATTGCAGACCAAAAAAGGAATAAATAAATTTTACTAACAGTGTAAGTACAAAATAAGCGGCTTTTGTGACTTATGCGGCACAGGGAGTGGGCCGGCGCGGCGTGAGGCGCGCCGGGCGCATCTGCCGCGCGGCAGCTGCAGCCGGCAAAAAACGAGCCGGGTGCCGGAGACGCGCGCAGGTAGTCTCGTGTTATTTGTTGCACATGGATTCTATCTCGAGTGAGTCGAATACGCTGTATAGTTGGATCGTGAGCCGGGTAGAGCATTTTAGGAGCATTTTAAAAACTAAATGATACTACCTAACGGATATGGCTTAACAACAGTACCTTTCTAACGATTATGCTAAATACAGAATTAATTCGCAATGTTATAGATTAGGGACATTGTTTTAAACAGCTTTACAAAATAACAGTACTTACAATCAGTCAATTTAGTCACACGTACAGATAGCCTTAAAAAATTATTCAGCGAGCAACTTCTAAATTGTATTTTAAATCGGTACATCGCCATCAATGTCAGCGATCAAGAAGCTAAGCTAAGCTCTAACAATTCACAAAATTGCAATATCGAAAAAACACCGTTAAAAGTTACGATTGAAAGTTGCAGTAAACCACGCTTCACATGACATTTGGAACGATACCAAAATACAATTGAAAAGTTATTATGATCTAAGTAAAAGGAATACCCTAGCTCATATTGAGAATTACGAATATACCTACGGTAGAACGGTACACACTACACAAACTGCTAACCATAAGGATTATTGGAAGGTCAGGAATACACCGCACTAAATATATATTATACAAATATGTACTCTCAAATCTGGGGCGCCAAAACACTCATTCCCGAAATACCAGATTACACCTCATACCGAATTCCCAAAACATCAGATTTAAAATCTTGGGTACAATTAAGAAATCGTACCTACTCGTACCTGTAAGTTGAATTTTAAGTTTTGGAATTCCAGTAGAATCAGAATCTGTATATGAAATACTGGTATTTTGATAATGTGCGCGTCAAAATTACCAAATCAGTTACTATTTTTCGGAAAGCTCTACGGAACATAATAATATTGTAAAATCATAACAACAATATTCCGCTTCGTTTCGAGCCAAATTGTGGCCCTCGGAAGAGCCTTTGTCATACCGCGGCTCCGTGTCACCCTTAAGGAATACATTAAATGGTACTTGCGTTTGTTTTTTTTTCTTATTTAGGTGCTTATTTAAAAGGGCGAGTTTATAAGTACCCATAATAAATATAATATCGGTTTATTATAACCATACCCCGGCCGGCGAGAGCAAAAATGCTTCTGCTCCTAGTGCTTAATTAAATATCGACTATTCTATCGACATATGGATGTCGATAGAATAGTCGACATTTAATTAAGCACAATTATTATTTTTAACCTTATATACTATTTCAATCAACTGATTACAATTATAATCAATTTATCATACTCACGGGAATGTTCGTAATAGATAAGAGTGAGTGACAGTTGTAAATAGATACTTTTCACATACTCGTAACTAATAGACCTCTTTCATATCATATGTGTATATCGCGATAATAAACAACTGCTATTTGACATTGACTCAAATCAATCGGTGTCAATCGTAGAAATTACATTGATACAAATTAATTTACCATCATTTAATTCATTTATATTATCGACCCGCCATGCCACGCAAGAAGAAACAGTGTACTTGGATAGCCGATTACGCGGAATATATAGAAGATCGAGGTGAACATTTATTTTGTAAAAAATGTGAAATCACAATGTTAAATTCCAAATCTTAATACTGAATAAATACAATCACTTGGTTTTAATTTTGTTTACAACAATAATTAATACTTCTGCATATCATTACAGTTTTTATATGTATATTAGTCGACAAATGTTAATTTATAATGAAATAAAGATAATATTTATGAAAAATATACGAAGTTTATCATGTAATTACATCCTTTTACAATCTTTAATTTTGTGGCATACACCGCGGGTGCAGTTTCAGAATGCATCTTTAAATGATTATTTTTATCGTTTTGGTTTATTCCGGTACGCTACTTTCGATACACGTTGAATATTATAAAAGTAATAATAAATAAATATGAGTGAGTCCAGGGACGGAGTCTGCTGTTTAACACCGGGAGCAACGAGTAAAAATGCAGAATTAGTTTCCTGCCTGAAAAGTCATGCGAAAATTCTCTAAAAGCTTATGATATATTTAAGCAGTGGAGACTTGCAAAGAGTGCATACAATTTTTCAGAGACTGTACTGTTAGCGTACTTCATAGAATTATCACAAACGAAGCAATCATCTGCAATGTGGAGTATTTCCTCAATGTTGAAAACCACAAGAAAGACAAAAGATGTATTTTTTTTGTGTAAAAATATATGTGTATGTACACAACACATTTGTTGAGTTTTCGACGTAGTAGAACCTATCAACTTAGATAGGCCCTATAGTTCATTTATTTTAGGATGAGAAACCACAATAACATTATATTGCGTTTGGTCAACTATTTATTACCTAGCAAATAGTACCAGTACAATAGTCTGGGAGCCGCAAAATAAAATTGTTTTAATGTCACTTTATTTGCGTGTCGTCAATTGTTACTCTAGTACAAATTGTAAAGAGATTACAGTTCACGAGCCGCAATATAATGTTGTTGTGGTTTCTCATTCTAAATTAAATGAAGTATAGTTCCAAACAAAACTGTTACTTTTAATTTACAAATCTGCAATATTTTTAGTTTTAACTTTTAATTTACACCTCGCTACGCTCGTGGTTCCATTATAGAATCCTGCAGTTACTAGGGATTCAAAATCAACACTCGCAGCAAGAAATTGTTGAACAAATAACTATCTGAACTCAGCACCTCAAAAAGACAGGTTTCGCAGTTTAAAGGCACACCGCAAGAAATGAATTTGCTGCGAGCGAAAGAGTCAGCAAAATTGGATTTAGCCGCGAGTGTGAAACAAAGTAACTTTTTGATGAAAAAACAAGCCGAGAAATACACAAGAACTTTAATTTTTACCACGGTGTATTTATTTACCTTTAGGTATTTAGTAGGTTCTCGCTGCTGAGGTGAAAAGTTGTACGTGCAACACGAGAGAAAAGTTTTGTTCATCTCTTGTTTTTAAATCCTTCACTTACACGTGATGCAGAATAAACAGTCGCAACAAAAACCAACTTTGCTCTCTTGTTGCACAAGTGACAGTTCCCTACTCACGGATCACACGTCCTCTACAATGCGTTCAGAACCCGTTGGCAATGACCAACATTACAATAATGAATTCGACTATAATAATTTTACCATTTGAGGTGCTGGGTGGGTCGTGGAAGGTGCGTGTGCTGGCGGTTGTAACGTAATGGTATTTTTGTCCCACATGCTCGGAAATCTCAACCTTAGGGTCTCCCCAGACCTATCGACGACGAATCGGCTTGAGCCGGTAAGAAAAAGTTGTATGTCCGAGCAATTAACACTGTATTTATTTAAAAGTGTAGTATCAAATAGCTTGACTTTGTTAAAATAAATTGTTTTCATAAACAAAGAAATTGCCGAAATAACTAAATTGTAATAAATGCTATAATTTATTCAAATTGAATTTATTCCGTTTAAATTTGTGTATTTAATACTTTATTTTAGTTTCATACTCTAAGTCGTACCTGTTTCGAAAGTAATAAATAAAATTATGAGAATGTTGATGATGCCGGCGATAATGTTCTTTTTTTGCAAGGAAATTTTGGGACTTAATTTTATTAACATTTGTGTTATATCTTCTCGCATTGTTGGAGAAAAGCACTGTCCACTATACAAGCCGCAGCCGGGAGGGCGTTGCTGGTACTCTTCGTATGTAGCGCGCACGCTAACTCATACTCGCCCCGCAAAAGCCATTTTCCCGGGCTATTTACGATGTCAAATATGATAAACTAGTAAAGTTTCAAATTTGGACCATCTTCCAAAACTCTTTCTTAATAGGCCTTGATGCCTATTAGGAATTTAGTATCTATTGATTGAACATTTGTCAATACGAAACGTCAGCTGGGTAGGTATATTTTTTTATTAGCTTAGTACCATATGTTACAGGTAGCTCTGGTAGCAATGCAGGTCATTTACCTTCGGATTCTGAACGCGTCTAAGAGCAATTTTTATATAATATGTGTAGATAAAATATTGTATGCAACTGTACACATTTAGGCTCTCGTGTGTTCTTATTCTGAAAAAAAACATTTTTACTTGTATTCAATTTATTTTTTATCGAAAATCAAATACAGACAGTAAAAACTAAAAAATACAAGATCATGTATCTCTTTACCAAATTTGCTTACGTTTGTAGCAAATCTCAATAGTGAAATTTCACATGCACATGTATAGGATAATCTTATCTAAAACAAACAGTGTGCTTTGTAAGACTGTTTAGTTAAATAACCCTTAATATGAATACTTACATATTCGTTAGCACCTTAATAATTATTAGTTGAACGAGATTTAATGATAATACAAACTGATAGCAGCGCTTATGTATGTACTTGTTATCTGACTAAAACATTTTAACCACAATGTTTACATAGGTACGTACTTATATTATGATTTCGGCACATCCATGGCGGAGGTGCGGATCTGCAATTTTGATTTCAAAAGACAATGACGGAAACGCCTCTTGGTAAAGTAGCGAATCTGCTATTCTTATTTTGAATCGAAATGCAGATTCGCAACTTTGCCATGGATGTGACGATTTATCCAGATTGATATTGTTTATCGGTACATAGGAATCAATTTGTCAGTGATCAAAAAACTAGTGTCATAATTCATCAAATTGCAATATAATTAAGAAAAAAAACGGGGGAAAACGGTTGAAACTTATAACTTGCTTGAAAGTTGTCGTAAACCATGCTTCACATTTCAAACGTTACTAAATTACAATATAATAAGTCCTTATAATGTAAGTAGAAGTACTCCGGTGCTCATAAAGGTCTTCTTACCTCGTCGCTCGACGCATACAGCTCAGTCTACATGAAAGACAAGGTAGTGAGAACGGGTATGTCAGGGACATCTCGCTACTCATGTCTTCCACGCAGGAAGGAGCCGTCTCGGCGGGTCGGGCAGGTCCGCTGCGGTCACCAACTAGTAGAATGGACTCGGTTGCCCGAGTTCCAAATAATCGTCAACGTTTCGGGTTACCTAATTAGTATTGTTAATGACCGATTGTAGCGTCGATAATAACTTTTGAAGTCGACCAACAATAACGGTGGCAAGTAACACAGGTGACGGCGGTGAAGCGCCTGCCCGCGCCGACACCCCGTTACCGCTTAACATGTAGATACATCAATTCAATTCATTCATCATTGTCTATACCTAAATAGTACTCTAATATTGAAAAGACAATCACGATTGACCTTATTGTTGCTGTCTTAGTCAGTTTCACTACTTATTTTCATTAGTTCCCAGTATTTAGTTATATATTTTTTAGTTGACAATGACAGGTGACACGTGTGACAATTGTGCCTTAGCGAGAAAGAGACTCGTCACCTCTCGCAACCAAGCTAGTGAAGTAGAGGTCTGCAGCCCGCAACTCGACACCAGCATTTTGTGGCCTTTTGTGTCGCAGCGCTTATGATCAAATCATAGACGAACCAATTGGGAAAAGTTAACTATATTTATCAATTCAAATTCACTCCAGAACCATTTCAAAGCGAGGTGGCTTATTACGAGAATATAAAATTGTATTCGAGAGACAGATTTATTGAATTTAACATTTTCGCAGCGAGGTACACACATCGAAAATGTCTATATAAGGATTAAAAAATATCCCTACCTACATCATCATCACCTTTCAGGTTTATTGAGTAAATAGGCATCAACGCGCGCAACTTTGTGAAATATATTCCTGGCAACACACACAACATATATCAATAAATAAGTGGGTATAAGTAATATGATACGTAATAAATGATAAACTAATAAATTAAATAATTTCTTAATAACCTCTATTTTTAGAATAACAGTATTTTTGGGATTTCTTGGTTCTCAGTCGAACGCTGGTTGTAGGCTTATACTGATCATCGCCTCGTATCGATTCATATCGCGGTGGTCGCCGTGCGACGTGGTCGGACAATGAAAGCGCGTCGGTGGCCGGCGAGGCGACGGCGGTCGGCGCGGTGCTTACATGCCTCGGTCTACTTTCAATATCGAAGTAGGAAACGTTTTCTTTGATTTGTGAGTGTTCTAGTACTCTAACCTCAGTTGGTCTCAAAGAATGTTTTAATCCTTATGAGAAATGGGATCGATTGGCATTAAAAAAAATTTACTAATTTCTGACGATTTTCTCGCTGACTGTACCTTTTATCAAAAATCTGTGAATGTCGATTGTCATCACTCAAAAAGTTGGGTGAGGTCTCCTAAGATCATTTTCGCGTGGCAGCAAGGGTTCTGGTAGCTGCCCTTAATGCCCCATCTCAACTTTCCACCCTGTATATGTTTTATTGTGAATCGGTAGATTAAGGTTATTGTGGTGACTTTTTGATTTTAGTAATATTGTTTTTGTATTATTCGGCATTTGTTTCGACGCGGGAAGATCAAAAGTTTTGTTTCGCACGGCAGCAGTGTTTCGCGCCGTTGAATCCCGTTATTGATTTTGATTTTAAGACCAATAGGTATCAAGCTGGCATTGCAAATGCAAAATTGTGCTTTAGAACCACGCACAAAAATAAAACTAAAGTGCTAGTATTAAATTTATGACATGAGCCGTCGCATTACAAAGTGAAATACTTAGCAAAGCGAGGGATTTGTACGCACGAGACGCAAAATATTTTTTCTTTGTGCCTAAAACTCTACTTTTCTGGTCACTGCAGCGAGGAAAATTCCTACAAGGTGCAATCAAAACTAATACATACATACATAAAGGCACGCCTTCATTCCCAGAGTGGGGTAGGCAGAGCTAAAGAATTACCAACAAGTAGAAAAACTAATAACAACAAATAAATAATATAAATAACAAAACAAAAAAAAATATTTAAAAAAAGCTTTTCAAGACCTTTTAGTGCTAGGGAGGTAACTAATTTTGCCAACATATAGAATGTCACTAGTTACAAAACAAACGAATGTAGCTTACGCGCGTATTAACTTCATACTTAAAATATTTTTGATGATATTGGAAAAAATAAAAGGATAGTTTAACGCTTTAACAGGAAAAAAACAATACTTTTGGTTATAACTGTTAAAGTAACAAGTCTAACGAAAAGCCAGCTTTAAAAAAATCCAACGATAACGTCGTCAAAGTAATGTTACTTGTCATGTACCTAGGTATATATTTTTTATTTCCCCAATTTTACATTTAAATAATTTTAATGTAGCTCATGACATGACACTCTAGTGGTTTAAGGTTACGAGGGGACATAGAGTCGGACATATATACAGGTCAAACACATAACTCTCCTTTTGGGCTTTGCCGCAGTCGGGTAAAAAGGTAATTACAATAACAAAACTAATTATAAATTATGTTTTTCATTTGTCAACATTATAAACATGAAAGAAAGCAACCTGACTAACAAAAACTGAATTGGTTTACCTCGTAGCTCTTCGCCATTCTTCTAATATTCTAACAGTAAATCAAATAGGGGCCCGATTTAAAGTTTTATAGAACTGTAAAAAGTAGGCAGTACCACCAAAATGCTCGTTTGTAATTTTTTGCATATTTAACAGTGTAACAGGATAGCACAAGTCACAACCTGGTGACCTGTCACTTAGCAGCTACTCAACGTGAGGCAGCTGAACACCGCGGCGGCCCGGGCCGGCGGCTCGCGCCAGTTACCAGCTCATTCAATTATTGAACTAACCACTTACTTTGGATATTTTAAAAGTTTAAACCATCGAAAAGTTTGGTAGGTACTTATTCCGATATTTCGCAAAACAATGCAACCTAAGGTTTTCGAATCTCATAACACTCATAAGACGTAGTAGATATTATATCGTGACCAGTTTAGGTGCACGGAGGAACGTGCGTCAACTTTTGCTACATAGCGTACACTAGTTACAAAAGATGCGTGCGAGCAATGGACAGCGGCATCGCGTTTTACTGAACTTCTATACAAATTGACTCTTTTTCTCGCGGGTAGTTTTAATGCAACGTTATTTAATTAAAGGCTTTATATACCTACCCATGCGAGCGCTCCAGTTATCAGGCCGGACAAGCACTTGACGATTTTTAATTTTTTTACCACTTCATCCCATAGGAAGCCCTGAACTACGCTATTTCTTCTATCTGTCGTGGGGTGTACGACGCTACAAGTACCTGTTGGATTTTACAAATGTAGCCTCGCTCGGCCCTTAGGATAGTGTGGAACCTATTATTTAACTACCTATAAGCACGCTAATTCCACAAAAAGCTTCGCCCCTCCCACCTCTTACCGTGGGGCTTTTACATTTGAACCTTGCAAAAATTCTAAGCCGTGGTTTTTTCTTGAATCATCTATTTTAACTTAGCTCTCTATATAATATCGAAAAATTAAACACTTTACATGGCCGGAACAAATAAAAAAAATAAGACGCATTATTTAAAATAAACTTTATGGGAAAATAGTTAACAGGATAATTTAAGTAGCTGTACGTAAAGAATTGGTAGAACCTGTACATTATTGCAGAATTAAACAAATTCGGTGTAGGCAAAAATGTAACAAAGGTGAATTTAGTTCAACTTTCATTAAATAGGATAATTAAAAACATTAATGCAAACCGTGTTTTACTATAGTAAAACAAACGGTTTGCATTAATATATTTAACTATTAAACAGCACCTAATCTGTTTAATTTTGAGAAATTACGGTATATGTTCAATAATTCAACAACTATCAGTTCTGTTACATTTTTGCTTGAACTGATATTTGATATTTATTGATATTTTTGAAGTGCAAAGTAATATAAGTTTACTTTTCTTAATAATAGCTGAACATATGAATTAAAATGCATAATAGCACTTTTTTTGTCCTGTTAGTATTTTTGCTTGACGTACAATGTCAAATCATATCATAAACACAAAAAATAACAATGTTTCGCGGACGACAAATGTTTAATTTCCTAACCTACTGGTAAAACCATATATCTTCCTTACACACATGCCTGTCAATATTTTATTCTACCAAGTTAAATTGATAAACGTAATGTCTTTAAAAAAAACGTATGCGCGGTGAACTTTCCGCCTACAATGTGATACACTCTCCTGTCTATACTCACCACATTTAATGAAAAAAAAATGCTGTTTTTAATATGTGCAAGGTTGGCCTTATTCTTGGTTCAATTTCCCCGGGCTATCTTATGTCCTAATCGAAATTATCGAGAAGAATCTCCGTATCTGAAAGTTACTATTAAATAATTTTGAACATTTTGTTCCGTGTATTTTATGTAAAATAATAATAAAAATGTATTTTAAATTTTATCGCGATTTAAAAGCCGAAACTTTAGTTTCATCAGATTACGGAAATGCCGAAGACCAGTCGTGTCTTGTGGTTGCCTCCCGATTTTCGATCAAAAGTATAATTCTTATGAACAAATACGATTTATAAAAAGGCGGGTTAACATTATGGTACTTTCTAGATATTTTTCACCGTTACTCGACAACTATGGGGCATAAAAGTAATAAAAACCTGTTATGGAATGCGCATTGAAAGCCCTTTTATTTGATACCCCTTTGAATGAGTAGCTTCTATTTGAAATGTAGACACCCCTTCTCCATGCTATTCCATTTCGAATTCCAAATCGATAGCATTGGTATGGTGGTTGCTAATAACGTTCTGCTGCGTCTGGCGAGCAGACGAACGTACAAAAACTTTTCTTTTTTCGTGTTCACTATCACAACACCAAATCTTGTTAGCATTCGATACCTATCAAAGCACGGAAACCTAAAAAGATTAGTTGTGGTTATTATGAACGTATTCTGCACTAATGACAAGAATACTACAGGTATTTGATTTTGAAAGTTGTAGGTAATTCTGTAGCTCTGCCTACCCCACTCTGGGATTACAGACGTGAAGGTATGTAAGTGTATGTTTTTGATTAAAAATAACGTTTGTACGATTTTTTTTTTTGAATAATTGTAGGTAAATAGTTATGGCCGGGATACACGAGGCTAGTTTTTCAAACCAGGATAGCAAGCTAAATATCTTCCCAGTAAGCTAGTAATACTGCCCTCGCTTAGACACATGCTAATACTGCCTACATGACTGCCAGTAATTTTAGGCCAGTCAGGTACCATTTCAGTGACAGTAACAAAATGTTCGTGAACGAAAACACCACTCCGCCAGTAAAGTGAACTGCCACACGCAGCCAGGACAGCGAAATCATTGGTGGGGGGCGCTACTAGCACAACAAATAAAACGGCAAGTTATTAAAAACTTTCCTGGCTTTAGCTCTAGGTTACTAGCCTGGAAGTAAGTTAGTTTTGTATACACGAAGATAAACGCACTAGCTTGATAGCTTACTAGCACTTCTAGCTATCCCGGCTTGAAAAACTAGCCTCGTGTATTGGGGCAATTACAAATTCACTAGTTCTAGTTACTTTGTTACTATTTCTAAAATCGCATGAAATCGTCTTGATCAATATATTTGTAACATATATAAAAGTTCACATCAGTTAGGTATACTTACAAAACTAAACAAGTTATTGTTTCGGTGTATTTGACGACATCGCGACTATCTCACTGATAACATTGATAACATAACTTTTAATGCAGTAAAGCGCGAACAATTTATGAACTGTCATCGAATGCCTTGTGTTGCCAAAGCGATATTTTGGAGCGGGAACGAGGTGTACAACTCCAGGCAAATGGGGTAGATAAAACTATTTAAGTATAATATTATCTTGGTCATCGTCGCTCTTGGTGGGTGGCGTCGCAGACCTTCATTATTAATTTCCACAAAACCACGTTACCCTAAGGAAATTACGATTAAGACAAAAAAAAGTAAAGAAAAAGCTGGTGGCTCAACAGTTAAAGTCAATGAGGTTTGCACTGCATACACCATTACAGAATTAAAACAAGAGTGATATACGAACTAAAAAAGTAAACACAATCAACGGCTTACTCACGTGTTAATGTCTGGAAACGGACTGATTTGTTTTGGTCTCTTTAGGAGTACCTACTTGGACCGCGGGAGAGTTACCACGAACGCGGACTTTCGGACACTGACGCGGCGCCCGACGCGCCGGCGCGGCGAGGCGCGCGACCCGCCGGGGCGGCCGCTGAGTCGCGCGCGTGCTCGGAGCGGTGCGCGGCGCGCGTAGAGAAATACCATCATGTAGTATGAAAAATTCGTTGCACGCGTCCACGCAAGTTAATCTCTCTCTCTCTCTCTCTGCTCGAAATATGCAACCCACTACGTGCACCCGCGCGATTTAGCGGAAGCCCTTGGTACTGTTGTTGGTGTTGCTAGACTCCCAGCCAGTCCAGAATTAAGGTCACAGGTCATTAGATCCACCCGGCACCCGACCCGAACCAACTCACCTCGCGGTTAGTATTAAAAACGTTGCGTAGCGTGGGTGATGTATAGTATATTTCTATGGAACTTGCTAACTATGTAAACAAAAGACTTAAATTTGTTTTATCACTGTTTCTCTTTGAATTTTCACACCACCTCATCAAGCACCATTGAAACCATAAACTATTGAAACGGTCGTTACTGTAAAATACAAAATCACCAAATATATCTTGGATATTTCATAAAAAGTTTAAATGGTTTCATAAGTTAGGTTATTAGGACCTGATGGAATGACGTTTTTGTTTCTTTTAAATTCTACAATTATCTATGATGGGTAGTGTTGTGGCTAAAGTTGGCGATATATTAAGGCCCCTACACATTACCTAACTCACGCTGATCACACTCACAGATGATATAACG
The DNA here is from genome assembly GCA_927399475.2 of Acleris emargana. Taxonomy (NCBI): domain Eukaryota; kingdom Metazoa; phylum Arthropoda; class Insecta; order Lepidoptera; family Tortricidae; genus Acleris; species Acleris emargana. The sequence goes on from OV656835.1 coordinate 31,800,163, forward strand.
GCATCTTCAAGTACCGATTTTTCTTCAGATCGTGATTAAACAAATTAGAAATAAGTAACTACTTGTTTTTTACTTTCGGTATTTTATTATTTGATATGGTTTGACATAAGTAAAGGAGTATTGCCCATCACTAGTAAATTGACAACAATTCTTTTTGTGCTAAGGTAGTAAAATAAAATACCGTTTCTAGATTTTACTCAGCTGATTACAGTAAAAATATCTTTGGATTTTTTTAAGCAGTAGTTTTTTTTATATTTAGGAAAAACAGTAAAAAAGTAGGATTGTGAATGTTAGGAATACACTTATAGTGCCCTTAGTCCATTTATTACCAAGGGAATTCAAAAAAATATACAACTGTCATGTTGTCTGACGGATTACTTGATTCTAACGACACGCTTTCGATTCTACGCAAAACAGTTTATTAATTTTTTGAACTAACCGCAGCGAATGATTGACAAGTGAGTGACATGACATGACAGTCAGTTCTGTTTATGTTTAAAGTTACTTTATTTTTATTTTATATCAGGCTAAGATCACGACATCAGTATTCCTAACTTTGTATATACGGTCTTTTTAATGACTATTTCTTTAATAAATTATTAACGACGAATTTAAGTTAAATAAAGAAAAACTAAGAAATACGGGTAGTCTAATTTTTAACCAGCTATTATAAACGCGAAAAAACAATAATGCTTTTTTTTTTTTGAAATGTTGTCAATTCAGCATTCAGACAATTTCAATATGGCGGTTTGTTTACATAGTTAGCAAGTTCCATAGAATTAGACTTTAGTAAGCGCATGCCCATACAAATCCATATAAAGAATACTAACCGCCCCGAGGTGACCTTAATACATGTTGGGCCCAGGGTTAAGCAGTATTTTATTCCTTACAGATATCTGCGTACCTATTTTGTAATTTACATTTTCGAATAGGTACCGTAAGTGTAAAAAAATGTTTGCACGGTAGGACGGTGCGTATTAGTAGTTTATGCAACTGATGCATAATGAGAGGCCTTAAAATACGAGTAAGCCTCAAAACAGGATCACACGAGTGTTTTAAGTCCTAATTATGGACAGTTGCATACACTACTTTATCTACACACATATCATAAGTTTAGAATTATCCTGCTTTCGTAACAGCAAAAAACCAACAAACAAATGACAACAATAATGGCGGCAATAGGGATTGTCCAACAAAAATAACTCCCGGTTTTCACATTCTAATTCGAAAGAATAGGTAATTTTAAGATTCCAATTTCATTAATTTTGTATTTGACCCAATAGTTTTGTTTAAATATCTTTAATTATTTAGCAGGCATTTTTTGGATGACATGATTAATTTAAACTTGGGTTGGCATTTTCTAAGAAATTCCAACAAGTAAATTATATTTAATGATAAAAAGTGATTGTAATAGGTAGTGTATTTTTACTTGTGGGAGGACCTTGTGCAGAGTCCGTCCGGGTTGGTACCACCATCTTATCCATTAACCTACCGCCAAGCAGCAGTGTTCGCATCGTTGTGTTCTGGTTTGGGGATAAGACAGCCGGTGAAATGACTAGCATAGAGGCATTCCATCTTAGTCCTCAGGGTTGGCAACGCATTTGCAGTCTTGTGAATGCGAATGTCTATGGGTCACAGTTTCCACTTACCATCAGGTGGCCTGTGTGCTCGTTTGCCTTCCCATGCTATTAAAAAAAAAAAAAAACCTACTATTTCAAGCGGTTTTCGCCAAACCCGTAAGATACATCTAAGAGGGCTTCATGCCGAAAACGAAAGTCAAACAAAGGTTAAATATACTTTTGTCGAAATATCCGAAAGAGTAATAAAAAAACGTCTTTAAAACCCTATTCCTCGAAATGGTATTCGAATTAGAGTAATTACCTATGAAAATATGAACAATCCCAATTCGATCGTCCGTCAAGACGAATGTTTTTTTTCAGTGCGGTTTATATTTAAAAAAACATACTGAATTGACGTTTCGTGTCATTAAATATATATGAATTCTAGAATAGTTTTGACAGACAAAACTCCATAACTGTAATAAATGACATTACAGTACAGATTTTACTTACAGAAAAGAAAGTTCTGATAGTAAAATTGGTTGTAATAATGCTGGTCATTCCCTGCGGGTTTTGAACGCATAATAGAGGAAATGTGTGTACAAAAAATCCCTAATACTTATAATTTCACAAATGTAATCGAAATCGTATACCTAACGATTCACTTTTAGTGTTTTGTATTTCAAATACCTACATACATACATACATAAACTCACGCCTTCATTCCCAGAGTGGGGTAGGCAGAGCTAAAGAATTACCAACAAGTCTTAAAACTTCTTGATAATTCTGTAACCACATTTTGCACAAGTAGGCTAAGATGTTTCCCAGTTTATTAGTTCAAATACCTATATGTTTCTAAATGCTGTAAAATATGTAAATTGTCATCCAAATCGTTAGAACTGTTTACGATTTGCTCGTATAATAGTAAAACTACTTAGGATATAATACAGCGAAGTTACACAAGCTACGGCTACATAAGAATAAACAACTAGTACAAGCAAATTTTTAACTCGCCATTTTCCTGCTTAAATTGATAAAAATGCATAATATATTAATGTCATAGTAAAACGCAACATGCAATGTTGTTGAAAGGCAACATGGCTCCGGGAGCCAGATGGGTTCAAATAAAGGAGAACAGAGTGCAGTATTCAGAAAAAACGGTGAACTGCGAGTGCAGCCGCCACCAGGGGTTCTGTGCGGTCACTAAATATGCAATTCAAAATGGTAACGGTCTGCCTACGAGGCATACACTTTTAATTAAATTGAACAAGCACCTAAATAAGTTACTGTTTAAGAAACAGCCTACACGATATTAGCAATGTGATTGAGGTATTTGTATCATCCCCTTGATTTTTCACAATTACTTTTATTTATTGTTCTTTTGTTACCGGATCAGTTTAACCAAGCATATTTTATAAGATTGTAATCAAGGGTCGATAACGGTTCAAAAGATACAGCCTGGAAGTTAGGACGAGCGGACGAACTGCTAAAAATTAGTAATCGGATACCTTTGGCATCCTTTTCTTATGAAACACTAAAAATAATCTCATAAAATGTAATTATGAAAATTTCGTGTGCCCGGGCGGCGCCGGGCGTGGACAGCTAGTAGTTAGGTATATAAAAACGATACAAACGTTTATGTCATTTGATTTTTCAGTGTTGATAGCACCCAAGTTTTATAACATTTTTCAGTTTAAAAAAATCGACGATAACATACCTACCTAACTGAAGAAAATGTATGTTATAATATAACATGGCATTAACACATTTTTAAGGTAGGTTCCGTAGTTAAACGAGGAAGACCGGCAAAAGTACAATTAAAGTGGAAATAAGGCCATCTCATGTCGTTTTTTTCAATTCGACGAGAAACCCTTGTATCAGACACAGTAGGCAGCACTCTTGCAGTGAGACTTAAATTATTGGGGTAGTATTGTCGCGTCACAAGAGAAGCAAGCATGCTCAGAGTGACGAGTTGAACAAGAAATAGTATTTTACGTAACTGGTACATAAAGAGGGTCCTTAAAACACGAGAGTGGTTTTGTGAAACGAGCCGAAGGCGAGTTTCATAATAACATCACACGAGTTTTTTAAGGCCTAATTATGTCCAGTTGCATACATTACTTTATCTACACACATATTATAAGTACTCTTTCCGGATTTTAAAAACAGGAGGCAGAACAAACAAATGGCGGCAAAGCTAACCTGTGTCACAAATATGAATGTTTGAACTAACAAAGTCCCTATTCTAATGTCATTCGACATCAAAACGGCGCGGCGTACGACACTTTACTTAAAATATACCGAGTCAACGTTTAATAGATACTAGAATTGACCCCCTGTTTGAATTGTGTTGGTTTTGGAAGATATTCCAAATTTAAACAACATTACTTTATCAAAAGTGTGTATCGTAATTTTAACTTTTCATTACAGCTACAGATAAGAAAAAATATCATAGTAAAATTGTATCTTGTAATGATGGTCATTGTCTACGGATTCTGAACGCATTATAGAGGACTTATGATATGAGTGTAGATAAACATCATTAACATGCACCTATCTATACATTTATAGAGATAGCACTTGAATAGAGTAGAACCACATTAGACAATCCAATAGACAAATAGACGAAGACAAATTAAAAGGCACAAAACATTTAAGGTATATTATATGGATTGTCGGATCGTAGCGTGGGTTCGATGAGACGTGTGTGTGTTGTGAGTCAGTGTGGAGTGGCAGCGTGCGACCTACCTGGAGGGCCGCGCCCGGCGCCGGCGCGCCTGCCCCGGTCCGCGAGCTGCCGAAATTCGGATGTGTAATCAATTTCATAACAACAAATATACTTCCGTTTTACATAACACGAATAGCATAATTTCGATCTGTATACTAATCAAAAGATAGGAAAATAACAAGCATAACCACAAAATGCATAATTTCTTGAGACAAGTTTAACATAAGTTTTTAATTGTATAATTAACAAATGTTTTTATTAGTCACCTTATCCTACTTCCTACTAATATTATAAATGCGAAAGTGTGTGTGTGCGTTTGTTACTTCTGCACGCTGCAACGGTTGTACGGATTTGGATGAAAGGGTGATGGGCAATTTTGTATGGACCGCGTCCCCACCCTCCAACAGTCACGGGATGCATGTTTATATGTATGTTCGTTACGACCCAAAACAAGACAAAATAGGGTGACGGCACCAATGATGGACACTTTTAGCTGACAGGCACCAGTAATGGACACTTCAGTCTTAAATCAAATTTCATACGGTCCTAAATTGATTGTTGCAAAACAAATGAATAACCCTTATCTTCTGTAAAATAAGAATCAAGTGTCCATTATTGGTGCCTTGTCCATTACTGGTTCCGTCACCCTAACTATTTTAGTAGCTAAATCGATGGGATTTTTTCTATGAAAAAAACCTTTCAAGAGTCATGCAATGCAAGAATGTGTTCATTTTTAAACCAATTCCATACGATATGATAATGGTTTTCCAAGAAAACCCCATACATAGGACGATCGTCGTCATAGTAAAAAATCATCAGGTTGCCAAGATCTATCAAATGAGATATGTTTCGTTTCTGTTGGTGGGTGGGGACATTTTGCCCATAGCTTATACCCTGGATTAACACATAGGCTCCCGAAATAAATCAGTGTTCCCGTGGGATGGCCAAATTACTAATTCTACGCGGACGAAGTCGCGGGCAGAAGCTAGTACATAATATTTTACTTAAATGAATAATGTATATTTTCGATCCGCGGAAAAAATATTTAATTATTTCTTTATATTACTCAAAAGATGCAAGAAGTGTACGACCGAGTCAGACAGGAGTTCTTCCGCCGAGGTTAGGCGATTTAACGAAACTCTAACCTAACCTAACCTAACCTATCCTATCAATCAAGGTGAGATTGACGTAATTTAGCAAACTGGTTTACATACTTAATATTAAATAAAATTTATAATTAATTAGGTATTTTGATATTTTATCAATTGTATTGCAAATGTTTCTATTCATTATTATAATTATACAATATTTGGATGTTCCATATGAATGCTATACAAAATGTGGTTATGATAAAAGAGTGTTACATTCATTGTCCGTTATGCTAAAAAAAATACGTCTTGTTTTATGCTAACCGTTTCTATACATTTTGTAGGATAAATCAAAATATATGATGCAATTGTTTTAGGCAGATTGTATCGCAATTGTAGATATTAATAACATAACCCATTGAATGTTTCTGCTTTAAGTATCTGTGTTACGCCAGCTGAGATATACAGTCGCTGCAGAGAGACATTACAATAAAGCAAATAAATAGAGGGATATGAAACCAATCCAATCGGTTCACAATTTCCGAAGATAACGATACACTGCCGCGTGAATCTTATGAATTACGAAACATTAATATGAACAGGGATACGACGACGTTTAAAACCCATTAAATCCGTCGATACAAAATTTTAAAATAATCGCCTCTAGAATAAAACACAAAATTGCATAGCCAATACAAGACTTCGCATTGTCAAAAAAGGAAAACTTATTATTTAATCACGCTTATAAGTAAGTAATATTAAAGTAACTGATTAGTGAATGTAAAAATAACTACCTGAATTAAACAAAACGGCGCCTTCTTAGGAATGGTACGAGCCGGCCTCGCCGGTTCGCCCGGCCGGGACAGCGCTGCGGCGCGTCTGCGAGTGGAATAGGCAGCATAAGTGTTTTTGCCGAAAAATCCTGCAACAATTGAAAGTAATGCTTCATATACTTTTGCACTAGTCTACAATAAAATAAAAGTTATGGCAAAGCATTCACGGCGCGCAGCAATGGCAGAGCGTAGTACACAAAACGCAATATAAATTAAACACTAGCATAGACAGTAAAAATTCGCTTGCAATTAAAAGATACGTAGCACACAGCTGACAGCTAACAACAATTTAAGGATCACTTTGTAAAACTTACCATCAACACGAAAGTTTAAAAAAATACTGGTATTTTTCTTTCTCCGATGCGATTACCTGTAGACAGACAAAATACGTGGGTTAGGGAAATCTATTCGTAAAAGAAGTATTTGAATGGAAATAGATAACTATGGTCTCGCTCGAGTAATTCGGCGCCGTGCACCGCGCGCACTGACACTGGAGCACTGGCACTAGCGGGCGCCGGGCGCCGCAGCCGGCTCGCTACCCACATTCAGCCTTTTAATTTAATGATATTAGCGCAGACTACCCTGCCACCGCTACCTAACGGCTTCGAAAATACTAACGGTTCAACTATGCAAGTGGGATTCTTTTCCACCTTAATAAATCAGTACAATGACGTCAGAGGCAACATTTTGCTGATGTGAATACCATTTTTTTTTCCTATTACTCTTCTAACATTAGAATTTAGAGTTAGAATCCTTGGATGATCCCCAAAGCTGAATTCCGTAGGGCCATATAGCTTTTAGGACTACCTTGTAGTTTATTGTTAATATATAGTTTTGAATTCCGCCTTAGGAGCCACTGCTATATTTATAATTTAGTTTCCCAGGTTTGTTTTTTGTCAAGATAAAATCCGAGGTATTTTACTAGATATTTCGGTTACAGGTAGGAGACTGTCTCCTAATTTAACAGCAGGGCAGTATCAGTCTTAGGATAAATGTTATATGGTTTGATTTAACCTCGCTAGCTTTAATTCTCCATTTTCTATCCAGTATATTTATTTTGTCTGGGTGCTCTTGAACGATTTGTGACGCAATATCTAGGTTTTTAGGCTTTTAGGCTTTTAGGTACGATTCTAGTAGTAGGAACATATTGTGTGGTATTGTTTTGTTAATTTTGACGAAGTAAACCCATGTGCCAGACATTATCAAAGGCTTGCTGCACGTCAAGAAATACAGCTGAACAGTTTTCTTTGTTTTCTAATGCTTGTCTGATCTTATCACTAACTCTGTGTACCTGCTGAGAAGTAGAATGTTGTTTCCGGAATCCGAATTGGTGATCCGGTATTATTGGCTTGTCGTTGCTCAATATATGGTTTATTCGTTGTGAGACAACTTTCTCAAACATCTTTGACAGAAATGGTAACAAACTCAGGGCAGGAGGCTTAACTGTGTTGCAGTTTGAATCTGATTGGTGATGGTAAACGCTGCATTCTCAATGACTTCTTCAGATTTCAGAGGTATTCGGAGGTTTACCTTTTTGTCTAGGTACCTAAGTTCTGAATGACTCTCGGTGAATTCTAATGTTATAATTAAATGGTTTTGCAGCTCTGTCGATTATGGTTGTACTTATGTTAGCAATTATAGTTGTACCTACTAGCGGACCCGACAGACGTTGTCCTGCATGATATCTGCCATGCAGGACAACGCCATCTGCCGGGTTTATTTGTGAATCTAAACCATCCTCGAATCTACTTGAACACAGAAAAAAATCATTCAAATCGGTTCAGCCGTTTAGGATTCTAATATTTCCTTGAACCCTAATAGCAAAGAACGTATTCTCAAGGGTTTTAACGTCATTATAGGTGCATGTTGGTAAAAAACATATTTTAGGTTCTCTCCATCGTTGCCACGAACAAAAGTTCAGTCCAGGGTACAAAGCAAGAGTTATCGTCGAAGCAGGCAATATCAAAAGTCAGGTGTGGATAAGCAGTCGAAAAATTAAAAGAAAATCAGAGAAAATACCGAAAACTAGAGAAAGAAGCGGGCGTAAAATCACAAGCGAAGGTTATGTTGTTTGTTTTCATTTATGACAGGGTAGCTGTCAATGGCACATGAGTTCACTGTCAACATACGTACAGAAGAATTATATATACAAAAGAAGATGGACTAACGACCTGTCAAAGCATCTTTCAACCTTAACGTACCTTGCCTGAAAACAATAGCAGGTCAGGCAACTTATTCGGATCGGTTTGGCCAGTAAATAAGAAGGGCGAAGGAAATTTCAGTTTATTACGGTCTGTATGTATGAAGTTTCATTCTTAAAACTAGTTTTGTGCGCAACTTTTGCATTTTGTAGGATACTGGGATAATTTCTTTCAGTATTAGGTGGGGGAGCTGTCTGTACGTCGCTGACAAGTTGATCACAGTGAGTGAGTGTAGGTTTTTGCATAGTAGGTTCTCGTTTTTTTCTGTTTAGAATTTCCAAGAACACTTCGCATCCTTTGTAGTTTGCCGGGTGTTCTCCGGCACACAGTGCACATTTAGCAGGACCATTTCTATTTTTTTTAACTATCTGTTGCGTTGTGATTTCTTGAGTGCGGCCCGAGTGCACCTTCACGCCGCCCGCGCCGCCCCCGCGGCACCGCGCACGGGCCGCGCCGAGCAGGCGCGCCCGTCGCACCGACTTCCAAAGCCAAAGCTGCTCAGCTGGTTTGTCGGTGAAGTCCAACATGCCGATATATTATTATATGCGGATAGTTGGGCCGCCCTTACATTATAAATTAAATTAATTCAATTCTGAATGATTATTAAGTATAGGTGATTTATATTACTTATGAACATGTATATTTTTGTAAAGAGTGCACGAAACTATTGTACTTACATTTAAGTTATTACTTGAAATGTATTCAATGTATACTTATATTATATGTAGGTAGGTAATATATAGTGTTAATTAAGATTCTAATGGGTTGGTTAAAGTGTAAATTACAATTCATAATCAACAAATAAATAAATAGGATTTAGACAAATATCAGGGTACCTACTAGAAAAGTTACTTCTGAAAATAAAATATAAATACATTACGAGTAGGCACCTACGTGGATATTTGCACGAATTCATCAGTTTATATAATTAGGAAAACGATTTTGTCGTAGTAAGAAAATGTGGTGCACCAGCAGCGTGCGAAAATGAGTAATTTTTAGTTTTGATGATGCTGGATGTCAAAGCTTAAGCTAAGAATAAGGTTTCTACGTGGGAGTTGGGGCGTATTGGAAAGCGTGTGGATTTGACGATCAATCGCAGCACGCATGCGCCCTGGCCCCGCCCGGACGGAGCGCGCGCTGGCCGGGGGCACTTCACTCTAGAATCCAATTTATAAAATAAAAAACAATCCAATTTGACTTTGTATTTCAGTTTAAAGAAGGGATAGTTTAACAGGACGGACTTTTAGAAGCGTAAATCTTTAAAATTTGGTTATCTTATCCGCGAGTAGTGCACACTCGTACTCAAGTTTTAGAAATCACCTTTTGCTGACGACCGTTTTTTTTTGCAAAGTCAAAATCTGCTTGAAAAGACAAAACTACTTAACGAGTTCCATTGCGGTGGGTCGACGTTAAGTATAGCGGAGACCCTTTTGCTATCTTCCGACTAAGTTAAGTAAAAAAAGGCACACACGTTAATTTACCTACTTACGAGTACAAGGCACTTGCACTGCACAAACGAAAGATTGCTTTTATACCGATTTTGCTATATCGCTTTGGGTTTTGATTTACTTGACAGGATAATTAGGACGTTATTCTATTCTCTACAATACTAAGTTATGTTATGAATAAATAATAAATAAATATGAGGCGAGAATCTCACACAAATTTATCTATTTGAAAGCCTTTGATCGAATGGGAGTGCAGAAAGACGTAATAAGACTTAAAAGGCTTCAAAGATAAGTGGAGATCCTTAGATACTTCTCGTACCTACTACTCGGATTGGTCTCAGTCACTTATGGGTATAAGAAATCCAGGATTTGGAAAGTTGTGCTCAAGACGAAAGCTTTCAAATACATATAAAAGATAAATATAATACTTTTTTTTTTTAAAGAAAATACATTTTTTTTAAATTGAAATTTAAGATATGGAGTTGTTTAGTTGTATTGACAGCTGAGTGTATGCCTACGAGTTAATTTTCTATGTTCAAATAAGTTTAGCTGGGGCCCATTTCGCGAAACTCACTAAACTAAGAACATTAGCTCACTCAATACAATTTTCTACCAAGTGAAATACGTATGTAGGTACCTACCGCGTGGACTAATATAGTTTAGTCTAGTGATTTTCAATAAATGGGCCCCTGGTGTCGTTATCACATGGCATAACTTTCCTTTCTCACTTGGTCTAGCGGGTTAAGCACAATTCTGATTCTGCTATAGATAGATAGGTTCTCGTATGCCGGAGATGCACTTCACGCTTTTTATTTACTGATGCAAATGGTAATGTGGAAAACGTAATTTTTGGTTTGAATATGTCTTCAAGCACTGGATTATTTTCAAAGGGTGTTGCAGGATATGCCTTCAAAAATTGCCCCCCAAAGCTTTGAGTTTGGAATTATTAGTAGACGATCCCCCCTGAGGAGAAAATACCTCATACCAAGGTGTAACCCTCTACTGCCCACTGGAACCTCACGGCATGCATTTAATCTTAAGACGTTTTTATTTTTTTCTCAAACAGTATGAAAATTATGCATAAATAGTGCTGTAACCAAAATAAACTACTAAATAAATCCCTATACCCTCTACTGACTTCATTTCCTCGCCAAAAAAAACAAAAAAAACAGGCTCGACGTACTAACACCATTTTTTTTCTAAATATGAACCAACAACTTATCTACATCATATGTAAGTTTCATGTAATTAGTAAAGGTGGAACAGTGTGGATAAATGTACTGTTTAGTACTTTGAATCTATGACGCAGGCGGCATTATTTATTAGGTAGGCATGAGTAAAAGACAACGGCCCGAAGCTCTGCCGGGGTGCCACCCGTGTTAGATTTTTACTTTTTTTCAAAAGCGGTGCTTAATAAGTATAATATGATATGAATGAACCTCATTATTACTTATTCGAGCAAGTGTTTCTTTTTTTTTTCTTATTTGTTTCGCTTGCAGGACTTGAGAACATACGTAAAAATACAAAGTAACGTAAGTAGTAAGCAGTGCCTGCGGAACTAGTTCCCCGAGAACGCCCGCGGCCGGCAGCGCCGCACTTGCAACAACAAATGGAAAAGACAAACTCAAAATAATCTAAAAATAGTGAAAATTTTGCATTAATGCTATTATTATTTAATTTTCTTATAAATTAGTAAGATATAGTACCTAGCCTATTAATGAAAGTTAAAAAATATCTTATTTAAACAACCCCTAATCGGTGTAATTTTGAGAAATTACGATATGGATAAGAAAGTATTATTGTACCTAATTAATAATTGAAAAAATGACCTTCTGCTGGAGTTTCTTGCGGCGCTCGCGCTTCTTCTCCGCAATGATGGTCTTGTCCGAAGCGCTAGTAGATTCACTCCATATTACCGACGTGTAAAAGAGCCCTCATGTGGCCAATTTACTGAATAAATATTTTGAATTTTGAATTGAATTTTGAATATGTGTTCCATTATTAAACAACCTATCGGTTCTGTTATATTTTTGCCTAAACAGATATTTGATATTTTCTGATATTTCTGAAGTGCAAAGTAGGTACCTAATAAAGTTAAATTTTCTTTGTAATAGCTTAATTTATGAATTTAAATGTATTAAGCATTTTTGTCCTGTTAGTACAATGTCACATTGAAATATTTCTCAAAAATAACATACATGTTGCGCGGACGACAAACATGTTTAATTTCCTAACCTAGGTACTGGTAAAACATTATCCCCTTTTCAAAAACTCCTTACAAACATGCCTATTAATATTTTTTCTACCGAGTTTATTGAAACGAGTAGGTACATACCTACTAGTAAAATCAAATGAACTTTTTGCATAAACAAGAAATGAGAATAGGAAATAGGTAAGAGAACTCTTAAAAAATGTAGTAAATGTCGCGCTCAAAAATATTTTATTACACACTGTTTTGACACTGCACACCCATAGGTAGACCTATTCTATAAAATAATATTCCAGTTATCTATTTATTGTATCTCAGGACTTAACTTGGAAGGTGGACCAAGTATTCGTTTACTAGGTAGGTACCGTATGCTGCAGTTCCATAGAAACGACTTGCGGCAAGGCTCCTAAGCTATTCGTATGAACACCTACACATCGGGTGTCATTCGCGATCCATAATATTGTTTGTCCTAACGTTCGTTTGTCCTAAATTATTGATTAGCCTTAACTGGTTTTCAGCTGAGACAAACAACTTTTTAAGCTTTCCAAAAATACCTGCGGTTAGGTTAAGTAGTTTTAAACATCAGGCCGAAATGGCTTTTGGATAAATGATGAATTAGGACAAATGACGATTAGGACAAATTACTATTAGGGATTCCAATATAGACCCCTACACTTAAAATACCTAATAGACTTCATAATTATCATTATAAGTAATAATATTTGCGCAAACGGTTTACATTGATTACGCAAAATAATCGGCACATGAAGCAGGCACGCTGAGAGCACAAAGGCTACGCCGAGCACCGCCGGAATGAATAGCCGCCAGCTGAGCACCGTGCCGCGCGGAGCCCTGACCTCGGCCGCAGCTAACGGCCCCGGTGCACTCGCCGCCCGGGTTCAATGCCACTCGTTTTTTCGCCAACTTTACTACCGCCGTCATTCAAGCTCATCCGTTCTTTATGCAACGAATCGACGTGAACTACTTACCTTTTACAAACAGACTGGAATCGCTTGCAGATCGGAGATTTGCGTTGGAATACTATAATCTTCTAAGACTACTGGCCGACGATAAAGCTGAGAAAAAGGCCGTAGGTACGTTAAATTTAAGTCACGTCGACAAAAGACATGATTAAATTTACACATAGGTTAATTCATTGATAAGGTACTCCTTGGGAAAGAAAAAAATGACGGTGAGAAACGATAAAACCAACTTTCACACGTGTGACTCAGTGCGCTAATAAATGTAACAATGCATTCAAACGATTATTATTAAAGGTGTCTTGAAAGGAGTTTTTGCTGCTCATAACGGAACCAAACGTAAAAACGTGTTTTTGATTTGTATGCGAGGGAAGTTACTATCTTCCCCTGTTTGCCAACCCAGTGGTCGTAACCGGCAGGCATCACTAAATAATAATAAAAAAATATATACATATAAGCCGTCGGTTGGTCAAGCAAATGCAAATTACATTTATTCAACTTTAACAATATGCTCGTGTAAGCTTTGGCAATTAGTAACCTACCTACGAGTTTAAAAAAAAATGATCTAGAAGTTAGATACTGTTCCAACTTGAAAAAAGTAATATTTATAAGACGGCGGCAACCCTTCCTTCACATATCGATGGCTCCACCGAATAAACGTGCAAGGGTTAATACCGTAAAAAAATTTTTTTGCTGATTTCGATTCCTGATGTTGTAATACACCCCCCCTAATTTTTTGAGGGGGCCATGCTTATTATTTTTTTATTTATTAAAGAAAAACTTTTTATTCTACGGAAAATATAATCAGCAAGGCCACACGAATATTGGCACTCTCACTTGTTACACAAATTACAATGCATCGTCTAAAAACGAACAAACGCGCGTGAATATAAAACACGTTTTTTCACATTTGTACTAAACTTTATATTTTGTGTATTATTCTGATGCACGCTTTTTCGTGTTATGGTTGATACGAGTTTTGAGATTATTGTTTCTTGCCGTTTAAATGTGCTATAAAAGTTATAGTAAGAAGTGTTTGCTATTTAATTAATAATACTCAGAATTTGTAATACCGGTTGCAGCATAGAATTTTCTCTATGTGATATTGTATTAATTCAAATACGAATATTCATTCATAATATTATGAGCGTCAAATTTCGTTTGACGTACTTAGACTATCTTCTTTTAATTTTTGTCATTTAAATTAGTGTTTTTATTCAAAATGACAAGAGTGTCAACAACGGTTGGTTCAGGTCGGTGCAAAAGAATACTATACATACATGATAAGGGAAGAATCTGGAAAAGGTTAGTAGTTATAAGAGTTATAATTCATTTAGTGTTTGTACATAATAACGAAATATTAAACTATTCACGACGAAATCCTGTTTATATAAGCACTATGTCTAGTAATTACGAGATTGATTTAACCTATTTAGCGTTCTTTAGGTGTCGGTACTGAGGTTTCAATGTACGAGGGGCGTTCAATAAATTCTCGGTATTGGTATCTTGCAAACCTTTTTAGTAAACTTCTTAATACTGGCCGCTAAGAGTCATTCATCGACAGTAAAAAAAAGTAAATTTGAAGCCCACACGTTCTTTTGTTTTTCTGCTACTGCTGAACAAACGTGACCACCATGAGCGATTTTACAATGATAATTAAATTGGAGCATCGAGCCGTGATAAAATTCTTGACTAAACAGGGTAAAAATCAAAAGTGTATTAAAGAAGAAATGGATTTAGTTTACCGTGAGTCCGCTCCTTCATTATCTATTGTCCAAAAGTGGTCAAATGAATTTAAGCGTGGGAGGGAGAGCATAGAAGATGACCCTAGACCTGGTCGGCCTGTTGAAGCTACTTCACCAGAAAACATTCAAAAAGTGGAGATAATTATACTGGAAGATGGTTGAGTGAAGGTTACTCGTAGGTCTATAGCACAAAAAACCAATATTTCTATTGGTACAATACATGATATTATCCACGATCATCTTAACATGTCCAAAGTTAGTGCGAGATGGGTATCACGAATGTTGACACCGTTTCAGAAGCATACGCGTGTTGCTTGTTGTTCCGACTTCATTGAGCTGTGTGGTGAAAACCCTGATGGTTTGCTCCAAAAAATTGTTACCGGAGATGAAACTTGGGTTCATCATTATGACCCTGAGAGCAAACAAGAGTCGATGCAGTGGCACGTTAAAGGAACACCTCATCCCAAGAAATTCAAAGTCGTCCCTTCAGCTGGCAAGATCATGGCGACAATATTCTGGAATTGTGAAGGGATATTATTAATAGATTGTAAAGAAAAGGGTTTAAATATTACAGGAGAGTACTACGCTAACATTTTACGCCAATTACGGGAAGCAATCAAAGAGAAGAGGAGGGGAAAATTGACCAGAGGAGTGCTGCTTCTTCATGACAACGCCCCTGTGCATACTGCTCATATTGCCAAGGCTGCTGTTCTTGAATCTGGGTTCGAAACAATTACTCACCCACCGTACAGTCCAGACTTGGCCCCCAGCGACTACTTTTTGTTTCCCAACCTTAAAAAGGATCTTCGTGGACATCGATTTTCTAATGATGAAGCGTTGAAGGCAGCGGTGGTGGAGCATTTTGACCCCAAAGACAAAAAATATTTTTATGGGGGGTTAAAAAAACTAATTGACAGATCTTATAAGTGTTTAAGCATAGGGGGGAATATATAGAAAAATAAAAATAAAACACTAATCGTATGCTTTTGTTTTCCTTCTCATACCGAGAATTTATTGAACGCCCCTCGTAGGTAGGTACCTATTTGGTAGCACGGAACAGAAGTTTCTTTGAAATCACACGGTTTTAATCGATTAGGTTGTTTAATCCTGTGGTATATAAGCACTATTTCTAGTCATTACGAGATTGATTTAACCTATTTAGCGTTCTCGTTTTAAGGTTTTTTTTTTCGTTTAGGGTAATTCCGGGGTAGATGGCCATAAGGGCGAGATGGCCAATTGAAATATATCATGGTTCTAACGGCTGGATGTCGCTAGTTTTTGTTTAGTTCGCCGCGCGTCGTGGGTGGAAGCAAGGGTATGGCAAATATTTTGGCGAAAAACAATGAAAAAGTAAGTAAAATCTGTGTTAATTGTTTTGACAAGTGAAAATATTTCAAAGGGGGTTCATATTTTAACTTGTGGTGATGTTAGTTTTTGAAAATATTGTTGTTTTTTGTTTTAATTGCAAACTATACGGTTGTCGTTATGTTCTAACCTCAAACTTATGCAGATCGAGTATTGACATGTTTTCTGTTTAGGTGTGGTCATCTCTCCCGGAAGAAAAGGAGAGATGGCCTGTTTAAATCGGTGTAACATGGCCATATGGCCATCGAGGCAAAAAAAAAACGGCTCAGGTAAACAAAAGAAAGGCTATCCGAAGGCTGTCGGATAGCAGTGACGATGTCCCCCTTATCTTAATATCGAAAAACAAGAAGAAAAAGAACTTGAAAGGGAAGGATAACTGTCGTGGAAGCGGAAAAAAATATTACGAGACTCTTCTTGTTGAAGATTGGCTCCAGTGCACGATTTGTATGTTTTGGGTTCATGAAAATTGCACCGAATTTGACGATCCATGCTCCAAATGTGGCCAGGAAAAGAAGAAATGCCTCTGGACCAAAAAATAAAACTGAAGACATACAATAATTTAGAGTTAGGTTATGGCCATCTTTCCCATAATGATATGGTCATCATACCCAGATACCCCGGAAGAGATGGCCAATTGTGTTTTTTTTTTAAAACGATTTTTCAATCTGATCTCATGAAAAAATATTTTTGTTTATTTAATTATCTAACGTTGAATGTTCAAAGTTTATACATAAATAAAGATTTCTTTGATAACTCGTATACTCTTTTTTTTTATTGTGCACCAAAAAAATTATGGCCAACTACCCCGGAATTACCCTATTACTTTCTTTGAATAAGTTTGTTTGGATTTTAAAGCTAAGTAAATGTTTATGTTTCGTTGACTTTGCATTAAAGTTTTATAGAAAAAATATTTCCGTGTTTTAATAAGACACAATGAAAAAATCTTGACCGAGCCTGCTGTATTTGTATCAGTGATAGGTACAACCACGGCGAGTATGCGTTATTTTATATAAATCGGTTTATATAAAGATTTTTTATAAAACTTATTAAATAAAAAGAGGTTTGTTTGGTTTTAACGTTGTTTTAACAGTAAAGAAACAAGAAAAATTCAGTTACAAAACAATCATTAAAACGCTTTAGTTATTGCTAAGTATTTTTGCACAACATAAATTATATAACAAAATCGTGGAAAAGTAACTTGCTGTTTATAACAATCGTATATTTCTACCTAAAGAAGCATGCAAGAGTTTAGTACACATCAAGGCAATAGTCTTGATTCTACACAAAAACTAACGTTACTTTGCATTACATATAAAGTAGACGAGCCTTATAACACGAAAAAACGTGTAAACGTTTAAAACACAAATTAACTTCGCTTACCTGCACTAGAATAATAAAATAACAGGCTTTTTCTCAATTTTCTTGAAAACTAGCTTTCATACCTAAGTTTTTTTTTTTTAATACAAAGATTATTTTACTATCTATCTTTTTTGTATACATCTTATATACCTATATTGTCTCAGTTAATCGTAATTACAATTTTAACGTTTTTATTTTTTCCTGTAAAATCAGCTTTTTTCACATACACGTTTATTCGGTGGGACCATATCTTGGTAATGATTCCAATTCATCGATCGCAATCATAAAACGACTCTCCTCCGCTGACAAAAACTAACTATTTAAATGACCTATGATTTTTGACCGATTTGTAAAAGTTCGCATCGTTGATGCCTCCGCCCACTGGTCAACGATATCACCACGCGACTCAAATTTTTACTCACTTATTTATTAATCATCAGTGATATTGAAAAGCCAACTCTTTGGAGTTAAATAAGTAGATACCTACAGCCGGATACAATGTTCCCAATGTTGTTTCACGACAGGCGGGACTTTTGGCTTATCGAGATATTGGGAGGGATGCGTTCATTCACAGCAGTGCACAGTGGATCCGAATTGATAAAAGTTAGTCATACTCGGCGCGGCCGCCCGACCCGCGCGAGCGCCGCCGCGCGCCGCACCCGCGACAGTTGTCACCATCCAATTGGTACAGAAGATCCCCCGGCCCGGTACATCCAGCTTTAAATCACCCACGGCGACCGCACCCCGACACTAGAAATGGCAGGCGTTAAACATATCTTAGATCGATACAAACATACTCACATAATCCACTGTTACTATATTCTATCTATCTAATTCGCTTTAGTATGTTTTGATGGAGAAGCCAAACAAGCACACAAGCCACCTGATAAGAGGGCTATAGCCCATGGATATTCACAATCTTATCTATAATCCTAAGACCACATGCGTTGAAAACGATGGAATTATGCTAATATTTTTTCTCAAAAATGTCCGGAAAAGTTAACATTACTAGCTCCATACTGAGATCCGAAGTACATAGTTTACAGACAGTTCCCAAATTAAAAAAAGATACATTGCGTGCTCGCTACACAAGCCCGCAAACAAATTTCATTGTTATCTAGTTTGTAATTTTGTAAAAGGTGAAAACGGCCATAATAAAATGCGAGCACAAGTCTTATACATCCATATTTTATTCGAAACGTAACTTTTTTGTCTGTGTCTGGAATAGG
This sequence comes from Acleris emargana, assembly GCA_927399475.2. Lineage (NCBI taxonomy): Eukaryota > Metazoa > Arthropoda > Insecta > Lepidoptera > Tortricidae > Acleris > Acleris emargana. The sequence continues at coordinate 31,818,907 of OV656835.1, forward strand.
TAGGTACCCGTGTGGTTGCCGGGTTAGAATAGTACCACTCCATGTCTTCCCGTGGATGTCGTAAGAGGCGACTAAGGGAATAAGGGCTTGCAGTACTGTTAGGCGATGGGCTTGCAACCTGTCACTAATACGCTGGTAAACATCTTAGCCTATTTGTGCAAAGTGTGGTTACAGAATTATCAACAAGTTTTAAAAGTTGTTGGTAATTCTGTAGCGCTGCCTACCCCACTTTGGGAATAAAGGCGTGAGTTTATGTATTTTATGTATGTATCCATTCTAATAGAGCCAATTAGGTAAATCGCACTTTTGGTCTTATTTTATAAAATAGGACCAACACTTATCATTACAGAAAAACAGGTTATAATTAATTAATTAACCTACGGTAACCAATTGGCTCTATTAGAATGAATACCGTTAAAACCAAAATGTTTAGATGTGTCAGACAAATAGTAAATAATGCATTCGGTCATTTTTTTAAACCAGTATGATAATTTGTCCTGTGCCTGGTGTCCCGGCCCGCCGTGCTCGGCCTGGATACGTAGTCCGCGGCACCACGCCACCTACTCGCCAGTTTTGGTCGGACCGTGCGCCGGACACCCCTACAAGTCACTCTTACTATTTCGTAACACAAATCGGGATAAGTAAGTATTATAATATATGTTTTTTCTTTTCTACTTTTTCCGACTTTTTCTTTGGTATTTCGGTTGAAATATGTGTTTTTAAATAAATCCTTACAACGCAAGTTATTTTACATTTTCTTTGCTTCGTTTAAATTAATTCAAATCTTGTGTTAAGGTAAGTTTACATCCGAATATAAAAGAAAGATAAAAAAGTGAGTTCACCCGTAAGAGAATAACTTAATCTTTATAATTTTCTATTATTATCCATCCGTTATATTGTTTTCTAGCTAGCTTAGAACTCAAACTGTTCTGTGAAAAAACAGCTCTTAAGTCTCCGTTTTGGTTCTTTGTCCACGTTTGTTCGATTCAGTTCAGATCCGTTGTGCAGCGCCGCGCTATCGCTTTCCTTGAGATAAGCTTGTTGACGGCGCGCGCGCTCTCCGCACGTCGCACGTCGTACATTATAAATAATTGATATCCAAACGCGAAAATATTTCACACACACACAAACTATATGACGTATGTACCTACGAGTATACACAACATACAGCAAAAATAAACTGACCTGAGTGATACAATTGACCTACGTCATTTCAAACATTTACTACGCAACGCAACGCTACTAAAGGATCTCGACCACTCAAACATCGCCTCCGCTCCTCCAGACGACGACTGGAAGGTACTACTAACTACTTACTTACATTATCCTCCTGTTATAACTTATAACAGGTGCGAGCCGTTCATAAAGTAGCAACTTAGTAAATATAGTTTTCGTCTATTGTAATTTAACGTGCTCGGGTCGGGGGTATCTACGGTTACTGCATGTGTGAAGTACAATTCAGTACAAATAATTGCTATAAATACCTTCTTGGAACAACTCAAGAGATTTCTAACGATTTTTTTTCTTAACTTACGCATTTATATTGAGATTGTCTCTTAACATTCACTTACTCAAGTGTGTAAGTTGCAACATTCTCCTCTGTAGCTTCTCCACCCATTTTACTGGTAAAACGCAAAACTGGACAGAGCAATGAGTAGTGTAGTCGTCGTTGAAACTGCAAAACCGCGTAATTAATATTTTAAATAAGGAGCAAAATGCACCTTTTTAATAAGACAGTAAGGTTTAATTTGCTTTATCATAAATTTGTTCGTTACGCGGTTTTGCAGTTTCAACGACGTAGTGATTCATTGTAAACATCTAAAATACTTCTTCTCGAGATAATTTTCAAATGTTTATCATACTCGTACCTAAGTATGGCTACATGTGTACGCGATGAGTACAACGAGAGCGATAACCCGCTTGTTATGAAACTGCGCCTGCGCCGCGGAGATGTCGCGGTCTAATCTTTTGCTGACGTAGGTATTTGTCATTATTATACAATCACTTTGTTCCAGCTATCTACGCTCGGTATACAGGTTCAGTGTGATGACAGTTAGAGCCTATTTCTCTTCTTTACTTCGTAGCCGCATTTCGCTATGAAACTGCTTCCCGCACTGCGCACGCGACTTACGACGACTACCGACGAGGTAGCTCCGCAGCAGACACTCGCCGCTCATGCATTTACAGTTAGAACTACACTCCCCTGCTGAATGAAACAGTTAAATTAAACCGTTCTCAGAACGGTCAACTGTGGAATAAACAGTTTGCTTAAATTTCGCTTCTGAGACCTTTTATGACGTCAGATGTGAATGAACAATAGGTTAACTAATCGAGAGGAAATGAAATGTGGGACAAACCGTTGTGAAACAAGTAATAATATAATCAACACAAGAGAAAAACATACACAGATATCTTTCAGTGTAAAGCGAACAGTTGAAGTATTTTTCTTTCCTCTTCCGGTCGCTAATTCTAAACAGTTCATTTTATGCTGTCCGGCTCGCTGTCGGGATCGTAATCATTATTATGCTTTTAGTGAGAATATAATATAATATAATATGATATTGTGGTTACAGAGTTATCAACAAGTTTTTAGAGTTGTTGGTAATTCTGTAGCTCTGCCTACCCCACTCTGGGAATGAAGGCGTGAAGGTATGTATGTATGTATGTAGTGAGAATAGTCGTATTTGAAATCCATTTTCTAAAATTTCCGTAGTAACAGGGATCAGAATTGTTTCGGTGCTGGATGGTTTGGCGGGCGGCCAGCGCACGGCGGCGGCGGGGCTCCGCCGCGGGTCACGGGCGGGACCGCGTCAAATTGCTGCTGAGATGATATTTTTAACCGCGGTACTACTCAATATCGATCAACAACGTAAATTATTTAAACGCGGTATGTTTTCCCGAGTTATGTTCTGAAGTACTTCTATATATTCTTAATATTCTTATTGTTAAGAGGTATTGTATTCAAAATCGTCTTTGTATTTAGATGGTAGACTTAGTTTTGGTTTTCTTTTAACGATTTAAATTAATCTCAGTACCTAACTTATAACTAGCTAGCCTATCTTATAAGATTCCAATTTTCAAACATCAACAATAATTCTAGTGTTATCTGTGAGATCAGTCCATTTAAAAACAAAAAAACTGGGCTAGAGCAGGTCTGACCATGCTCAGTGTAGGGTTACTACGCAAAAACTATCTAAAAACAACAAGTTTAGTTGGTGTAGTGTTTGCTGTAGGGTAAGTTGGAACACTTGGAACCTAATAGACCTACACAAAAAAGCAATTTTTCAAGATTAAATGTTACCACTTTGTAGGCGTGACTAATATGTATATTAACGCCAAATAACAGTTTTCTAGTACTTTCGAGAGTCTCTGACTCTCTGAGCTGCGGACGGACGGCCGGACGGACATGGCGAAACTATACTGTGTGCGTACCTACTGTATACGTAGCTATATGTTGCATTGTGCCCGTCTGTGTCCCGATATCCTTATTTGTTAGAAAACTATCGCTAAACCATTAATAAATAGCAAAAAAAACAATATCGCTATACAATCGTGGTAGGTAAAACGTGAAAAGAGCGCTATTTTTTTTTTAAAGAATTTGAGTAAAATGAGTAAGTGAATAATTATACAATATAACAAAATAAATTACACGTACCTTATTATTTGGACGCACTTAGTATATTTTTCGTTTAAATATAAAAATATAAAACTAATTCTAAAGTCATTATATTATATTCGGGGTAAGTAGTAGTATATTAAAAAAAATGTTACATTATAAATACTTTGCTTTTCTACTTATTAATTATTATTTAGAATACATTGCATCTTTTACACTTCGCGCGAAGCACACGCTCGGGGTGCGCCAGGGGTGCGTCACCCGCGGTCGACCATTTTGTTTAAGTTCACTCCATCTCGGCGTAACATTGCGTTTGGTCAAGTTTTAGAAGCGCTCTTAGTGGTTGATGTTTTTGGTTATCAGTTTTGTTTTTGTTTGCTGTTAATGTTATTTCTGTGGTTTTCATTGTAAACGTTATTTGTTGTTGTAGTGAAGTGGTAGAGGAATGGAATCGGAGGCTCTACCATTTACTGGTGGACCTAATAAACGCCGTCTTTGTCGATCCATATTGCACCACATGAATATTGTTGGATCGAAACTACCTACTTTTAATATTTAATTATTGCAAGCGTCAAGGTTTACATCCCCTGCAACGCTAAGTGGTTTGACTAGATGAACGTATTGCCGGTACCGAAATAGGTACATGAGCGAAACTAAAAATACTCGTTTCGGGATGTTTCGGTGAACACCGGTAGGTGTAGTTATTACACTTATTACTAGGGTCACAAAACCGGTTTCACCGAAATAAAAAACAGTTAAAACGGTCATGATGTCTTTCACTAAAACCGGGATTCATTTTAACCAAAACCGACTTTTTGATTGAAGTTTTTGCCGTAAAAGCATTGAAATCCGTTAGTTTTTGCGATAATTTTGCCGGGGTAGAATAGTGCCACTTCATGTCTTCCCGTGGATGTCGTACGAGGCGACTAAGGGAATAAGGGCTTGTAGTACTGTTAGGCGATGGGCTTGCAACCTGTCACTAATGCGCTGTTAAACATCTTAGCCTACTTGTGCAAATTGTGGTTACAGAGTTATCAACAAGTTTTTTGGAGTTGTTGGTAATTCTGTAGCTCTGCCTACCCCACTCTGGGAATGCAGGCGTGAAGGTATGTATGTATGTATGTACATAGATGTTATGTTAGCATTAAATTAGCACCATCATCTTTTAGAGATGTACAATAATTTGCTAAAAGTCCCTCCTACGAGTGTGGTCTCTAAAATAATATTTTTATCAACCGGCTATCTATTTAGTGTAGCCACACGCACCTCGCCGAGTGATGGCACTCCGGGCATACTCGCACTGTCAATGTTACGACCGCGCGCATTTCCAATGCACAATCCGCCAAAAGTAAGAGGTTATTGTTTCATTGTTTTAATTGTTGTTTTATTTATACCTCTATGCTCGTTTGTCACCCTCTCTTATATTTAAAAATATACTAGGATTTTTTTTGATTATTATAACTTTGAATGCAAATGATTCGATGTTACACGATAAATAAAGATGTTCAAGTGATTATAAAGACTAATAATGGCTATAAAGTATAATCAAGTGTATAGGTAAGTACATAATAAAAGACAGTTTTATCAAAAAAAGGACATAAAAACCGAAAATCCCGGAAAATCGGTTTTGACGTAACTTTTGAACCGAAAAACTGGTTTTAGAATATTTCTTTGGGGTAGTGACCCCTACTTATTACTAACGGCGTTTTCTTGGTAGAGGGGGTGTAAATGTACTGTATTGCGAATCGCAATTTGCGATGCTATCTGATCTGGCACTCAATTGTATAAGGGTTCCTATTTAATTTGTCAATATAACGCACAATACTACATATATTGGACGTTTGTTATAAAAATATACGAGATATTCTTGTAGTAAAAAGAGTATTATTTAGAATAAGAAACAATTGATATACTTAACAAGTTTGAACTTATTACACACACACAAAGCCCCTTGTCTCTGAGTGGCTTCAGGTATCGCTGAAACGGACAGCGGGCACCTATTAAGTGGTAGAACAATGTCTTATCACAAAAAATAAATGTTTTAGCAGCGTGGCGATACAGCTAAAGTCAACGAAAAATAACACTTTTATGTGAGATGTTTGTGGGCCCCCAAGTTCCTTAATGTCAAGTTAGGTATGTACCTTAGTACTTATCTGCAATAACATTTATTAATATTTCTTGGATTTTAAGAAAACAAATGGCCGAAAGGTACTGGGGTACTATATTTTTACAATCATCTCATGAAGCTCTTTTATTGAATGGCACACACGATAGGTTTCTAAAAAAGAAACCCTTCCATAAAACCGGCCGAGTGCGAGTCGGGCTCGCGCACCGAGGGTCCCGCATCTAAGATGACATCGGCGGGAAAACGCCAAAGGAAATACTCATTTTGTTATGAACTTACAGAAAATTTGGACTAACTGAAATAAGGTCCATTTTGACTAGGCAGACTAAATTTTAATACAGATTTAAGTATTTCGATATTTATTTAAAAAACTGTAAAGTTTGACAACTTCTTTTTATTTTTGCGTAAAATATCACTAATTATCTTTAAATCACGTTGTTTTCATATTTTGGTCCATAAACTTCGGAAAACGGTAATTTCTTGTAAAAAAAAGTTAAAATTACGTCACCGAAGAAGGTTATAAAAAATAGTTTGAACTGTGCAGACTGAGCCCTTTCATATGACACCCCGGTTGCTATAATCAAATCACTTTTATTTTTTAAACCCCCCATTCTGTACACAATTTCAAATATTTAGTAATTTCATATTTTTATTACTAAAAACAGATGCGGACACGTAAGTTATACAAACATGCCAAATTTCGCTAGCTTGTATAGTTACAGAGAAAAGCTGCTGTGCCATACAAACGGGTCTCTATTGACTGCCATAAAGTTTAAGTTTCGATTATTGTTTGCCAAGTCGTTTTACATTATACGTATTAATAGTCATAATGTTTTTAGTCATCATTTTGATGATTATACATCGGAATGTAAATTATTGCGGGTCTTTCTGTTGGAAGTCATAAAATTCATAGTCATGCCAATTTATGTCATAATAATTTAAATTCATAATGCCAAAGGTAATAATTGTACTTGTTATAAATGTTTTTAGTTCAAAACTTGTAGGTCATAACAGTACAACAAATACAATTTGAAGTAACTCACTTTTTTAAAGGCGAAAATTACAGAGCATAGCATTTAGTGTTTCGTGTAGGTACTGTTTAATATTTGCAATCATGTCGGACGAGAGTAATGTTGATAGTGCATACTGCAAAGTCCATGTCCAATTACTATTGTCTCAATGTTCAAACAAAATATAGACATGTATGATGTGCAGTGATGGGAAATAGGTGAGCTAAAATACCTATTCTTCGCGAGAGGACATAATATAGAGTGGTTACAACCGGATAAAAATTATTATTTTTTTCTGTTCCGGGTATTCGATTTTATTCGGGTAATTATCGTAAAGTAAAACATGACATGTTTTGTTTAAAGTACGGCATGTTTAATGTTAGTTTTTAGTAAAAAGGGCTAGAGAAAAGAAGGAATGTACAAGATTTCTAAAAAGTAGTAGCAAAAAAAAAAAAAACAATCATTTATTGAATAATTACACGATAAACATAAAAAGGGTTGGGAGCTCTTCTTTTAAGTTATATAAACCTGTGATAGAAGAGTCCCCTCTTTACTGTGGTTTGTCGGTTATTTAAAGATAAACAAATAATCGTAAAGCAACATATGGTTTTTAACTAACAATAACAAAATAAACATTTTCAACATATAGGAATAGAGGATCTGCGAGTGTGTGTGTGTTGGTGTGTGTGTGCGTGTGTGTGTATATGTGTGTGTGTTTGTAGTAGCAGGACTAATAATATGGGTTTTCCCACGCATTGTTTGTTTATGACTTGCAAATGGGCGTTCACATTTTCGGATTACTTATAATTTTAACTTTATGGCAGGAATGTTACCATTTTTACTACAAACTTTACAAACATTCTATAAGGAAAAGAATGTATGTTCAACATTACGGCTAGTATTCACAGTGCCCGGATAAATATCAAATACCCGGGATCCAAAAAATATATACTTTTATCCGGTTGTAACCACTCCATATTATGTCCTCTTGCAAAGAATAGGTATTTTAGCTCACCTATTTCCCATCACTGATGATGTGACGGGGTCGACGGAGCTCCGCTCCGCGGAGCTCCTATTTCTGGATGGTCAAGGCCTTCGGCCTTGACGCAATACTAACCTAACCTAACCTATTGATCTAGATTTATCGTCTATAGTACGAGTATTTTGGTTAGGCAGGGGGCTCTGCCCCCCGTAACCCCCTCCGTTACCACAAGTGTTGCCTTTTAATGATTTCCATAATTGTAGATATAAGAATATTAAAAGCAAGAGGTATGTTGAGTTGCAGTGTATTTGTCATTCAATAATAATTAATTTTTCTTTAAATTATAGTGTTTAATATTTTCGTTATATAAAAAAGTTGTAATTAACGTTTGGTAGAAAAACCGTATGAATTAAAATAATTGATAGTATGAAAGTATGTCCTAAAATATTTCTGACTCATTTTTAACATGCCTTTGAATGTTATAGGGTTTTAGGTTATGACTTTTGTATATATAATTTTTACATTATGGATAGTTAACGTTCGAATTATAAAGCGTTATGACGAAAAATTGTTATGACTTCCGATAGTTATGAACATAAACGATATGGGCACAAATGTCTGACTTTTAATAATAGAAACTATAAATGTATGGCAGTCAAAGGGATCCCCATACAAATAGACAGGCGGACACCGAAGTCTCGCCATAAGGATCCTTTTTACCATTTCGGTACGGAACCCGAAAACTGATGACATCATTACTGCCTGCTGACCTGAAGTACCCGAGTACCAAGCGGCGATCCTGACCTCGACCCGCGGTCATGCTCACCGCGGCCCGACCCCTCACACGGAGTACCCTCTACTCGTACTCGTAGGTATCGTTGCAAGTAATGGATTGATGATTGTTGATGTGTATCAAGTTTCTCTAATAATCGTAATATACCTATATTGGTACAGATAGCGAGTATTTGGCGGTCTGAAAGGACGTCCACGCTTTGTCGGAATGTGACAACAATGGCGGGTTTTGTTTTTTGACGGCTAACTAAGCTCACACCGCGAGATATCCGACTCTTGTCGGCTATTGTTCTCTTTGCCGGGCAACTACTTGCCAAGTACTTATGACGCTCTAGGTGTTTGCTTGCCTACACTGAAACCTTTGCTCGTATTTGTACATTCCAGCTCCATGGCCGGTTTAGTATACCAGGTGACTTAAGCAGGCTACAGACGACCGCTTTCATCAGAAAACCCATAGGGACGCATCTTAATCGTAAAATTTATTACCATTACTTAACGCAGTATTAACAGGTGGGAAAAAAATCCCAGCTGGTAACAGTAGTAAAAAAAATGCAAATAAATGCAATAAATTGTATAGTCTGTGTTATTAAATATTATACTTACTTACTTAATGTTAAATAAAATGTTACACCTAATGTTTATGCATTGCCAATCGGCAAGTGCTATACAAGTCAAACTGAGCTCAAAACGCCGGATATCCAATCATAACTCCGCGACAGGGAAGGGGAGAGCGGTCAAAGTACTCAGCCATACCGAGCTTACAAATAATATTGCAGCGGATGTATTTTGGATAATTATTTTATTTATTATTATTATTATTATTTATTACTGGGTTGAGTTCGATATTGTTTTCCGGTAAACCACAGATGGCCATTTCACCTATCTTATCAGTTTGTTGGTTCCTAGCTAAATAAATAAATATCCTACACACATCAAGTTTCAGGATTAATTACATTAAAGTTAACTTTTATTAAGTATAAATATTCAATTAATTTCCAAGAAAGAAGAAAATATTTGCTTACTGCAACTATCGTCAGCGGCATGTGAAAAACCTTCCATCTTTGTGTAGCGCCTAAAGCACCTTTTAAGTCACACTAGTGGATAACATAGTTATTTATTCTTTCTGACTTTATACCACTTGCAATTCCATTTGTATTGCTCTTTCTAAAACAAACCACTTTGTATGAAATTTAAGCAGCTTAATTGTTTTCATGTAACTTTTTTCTTGGATGCGTAGTATCTAGAAAAACTAAAAACCTTTCTCTCTTCGAAAACACGCGGTCCCAGGCGGGGCACTAGTATGCGGCACGTGGGTTCACCCCTACCGCATAAACAATAACCCAACTACACGATTGATTGTTCTTAGTTGCCGATGTCCGTTGACTGAGCTACATGACAACGTGCCGTACTTGTAACATTACAACGTAATGGGAATTAAAATGTACTGTCTCAGTAAATCTTTATCATGGCTTTTATCTTTTATCTTTATCATGGCGATCAAAAATCGGGAAGCTAGAAATACCTACCTAACACTAAATAATAAAGAAAAATCAAGTTATTATTTCTTGTTGGATGAAAATCAGAGTAATTACAAATGGGAACCGTCAATTAGGTACCTATAGGTAGATTATTCAATTTCAAATTATACGGGCATCGCGATTGTGACGGCCGGCCGCGCCCGGCGGCGCTGCGCGGCCCGACCCTAGCCCCTGAGCGGGCCAGCTGGGCTCGAGCAAACACTCACCGCGGTTTGTGATCGACGCTCGGTGCGCCTTACTCCCGCGGAGACCCCTTCCGGTTTTAAGTTACGTCATAAGCCATTTCTGTGAACAATTTAAACATATTTTTGCAAATAAATACTATTGATTCATTTCAAACACAAGGAAACTAAAGAGACTTGGGGAATGCACTTTGTATTCGTCGGTTCAAAAACTGGGGTAAAGAATCGACGCAGGACTGTTAATTCGTGTCGTGTTAACTCACAATCAGTAGGTAATTACGAATTTACAAGAGGCATATTACTATTTATATATTTGGCTTGTATACGTATACTCGTACATATGTAAGCACCAGTGCCAGAGGCTGCCAGGGGCACGTGTCGATTAACAAGCAGTCAAGCAACTGCGTTGCTACTCCGCACCCAATAATCCATTTATATTCTATTATATAGGTACTCCATCTGAAACACAGAGTCGACAAGGTCTCGTTTACTTTTGACTTCGTCTACTTAATTATAATTACGTACCTATCTAAATAATTTTCAAGAAGCGTAAGTTAGTTTTAAGGTGTGTCGGTGTCGACGCTTCCTGCAATGCGAATATATTGCATTATCGTCTTTGAGAAGGCCAACTTCGCTATGTGCTCTTTTTTTTAAATTTAAAATACGAGACAATTTAATCTAAGTTAGAAATCCCGTATGAGAAATCACACATAGCAGATTTGGCAGTCACAGCGACGTTATACGTAGGTATCCTAAGTTTATTCTCCCCGAAAGAGAGCCATTTTGGTGCGTTAGCTGCAGCTCTCCCTATTAAACGTTATGATAAATAACTGCATAAACGATACCATACACTGTGGAAAACACTGTCACAAAAAATTACTCGATATTCTTATAATCAAATAAGTAGTTACAATATCGCGAGAAAAATGTGTAAGAATTTATGTAAATAAAATATTACTTGTGATAAATAACCCGCGGCACTGCGCGCGCACTTCGCCGCACCAGACCGTTCCGCCTTAGTTAATAACTTTAGATCCCTCTCTACCTACGACCTACTAATATTTTAAATGTAAAAGTGTGTCCTTTTACGGTTTTACGTTTAAACTGATCGATGAGAAACTTGGTACGGAGATAGTTTATTCAGTCGGGATAGATAGAGTAGGAACCATTTATATAAGAGCTTCGGACAGATCTTAACTTACTCGTATTTTCGTTATTTGTTTTCGCAATTGATTATTGAAGAAGAAGGATGATACCAACGGTTCACATGGTTGATATTAGATTGTAAGTACTGGGTTGAGGTTCTTAGCTGTTCTAGCTTTATGTGAAGTGCGCACGCCAAAAAACCAGTTGCAATTTCAAAATTTAAAAAAGAATTTAAAATAAAACGGTTATTTGGCCACTGGCTCTTTTACAAATCGGTAATTAACAGTGAATCTACCAGCACTTCGAACAAGACCATCATCAGCAACGTGGTTGTATAGAACGTATTTCGTTGTTTGATATCTTAATTCTTTACTCAACAAGCCTGACAACAGAACGTAGCAAAAATTAACAAATCGTTATGTTTTAAATATTAGTTCCCGATTTTTCCGCGGCTTTTCGCATAATCCTCCTTTACCGCTATTCCCCAGGGACGGTTCCGTTTTCCGGGATACAAAGTACCTTCCGTCCGTCCTCGGGCTATAACCCGTACATGTACCGAACTCACTTCGATTGATTCAAAAGGTGAATCGTAAACACGAAAAAAAACCAACAAATATACGAACAAAATACAATTTCGTTATTATGATTACCCTCACTACTATGAAAAAATACTTAAAAATAATGTATTTTTTCTACAAAGGAAATATTTGGCAACACTGTGCCCGTTGATGTCTTTAGCTTCAAGAAGCCTAAACGTCACTGATACACTATGCTATGTCAAGGAGCGCACGCCCCGAGAGAATGCGAATAGCACGGCAGCTTGTGTGAATACATCACAGTTTAATTATTGTTTCATCTCGGGCATACATTACAATAGGGCATTTTATACAGGGTGCCTCTGACGTTAGGGCTTTTAATGCAACGATCGATTTCACTCGCTAATCTGAACTAGTGTTGTTCTGCAACATTAAAAAATAACTTAAGTTAAGATAACTAATGTATGTTAAGGTCTAATTGTAAAATTAGTGTATTCAATCATGGCCATATAATCACTACCTCATGGTACGGGGCGACATTGCCTTGGCACGAGGGCTAAAGGAAAATGGATACTGGATCGCGTACATTGAAACTTACATTTAACTGGTATGAAAAAAATTATTAAGTTGGACACATTTTTAACAACTTACAGACCAAAAGAAGTTCAGTTTCAGAAGTAGAACCGATCAATGCATTTAAAGGCCCAAGGTCAGAGGCACCCTGTATGTATGTAAGTATTTCTGTGGTCTGTGGTTCATTGCAATCGTGACCAGAAATGAGTTCCATTTCTAAATATAAAACATACATTTATTAAGGCCCTGTCATCCCGCCCGGCTCATAGACACCTCCGGTAATAAGTTATAATTTAGTTTTATTTTTTAATTGTAGTACATACAAAACTAGCTCGGGAATAGTTAATTTTTCCGGACTATCTCTGTACTACCAGCTTTCCAGTCGATCAGTTCAGTGAGGCATTAAAAGCGTACAACCGAAACAAAAAAAGAAACAAACACACGCTTTCGTATTTAAAGTGAGATAAGCAAAATTAATTAATTATTAAAACTAAAATAAACGACTTCCTACGTAGTTAAGTACGTTCAGTTTTTACAAGACAAACTGAGATAGACTAAGGCTCACTTGGGTTAAACTCGACATGACGCCGACTACGTATCGGTAGAATGGTAAAACCGAAACCTCGCGCTCAATCTTAAAAAAAGGTTATTTAAACATTCCTTACTTTTTCAAACAGCATAAAAACTACCATACAACAAGGAGAGGAACGTAATTCTTTAGACATTTAGATTTACGTTTGTATTCGTGCATTCTTGTGAGAAAGCTCAAGGGGTGGTAGTAAATTGTACAATTCCGGGTCTGTTTTTTGTTGCCCTCACCTGGAGGGTGAGTTTTGTCGCGTAGACCCCTACCTGGCTTACTTTTACCTGCGAACGCCAACCAATTAAACAGAACCTTCTCGGCTGCACAAGACGACGACGACTGCCATCGCCAGGCCGGCGCAGGCCCGCAGTGGTTGGACATTAATGCGCTCAGTAACTTCTCGCAGCGCGTTTACTCGAGTATAGTGAACCGTCCACGCCGGATGACAACGACCCGAAACTATTGTGGCAATTAGCGCTATAACTGGTACCTAATTTATTTAATAACCAGCTTTAATTGATGATCATACAATGTACTAAATTATCTGCTTTGTACGCGGGCTCTTAATATGTACAGACAGGCGCGATAGTTAACTCTTACATGAAGCGAGACTCACTTTCGCTTTAATAGCATTAGTGGTGATTGCAACACGGCAAGGGTTCGCATGGCGAGGGTGCCGGCGGTGACATGTATCGGGCGTGCCCGCGTAACCCGCACCGCGTGCGGTGGCTCGTGTCCATTGAGCACAGGCTCTGTATATGCTGCCGATCCGCGCGGGCCGCCCGTGCGCATGATTCCGTGCGCATGATGCCGTGCGCATGATGCCGTGCGGCGCCGCTCTACTTGGCTTAGCGGAACATCGCGTGAATTGGCGTGGTGGTCAGCGCCACGCTTTTTTGAGACCTCACAACTGAATCAGCTTGAAGGTGATTTACCTAATAAAACCTGACCGAAAGAAATATTATATCCACCTAGGAACCTACTAAAGGACTACGATCTTTAAAAAGCTGCAAAACTAAGATTCAAAAAGATTGGACTTCCCACAGTGAGAGAAAAAAAAACCTTTGTAATATTCCTAAATAAATATAGAGCACGCTACATCTCACACAACACTATATAAGACAAAGTTCTGAGACAGTTACCGCAGCCAGTTTTACAAACAATCGTAAAACAAGTTACAAATGAAAAATTTCATGATTTGTATCAGACCGGTTTGGTCAACAAGATAATAAAGTGTATTCTAAACATTTACTTAAGCGAAATAAACCAGTTAATACAATAAAGACCAAATAAGCAAGGAAAAAGTGATCTCAAGTGAAGTCAAGATCCTATACTCGTACATGCTGCCAAATACTTTACAAAGAAGATATACCTATCAAATTATTGTGTTGACTTCTCGGAGGCCGGCTGTGTGTTAAAACTCTACCGTAAACGGTCATAACTATGTAAAGAAACGAAACTTTGTAATGGGAAATCATGTTGTACACAGAACGCGCAGCTCAACACATTCTGCTGTCACTTGAACTTGCAAAACGAGGTGCCAGCGTGAATGTGAACAGAACAGTTTCGACTTCAAACAAGTCGTAAGTGTGCATTCTAAACAGCTGCAAATTAGTAGCGACATGATCCGCCGGACAGCCGGTTACGCATGCAAAGTTCTTCATTCAGATCCTATCATATAAATCCCAGTCACGTAATTCAAACACTTCGACTTACAAGCGGCTGCCAGTTGCCCATACAGTTGGTATACATATACACACATCAATAATAAAAATGTGTAATATATTTCATAATTATCCTATTGGACTGATTAACCACGCCAATACTAGCATTGTTCATTTACAGAAACGATTTTTATATAAACGCAAAACAAGGGGTAGGTAGGTACTTATTGTATGTTTTAACTATCGATGCTGATATCGAAGGTATAATTCACATACAGTATACCTTAACTATTGACGTTCCTACTAGGGAATGCGATTTAACCGGTTATTAACAGATTTTGTATGAAAATAACCGGTTATAACCGGTTATTTGCATTCCCTAGTTCCTACTCGTGTACCTTGTACGTTAATTATTGTCTTTCTCAGTTATTTGTTAACAAGCCGCGCCAGCACGGCTTATCGCGCTCCAGGCGCTTTCCGAGCGCCCTACGTGCCTGAAGTCGCAGCGACGCGATAATAGCAGCAGCATTGTGCGATACGAATAGTAGGTTATTTTATTTAAATCGGTAATGAATGACTGAAGAAGATAATACGATGGTAGTACTGGAAGCATACGCTTTTATAAAGAATACAAAACATCCTTTCCAAAATAAGCAGCCAGCGAAATCCTACCTTCATATCGATTTTGGAGGTACGAGTAAATCAGCGCTAACTAATAGGTGACAGGCATCAGAATTTGTTATAAAATTAACGCGTTATCTGGATTTCAGTTTGCCAGCAATAAAAGGAGTCGAAACAGGATTACGCGGGGCTGTATCCGGGTACGGATGCGACACCGAGAAACGATGCGGTATAGACAGGCTTTCTTCGCATACCACACGTCGCGTGTGGGAAAACGCGGCTCAGATACTTGCGTTACAGTCCACTTCTTGCGAGGCCTGCGATCGCACAACTAATGAGACCATAAAAATTCACTGCAAAAAAATAATGATTATTGATAAGGACCAGATAAACGAGTAACACGCCACCCGGTGCGTAAAGTGCTTACTTGAAAGAGGACTTCAACGAAGCAGGGCGTACACCAACACGTTTATTGATCAAACATCAGGTGCGTGAGGAGCTCGCGGGCCGCCTCGGCGAGATCGATGAGTCGCGAGCTGCCACGTGACGAAACTACGCTTCAATTCTGAGAATTCGGCGGGACAGGACGCGCAGCTTCGTTAGAGAGAAGGGCCGACTGGGCGCGCTCCGCGGCTCCGCGCCGCCGCGTTGCCGCGCCGCCGCGCCGCCGCGTTGACGACAAAGCGAGTGTCGCTGAGGCGGCGGAGGCGGCGTGCGCGCGCACCCGATCCCTCGGCACTTGTTGACGCTGTATTATGTTATGTTCGGCACGGTCTATCTTGATTACTTTCAATTCGCTATCGCCTAGAGTTATTAGGATGCTCTTATTTTAACTTAACTGGAATTGTGCTTACGCCACACTGTTTTAGTAAACAAAATTTGGGGCTTTTAAATGTGTTTTCTTGTTAAATAGCAGTTATCTATAAGTAAGGTATTACATTTTAATGGTTCGAAAATAATAAAATCAATCGTATGGGTACTTAGAGGGTACTTGTATATCTACCAACCCCGTAAACCGGGATACTTTGATTTACGGGGACACTCTGATAGAAACTACAATTCGGCACAAACGTGTAATTTTTAAGGAGTTGCAAATGTTGCAATACCTACGCTTCCACTTTCGCCACAGGTAACGGCGACAGTTGCTCCGTAAGAAAGCTCAAGTAGTGCGCATGTTACTGTCATTTTTCGTACAGAAAAAAATATGAATGGTTAGTGTGCTTTTTGTCATGATTTTTGAGCTAAAAAAACTTCAAATGTACCTATAGGTACTCGTATGTTAGGCAAAAACGCATGTTATTTGAATGGTGTCTTATGTTAAGCAAATCTAATTGGTGATATCGAAAAAGAACAACATCTGTTCAGATTTTACGTGTTTTTCAGCGGCTTTACTTGAGATATTCATTCAAATATTTAAAGGTTTCAAAGTAAACACCCCATTCGTTATACAAAATAAATTCAACTTTGATTATAGTGTTTTTATTTTGTGTACGGGAAACTAAGGATTTCAATTTTTTCTAATTAACCAAGTCGAAAAAACAAGTAAAACCGATTATTGAATATTATTATTTTATTATTTTGTGTTTTAGTTTCTATAAAAACTCATGTTAAACTTTAAATTTGATCAAAGGCTTATGGTACAAATTAAAAACAGAGCAAGAGTATGTCGGACCATGGTCAGTGTAGGGTTCCGATGCCGGTACTACAAACTCCAGGAAATATCTCGATAAACTAAAAGTATGAACTCATTTGGAGCCCCCGGCGCGTATAGAGGGGTGCTATAAGTTTGACGTGTATGTCTGTCTGCGTGTGGCATCGTAACTCCTGGACCGATTTCTTCTTGCTTATTCTTCATCATCAGCCGCAAGACGTCCACTGCTGGATAAAGGTATTGTCCAAGGTTTTCCATTGAGCTAAACATCTCGTGACGCGAGATTTTTTAAAAATAGGATAGTTAATTCGGAGTGGTTCTTAGCTAGGTTTACTACGTAGACGCCACCGGTCAACGACAGATTTGGTGACGGAGGCGCGCCTGCACGGGCTGACACCAGAACACCACTAAAGACTCTTAACGTGCCCGTACCTACTCCATGAACGTGTCAGATAGGCCGAAAACTATCCCTAGACCGACATGGCCTATATAGACGAGATGCATAATCGCTACTAAAATGAGCGATTATCGAAAACTGACAAAATGAATAGGATTGACGTAAGCTGATGATCTATCGCGTCGACTACTTCGGTTCCTATTTAATCCATCGATAGTTCGCGAGGATCGCTTACATTAGTGTTATGGCGTGGCATGGCGTGGGCCCCAGGCACCACACTTCCAGCCAGCCAGAACACCAGCCAGACGCTAGCGAGAGGGCGTACCAACCTATGATTCGCAGTTATATACTGCTAAACATATAAAATAAAAAAACTCTGTAATTTAAAATATCGCTACCTAACCTCAAAAAGTTACAGTCAAGTGTAAAAATATGGGAGTTCGCAACATCTCTAAAACACGTCCCACCCAATGCACGCTTATTCTTTCGATACATAATAATTTTATGACATATCTATTGAATCGTCGGTGAAATTGGAATATATGCCTATACCTATGAAACGATTTCCTAGTAATATTCGTTGATTTTTTTAATGGTAAACCGCGTAGGTACTGTCTAGTTCATAAATATGTGATCACTTAAATACCTCGTCTACTTAACGTCATGTTTAAACTACCATAAGCTAGCGCACCCGCAATCGCAATTCTTTCCGAAGTGGAACAGATGTTTTCATCGTGTGCGCAGACAAGCCTTCGATTTTCATAACGAAAACTAGTGCGATTACAAGTGCGTTAGGCAATAGCCCCTCCGGTCAATTTATAAAGACAAAATCAAAACAAAAAAACATTAACAAAAACTAAACTAAAATAAAAACTATAATACATATTATACAAATGTCCCGTAGGTATAGCTAAGTATATTGCGTATGGTTTTCTTAACAGAGACAACACTTGATATCAAATATGTTTAGATCGTATAGAGGATAGTAAGAATCCAAGTAAAAAAAAAACGCTAACATGTAAAATATTTTGTAAGGATAGCATTATATAGAACAGGGCCGATATTCTAGGCGGTAAAAACGATATCGTAGTTATGTTAGTTATGGTGTGGCGGTGTACGCGTTATGGCGTCGCTACGACGTCGGCCGCCGTCACTGACAACAATACGAGAGCTATCGAAACGTTGGCAATACGATACCAGCTCAGACACGATGTGGTTTCTACCGTCGGGAATAGAGGCCCGGTTGGTTGCACGTACCGTACGTTCTATTGTTTTTAATCTGTCCTGTTACCAATATCTTTGAAAACGACATTTTGATCCCATTGAAAACATAATTGGCCATGGTAGAAACCTTTTCTTAATAAATAACTTTCGTTTTTTCTAAAACTATTTCTTAAGATAATGTCTAGTTTAAATTGACACATTTGTGTGGACCAAAACAACTTAAAAAAACTAATTTCGTAACACTAATTGAACATTTTGTCTCAGTCAAAATTTAAAGTAGAGTAATAGGTACCTTTTTAACTTGGTTATACCGAGGTATAAATCAATTGCAATGTCGAACTGCTCAAAGGCACACTCAATAGCACTCTCAATCACTGTGTTGTTTAGGTCCATATGTAATGCCTATACCTAGCTGCGGTGAGTTTACTTACATATTTTTTCTACTCGCGTACTATATATAAACCGCTTATATTGATATCGTTAACGGCATCAGAATACCGACGCCAGCGTAACCGAAGAGTGATAACAATGCTATAGTGAACGTTTCCATGGTAATAACAGTTCTATAATAATTATAATAGCGTTATTATTACCATGGTTACGGTTATTCTGGATATCAGTCTTGGCTTTTAGTGAAAACTTAACATCCTAATTAGTAAAATAAATTGTCAAAATGTTTTAATAACAATTAAGTTTAAGTTTAAAGATATTTATTCTCAAAAAAGACATAAGTCGCTTACATGAGAACACATTGTTGTAAGTAGGTATATAAACTAAAACGTTCGTTCCAATTAGTCTATTTTTGTTCACTTAATGAATTTACGTTGTAGATAGGTTATTAGCTATTATAAATATGCTGTGATAATTTAGTTTTAAATGCATTTAGTGAACTTACATGTTTTATAGCAGACGGTAATTTATTGTAAAGCTGTGCACCTTCAAAAGTAAACATTTTTTTCCCTAATTGAGTTCTTATCTTCGGTAATACTAAATAACTTGCGCGTCGGGTAGATCGTTTTGTTATTTGCTTCTTCTTCGTAAAGGATAAGTTAATATGGAGTGAGCTGTTTAATATTTTCCTTACCAATATGCAAGTGTTATATGTGTATAATTGTTTTAAGTTCATAAGTTTAGTTTCTTTATATATATGTTTAGTAGGTGTTAAAAAAAATGGTAGTTAAATAGTATTTTTATGATTTTATTTTGCAGTCTTTGGAGTTCGGCTAGTTTTGTTTTGGCGGCTCTGCCCCAGAGTTCTATTAGAAAAAGAAGATGAGGTTTAACAAGTGAATTTTATATAGTGTAGCGTATCCGATGTGGAATTGAGCTAACGATGCGTCTGAGTGACCCGGTGAGGGACGATAATTTCGCTCGTATGTGCTCGATCTGATAATTCCACGTCAGACAGCTGTCAATGCGTAGGCCAAGGTATTTTTCAAAGGTTTGTTCCTGTAAATTTTCGTTATTGATTTTTAGCGGATTGTGAGAGGGTATGATTTTATTCCTTGATTTGAAAAAGACGTAACAAGTTTTGGATATATTAATTGTAAGGAGATTATACTGAAACCAAGAAAATAATTTATTTAAATCTTCCTGTGCTTTAAATATTATGTCGTCAATGGTGGACCCGAAATAAAATAAGCATGTATCGTCAGCATACAAAGATATATAACCATGTAACCCTATTTCGTGTATATTATTGATATATATTGAGAACAGCAGGGGTCCCAAAATTGATCCCTGTGGTATACCACATGTTACTGGGCGCTTTGAACTTTGGGTTTCACCAATTTTGACCACTTGAAATCGGTTTGATAAGTAGGACTTCAGCATTTTAAATGCAGTGCCATCTATACCAATTTTTTTTGAGCTTCTTTAATAGCAAATTGTGACTAACGGTGTCGAAAGCCTTTTTTAGGTCAATAAATAAACCTAGTGCAATGTTTCTACTGTCTATATTAGTTTTGATTTTGGTTACGAGATCGATTGTTGCCGTTAAAGTGTTACTTTTAGGTCTGAAACCATATTGACGTTCAAAAATAAAATTTATTGACTTTAGGTATTCATCTAAACGGCTATGTAAGAGTTTTTCAAGAATTTTAGAAGGTGCTGGCAGAACAGAGATCGGTCTGTAGTTTCCGGGATCTGTTTTTGCCCCCGATTTGTGGATTGGGGTAACTTTAGCAGTTTTAAATGTATCGGGAAATTGTCCATTATATAGTAATTTATTAAAACAATTAGCCAAACTATTGGCAATTAAATGATTCATGCATTTGATAGATTTTATGTTGATTAAATCGAGACCAGTACTAGAGTTCGGATCGAGATTATAAATTATTGTAGTTATTTCATTAGCAGTACACGGTTTGAAGTTTAATAGCTTAGAATTTGATACCGTTTCAGGCAGGGCTTGAGTAAAATTATCATGGTAAAATTTTGGTATCTCATCTGCTAAAAGAGAACCTATTGTTGAAAAGTATCGATTAAATTCTTCACATATTTCTTGACAGTTGATTAATTGTTTAGATTGCATTATAAGTTTTGTTGGTGCACAGATTTGTTTAATTTTATTACTAGCTAGTTCGTTAATAAGATTCCACATTTTCTTAGGTTGGTCGATATGTAGATTGAAAATGTTAAAAAAGTATGTATCTTTAGTGTTCTGAATTAATTTCCTTAAGTCGTTCCTGTTTGATTTGAAAATTTCTTCTAGTATTTTGTTTTCCGGGTCTTCTTTTAATCTTTTCCATAGTAAATTTCTTTGATTTATCCCTTTTATTATTTCTTTACAAATCCAATCTTTTTGAGGAGGGTTTAGTATTTTGGTCTTTGAAACTTTACTCTGGTTTATATAGTTTATGATAGCGTTTTCCAATACCATGTAGTCATCGTCGGGATTGTTAAGAGTATTTTCTTCAGTTGTAGAGTATAGCTTCTTGTAATCTACTGCTTTGTATCTGGTCTGAATTCTTGATGGTGGTTTGGTCTTCTTTATTTCTATACATATCTGTTTGTGGTCGGACATGGGTGATTCAAAAATCGCCATGTGAAAATGATCATTGCTCAAGGTAGTAGTTACGTGGTCCAATATAGATTGTCGCGTGGTTGAGTCTCTTGTACAGTACTTTACGTTAACTTTATTTAGTATAGTATAACCGGCTTCTTTCAATATAGCTTTGTATTGTTTGGTTTTCTTATCTTTGGTTAGCAAGTCTATATTAAAATCTCCAAAAATTAAAGCTCTGTTTTTTTTCTGTAATTGGGTATTGAAAGTTTCAAGAAAGTGTTGATAGTCTGTATGGCCTGGGTTGTATATTACTCCAATATGCAATGAATAATTTTCGAGCTGTACCCATAGATAATTATTGCCACCTATATATTCTGATTCAGACAGTGTGTGCCTTAAGTTGTTGTGTACAAAAGCAGACACTCCGCCCCCCTTCATGCCAGTTCTGTAGTTGTAGTAGTGGGTGTAGTTTGGTAGTTGGAGTCTGAGTAGATTTTGATAGTTTCTGGGAGTTTGTCTTTGTTTCGCAGAAGTTGTTTAGCAGCATATTTTGAATCAAAGTAGACTTTCACTCTTCTATTTTTAGTCTCAGTGTATTTACCAATTCTTATTACCTTGAGTGGCTGTGGTGTGTCGTGGACGATTGAGCGAGTGATTTCAATTACGTCCGTTTCATCCTTAGAGGCTCTCTCCAAGGCATTCTGTAATGTTTGTTCGGGAAGACCCACAATAATAATATTTTGCTCTCTGTCGTTACGTTCTTGTGCTTCGCGAATGAGCTCTTCATTCGTATGCAATTGATATTGAGATGGGACTGATGAGTGCTTGTGTGCATTAGCAATGGTGGATTCAATAGAATGAATTTTGTCTTCACTTGAGGACATTTTGTTTTCTAGAAAACTGACTTGGGTTTTGATGTTACTCTGTTCCGTAGTAATAGTTAGCGATGATAATTTCAACTCGTTTATTTGACTTTTAATTTCAGTGATATTCTCACGAAGTAAGCTAGTTGATTGTTCAGTGGTGGCCTTTATCTCAGCCATTTGAACCTTAACTTCAGAGATATTTTCTTGCAGTTTTTTATTCAGTTTATTACAATAACATATATTAAAAACAAAATCAATTAGAGACTGTTTGTAAAAAAAACATTTTTATTAAATGACTAAAAAGATGATGAATATTCATCAACTTGTTATTTGGTTACCATGGTTGCGCAGTACGCTCAATATGGATATCAACAATGGCCCTTCGTTTGGCATTCAATATTCTATGTTGTTTTTTTAATCATTTCTGTTTTAGTAACTATTAAATTTTGTATGAAAGCTCGCAAGCTCGCGCTCTAACCCCGGCACTCGTACCTTAAGACGCTTAATTATGTACCAGTTACATAAATAACTATTAGAAGTTCCGTCTAGTTAATTTTTTTAAATAGTTAAACCCATAGGTAAATTTTCGCCGGGGGTATTTTTGTATAGGTATGGTATGAATCGAAGAACCTGCACGGGATGAATAGTCCCTGGCTAGTGCTGCTCTGTTGTGGCTCCTCCATTTTGCACTTACGATGAAGCACGTTTCTTTAGCTGCATTGATGAATTTGAGTCATGCATGTGAGTGCGTTTAATGAGGGGCGTTAAAAGAAGCACGTGGGCCAGTGGTACTCCCGGCGAGTGGCCGAGGGGCCCGCGAGGCGGCCTGGTCATTGGCACGGGCGCGGGGTCTTCGCCCGCGGCATATCACTACAATAACTGACCTAGCACTAGAGACTAGACGCATCTTCACCGACCCGAGCGAGGGTCACACTGCACCTGGCGACAATCGAACCGACCGACGCTAGTTTTCGTGTCTGCTCAGTAGGTAGATGTATGTCGGTGGCGGTTTATTTTTATCGTGCGTGCGCAGATGGCGCGAGCGCAGGGGTCGTGCGCGCAAGCCGGGGGTGGGACTCTGCGCCCTCCGGGTTGCGCGTAGGGTCCACATCTGCGTGCCCGGGGCTCGACTCCGAGTTGTAAACAAACCGGGTGAGGGCAATGGCTGCCAGCCACTCCCCGCTTCGCCGCGCCGAACGACGCCATTCAACCGGGAAGTTCACGTTTTATTTTTAGCTTTCCACGAATCAAGCGAAACTTTATTCCCATTCTCTATCAAATGTGCGTAGGTTCAATTTACACAAATTACCTACAGTGAAAAATTACAAGAGATGGAGATACCTACATATTGTAGACGAATCTGAACTCGATAATCTTCACTCTGTAAAGCGAATCTGTAATAATAATATGCGTGGCTGCATGAAGTCGGTTACACATTTGAAATCGATGCAGCTACCGATCGATATATTATGTTCCTACCTATTAAGGAGCATTATTAGAATGTTTGGAAAGGTTAGTCGATTATTTATCACTCCTATGGTGTCAACGGATGCGGACAAAGAGCAGAGTTAAATTTATTACAGATTTTAAATTCAGCACTCTCAGCATAAATTTACTTATGTAGGTAGACCTAATAGGTACCTAATTTAGAAAAACCTTAACTAACTTTTAAGAGATTCAACATTTCACGTGACAGTCACATTAATGACAGAATATCCATAGGTAGCCATGAAGACAACTGTTTGTTGTTAGATTTCCTACTTAAGATTAATTTGATTTAACCGAAAAGTGTAACTTTTACTGGGCAAAAACAAATCACTGGCACGTTGGTAGGTATTATGTCAAGAAGTAAAAGCACCTCTAGTGTTTACTTTTACAATGTGGCCTGAAAAGATAAAAAAATTAGCCCGGCATTTATAACGGTACTAAACATTTTGCGAGGGGTTGCTAGCTAGCACATAACATAAAAGGCCAGGTGCAGAAACAGGGTTCAATAGCCGCAAGAGCAATGCAAACGGGTGTGTGGCGCGGCGGCGGTTCGGTGTGACACGCACGCTTCACACGCTTCCGCCCGCTATCGGCATTGACATTGAAGTGGCGCGCGGTAGCGTTCCGGGGCCAAGAGCGCGGTGCCGTTTCTGAGAATATTGTTGTCTTCGGCGGCCTCGCCGGTGGTGGTGCCCGCTCGAGTCATTGACCCGAGGGCGCTGAGGGCGCGGGAGGGTGCGCGCGCACCGAGCCGCGCCCCGCCTTTATTTAGTACGCTACGCGCGGCTCGCTCGGCGCCGGCAACGCTTGCGGCGGGGCGGAGGCCGCATTCCGGGCGGCCGGCGCCGCATGCTGCGAAAATAACGCGCACTAACTGCTCGTCGGCGGTATGCCCTGACCACGGTTGTACGTAGGTAGTCACACTTTAAAATAAACTGCCAACTTACTCAGATATGGCGAGGAGTCCCGAGCACGTGCGCCGCTACGATGCACCACTCTATTTCTCAGCTCACAGGCACCAAAGTCACTGTCCATTTTAAATATTATCAATGGAAAAGCCTAATTAGGGACTCGAGCGGCGAGTCTCGAGTCTGTACATATAAGTCAACACTGAAGTTCACATGGCGCGAAGTGTCGCGTGGTGGCGGCGGTGCGGCAGCGTCAGTCTCGCTGGCGGTATGACGCATTAGTGAGCGCGCGGCGCGGCCGAGCCGAGTGCGCGCAGCCGGGGAGGGTGCGGGCGCGGGTGCGGGCGCGGGGGACGGCGGCGCCCCCCGCGGCGGCTCCGTGCTGCCCTCTGCGTCGGGCTCATCGACCGCATTCGCCCTCGCCGCACCACGGCGCTGCTTCCATACCACTCTCACTGTGCCGCAAAACGACGCGTTCCCGCCGAGTCGCCCACCCGCGCCCACGGCCGCGCCGCCACCCGCTTCCGCGCCCGCACCACACGGGACCCGACTCCCCGGTCTTACACTCAGCTCTACTGGCTACGTTATCACCGACAGGTGGCTAGACCTACAAAATATACCTACTTACGTAGTTCCCCTTCTACCCACGCACACGCCCCCGCATCCCTTAAAATAGTCACCTAGATATTGAGCAAAAACAATAACGGAAGGAAGTAGAGTTTATTTATGCGACTACAAGTATTTTTACCAAGTAAAAATAGGTACATACCTAATTTTAAAACAACTACGTACGAGTAGGTATGAACCCTAGGTTCTAACTCATGTATGATTCACAGTGTCAAAAAAACAGAATACAGAACGAGTAAGTAGTAGAGCCAGGACGCGCTGACGCTAACGGGGCCTCGTTCGTGCGCGCGCGGCTCTCGCCCCAGCGCCGCCTCGCGCGGTTGTGGCGTGCGCGCAGGGGTACTTACATACCTGCCGTTAAATTCCTCGTGTACAGTCCAGTTCATAATACCGCGAAACATCGACTCGTCGCTTGAGGTCAAATCATACATAAAGACACTTTCAAGACGACGAGTTGGTGTAATATCCTAGAGCAATCATTCTGACCCCTAATTCTATTTACATTGTTATGATAGCAAACTATTGTTCGCCATTATATAAAGTCTAGATAAGGCTTTGCAAGCGATTTAAATACTACTTATCCAAATCAATGAACGAATTTAGAGTTTACCTACGCTATGGAACCTATTGATTTGTACTTTTCTTTAAGAGACTGTGACGCTGAAAATTTCCATACCAAATGCGATAACGTTTCTCTCCTCTTAAACCTAGTCGGGTTTTTACGATTTCTCAGCATGTTATAAACTCGTTGTAGATATTATGAATACTAGGTCTGTACGTTTTCTCTTCGAAGAAAGTATAATTATTGGGAAAAAACGTAATACTTAAAGAAAAAAACGGGAACGTCCAAATCTAGTTTATCATAACATCTACAACATATTCATGCATTGCGGAAATTGAATTTGATTTAGGGGGTGAGAAACGTTATCGCCCGGAACTGACTTGTATAGAAAGAAATTGACAGCTACGCGATGGAGGCGTCGCTTCACAACCGTCTTAATGAATGAAATAAAGAGCTAAAGTAGCATCCCACCTCCGATGGAATTTCGTCTAACGACGTAGAACGCCACCGCTCATCGTACGTCATTCAATGAACTTGTTTTTTCTCTGGTCGTAGCTTGAGTAAGTCTGCCCACTAAAAAACGGAATCGTGCGATTGTGGCCCCTCTGCAGTCGACACTCGGAGCGGATTGCCGGTGCACTAGAACCGTTCGAAACCAAGAGTGCACAGATCACCATTCTTCTACGTTCTCACTTTCGGAAGTCATTCTGACGATATACATCTGTTGTTATATACTACTAAAATATATATTTTTTACTAAACATCATAAGTACCTGCGACCTGTACTAGGAGGTCTGTGGTAGCACTATCAGCTTGTAGACATAATTTGTTATACTCCGTGTTTTCTTATTATTCAAGAGTTAGTTATTTTGTCAGAACATCTGCTATTCATGGTAGTTCTTTAATAATTGTCAAAATTAACGTAAAGTAAAGAAAGGACGTATATTGAAAGGATATCTGTAGAAAGCCTTGTAGAAATCAAAATTACATAAATAATATGTGTTTAATTTACTATTGAAAATATGTTAAAATTAGCATTTAAAACCCAAAAGCATGTTCCTTTATTGTTTGCGGAGACTTAAATGTTAACTTACTGGAATCGTCAAGTAATACTATTAAGCTCTTAAATTTATTTAAATCTTTTTACTTAGGTTAAGAGTTTCAAGTGCTTCCTGTTTAGACAATATTTTTGTTATTGCGAATGATTGGATAAGGAAATGTTTGATTGCTTTAATTCAGATCAAAGTGGTCATGGAATCTTTTTTAATTGATTTTCATTAAGAACCACAGACAATAACATGCAGACCCATAACTAGCAATCGTTTGGAATTATCCTTATCCTTTTCTCATAATGTTTCTAATAGTATTTATAACTCGTTTGGCGTTTAATAACAATTTTAAGATGAAAACTATTTCTGGTTCCAAAACTAAGTTTAGTGAATGTGCTACTGTAGGCATTAATTGAAGTACAAATAGGATTTATGAACTTTATATAGAGATTATTTTTCCACCATAGCCATTAATTAATACTACGAAATGTCTTCAATCACCCGCGATTGAAGCTCAAACATAACTTTGTGCTAATGTTACTAAATGTAATCTAAACTTTGATTTTAGCCACGTAGATTCAGTTTCAATTGTTAAGGTATTTTACTCATGGCTCAGTTAAAAAAAACGGTGGATTTATGGGGAACGTCAGTTAAGTCATCTATCATGTAAAAGATATATCATGTATAAGATATAGATATCATGTAAAACTTAAAAACTCTTTGTACCTATATCTATAATATGTATTACTTTTGGCTATCTTCTTAGGAAAAAAACTTAAAGACACGTTAAACATAATAGATGCATAGTAGATATACAAGTAAGTAGGGAAAAAACCTACATTTGAAAATTTAAATTTTCTTATGCCTATTGGAACAATCGCTGCAAAGCAGAATGTGTTACAAATTTTTAAGAAGTCTTTTTCTTGCTGTAAGAACTAAAAATAATCTTACATTATTTGTGCTTGTATCATGTTTGGCCATATAATACCTACTATAATTTTAAGGACACTGATTAAACTTAACAGACTTGACCTGCCTTGGACATTGAATTATTTACATACATACATACATAAACTCACGCCTTCATTCCCAGAGTGGGGTAGGCAGAGCTACAGAATTACCAACAACTCTAAAATCTTGTTGAATTATTGAATTAATTATTATTATTTAATTATTTTCTTATACAAAACAATCATAATGAGATCACAAATCACAATGCAGAAACATTAAAACGTTAGGCTTAGTCTAATCCTAGCAGTAAAAAATAAAATAACATTAAATATTTTTTTAACACAGTTGACAATTTAAATTTTCTTATGCCTATTGGAACAATCGCTGCAAAGCAGAATGTGTTACAAATTTTTAAGAAGTCTTTTTTGCTGTAAAAACTAAAAATAATCTTACATTATTTGTGCTTGTATCATCTTTGGCCATATACCTACTATAATTTTAAGGACACTTATGAAACTTAACAGACTTGACCCTACCTTTAACAATTTGAGTTATTTTCTTATACGAAACAATCATAATGAGATCACAAATCACAATGCAGAAACATTAAAACGTTAGGATTAGTCTAATCCTAGCAGTAAAAAATAAAATAACATTAAATATTTCTTTAACACATTTGTTCGAAAAATGTATTTACGAAGCCTGTATGTATACCCATTAGTATTTAGTAGTTAGTTATTAGTAGGTAGTTATTAGTAGTAGTATGTAGTATGAGGTATCTAATTAATAGTATTTAGTTTGTGTTTAGTATTTAGTATGTTAAGTCAAAATTTACTTGCAACATTTGTACCGGCCATCATCAATACATACCTAGTAACGTGTAATAATTAAAAGTGTTAGGTATTATTTCATTTATTTTTGGGCAAATCTATTATTATTTATTATTAACTTACGTGTAGTAATGGACGCGAGGACGTGTCCCATACTATACGAAACTTCCCTGTCCGATACTATACAACACGACTAACATTATAAAAAAATAAATTAAAAAAGAACACGCCATTTCTCATTGGTTTTAGTATCATAAATTACATATATAATAAACTTATGATATACTCGTAACATGAGCTGTTTGTAATAACTTAAATTGTGCAGATAGTAAACAAAGCAAAAAATATATTCCTTACGTTGAAATTGATTTACTCACATAAATCGATGCAGTGCGCGCAGGGGCGTCGGCAGCTTGCCACAGACGGGTTCATCGCGTGTCTAGAATGGTATATTTCGCTTGTGCGTTCATAGAATGGCGCTTAGACGTGAAATAGAGATGTTAGCGACATTGTCCGATACTATACACTGTCCGATACTATACTATCTTCCCCTATATTCTACCTGTTTTAAGTAAAGTTTTGAGAAGTTAATGTTAAAGAATATGTTACGTCAGTTCTGTTAGATTGATGATTAAGAGAGTACAGGGAGCAGCACTAAGCTCGCCCGAGTGATATATAAATAATAAATGGCAATTAATAAATTTGCTTGTATCATTTATAATAGATTATAGCCACCTTGTCAAGATATAACATTGGCGACGAGGATGGAATCTGAACCCACGCGTGCAAAGCACATCCGATTAGCAGGTAACTGACAATGGCCCAACATGGACTAGTGAAGAATTTAAACTTTTCTGTAAAACAGTAGGAGTAAAACGGTATTTTACTCCAACATATTATCCTGCTCCTAATGGTTTAGCAGAGAGATTTGTTGAGTCACTTGTTGTAAAGAGAGTGCAGACTGTGGAATATGCCTGTAATTTGTTTTTGTTTGACTGTAAGTCCACAGTACATAAAAGTACCGTTCAAAGTCCACACCAATTTATGTATGAGAGCGTTAAGATGTCGCTTCTCATTGCTGAGGCCAAACTCAGTACATTGCAAAATTGATTGTGAACAAATTAAATGAGCAAACAACGGTAAATGCAGTCATAAAACAATCATAGCCGAAAAAAAACATGGTTAAAAAGATATAAGGAAAAATTCAAATAATTGGTTTCGAGGTGAAATCATTAAGGTTCTAGTTCCAGGGGTGTCCTACATGGCCAAAGTGGATGGACTCGAATAGAAGCGACATGCTAACCAACTACTTGAATGTGGGCAGGATATTTTAAATTTGTGATTTGTTTTGTTAATATTTATTTAAGGTAAAAGTCTACAGGGGGGGGGGGGGGGTCCACCACTAGCTCACTCGGATGTGTATCTTCTCTGTGGAATGATAAAGAAATAAGAAACGCGGCTTCACCATAGGACGATCCACAACTGATGCAGCATAGCATATTTTTAGTTTAAATGTAATTACCACCCACGGTAAATAAACTTTGTGATATTGTGCTATTTGCGTTTTTTATTTGTGTTACTATTCAAAATAATTATTTATTACTTTATTACCTTGTAATGTTTAAGTATTTTTGTATTTAATAATTGAAAAAATGAACTTCTGCTGGAGTTTCTTGCGGCGCTTCTTCTCCGCAATGATGGTCTTGTCCGAAGCGCTAGTAGATTCACTCAATATTACCGACGCGACTTGTATAAGAGCCCTCATGGAGCCAATTAACTGAATAAATATTTTGAATTTTGCTAATATTCCATCATTAATTTTCAAGGTAGACCGAAAATCCGTCGATTACAGTAGGATTAACACCACACTAGGTTAAGTACCTACCTACATTAATGCAATCAATGCTACTCAATGATTGACCTGTTAATATTTAACGAGGCAAGCCCAGTGTCATTTTCCTTCTATTTTTTTGCACCGTACCTATCGAATGATACCATACCCATAATTATAGGATCAATATTTTCCGATATATGGATGGTTTTTGGTGGAAAAAAATGAAATATTTCAAGTCAAAAGTAGGATTTACCCAGCAACAACATGTTCTTACATACTTACATACTGTGCCTAGTGTTTTCAATTTATTTTGCTGATTAAATCCTACTTCTGACTTGTTTTTTTTTTCCAACAATGGGTATGATCTCATTGGATTCAGCGCAAAAAATAACATGGAAAATGACACTTCACTCGCCTAAATTTTAACACCTTAAGGCTAGTTTACACTTTGTGAAGTAGCAAGTGCAGGTGGGAAGTTCAAGTATAAAGTGATTAGTAAAATCAACTCAGTGTACAAAAGGTCACGTTAAGTGACAAGTGCGAGCGCTCACCGGCGTATTTACTGGCATTCGCAGTACTTCCTAACTAAACATGCATGTGCATGTACGGCTGCCAACAAATTCTGAATGTTTTCTTCGGCTGATTAATTTTCTGTGCAATAACCTTTAAGGTTTCTCGATTTTATTTAACACCTCATTCTCGATTCCTGAAGCAACGTAATTGGGGATCACTTAAAAAAAAACTAAGTACTTGTTTTTATATTTTTATTCGAAAGAATAGACTTTTATAAGCGAATAAAAAAAATATCAGATTTTTTGGTTGCGTCATATAATTATGAAAAATAAAAACAGTTTATTAAATCTGGGACGGATTAAGATGGACAATAACATTAGTCCGTCACATAATTAAAAAAACAGTGACAGATGTGTCATTGACAGCTACCCTCATACCCTGTCATAAATGAAAACAAACAACATAACCTTCGCTTGTGATTTTACGCCCGCTTCTTTCTCTAAGTCCTTTTAATTTTTCGACTGCTTCCCTACACCGGACTTTTGATATTGCCTGCTTCGACGATAACTCTTGCTTTGTACCCTGAACCTGACCTTGATAGCTGCTACGACGAATTGGAACTGATACTGGAATTCGAACACTGCAAAATATGAAACTGAATATGAAATATGAATTGTCTTTTTATTTTGCAAAAACGAAGTGCTGAACCATCACCTACAAGTGTGGAGTGTTATTGGGTGAAGCCAAATTTGAAGCGGGCTCGAGAGGAAGTTTTATTGATTAAACATTTAATCAAAAGCAAGGTTCCACAGAAGGGTCCACAGGATGCGAGCATTCTAGAAAAATTCCGCAACGAAGCCTACAAACATGCTTGCAGAAACAGTTTGATCATCAGTTATGATCAGAATAAGCAAACAGAAAAATTGACAAATTACTGCATTTTTAATATCATGGTCAACTTTGTAGAACAAGAAATTGATCATAGTTTAAAAAATTTCAAGATGTTTATTGACAGAACTGTATGTGGTAAAGAAAATAAAATTAGCCAAGCAACAATTAACCAGGCCAATTCAAAATTATGGCGTTGCCTGAGACAAGGTCGCATTACTGGCTACAAACTACATGAAATTGCTCATTGCAAAACTCCAGATGGGAGTCTAGTAGAGGCGATATTAGGGGGCTACAAGATAGGGGGCTAGAAAAATTCAGGAGGAGACGAACGAAAAAAAATATGAGACCGGACGGAATATTAATAAACGGACTTTATGGGGCATCACCTGATGGCATTTGTAACAAATTTGTTATAGATATTAAATGCC
Organism: Acleris emargana; assembly: GCA_927399475.2. NCBI lineage: Eukaryota > Metazoa > Arthropoda > Insecta > Lepidoptera > Tortricidae > Acleris > Acleris emargana. The sequence continues at coordinate 31,851,501 of OV656835.1, forward strand.
CAATTTTGGAAAAAAAAACAATTAGAAATACAAAAACATTGGGCTAAATCCTGATAAATTTAATGCCAAAGTTAAGTTAGAAATGTTAGCCACAGGAAAAAAAGTTTATTTTGTGTTGCTGATCCAAATTTTGAAAGCAATGGTAGGATATAGAACGTGGTAGTCAACTTTGACGCAAAACATTTAAAAAACTTGATGGGTGCTGCAGAAAAATTCTGGAAAAATAATGTTTCCTATAATTTTGAATAGTGCCTTTACATAGGTTTTTAATATAAAATAAAACAATTTAACTCATCAAATATCTTTTATTATGGGATCCTGAAGATTTATCAAGCCACATGCAATTGAAGGGTCCACGGAAAGAACATGTCTAGTCACATTAGTAACATATTGAGATATCGCGATTTGAAAGTTAGGAACCATGTCATTTTGTATGTAATTTTCGTGTAGAGGTTTTTTTAAGAGTGAAAAGATACAAGTTATATGAAGATTTATATCTGAATCTGAGTGGTAGGTCATAGTTCATTTCGTCCTCTACATTTTCATATTCAAAACTCATTTTCAAAAAAAAGTGACTAGACATGTGCTTTTCGTGGACCCTTCAATTGTTACTAATTGGTCCAAGTACTTCACATGTTTATTATCCTCTTCGGAATGAGGTTTTAACATTCGAAACTCCCTTACTCTCCTTATTACCCTTTCCATGTGTACTGTACTCTCAAGCTTGCGATAACGTTTAACCTCTTTTTTTGTTTACTGTTTATTTGTGAAAACAAAAGGAGGGAGGTATTAGTAGTTTAATATTTTTTGAGCTCAATAAGGATTCTACTTCCTTGAACCCTAATAGCAAAGAACGTCATCTCAGGGGTTTTAACGTCATTATTGGTGCATGTTGGTAAAAAACACATTTTAGGTTCTCGCAAAAGTTATCGTCGAAGCAGGCAATATCAAAAAATATGAAAATATGGAAAATGATCAGGCAATATGAAAAGTCCGGTGTGGATAAGCAGTCGAAAAATTAAAAGAAAATCAGAGTAAATACCGAAAACTTAGAGAAAGAAGCGGGCGTAAAATCACAAGCGAAGGTTATGTTGTTTGTTTTCATTTATGACAGGGTAGCTGTCAATGGCACATCTGTCACTGTTTTTTTAATTATGTGACGGACTAAGGTCAGTGTCCATCTTAATCTGTCCCAGATTTAATAAACAGTTTTTATTTTTTATAATTATATGACGCAACCAACAAATCTGATATTTTTTTTATTCGCTTATATAAGTCTATTCTTTCGAATAAAAATATAAAAACAAGTACTTTTTTTTTAGGTGATCCCCAATTCTAATCTTTGTTCGTCATCCATTTTGTTCCACACTTTGCACCTGCACAAAGCACAACTAAGCAATATGTAAACACTTGTTTACACATTGTGTAAAACAATGTTCTTAACACTTAAATCATCTTAAAAACTTGTTTACTTATCACTTCTCACCTGCACTTGCTGCTTCACAAAGTGTAAACAAGCCTTAACTGTCATACCTGCCACGCGATGTTATCAACCTAATTTAAACATATGTGGTATGGTAACCGCATTAAGCGAAAGTAGGTATACTAACCTCAATGTACCTACGAAACATCTACGAGTATTTTGTATCGAGCGGAGCAATATATAATTCTATTAGGCCGACGGTGACGCCGGATCTCGGAGCCCGGTCGTTGCCCGGCGTCCTAACTAAACTGTCTTTAAATCATTGAACAGTTAAAAAAAGATAAAAGTGTTTTTACAGTAAATAGGCCGCACGGGCACCAAAAGGGCACCAAAAGACTAATGCTGAGAAGAAAGGCCGAAAGAAACTCAACAGTCAGACGTTTTTAAATATTTCTTATGAAATTACTTATACAATTATAAATCTTAACCTGATATAAAACAATGAATCTAAAATAAAATACAAAAAAATATATATAACTCAGAATTTTCACAAGAACTAATAAGTAGTATTGGAATATGCATAGTAGCTCAGCCGGGACAAGTCGCTTTTGCAGTTTCTTTGGGAGAAACTGCAAAAGCGACGTGTCCCGGCTGAGCTACTAGGCATATTCCAATACTGGTACCTTAACCAGGTTAACAGCGTGAAGTGGGCCGATAATTTGTCTCAAACGTATGGGTTGGAGTGCGGGGTGCGGCAAGGGGGGATATCCTCACCCAAGCTCTTTAACCTATATGTGAATGACCTGCTCGTAGAGCTCAGCAGTCTTTATGTCGGATGCAGAATTCATAATGTTAGTGTTAATAACATCAGTTATGCGGACGACGTGTCTCTGCTGAGCCCGACCATTAGGCACTTGAGGTACTTCTGCGTGTTTGTGAGAAGTATGTCGAGTCACATGGCCTGACGTACAACGTCAAGAAGAGTGTGCTAATGGTCTTTAGGGCTGTCGGTGGTAAGTGGCCGAGTTATGTGCCCGACGTGAAAATTAATAATGTTGGTTTACCAGTTTAAATACCTCGGCCATTATATCACCGATGACCTTAAAGACCATAAAGATATCGAGCGCGAGCGTAGGGCGCTGGCGGTCAGGTGTAATATGCTGGTGCGAAGGTTTGGGCGTTGTAGTGAACAAGTTAAAATTTCATTGTTCAAGGCGTACGGCCAGGTTTTCTACATCCACCCTTTGGACCAGTTTTACACTTAAGATCCTCAGTGCCCTGCGAGTGCAATATAATAATGGCTTTAGGATGCTGCTGTGGCTGCCGCCACGCTGCGGCGCGTCAGGCGTGTTCGCACAAGCTCGCACTGACGACTTTTATGCAATTATGCGAAAAAGTTCTGCCTCACTTCTTTGCAGACTGCGTGGTAGCTCCAACCCCATCCTAAAGACCATTGTAGGTTCATACGACTCCTCCGTCATGCGGCATTTCAATCGTCTTATGACCGAAAAACGGAGCCTTATGTAGCCTTTTCTTTTGTGTGTTGTTAAAGTACTAATATAGTTCATGTAAGCTATGTTACTAACAATTTTTTTTGGGCCATTATGTTGTCTGATTATTAATGATAAATAAATAAATAAAATAAGTATTAGTAATAAAAAAAAATGCAAATTGTATTACCTATTAGCCTATTACGATGCCAGACAACCACATAAAAAGTTTCGATACATTCTCCTACCGAAACCGTGTAGGTACCCTAGACAATGTTTACATATTTTCTTGATGTTTAGTTTACGCCAAGCATTTCTATCTAGTAGATAGTCCTCGACCCTATAGTAAGCTTCAGACATAAACAACTTCTTCAAGTAAGTTTTAAGTACTGAAAATGATAACTTTAAAACTAAGTCAGGTAAGTAATTTATTATACATAGAAATGGATGCATTGACCTACAAATGATTTATAAACCCGAACATAATCTTTTAATATAATCTCAAAAAAGTTGCTCTTCCACCAGTCGATAGGTTTACCTTGGAACTTTCTTTTTACAAAGCGTTACCCATATAATTGAATTATAAATTCATATTTAAAAAAACTTTTTGTATAGAGAATAACTCAGATATAATGAAAAAAACTGATCTAGAATTTTCCAACGAAGCACTTGTTGTCAGTTTAATGTATTTTTCTTTAAGAATTAACTTAACTGCACCCGTTGCCGTTAATCTGCTAACAAATTCACTTTATTTGTACGTATTTGTCGCTGACCTGTCCCCATTGTCGATATCCTGGTTACAAATTATTAATTCACCTGCCTACCGCATAATTCAAATACATTTATTTTCAAAATCCATAATATAAATCCCTTTCCCTCCACGTGATACCGATTATTTGATTTTATTTCTAGCAATATTAATTAAAAAAAACACCAAAACAAGAAAGTTTCTGAAAAATGCAAAATTAATTTTGCATTTCAACGACTCAATAGTTTTTTGTAAAAAACACCGCTTATCCTGTTATCGGAATCGCAAACAAATGAAGTAAGTAATAAAAAAATACTGGGTTTTACACAATTTTACATTTTATTACTTTTACTAGATGTATCCGAGACTTCATCCGCGTAGAAGTGATACAAAACATCGTGTCCCCCCATCCCAAGGTTCTGCTGGACCGTGTTCGTCGACGAGCTCGCCAGCGGGGACATAGGCCTGAGTAAGTAAGTCAATTAAATATATTTATATGATTATGCTGATGATTATGTTTAATGGCGGCTGTAGCCTCTAACGGCCAAACCCTATATTCAATCCGCGGACAGATAGGCTTACTTCGGATTAAAATTTGACACATTTTGTATGGGCAAATGTCAAATTTTAACCCGAGGTAAGCCTTATCTATCCTCGGACTGAATATAGGGTTCGGCCGTTAGAGAGAACGGTTATCCAGGTATCTGACAAGCTTTGATAATTAAAATCTAATGTGGTGTAAGTATTTTACTTGATACAATATGGTGGCAACGGTGGGATAAAATAACATACATACACATACATAAACTCACGCCTTCATTCCCAAAGTGGGGTAGGCAGAGCTAAAGAATTACCAACAACTTTTAAAACTTGTTGATAATTCTATAACCACATTTTGCACAATAAGGCTAAGATGTTTACCAGCGCATTAGTGACAGGTTGCAAGCCCATCGCCTAACAGTACTACAAGCCTTTATTCCCTTAGTCGCCTCTTACGACATCCACGGGAAGACATGGAGTGGCACTATTCTAACCCGGCAACCACACGGGGATAAAATAATACCCTAATAAATTATGTACCTTTTATTTTAGATTTCCAAAGGACAGCTTTTTACGAGTAAAATGGGTAGCAGCCATTTGCATGTCCAGGGCCAATTGGTCCTGGCAAAACATCACCGCATGAGTTCGAAGCATTTTGAAATGAACTGCTTCCTTTACATTACCAATACCAAACGTAGAGTAGTAGTAGTATGTACCTAATTTAACTTTATTTTGTTTAAGTTTTATATCTAGATACTTAATTAGAAATAAAGTTATTTGTAAATATTGTGAAACGATCTTATAGGTACTTTATTGATATCAAACTTGTTTATTTCGAGTTTTCAGCTTCAGTAAAACAAAGAAGGTTTTTTTAAGTAGGTACTTAAAAAACTAAAATCAGGGCATCTATTCCAAATTGCTTCAATTTCGTAATCATATTGTTAATGATAAATCTTATTAACTTGTCGGTAAAAGCTACAATAGCGTCATCAATGCGACTACGAATAAGATATACCTAAAATATGTTAAAACAAATTGGAATAGAATTATTGCTGTAGGTACTACTACTATTTTGTACTGTGACTTAATTGACAAATATTTAAAAAAACGGCAGGACTATGAAATATACATTTTTATAACCAAGTCGCAATCGAGTAGTGTCGATATCGATATAATTGACTAGTCCCATGTCCAGACCATGTTTCCGTCATGTGAACTTTTGACAAATGTGTAAATTTTCCTCCAAAAACAAAAGAAAACCGTGTACAACCTTACTTTTTCAGACATATAGTGTTCTCTTTGCTGAGCTGCGAAATCGCTCCTGCGAGGGTGGCCTCGAAACGAACTCTACTAAATACTACTGTCGACGCGGAGTGGAATCACATCAAAAAGGCCTACACAGAGATCAGCTCCGTCGTTCTTGGACACAAAACATGGACATGTGAAGACTGGATGTTACAGAAAAACCTGAAACCTCATTGAAGAAAGGCGCGAGCTCCATCTTCGACTTCTGGCAACTAGCGATGTGGCAGTGCGCAGACCTGAGGCTACAATATAGACAGACTCGCAGAACAATGTACCGCAGTACCCGTCATGACCGGCGAGTATGGGCGGATGGTGTTGCGGATTGTGCCCAACGCGCTGCAAACTCCGGCAATCTCAGGGAGATGCAGAAGGCTACGAAGACTTTGGCTGGGAACCGGAACCAGGGGAAGAAGAAGCCCTTAAAAGACAAGAGAGGACAGTTGATTGTGACATCGAAGAGACAGCTTCTACGCCAGCGGGAGCACTGAGGAGATCTTACGAGGATCATGTTGTTATGGTTTTCGATGTCTTTAGTCTTTATATTTATGAGTTCAGCTGTTCTGCATGCACCATTCACTCTAAATATCAAACCGACCTGTAATAGTTATTTGTTATACAAGTGGGGAAAGTTGTATTTTACATGCGAGTGTTCATTTGAAACACAAACCAGCGAAAGGATTCTATGATTGACCACGAGCGAAGCGAGTGGTTCAAAAATAGAATCCTGAGCGTAGCAAGTGTTTCAAGACACGAGACATAAAATAACTTTTCACCCGTGTATAACACAAAACTTTTCACCTCACTACAGCGAGGAAACTAAGAAAAGGGTTGGTACTGTAAGCTTAGTTCCGCATTTTGCACGGTTTCCTGTAATTCCACAGGTATACGTCTTTATCACTCGAATCACTCATTTTTAATAACAAAACAAACTAGAAAAACATGCGAATATTTAACGTTGACTACAGCGAGGAAACTAAGAAAATGGTTTGTAATGTAAGCTCAATTCCTCATTGTGCACGGTTTTCTGTAATTCCACGGGTGTTAATACGTCTTTATCACTCGAATCACTCATTTTTAATAACAAAACAAACTAGAAAAACATGCGAATATTTAACGTTGACGGCTTCATAGAAAAGTTTTGACATAAGTTTTTTTTTTTATTATTTCGGATGCGTTTTGTTTGCACATCGACTTATTTGGACTGTCAGAACATTTTATACGTTTTTAAAACAATAATGAAGGTTAATTTTGAATGCTGATATTTATGAAATAAAAAAAAGTAGTACGACTGTATTTAGTGTTTTTTACTCGATGCAATTCATTAATTGTGATGTTAAAAATTCAGCACTTGTAAGGTTTTACGTTTGGTTAGCTGTCAAATATAACTTAAGCTGCCTTGAAATGTCAAAACTCTTTCTTCACTTGTGGATAAAAAGCGATTTTCTCAATAGATATCAAACAAACAAAAAGGGCTTTCCGAGCTAGTGAGATGAAAAAATATATTTGGTTTTGTTAGTAGGTTTATGGATATTCATTATAAGCAAGCGATTTTATGACGTCTTACAATAAATGTTAATTTTTAACTCACCTTTGTCACTAAATGGACCTCACCTGGGGCCTCCCTCAGAAACGTTTCGACGTTTTCTGCGGATAAGACTTTTGATTTTTTTGACTTAAACCCGCTCGAAAGTCTTTTCAAAAATGTTGTCAATTTTGTGTAGGTTTTAATGTTTACGTTGTGCTCAGTACTGATTGTAGCTTTAAGCATTGAATAAATACCCCATAACATGGAGGGTTTTAGGGTTTTCGAAAGTTCATCGAAATATGCCAGCAAAACAGTTTCCGATAAAGATTTAGTTTTCTTATTATATCTCCACGAAATAAAGTTTTTATACGCCTTCATGTACTTTGCCCGGGATTTCGCTGGCAACAAATTATTTACGACCGACTTTGCAGTGTCTTGTAATTCGGTAGGCGTAAGCAAGTCCATACTGTCACTAGATGAATCCATTGTTGATCAAACTTTGGTTACTTTGAACCTTAGACCATACAATACCTGGACTGGCCTTATAGGTTATATTCGAGTACAATCATGTCTGCCGAGATTTGCGGGGGGTGAAGAAATAACACATGCAAAAGATTACTTACATTTGTAAAATCTATCTGTGTCATTACACACGTACATTTTGACAGAAATCTAACACATAATACATTTTGACGCACACAAACATATCACACATGTATAGGTGAAAAACTAAAGTAAGTCACCTGTTGTATGTGTGAGTAATGTGTGCGAATAGACAATCCATTTTTGAAATTTGTAAAACGGTTTGCGAACTCATTATTTGCTTATCTTTCAAGTTTGATTATTCCTGTCCACTTATGATTCTATTGTCATGATAAAATATAAATAGTTGTCAATGTCGAGTTAGTATTTTTCGTAATCGTGTTATAATAGAGAGCTTTTTAGTCGAGTACCGTGTTTAGGCCACGAAGCTTGCTGAGTGGCCTAAGTAAGGTACGAGATTAAAAAGCTTAATTATGACACTATTGTGAACAATACTTTTTGTACGAGTTCATTAAAATTAATAATGTAAGTCATTAATACGAGTATATAAGAAAACTAAAAGTAGATTTTTGACAGATGATGCGACGCTGCTACGTACCGAAACGCCACAGATTGGCAATTTTGTATCGGATCGAGGCTCCTTAAACAAGGACACATATGGAAATCCGAAGATCTATTTTCAAAATTTTTTCGGTTGTCTAGAGCGTATCGAAATAGTTATTTCGGTTGTTTCTGAAGTAACAACGATGAAAAGAGTGACGTTGCAGTATTCTCTATGAAATCTTTATGAATGATGATTTTTATTTCCACAGAGAAAACGTAAACTTCTTGGCTTTTAAAAGAAAAGTTATCACACCACCGTTTTTTTTTAATGTCCTGGATACAGCAGCAAGTTTAAGTAGATTTTTGACAGATGACGCGATGCTGCTACGTTCCAAAACGCCATATAATATTGGCAAATTTTGTACCGCATCGAGTCTCCTTAAACAAGGGCACATATTATTTAAATACGAAGTTCTATTTTCAATTTTTTTTCGGTTGTCTAGAGCGTATCGAAATAGTTATTTCGGTTGTTTCGGAAGTAACATAGACTATTCAACGATGAAAAGAGTGACGTTACAGTATTCTCTATGAAATCGTAATACAAACATTTTAATCGACGAGTACAAAAAAATGTTTTCGTATTTTTTGCGTCGTTCATGAATAAACAATAATACTGTCAGTTTACCACATAAGTAAATTGTAAAACATCGTTTTTGAATTCAGCTTGGCAAATTAATATGGCACCATTTCCTGAAATTGGTAAAGGACCACCACTGCATATTCAAACGAAAAGAGTTTTGAGTAATTTGTACAAACATTTCCAGGAGGTTTGCGATAAAGACTCAAATGGTTTATCAAGACCAAAACAATTCGTCATTGAAATATCTGGTGTAGCGAAAAAACTGGTTCTCAACACATTAAAAGAATTTGAACGTAAGTATGCATTCAAATCAAAAATTTAAAACACCCATAAAGAAATCTAACCGAAAATCACGCATTACTGTTGACGAATTCGATCGAGAGGTGATGAGGAGAACAATTCATAATTTTCATATCACCAATAAAGAGACCCACTTTAAAACTGGTCCTTGAAAAACTAAAAGATGATATTGATTATCGAGGTAGCATTACTACAGTAAGGAAACACGTGTCTTTATTGGGGTTCAAATGGAAGAAAACTGAAGACAACAGGAGGCTCCTGATGGAAAAAAACATGAAATTCGCTATTTACGTATCAATTTTCTGTGCAAAATTAACGAATACGGTGCCCAAGGGCGGCCGATCGTATTCACTGACGAGACATACATTGACACATCACACTCCACACAAAAATTATGGTCTGATGGAAGTACTTCCGGTATGAAGCAGCCAGTTTCAAAGGGAAAACGTCTCGTGATAGTCCATGCAGGCGGAATGGAGGGATTCGTTCTTAACGCATTATTACTGTATGAAGCCCATAAAAAAACCGGTGACTATCATGATAACATGAATTTCAACAATTATTCCAAATGGATTAAAAGTCCATTATTACCAAACCTAAAACCAAACAGTGTTGTCGTTTTGGATAATGCATGTTACCATAATTCGCTTCAAAATCCGGCACCGAATTCGAACTCCCGAAAGCAAGTTATGATGGATTGGCTGTATGAGACACAATTATACGGCTTTGTACTCAAAAATAAGCAAAAATTCGTTGAATACAACACATACGGCACTTCGCTTACCACCATATCATCCCCAATTCAATCCAATTGAAAACATTTGGGGAATAGTCAAAGGATTTGTTGCCAAAAAAAACATTTCAATGAATATGGAGTCAATTAAAAGTTTAGTAAAGGAAAAAAATGTACAATAACTCAGGAAGAATGGAAAAATGTATGCTTACATACAATCAAGGAGGAGCAAAAGTATCAATGTCAAGAATTACAAATGGATGCAATATCGGAGAGTTTCATTATAAGTGTTTCCTCGAAAGATAATGACAGTGACATTGCTTCTGTACAGTCCACTGATGAAAATGAGGATGACGAAATGGCGAGTGATTGAGGTATAAAAAATATACAGTATGTTATTAATATGTACAACTCATATTAAATATTTATATAATGTATTATGCTTATGCGTTTTTTGCAAACTGTACACTACTACATACAACAGGTTTTCACCTATAAAGACTTTGTACAAACGCGGTATACGTAAATGTCAATGTGGTCGGCATAACCTACGGTGCGAGGATTAAGTCGATAGCTCATATCGATATTTTTACTGACATTTGCAGAAGCATACAATTTTTGACCCGCCGTAGAACTCGAGAGTTGGCAACGCCTTTGAAGTCTTAGGGCCGTATTAAAAAACGTATCTCGACTTTAATGCCAGTCTCAAGATGCGTCAAAATGACAGTTTTCTATGGCTTGTCGTTTACTGTGCCGTATCTTGTGACGGACGTCTCTCAGATGAGTTTCTTAATACGGCCCTTAGGATTGCAATCTTGAGATTGTCTCAGTTCCCACTTACCATCAGGTGGCCCGAGTGCTAATGTGCCGTCTTCTCTGCCATAAAAAAATCAGTATCTATCAAGCATCGTAACAGGATATTATTGGTAAATGAAATAGTTGTTAAGTCATGTTAATTATAATTAACAATAACGGAAAAGTAGGTTGTTTTTTATATACTTTTACAAAGTTTGCCCTCTTGACCACTCATGGAGATTATAGCACAATGTTTCTTATTATTGTTTTGTTGTTGACCGTATTTTAGATATTATTTGACAAAGTTATGAAAGTTTTAAAATATCATTGGTATTTATTTGTATAAGTAAATATTTAAGAGTGAAACGTGAAATACTTACTAAAATACTAAATATCCATATTTTTTCAATTCTGGGTCTTTTGGAAACGTGTAAAATATACACTTAAAATAAATAGAGTTCACTAGGCAATTTCCAGGTCCTTAGTAAATATTCCTTACTGTCGATAAATTTGATTTCATCGAGACTACCCTCATCGCTAAATCGAGTCTCGCTAAGGAGTATGCTGACGACATCATTTTGATGAAAACAATTATAGACTTTATTTCAAAATCTGTTAAGTTATTTGTTACAAAGCATTAAAAGTATTAAAACCGAGTCTCGCTACCCCGAGTACGCATTCATCCAAGTAAGAATTGGAATCGATTGATTACAATCGTTAAATTTGACGAATTATAAAAATATTTTAAAAATAATATTTTACATGTATTAAATATATAAAATTACTAACAAATGAAATGTTGTGCCATCTTTTTCTAAGCTTGAAGTAGTTGATCGTTTTTTACACGAACGTGCGAGCATTTTCCAATGAGTGTGTTCTCTGGCGAGGCGATTTTGTGAATGACCATTAATCGATTATGAAATAGGTCTTGTATAACTTTCTGCACATTGTGCAAGTTTTTCGGCAGAGGGAAAATGACCTATAAGGCCAGTCCAGCTACTGTATGGTCTAAGCTTTGAACTTATCATCGAAAATTCAACACACTAAAATTTTACGCTCTCCCGCCAATGTTTACTTTTTTTAACGATACCGTTTTCTTAGTGGCCAGTCATTCAAAGGCGTTTTTTGACTAACAACTTTGACCGTGACATACCTTTGCCTATACGTGAAGGGATGAATATTTTTAAAAATTAAAACGACTTCTCATTTGGCAATTTAATTTCATATGCAGCATAAGTCGTGTTCTGATTAATCGAATCAGTGATCAGCGGACCGATGTGATTGGTCGACTTCCTCAATGGAACAGACCAACTATGTTTTAGTTGTCCAGTTTCAATTCATAGAAGGCTTCATCACAAGGAAGGATGTTAGGGGTAACATAGTTTACTTTGTGATACCAGCACCAAATTTTAGTATGTTGCTAAACATGTCATTCTATCCAAAAAACCGTCGGGAGGGCCCTGTAAAGTACCTGGATCCGGAGATATGACATCAACAAAATGGCAGCCGCTGTATTTTGAAAATTGCGAATAATTCTGATTATTCTGAACCCTATACTCCTATACATTTGTGGGGTATCAAATGAACGGGAATTAAATGTTCTATAATGCTATTATCAGGGATCGGAAATTCGGAGACATATTTACCTAAACTTGGAAAAATCCCGGAAAAAGTTAAGGAAATATGGAGTCGGGTTCTTAAAAATATTATTTTAATAATATAAATTCCGGTTTCCGGGAATTTATAAAATGCGTGGGGACTGTAATAACTCGTAAAAATGTTTAGATTACCGTTTTTTACCGTTGTTGTTGTAAGCATGTATCGTTTTATACAAATGTATGCGGTTAATTTATTAAGCGATCTAAGTATGCGTAAGTATGAGTCAACAGTATTATAAGTTCAAGATAGGTACCGTAACCTCGGGTTACTTTAACCCTAGGAGGTTACATTGCCCACCCTTAAAAGTATAACTATTTCAGTGATAATCATCTTAAATTATTAAAATAATTTTAGAACTATGTAAGTAGCTTGGTTCTGATCTAACATTTAAAGGAATAATTAAATTTTAACGATGGTTTTTAGGGTGGGCAATGTTACCCCCTAGGGCTAAAGTTACCCGAGGTTACGGTAATTACTAATTAATAAAAAAACTTTTTCAATAACATTATATTTACGTAAAATCCTTATGAATTCTGAATACTTCTTTATGAAAGAAGTCCTTATGATTTTAACAAAATTTAATGCATTATATTTTAAGAAACATGAATGCGGGTGTCTAAGCCGAGAGCAGGTCAGAATGTGTGGAGGGGTCGCCGCTACGCCCGCTACGTCATCCGAGGTCCGTTGCTGGCTCGCTGCGTGTGCATGTGTGTGCGTGTCACACATATGCCGTGCTTTAACATGTTGGCCCCCCAGGGCTGCAGTCCTGGTGTTCGACTGGTAGTGGACATAATCTGTTGAAGGCACGTCGGACGGTTCCTGGCGTGGTGAGTACGTCGGCAACGCGGGTCACGCCGTCGGAGCCGGGGTAGAGGCGAGTCACGCGCCCCAGCATCCATTGGTTGGGAGGCAGCCGGTCATCCTTCACAAGCACCATTTCGCCTAAGTTGAGTTGTCCTCCATCCTTGTTCCACTTCTGACGAGTTTGGAGTTCTGTAACGTAACGTACTGTGTGTAGAACCTTTTCCAAAAATGGTTTTTTAGTTGCTGCGTTCTCATGTATCGTGAGAGTGTATGGGGAGCAGCTGTTTCTTTGACCTGAGGAGATGGGAGTGTCGCTACCGTTCGTCCAATTAAGAAGTGAGAAGGAGTCAGAGCTGCAAGATCCAAAGGATCTGAAGATAAGGGAGTGAGAGGTCTTGAGTTCAAGATTCCTTCAATCTGTACCAAAACCGTATTTAGCTCTTCGTAAGTTAAGTTAGCAGAGGCTACAGTACGCTTAAGATGATGTTTGACGGATCTTACTGCACTCTCTGCCAAACCGTTGAAATGAGGACTGTAAGCTGGCGGAAAGGGAAAGTTTATTGACATGTTTGAGGCATGTTCACTAATGTTATGTGAAATTAGTTTTAAAAAATTTGAAAGGTCGTTGCACGCGCCTACAAAGCACCTCCCGTTATCCGAGAATATGTTGGCGGGCTTTCCCCTGCGGGCGGTAAGTCTGTGTAATGCAGATATAAAGGTGTCACTACTCAGATCGGTCACAAGCTCGATGTGTACAGCCTTAACGGCCATACAAACAAATATACAAAGATAGGATTTCATCAATTTGGGCCGGCATAGTCAACCGCTGTACTTGAGAAAGGGAAATCAGTATGAAGTCGTTGTTTGGGCAAGTTACCCATTATCGGTTGAGTAACCTTTCCCGAGAAACGGCAACATTTGATACACTTGTGCACCGTTTTTATGGACAGGCTCCTGCCACCAACAACCCAAAACTTATGACGCGAAGAAGCGAGAAGCAATTGCGGTCCAGCATGCATGAGTAGAAAATGATATTGTCTAAACAAGAGCATAGCAATGTGATATGATGAATGGAGCAGTATGGGGTGCTTTGTATCGTAATTATAGTACGAGTTTGATAGTCTTAAATTAACATGACAGTTGTATATTTTTTTCAATTCCTTTGGTAATAAATGGACTAAGGGCACTATATTCCTGTTACTGTATTCCTAACATTCACAATCCAACTTTTTTTACTGTTTTTCCGAAATATTTTTACTGTAATCATCAGTGTAAAATGTAGAAACGGTATTTTATTTTACTACCTTAGCACATAATGAATTGTTGTCAATTGTCTAAGCTTGCGGCACTAGCACCGCGTGAGCCTATGTCGGCTGGGTTTAAGGCAGTGGGCACTGGGCACGTAGCGCCAAGTAGCTGGATCGGACATTTCTAGGATTTCCTGAATTCTATTAAAAACGTAGGGCTTCAGTAAATTTTGTTTAGGTGATTTGATCCACCCTAAAACAATTGTGGAATCGCACCAATATATACAATTAGTAAACTGCAGTCTGAAGGAGGCTTTTACTTTCTCTACGAGTTTAGCGGCGAGGAGCGCGCCACACAGCTCTAGCTGAGGGACAGTTGTCGGTTTTAATGGAGCGACACGGCTCTTCGCCGTCACTAAGTGGACTGTGACGACATTATTAACAGATGTGGACTTGATATAAACACATGCCGCGTATGCCTGAATGAAGGCGTCACTGTAGAAATGAATTTCAATGCTTACAGAAGAGTCGCCAAGAATGCATCTTGGAATTCTAATGTTATTAATATCGCGCAATGAGTTAACGAAACTTTTCCAAGCCTTTTGAATGTCAGCTGAAACAACCTCGTCCCATGAAATTTTTAAAGCCCATAATTTTTGTAGCATAATTTTTGCAGTAAGAATAGGTACATGGATGATGATGGCATGATGGAGGGTCGAAGATTTGCGACGTAACGGATAGTATGTGACGTTTACTACAGTTGTTGGACTCTTCTATATTAACTGAATACAGTAAGTTATCTTCTTTGCAGGCCCAAAGTAACCCTAAAGTCTTAGAGAACTCATTGCTACTGAGATTTAGTAACCCGTCGCTACTGGTTTCAGTTAATATTTTGTTGATTATATGGGGTCGATTGGAGTGCCATTTTCGAAGATGAAGTTGGCCGTTTTTAAGTTGTTCTGTTACACCCTTACAAATGTTTATGAGTTCCTTTTCAGATGACGGCCCACTAATGAGATCGTCGACGTAGAAATCGTGCTGAATGACCTCGGAAATCGATTTATCAGGGGTTTCTACGCCTAGTTGTTTTAAGCACCGAGTTGCAAGATACGGGGCGGATGCAGTACCATAAGTAACGGTTTTAAGTTTGTAGAGCTTAAGGCTTTCATGAGGTTCAAATCGCCACAATATCTGCTGCAACTGATGTTGGTTATGGTTTATGTTTGATTTATTCGCATTATATACACTTTCGCAGAAAGTCGACGGAGCTCTGCTACCGCAGAGCTCCTATTTCTGGGTAGTTTGGTCCTCCGGGCCTGCTGCAAAACTAACATAACCTAAACCTACCTCATATTTATGCCACTAAGGGGTGCCTTGGGTCTGGAATTGAAATTTTTCATTAGTGTATAAAATGCGAAAGTGTATAATATGCGAATAAACCTACCATGCGGTACATTTTTTCAACATTTGCGGTTGCAACAAATTTATGTTGTCGCATTCTAATTAGAATGCTTATGAGGTCATCCTGCACGGTTGGGCCAACCATCTGAATATTGTTGAATGACAGGCCCGTCGTCGTGACCGCAGAAGCATCGAAAACGACGCGCAACTTAGTCGATAAGCTAGTTTCACGGACAACCCCGTGATGGGGTAGTACATACATATGTGTATCGGCCTTAGGATCTGTATTTTCAGACATGTGTCCTAGGTCTATGTATTCTTGAATAAATTCGCAATATTGTTTTTTAAATGATGGGTCCCTGTTAAATCTGCGCTCTAATGACACAAACCTAGCCACAGCTCGCTCGTATGAGTTACCTAATTTATCAGGAGACGGTTTCAATGGAATAGCAACATTGAACCTTCCATCAAACTCACGAATAGTATTTTCTAAAAAATGTTGTTCACATTGTTGCTCTTCCATTGAGACTTGTTTGTGATCAGGGACGTTCTCGTGCTCAAAAAATTGCGCAAGTTGCTCATTAAGTTGATCATCTGGTGATATGATAGCATGGTTGCAGTGGACTGTAGTTGGGTAAGTATTTGTTTCAACTAGGCCTAGGTTTTGCTTAAAGTTGGCATATTGTTACCTAATGAAATATCATAGGAACCTAACACGGTCCAGAAAATATCTGCTCCGAGGAGCATGTCTACCTCAGACGGAACGTTAAAGGTTGGATCGGCTAGGGTAATATCAGGTGGAATTTTAAGTAACGCGTAATCTATGCGCACTGAAGGTAACGGCTGCGTAATACGTGGAACAACAAAGCACGTCGTATTAGCTTCGTAAGAATCTATAAGCGATGATAAAGTGACACCGCCTTGCTTGGTTAAGCGGGAAGTTTGGGAGTTTAACCCTTCGACTAATGACGAGGTTGGCGAGTAAGGTAAGTTAAGTTTAATAAATGTTTTTTCAGTTATAAAGCAAGACGTACTTCCGTTATCCAGTAAGGCGCGTACTGTGTGCTTTTTTCCTTTGTGATATTGTACTTGAATTAAAGCTGTAGACAAGAGCACGCAGTTACTATAAACAGCTGATAAAACTACGTTATGTTGTGATGTACTCTCTGAAGGAGATTTTGTTTCAGATGCTGCATGGGGTTCTAACGGCAAAGGCGGCGCCGCGCAGAGTGCCACGCTGGTGCGCGTTGCAGGCGGCGCCGCGCCAGCGGACGTGTCGTGAGAATGTGTCTTTTCATTACACTCCTGTGCAAGGTATTTACAAGCTGTTTAAGATTAAGTGATTTGCTGTTTTTTTCATAATTATTCTCTGTAGTGTTAAATTTTTGCCACTATGGTGTACCTATTCAATTTGAAACATTTTTGCATTTTTAAATGTTTTACGAGTGCCCGCGGCCAGCCTACCTTACCTTGGCTGGCAGGCCTATGTAGCTTTTACAACACCAAGTGTCCGATCATTCATTCTGACAACAGACGTTTCGAGGTTTGCCATTTGTTATTGCACACGGACGTTTTACTTATAAAATTCTAATGAATTAATTCTCATCTTGGATAATTCGTCGGTCTAGATGTGACACCTCAACGCAACTAGCATTTTTTGGTAAAATTAGATTTTATTAGATTATAATATAGTATTTCCGGTCTTAACAGGTAAATGTCTCCTGCATTACAATTCATTTTGACGGCAAAAAACGACTCGAAGTGACATCTCGTAACTAGCATACAACCGGTGTTACCTCGTAAGATCTACGTGACACGTGGTAATATTTATCACGGAACAACTTGGTTAAGGTGGGAACTCGCAAGTGACTAGCAGTTTTTTGTCGCTCCTGAAAAGTTTGTCAGTTTGCATTTACGAGTTGTCACATCTAGACCGGCGATAATGTGAATTACAACGAGAAAACAACTGCGTAAGGCGTGGTAATAATAATAATAATAATAATAATACTTTATTCACCAAAACAAGATTTACGACTACTTACACTTTTCACACCTCTTATCAGGTATTAACAAGTAGGTATTAAGATTTAAGTTTTTTATACATTAAAAATGAATCAAATTTATAAATGCATCTTCAAAATTTAAATGTATTTTTGAAGCCAGATGTTGTAGGTGTTACAATACGTGTGTACGTACCTACAATTTATTATAACACTAAGAGTAAGCTTCCTCTGTTCCCCGTACTAGTAGTTATACTGTATCACGGTGGAACAGGATTCACCATCCTCGTTGTATTACTGTTGTAATATTGAGTTTAACAGATACTCAAAATAGCAAAAAATAAAAATGTACAAATTAAATTTATAAAGCATAACAATAAGTGAAGAATGCGGGTGAGTGACAAAAATCCAGCGGCAATGCCGCGGTAGTCGAGCGAATGAAGTTTTAAACATGTAAACACGTAGTATATGCAAAATGATCAGATGAGTCATGGATAGTTGCATTTATATTTTGTTTCCACACTGTGGCAAAGGGCAGATTGTGGGACCTAAATAATAAACAAACATTTATCTATTTTATCAATTACAGTACAGTTACACACACATCTTTTTATTATCTTTTTTTTAATATTTTTTTTCATGCATGATTTGCGTGTAACTATAGTACCTACCTATAGTAGACTAAGACTAATAATATGCGTTTAAGTTATGTTTGTATGTATGTGTGTGTGTGTTTGTGTGTGTGCGTGTGTGTGTGTGTGTTCGTTTGCCATTTACTTATTTTATTAACTTTTCAGTGCTTTCGTAGTTCAACTGTTTTAATAATACTTTTATTGTTGATTTACAAGCGTATGATGTAAGTGAACGTAGATTTATGTTTTTACTTACTTTATTATATGTAGCTGGACCAAGGACCTTTATAAAGCGCTTTGCAAACTTGGTATTATGTTTCGGGATAGAATATACTACATCGTTTCTTCTTCGTGTTGCAGAGAAATCTGGTTGATTTTTGTGTTGTGCGAGTAGTAGATACTTAATGAACAGTTGTCTGACAGTCAAGACCGAAGTCTGTTGGTATAAGGACTGTGTGGGGTAGCGATAAGTTTTAAAGGTCATTACTTTGAGTATGACCCTCTGAGCTCTTTCCAGTTTCAGCATCGCCGTTGTTGTTGTACCTCCCCAGATAGTGATACAGTAACTTATGATAGATTGACATAATGCACGGTAAATTGAGGTGAGTAGCTTATTGTCACAGACATGTCGTAGGGTTTTGAATATGTAGATGAGTTTTCTCACTCTCCCAGTAAGGCTATCTATATGTATTTGCCAGTTAAGGTTCTTATCGACTTGAACTCCCAAATATCTAAGACTTGTGGTTTCAGAGATAACGTCGCATTGGCACCTTGAGAGTTCTGAACATTTGTGCGCTTTAATAGAGATAGTTCCTTCTGTAGGTCGATTAATATTTCTAACACTAAACGTAATTAGCTTGGTTTTAGTTAGATTTAGAGTGAGTAAATTGTTATTCAGGCATTCTGTAACAATGTTAAAACCGAGTTGAGCAGTATGATTAACATCTACCCAGGAATTTCCATGGAACAGCAGTACAGTGTCATCAGCAAACGTTATTATTTGAGCATCATTGATACTTAGCCTACAGAGTTCGTCTATGTAGACAATAAAAAGTGTTGGCCCGAGAACGCTACCTTGAGGAACTCCGTAGTTGATAACCTCTTCGGAACTGTATTGGTCTCCTACTCTTACTGCCTGTTTGCGATTTGTAAGGTAGTCCTGGAACAATTGCAGTGGTAGGCCTCTCACACCCATGTTCTCCATTTTCTTTATAAGTATAGGGACAGAAACTGTATCAAACGCTTTTTTTAGATCCAAGAAGATACCAAGGGCTTTTTTATTTTTATCTAATTTGTCAACAAGGAATGTAGTTAGTTGTTGCACAGCATCAACAGTCGATTTACGTTCTCTGAATCCGTGTTGATTAGCACTAAGGAGAATATTGCTCTCGAGGTAGTTGTTTAACCTTTTATTAATTATTTTTTCAAAAACCTTTGCTAGAGTAGGCAGTAGCGAGATGGGCCGGTAATTTGCAATATTATCTCTGTCCCCTGACTTATAGATAGGCACGACCAACGATTTTTTTAGTGCTTCTGGGAATTTTCCAGTGTTAAAACAAAGGTTACATATTAAGCTGATTGGGAGGGCAAAAGTATTAACAGCGAGCTTTAGAAAAAAAGAGGAGATACCATCCCAGCCAGATGAGTGACTGTTCTTTAATGCTAGGATTGTAACCTTTACTTCTTGTTCATCAGTTGGAAGCATTACCATCGAAGTCAGTGGAGTAGGGCCGGCACGCTTATTTTTAACTCGATCTTCTTCAGTTAGATGAGATTCATTGATAATATTGTCTGCCAATTCCTTGCCGATATTAGTAAAGTAGGTGTTTGCATAGTTTAAGGATTCTTGAGGGTTGGATTTGAGTGCAAGAAGATGCTTATCGTTAGCAGAGGTACTATTGAAGTTACAGATATGTTTGATAATAGTCCATTGCTTTTTCAGGTCGCCATGATGTTCCTTAATTAAAGATCTCTGATAAATACGCTTAAGTTTACTCAATATACGATTACATGTGTTTCTAACTGGTAACTGAGTAGAGAAGTTAATTCTCCCAAAAATCGCCACCTTCACGGCCGGGTGGAAGTTATTAGCGAATAACTCAAATTATTAAGAGTTTTGTAATGCATGTGGCATACCATCAGAATTGGCATGAACTGGAGATGTTTTTAGGAAATTTGAAGAATTGTAATCACTTTTGTTTTTTTTAATTTCACTGTGAAGTTAATCTTGAAAAAAATCTTTACTGATTTCTGAAACTTTAAGAGGCCCCATTTTTTATAAATGTTGCTATACTCTTCCAATAACACTTTTATTCGAACACCACAACATTTAACTTTCTGCCAAAATGATAATTTTGTGGATACACCGAATAGTTCCTTTTTTTTCGGGGTTTCAAGGTCGAATTTTGGTAACTTTTAATAAAATAAAAAATAAATCGGTATTAAATAGCCCCTAGACAAATAAAGGGTTAAAGTACCTGAAATGGATAACTAGTGGCCTCTTCTATTCGCCTGTTTTTTTTTGACAACGCTCTACCAAACATCCTGTATAATGATTTGTTAAACCAATAATGTAGTTATTAAAATAAGAAAGGTAAGACAATAAATACTTAAATTTATTTTGCGGGTCGCAGCGAGAATGCAGTAAGATAAGGTCCAAGTTCAGCAGCGCTAAGCCTAGCCGGCCGGCCACCGGTAGCCAAGCGAGGAAGCGCCCAAAGTCACGGTCACGCGACTAAGCGCATACAATGCAATCAGCTGTAATATGCACCGAACACTTAAGTTAACACTTAATAAATACGTTAAGGCACAGAATGTTGGACCGTGAACTTCAAACTTTAGAAGAATAAGCACTATAAATTTAGAAAGTACTAGGGTATAAGCGGGACTTTGCACTAGAAGATAAGAAATGTATTTAAGATTAAGTATATTCACTTTTAAAGTGTGAAATAGGGATCGGAAAGACAGAAATTATGTATAACAGGGACCCTAGACAAGATGCATTACGCCGAGTCGCTTTTCTATTCGTTTCGTTTTTAAACCAATCGCGTCACTGCTAGATCACGTGACTTTTCGTATTACGTGATCTAGCAGTGACGCGATTGGTTTAAAAACGAAACGAACAGAAAAGCGACTCGGCGTAATGCATCTTGTCTAGGGCCCCAGGTAAGTTTGTTTGCTTTTAAGGTGCGAAAATAAATAAGTTTGATTTTTTATAAGAATATGGGGTTAAGCTTAACAGATAGGTAATTGGAACGAACTCACGATAACGCTACTCTCCCAGGTACTCATCACAATAAATTCCAATCGAAGTAGGCGTGATTCTTGACTTCCAAAGTGTTATTACGTCGGCAATCGGGATGACGTGGAGCTTCTCTTCTATCATCCACATGACGGTCCGCCGTGCTTGCGCTTTCCTTTGTTCGTGGCAGGTTCGTTAGTATCCAAAAATCCGGTCGTAGGAACAAAATGAAGTACAGGTGCGTCTTTTAGCTCGGTGAACGGTGGAGAGTAAAGAAGAAGTCCTTATGATTTTAACAAAATTTAATGCATTCTATTTTAAGAAACATGAATGCGGGTGTCTCAGCCGAGAGCAGGTCAGAATGTGTGGAGGGGTCGCCGCTACGTCATCCGAGGTCCGTTGCTGGCTCGCTGAGTGTGCATGTGCGTGCGTGTCACACATATGCCGTGCGTTAACAATGAGAATCAACGATCAGCATGAGTTCTTTAAAACTGTTTAAACATTTGAAACGCTTAAACACTAGTAGTAGTAGTAGCTAGTAGCATGACAAATTTATTACATATCTGAGAGTATAGGAAAAAAGGGGTCGGTATCAGAACGACCAGATATTGAAAACGACCTGATCAGCAGAAAGGCTAGGTCGCAAAACGACCACTTCTGCAGAAGGTCCACATCTCAGAATGACATGGTAGAAAAACGACTACATTGAAAAACGACCACCTCACAGAAGGTCCACATCTCAGAATGACTTGGTAGCAAAACGACTACATTGAAAAACGACCACCTCGCAGAAGGTCCAAGTCTCAGAACGGCTTGGTAGCAAAACGACTACATTTAAAAATGACCACCTCGCAGAAGGTCCACATCTCAGAACGGCTTGATAAGAGCAAAAATTTTAGTACACTTAGCGACGTAAAAATATAAAAATATTACAATAGTTAGTAAGTAAGAAGATATATATATAAATAAAGCTGTAGGTTGATCAACTAAGACTGTATAAGTAATCGTATTTTTTACTTAGTATAATATGAATAGATACTGGCACTCGAAACTATCGTGACGTTTATTTGATGAATGTGAATTCTTGAATGTCATATTTATTGTGCAATTGGTGAATTATATCTGCATTTTCAAAAATAAGTAATATGGAAGCAGTTTTATTCATTAAAAATAACAAAAAAAGACAAGCAGTTTTGTATCAAGGATACAAATACAATCATGTGTCCGAAAATAAGAATGGTACATCCTTCTGGAGATGTAACAAGCGGAGCGAATGCAGTGCGTCGATTACAATAAACGAAAATAAAACTGCTGTGCTACGAGAGACTCCCCATATATGTGAGTCGAATCAAGACCAGATTATTAGGGATATGTTGGTTGCTGAAGCAAAAGAAAATGTATGCAAAAACATGAACTCCATTAAAAGTAATTATGAAAAAGCTGTTATAAAGTTAAATGATACTGTTTCTGAACCTATTTCGTCACCAAATTTCCAATCTGTTAAGGATACCTTACATAGAACCCGACGCATGTTTTTAAATGCAAAGACCACAGAATATATGAAATCGATTGATGTTGAAATCCCTCAGATCATAGCGGATGAGTTTTTAGCAGCCGAATACGAGCTCGATGATGACAGTTAACTGATTTTGTTCTGTTGTGATAAAAACCGAAATATTTTGAGATGTTACGCTGAACAGAAAAAGTACTTCTTTGGTGACGGCACCTTTAAACGAGTCCCGTCACCATTTTATCAGTTATTTACGGTACATGTCGATGCTGACAGTTCTGAGCAGTCCACAAAGATTACACCTATTTTGTATGCACTTTTGCCCAACAAACGTGAAAGCACTTATCACGCTTTATTTATGTTAATACGTGAACTGCTTGGAGCGAATATCCAGAGATACAAATGCGATTTTGAATTGGGACAAATTAATGCTTTTAAAACTGTATTCCCACACGCAATAGCCACTGGGTGTTATTTCCATTTTAACAAAAGTATTTGGAAAAAAGCTTCTGACATTGGCCTTACATCTTCAACAATAAATAATAACCTTGTGAGAATGACGGCTAACTTGCCCCTTTTACCTGCATCTTTAATTAAAGATGGGTGGCAGTCAATAGTAAGAAACGGTCCTAGGTGTGAAGAATTTGAAAAATTCAAAGTGTACATGGAAAAGCACTGGATTATAAACCCGACCCTAATATCATGCTGTTATGAAAGACACAGAACAACTAACGCTTTAGAGGCGTGGCATCGCCGAATAAATGTGCGAATACAGCATAAGCCCACATTAATCTTGTTTCTGCATCTGCTAAAAAGAGAAGCAAACTTCCAGCGTTTCAAAATACACCAACACGGTTCCAGCCACGCGACCAGGAAGAAGACTGATATAATATTTGACAGGAAATACAAAATTGAGCTGAAATCACTCAATAATGGAGAAATTGACACGATTGACTTTCTCAAAAGTATTTCCGAAATAAAATACAAGCTAAAAAGCTAAATTTAACTTTCATTAAATTCCTTTATTTTCTGTCAAACATTGACATCATTAAAAAAGTAATCACTATGTCACATCTCATTTAAGTACCTAACAAATACGCTTTATTTAGTGAGTGGCAGAGTGTACATTAATAAATATGAGTAAGATATTTAAGTTTTTGTTGGTAAAGGATACCAATTTTGTTTTAGTCAGATTTATAATATTTGTTTTCCATAATGGTATTTTAATAAAAGAAATATATGTTTCAAACTGTACTTTCAATATTACTACCTTGACGTTTTAATATGTGGCTCATTTAACGATGAGGTCGTTTTTAAATGTAGTCGTTTTGCTACCAAGCCGTTCTGAGACTTGGACCTTCTGCGAGGTGGTCGTTTTTCAATGTAGTCGTTTTGCTACCAAGTCATTCTGAGATGTGGACCTTCTGTGAGGTGGTCGTTTTTCAATGTAGTCGTTTTGCTACCATGTAATTCTGAGATGTGGACCTTCTGCAGAAGTGGTCGTTTTGCGACCTAGCCTTTCTGCTGATCAGGTCGTTTTCAATATCTGGTCGTTCTGATAGCGACCCGAAAAAAGGGGTCGTAACTAAAAAATTACAACTTAGTCACTGACGTCAATTTGCTCCTCCAACTTCGTTCGTTAAATTACAAAAGGTAAATTCAATAACACGTGGTTAATCTATGCATAGAAAATAACTTCAAATAGTTAATGAAAGTACCTTCATATGAATTTATATTGGCGTTATTTGTTTATTTAGAAATCCCGGGATTTTTACTAATAAATTAAAATTGATTCTGCCTCCATACAACTGAACAACAACGCCGCCGCCAAAGTTTAGGGTAAATATGACCCCGGAATTTCCGATCCCTAGCTATTATACACAACATTAGCTGAACTATACAGTTTCCGTAATATTTTAAATTTTAAAATAGGTGTCTGTATCTTGCATTGCACAGCACATTAATTGATTTTTGTTTTTTTTTGTTATTGTGAGATTCATGTTTTAATTTTTTCTTTCTTTATTAACTTGTTTCATTAAAATACGCTGCGATTTGCGGGGGGCCCATTCCCCATACAAACCAGGTCTCCTTTTATTAATATAGATAGACAATTCAAAATGTTATTGAAAAAAATGTAACCGTCCCACACTTACTCGGATAAACCTAAAACACGAGTTAACACGACCATGTAATGTACCAAAACGGAACGCAGTGTACAAGTGCGTCCTCCCTCATCTGTGGCCACCGTCAACTATCATTGAGGAAAGAACGTGCGCAAGCGACGTTGTATTCCCGGCGACATCGATTGTCCGGTCCAGCAAAGAACTGTGTTCAAGTAGTACCTAATCTACTTGCAGCTACTTTACTTTACTCTTGGTAGATACGTGTACGAATAAAAAAGTTCATATAGGTATAGTTGAAATGTGATATTATAGGTTACTTTGGTTGTTTTCATTCTCGGTAATAACGTCCAGATAGGCTAGATGATTTCCAAGTAAATCATACATTTTGCTATCGTTCATTAAAATGTGACCCCATTTTACACTAAATTAAGTCCAATAATTGTTTGTACAGTGTAGTAGATACATACTCGTACCTATTGTGTTGGGTTTTTTAAATTTTATTCTCGAAGGCCGAGGCTGGGCAGAGCTTTGGCCTTCTGACCTGACCTAACCGAGTCGGTTCTACCCTGAATCGTCTTGCTCGTTGCATTTTCTGGATAGCTTTAAACAAATTACAAGCAAGTTTTTCTAGGCAGGCAGGTAAAAAAAACCTCGAAGGCAAAGCTGCTAATGCGACGTAAGGTATTATTTGATCTTATTTATGATACCTTACCAATTTTCCCCTTTCTAGAAGCCGATCTTTTCAGTACATATTGAGTATATCATACGATATTACCAGTGATCGGAACAGGCAGAGTATATTTACCTATACTTGGTAGAACATAGACAAAAAGTGGAGACTTCCTTACGACTACATTTTTTTGCGTGACTAAAGTCCCGAGATCTTACCGAGTAATTAATATTGTTCTGAATTGGTTAAAAAACAATGCAATCTGCTTCAATACACAAAACTCCATTTACATTATCTTACCTTGAAACTTGGTAGTGTTGCAGTATCCGTGGTGTTTGTGTATCCAGTAATCGTCAAATCCAATCAAAGCAAAACCAGTGTCAGAGTTTAGGCCGTGTAAAAATCAGGTACTTATAGCAGGCGAATTTCCAGTAAACAAGCAAATGTCCAAGAATCACAGCATCTACACTTCCGCACGTACTCGACAAAGGGTAATGCATTTTTTTTACACATAATAACGGATTAACGATTAACGTTAACTTGCGTTAACTCTTCCGAAATGTAACGCTTTAACGTTTAACGAAGCTAACTTTTTTTGTAGCGGATTAACGATTAACGAAGTTAACTATTTGATTAACGGTGCCCAGCTATGTTTATATCTCTTTCACTTGTACACAACTGCTATTGGCGTAAAAGAGACGGACGAGTTTCAAATAATAATGTTATATTTTCACTCGTAAACTAGTAAGAACTTTTAGTGTAATGGTTACTATTAATTTTAAGTACCGATACACTACGGGATTTTATTTATTTTACTGGTTGTAAAATCCGGAAAGTCCCGGAAAAATGTTAACGCAAGGGAGTCTCCACTTTTTGTCTATGTACTGCCAAGTGTGGTTCACTAATGTTTGGTCAAAAATCTTTTCCCAAAGATACACTTCCCAAATTATTTTACTTAAATTTTAATTTCCCAAAAAATGATAAGGCAAAATAACTTATAGCAAATTATCAGTTAGCGAATTTTAGTTTGGCAAATTATTGTTTATTAAATAATTACTTGGTCATGTTTCATTTTAACAAATTTCATGTAGTCAAATGTATTGTTTCGCATAACATACTTTTTCCAAAATATTGTTGGCATACGATTTATTAAGTATATCTTGTTGTTCATTGAATAAAATGTAGGGTATGATTATTTTTCCTTACGTGGGTAGTCAAATGTTTTAGTTGGCATAACATATTTTACGCAAAACAAAATAAGGCAAATTATTTGTATGGTATAAAAATGGTGAATTTATTTTGGGGGCCGTTCTAACCTAACTTAACCTAGTTTACTGGTAGAATTTGTAACCTATAACCTACTTACCTGGCAGCAGTTGCGTTCTGGCTATCTCGCTATTATGGTCGCAGTTCTAACCTAACCTAACCTACTTTTCTGGTAGCAGTTCGTTTCTGTGGAGGTCACAGTTCTAACCTAACCTACTTTATTTTTTTTAACTTGTCAATGATTAATGAGGTACACTTTTGTGCGAAGTAATAATTTGAACAAACAATTCTTTGGATTATAATATTTGCCAAAGGAAATCATTTGCTTAATAAAAGTTAGTCTTAATAAAAATTGACAGAGTAAAATGATGCCAAATGATAATTTGACTAAATAAAAAAAATGCGAAATGTAAATGTGCTAAAGATTCGTTTGGGAAATGAAACTACTGCGAAAAGTTTTTTGGGAAGTGAAATTTGGCGAAAAATATTTTTCCCAAACGGCAGTATACCGCCAAGTGTAGGTAAATATACTCTGCCTATTCCGATCACTGGATATTACCTAAATCTACAGTAGGGACACCGAGTGATGGCACTTGACACATCTGACAATAGTGTTGTGAAACACTCCATTTAGTTAAATACGGTCCACGCTAACGATACCTCTGAAGACTCTTCTGCCAGTCACACAATCGACTCACGAAAACACTCAGCAACAACAGTGTTTCACAACACTATTGTCAGATGTGTCAAGTGCCATCACTCGGTCCTTATACTAAAATATAATATATATTATGATCGCTATATGTCCGGCCCGTGCGTTGGTTGCTGCTTTAGGATATTTGCTACCACAACAGTCTCATCCCGCTGTTGCATTGCTTACCCTGTAGTTTTTACCCATTCCTTACCATAAGTGGCATGCCTCTTAGCTCATGCCTCACAACAGCGCCCGACAGGTTATATTACCGTGCAACAAGCTAGCTAGCCTGATTACCTTAAGTGATGGAATTTTACAAAAAGATAACAACTATTTTTGTAGATACTTGGTCCAGTCTCGGTGCTCCTCTTATTAATTCCCATGACGTTACATCGAAATATGCAGCAGAGCCCAGACAGCAAAGCATTTCCTAGTGCTCCTGAGCGGATCGAGAGAAAAGATATAGGGACAGCTTGCGCCGCCTACGCATAACAAACAGAAATAGCTGCGCGCGCCGCCTGTCCCCTGACTCAGCTCAGACAATGGCTCGTATCCCCTCCTGCGACCGGTTTCGCGAATATCAAGTGATCGTCTCAATGTTATGTCTCACGGCGGACTCGTAAAATTAGTGTAAATTATTACCGTAGACTGGGCCAAAGTCTTTGCTCTGGTCGTAGATCTGATGCCGCTGAAATCAAGGTTACCGAACGCCGAAAAGGGCGAATATTGTAGGTAAGTATACGAAAATTAAAAATTAGCATATTTCTGAAGATTTTTTGCGAGAAATACAAACCAAAATGCACCCACCGTGGGATACAAACTAGATAGGTAGGTATGCAATTTTAATCCGCAATGCAACTTTTCTGCACTTCATATTTTAATTTTTCAGAAGTAAAGCGTGCCTTCGTGGATTAAAAGCATCGTTAGTGGCTTTAAATAAACGAGTACCTACGGGATATAACTAATTTATGTTTTTTTACGTTTCGTAGCCAAGTAAGTACGTTTGGCTATGGTATATCTATGGTAAATAGTATGGTAAATAAGTATGGTATGCTTAACAAAACTAGATTTAAAAATTTGGCAAAATTAATGGAGAACTTTTATTTATTAGGATATGTAGGCAAAGCAAAGTAAAATTTTATCTATTCCCCTCCGGGGCGAGCGTCACCCCATCCCGGAGCGCGGTAATTTTAAACGACTTCAAAAAAAAAATATTGTCGAATTGAGAACCTCCTCCTTTATTTAACGTGGAGGATGGGGTGGTGGAAAGGAGGAGGTTCTCAATTCAACTGTATTTTTTTTCTATGTTTACCTCATAACTTTTGACTGGGTGTACGATTAGTATATTTCAAGATGTTTCGGTTAAGATAGTTGAGCGACTGAGACTTTCCCACCGCGTTGCTTGCGGCGAGATTTAAATGAGCTATAGTTTCTTATTAATTGAGAAGTGGGACTACATACAGCATAATAATTATCACTAAAAAGTATAATATAAAAGAAATGTTTAAAAATACAAAAATCCGCCTTCAAATAGCAAAAACTAACTTCTTTTAAAATGGTAGATAATAAGGTCAGACCAACTGAAGTCGGCGACCTACAATATTTTAACCAAAAGCAGACTTCAGTTATTTTAACTTCGTGAAGGCGGGTATTTTTTTTAAATATAATTTACCAGTTTAAAAGAAAACAGTACACAATACATAAAAAGTGTATACGAATGAAGTAATTGGTAAATGGGGGAAATTTCGGGGGAAATGTTAAATTTTCGCATATTTTCTTAAATAACTTCAAAACTGTTTACCTTAAAATTATAAAAAAAAACATATCTTCATAATGTACCCTTTCATTTGATTTGTCACACGATAGTTCGCAAAAAAAAATCTTTTCGAATTTACCTCTCCCCCAAAATTAGCTCCTCATATTTAAAATTCAT
Organism: Acleris emargana; assembly: GCA_927399475.2. NCBI lineage: Eukaryota > Metazoa > Arthropoda > Insecta > Lepidoptera > Tortricidae > Acleris > Acleris emargana. The sequence continues at coordinate 31,881,266 of OV656835.1, forward strand.
TTATATGTGTTACACATCCGTATTTTGGTCACCGATTTACATATGTACATATAACAAATTTCAATTTAATCGGTCCAGTAGTTTTGGAGACAATTTGACTTCGGACGGACGGACCGTCTTCAAAAAATACTGCACACCGGGACACTTGCAGATGGAAGCCTCTGCCCGTTAAATGTATAAGTACTTGTTTAATCTGTTTGAAGCGAGAGCTCTGGCTCGGGTGCCTCCATCCCTGTAGCTGCACACTTTGGCTCACCGTCTCATGTACCTATTTAAAAATCAATAAACGAAGACCGGTCTCACACTTCTCGTACCACACATTTATATGGAAATCATGAGACAACCCGCTCGAAGTTGGTTTTTTCGGCTAGCGTGGAGTATAGGTACCTACAAACCTGTTCAGACGATCACTCCATAAAGCATAATTTAGAAATTATTAAGAATTTTAACTAACTCTGAGTAAAGGAGGTTCCGTGATTCGCGCTCGGCGCTAGGTGCGTGTGACTGCAGTGTGCTGCGAACTGGACCCTGATCCGTAACGCCTACGCTGCTAACTTCAAGCGTTGCATTGGAATGTTTTTTTTATATTAAACACGGAATCCTACAATTATGTTTACCATTCTGCTGGCGAGCCTTCTCCACAAGGCCAACTGCTGAGATTATAGTTGGTTCTTCGAAAACATTGTATTCTTTTATGGGTCTTTGTTCTTGATATATTCCTGATTATAAAAAAAAAACACTTCGCAATTGAAGGTTTTACACTTGTAGGTATAAAGTGCTTTACTTTTTGAACTTGTAGTTGTGCATCCAAATGCTCCCGACCGCAACGAGAAGACTGTTATGTGTTGGTTTTTTAAATGACCATACATTGAAAAAACTATATTTGAAAAAAGCCCGACTGCAATTAAAATATCAGCTGAAAAGCGAAAAACAAGCTCTGTAAACTATAAAATATTTATTTGAACAGCAATGTGCCTAAATACTTACCTATGCCTCTGACCTGGGGGCTACAAATGCATGGATCGTTTCTACTCGTGAAACTGAACTTCTTTTCCGGATTAGGGTCCAATTTACGAAGGTATTTCATCTACATTCATATTTATTTACATCCCTATCCTACTACTAGTCCTTATCCTTACTAATATTTTAAACAAACTATTTGTTTTGTTTATATAATACTATTATAAATGCCAAAGTGTCCACTTGGTACTGAGATGGTTTATAGCCCGGGGTACGGACATTGGATATTTATTACTTCACAAAATTTTACAGTTTCCGAGGGAAAAGCGATTAACGCTACAAAAGCTAGTACATAATATAAACATTTAAGTTATTTTGTTAGTATTGTATGGTGTCAGAAGCTAAACGGATTCCAATACAGCGAGATTGTAATGGAATGGAATGGCACAAAAACTTGCGGTGGGCGAAGCCGCTGACGGATTTGCCCGTAAACGATGAATAATTGTAGGTTGGTACACTGAAACCACAGTATACTACGGACTATAAACTTCACGTACAAGGAAATCTTTACGATCCTTTCTTTATTTTAAGCCTTCTCTACTCCGAAAAATACGTATTTTTACAACATAAATTCAAAATTCGATAGATTTTAAAGAGAGCAACCATTTCAGCTGGCCGCAGTTCCGTTAGTTAAATATTTCTCGAAGTGAGTGCTGGCAAACACATCCCGCGGCACATACTAATGTTATGCTAATCACTTTGCTGGACACTTATTCATTTGAAGCACGGCACTTAAGCGTGGCGATCTGCGCAGAGTGCTGCGTCGGCCGCTAACGGTCCGGTCCAGCGCCACGAAGGAAAAAAGGAAGGATCGGCGCGGCGGCTTGCGCGCCGCGAATCATGCAAAACGTATTCAAATGTATTTTCATGTAATCACGATTATTATCTAATGCAATAGTATATTGTGTATTAAGGTCGGTAAGTAAGGAATTACGATCGAGGCTCTAGTAGAAGCCCGAAGTCGAAGACTGAGGGCTTTCTGAGTCGAGGTTCGTAATTCCCGTACCGCCCGTGAAACATACAATGTTTTTCATCACATTTGCGAGTAAATAAATACACAAGTCAGCACAACTATTTTTACGAATTACTTGAACTTTTTTTAGGCGGATGGCTGGCGGACTCCACAGATTATACAAATGTTTCGTTCAGAAACGTTAAGGGCAAATACTTACGTAGTTATACATACAGCCCTGAAGGAGTGTAAAAAAAAACGACGTTTTGATACAGAAAACTATTAAAATCGGTTATTAAGAACATTAATTGAGTATTTAAGTAACATGTAGCGAGATTGCAATGAAATTCCTGTTTAAATAACATTTTAAGACAATTTTTCAATTGCGTGTAAACTCTTTGCTTGAACTTGCATGACCTGTGTGCTGTGCCATAAATTAAAAAAAAATTACTTACCGACCTTGGGTTTCATGGTAAAAAGAAAGGTCGAGGGTTTTATATGGGCATTGCGGCCAAGTTAACCTGTATGTTTAGATACTGTTTACGTGCAAGTGTGATGAAAAATATTTTATATACGTATCTATAGGTATGCTGTTACCGTACGTGGTGACTCTTCTTAAAAAACAAGCAACTCTAGGATATTTCGAGCGGGCCGCTAGCAACGTCGCGGAAAAATCATAGTGTATTAAACATTTTAACCACTTGAAAGGTATGATGATGATATTTTCGAGAGAATCATTCAAATTGGTGCTTCGCTTGTTGAAATTATCGCAAAGATAATAACAAGCGAAATCTAAAATGTTTTAATTTTGCCGTAAGAAAAATCTTCCAATCGATGACACAGTAGGTACCTTTTGAGATAATTACGAAGATAACAAAAATAAAGCAGATAAAGGATGTTTCAAGATGTTAGAAAACTAATTCGTAAGTATTTGTGTTTTTTCGAGGCAGATGTTCGTGTTTGTGTGTAGTAAAAGCGTCAGACCTCGGACGAAACCCTGCGCTGAGCTTGATCCGACCACCTCTTGCCTGGATTCATAAAGACTTAAGTTTTAATATAAAGACAAGCGGTTGGTTTTGACTTGAAATTTCATACGAATGTGACGACAATGGCGTGCGGCTATAATACTTCCACCGACACATTTAAATGTTAAGTTTTCATCTATCTTATATTTTAGTTGTAGAAGGGGAACAATTTGTACATTTGAGATATGAACTTAAAAATACTATAGGGTGCCTCAGAAAGAGCAGCAGATTACGTATCTACAATTTTGAGAGTTGGTGTCTGTTTGTCTGTTTGTCTGTTTGGCTGTGTAATTTTGGTTTTCCTAGCATCAATTGGAAACCACTGAACCAATTTTAATGCGGTTTTCACTAAAATGTTTCAATAAACGGGGACCAGGTTTATATATCATGAAAAACCAGCGGTTCTCCCAATTCGTTTCGGTGGACTTGGTATTCGATGCTCTTCTAGCGTGGCACTACCAGCTTTCCTATCCTCCCTTTATGGCTCGTTGCCTCTCGTCAGAATTATCTTAAATCACCCACAGATACTTGACGTTGAGATTGCGAACCTGGTGGAGGCCAGGGATGCTTGGTGTGAGTCGTGTCCCGGAGTGGATATGCCAATCAAGAGTCATAATATCCAAAGAGCATGGGATACACCTCGTCTCATATCAATTCATGCATCTCTCATACAAAATAGTCCGGACGATTTAGATCGCGCCCGTCTCCTTGCTGTCTCAGCAGGCGAATCAGGTCAGTCATTTTATTTTTCGGCGTTTGGTTAATTAGTGCGGCAGTAAAACATGAACAGCAATAAAAAGAAAATTGGTAGGTTATTTAATTCTAAAATATCAGTTCAAACAATACTTAGGAGTAATAATCTATACATATTATATTACTATAAAAAGAAAAACTGTAGAAAGAACAACATATTTGAGAAAAAATACTTCAGGGGGCTTAAAAGTCAACCATAGAACTATTTTCAAAAGGCTTCCATCCCTTATAAAATGGTTTTAATACTAATATCGGTTAAAAATATCTCGCAGTTATATAACACAGTGTTGATATGTTGTCTATGTCTGTCGGTTTGTCGGTCTTCTGGGCGCCACCAACAACAATCGGGCTGACATGCCTAGAGGGGATGTGGATATCTATTGAAGTTATTACGTCTCTGTTCTAATACGATGTCCAAAGAGGCTTAAATTGGTTGGCCGATTGTTAGTCGTAGCGTTGGAATTGATAAGATTTTATCCATTTCATAGTTACAGTTCTGATGCTTGACAGCATATCGGCTGTGCTGTTTAAAAGTAAATGAGTTTCCATTTAAAACCAAGGGTCGCAAATTTTATGGTGGAAGTTTAGGGTTACTTTTTTGGCTTTTGGCTACGGAACGCTAAGAAACGGTAGTAAATGAAGAACCATTAACTCTCCGTCTTTAGGCGCATACGAGTTGTTGTAAAAAACGCTTTATCTAATTGATTGCAAACTCTGATGATGCACCGAGAGAAAGAAACCACGCGGGACGTTTTAGATACAAATCATGTTGCGATTTGCGATTTTCACGCGGACAAAGTCGCGGGCACAGCTATGTTAAATGCGAAAATATGTGTGTGTTTTTAACTCCTTCACGCTGCAATGGCTGGAGAGTTCTGATTAAAATTATCCTGCATTAACACATAATAGGCTACATTTATTCCGGGAAAAATAAAAAAAACCGAGGCATTAACGATTATCGAAATCTACGCAGACGAAGTCACGGGCAGAAGCTAGTATTATATAAAAGGCAATGTCCCGGGTGACTCAACAACACCCAGCCCAAACCGCTGAAGATAAACATTTGAAATTTTGAGGGGAAGTTGATTTTTTAATGGAGGCATCGTTTAAGGGATTTTTCGAAATTCAACCCCTAAAAGCATAAAAGGGGGTTGCAAAGTTCGTTTGCAAAAATGATTTTATGGTCCAGTTTCCTTAAAACTTGGTAGAAATGCTCTTCAATGCAAATATTAAGACACGTATTTCTGCGATTACTAAAATTCAACCCTTAAAGGGATGAAAGGGGGTTGAATGGAAAAAAATTACTTTAATAGTCAAATTTACTATAAACTTGGTAGAAATGCTCTTCAATGCAAATAACGAGACACTTATTTCAGCGATTACTAAAATTTATGCCAAAAGGGGGTTGCAAAGATTGTTAAGGAAAAAAAATCTGGAATGCTCAAATTTACTTGAATCTTGGTAGAAATGCTCTGCAATGAAAATAAAGAGTCAAGTTTTTAAGTGATAACTAAAATTCAACCCCTTGGGGGATGAAAGGGGGTTGCTAAGTTTCTGTAGGAACAAATACTTTGATGTTCTAATTTACTTGAAACTTGGTAGAAATGCTCTTTAATGCAAATAATATTAAAAAATATAACTTTCGTCTATTCAGGCAGGTTTGGCAGTAAGTCATACAGTGATAGTACAGTTTTCAAATATTGTAAATGGACTTGTTATGAGGCACCATTTAACCCCCTTTCGGCTTTACGGGTATTTTTGTAACACCCTGTATTTACCTAAGGAGGTAAAATTAAGTTTGTAAGAGTTCATTGTTCAGGATATAAATAAAAAAATTAGTCACGGCCAAATTCGGAAAAGGGGGTAAAATGGGGCTAGAAGATTGTTAGCAATGTGGCCATTTTTGAAGTGAGAAATGTGGAAATTACTCGTAAGCCTACTGTTTAGCTTCCTTTATATAAGTTATGAGGTTATGACTAATGTTAGGCTGGATTTGCGCTAGGCGGCGCGGCGTTTATCTTACAAAATGGTCGAGTCCGAGTATCTGCTTACTTTGTTAAATTTTATGATGCCTAATAAAACACTTTCTTTAAAAAAAAACATGTCCGCAGTTTCTGGCACACATACATAATTCTGTGCATTTTAATTTTCTTTTAATGCAGTTGCAACAATTTTTGCAACCTTTCTTTCACCTGTAACGAGTGAGTTCCATGAACACGCGACATCTGGTAAATCTGACCAAACAGGAGTCCATGCACTGCCTTCCATTCTCCAGCCCCAAGAAGAAGGTCTCGGAAGCTTTTGGGGAGGCACTAAGGCCTGATATAGGCAATAACTTCTCATCACTCGATTTAATATAAACGTATTAATTAATTAGCTATTTATTATATTACTATCACCAAATTTTCTTATATAATTGAATACCGGCATCATTTGAATTTTAACTTACTTATTTTTAACTAGAGTCGGCGGGATACGACAATTCGAAGGAATTCATAATAAATAAATAAAAATAAATAGCTACTTTTACTAGGTTCTTGACGTAGGTTTGATTATACACTTTAATGTTGAATTAGTTATTACTACATTATTTTAGAGATATTTTGTAGATATCTTGCGCCAGAATACCTACAGGGTGTAACTTCGTTAAAAGAATCAAATGAAGCTGGTTGACAAAGGACAAAAAGGCCTTTCCATTTCACTTCCATCTATGTTCAGCGATTGTCTACTGCTCGAAAGTTATTTGATTTGTTTATAAAATGTTAACGACACTGTGCCCACCCTGCGTCATTCTTCGTAAATCCTAATTAAGCGCCGACTCGCTTCTCCAGGCCATTAGTCGATAGCGTTCACATAACATTTTTTCTACAAACTATTCCAAAAATTGCGCTAATTAACGATACATTTTCTGTACAAATTTAATTGCATTTACGTAGCTCACAGTAAGTAATCATCCAAAAGATGGTTAATTAGGTACACGAAGTGGTAATTAACTATTATGCCTTTAAGTGAAAACCCAAGTTTAAATCTAAATCAAAGTAGGTATTGTGATGGGTTTCAATTTTATTTATCAATAAGTGTAAACTCTTAATAGCTGTTTTAATTACAAGTTTTCATTAACATACAAAAGTTCATTTGTTTGTTAGCAAGTTTTTTCATTTAAAATCTTGCAAGTTAACTCTAAACCAGATCCCTGTATTGCAATGGGCTGCAATTTGGTAAGCAAATGTAAACTTAAAACATTTTCAGGTTGCGATGTCTAACTGCTCACCTGATGTCAAAGTTTGACGGTGGGTAACAGACCTCCGCGACTCTTAAAGTAAATCCACTTATTTTGATATTTTCCAAACAGTTTCCGAAATCTAAAAAAAAACTTCACAATGCCCAATATTTTTAAATATCTTCCTTATTTTACGACTGAAACTATTTCTTGTTGACTGAAATACTCTCTCGAAAATTAACTTTTGACCAAACTGTAAACATATCACAATAAAACAAGGCAATGTACAAGTACGAACTATAATTACTTCGTTACCATGCTGAATGATTCGTTTTTGATCAATTTTATACCACCTCTCCCGGCACTCTTCTCTCTTTTTCCCAATCTAACTGCCGGGCCTTTCCGAGTTGCCAGCTCAACCGTCCCACCTACCCGGAAGTAAGTCAAAATAAAGTATTTCTACTTACATTATATTACATTTTTACAATAAAATAATAAACAAATCCCTCCCAGGGATAAGTTCTCCTTTGTACTTACCTTTTTTCTATGTTTTTTTTTGATTTGTTATTTTCTGTCGTACAATAAAGAGTTTACATATGTACATACATACATACAAATTGGTAAATACTAACAAAACTGTACTGAACTGCTCATTAATACCAATTTAACAAGATCATTTTAAAGTGAATCAAAACTTTTAATTTGGACAGGAATTAAGAGTAAGTAATTTTAACAAAAAGAAGTAAATCGTTTATTTGGTGCAAAAAACAAAACAATAATACTGAAAATACAGTGGGAAATTAATTTAGAACATATTTTTTTTTTTTAACTTGTTTATGTAATTTTAGATATTTTTACTATAGATTTACCTAAGGAAAATGGAGCTAATTAATTAAGATTTTGGGAATGAAGGCGTGAGTTTATGTATGTGTGTATGTATGTATTTACCTAATTGGTATTAAATGCAGGTTTCTTCGAAAGTTGCAGCTTCAGTTGGATTTATGAAGATGGTTCATGATTTGCTTTCTTTTACTGAAACAGCTTAGGGTACGCCAACCTAATGGACTAACTACAGAACCAAAATCACAAGTCTAAATGTAACTGTTTACTTTGTATCGTATTAAGTAAGGTGGTAACTGGCCGTGGATGACTTCCGAACAGTCAGTGGGAAACCGGATAGAGGTCAACTTTATGGATCTTGGTGTCCTCTATCGACCAGCTTCGTTTGATCTTCAACCGAAGTTTTGAGTCCCTAAAGTACTCTTTAAAACAAGCAACACTACAAGTTACAAGGGCGCACTTATGCCACCCACATTTATAAGGTGCTTTGTCGAACTATACATAATTATTGGAAATGCTTGACAAAGTCGGATGTACCTATCCTAATATCTTGCCCATGGGAAATACCATTGGGTACACGGCTAGTTCTAAGCTACAATACAAATAAGCAAACAACTGGAGGTAACGTTATGTAGCCCCATGCCTTTTTAGCAGTGTAACGACGGAACAATTTTTCAATACCTACATTATAATTTTATTGTTAATTTCTACGATTCGCATCGGCCTATCACTACCATGAACCCAAACACCAATTAGGAGAAAATATGGATAAAGATGACGACGGCGGCGCTGCAGAGGACGACATCCCCAGCCCAGTCCCTTACTCCCAATCCCGTAATATCCGTTGAACGTGGGGGTTGAGCTCCAAAAGTTCCGTATGTAATGGTGCAGTACCCATTAGGCGCGAGCGTGGGAACAGCGCGCAGGCGCAGCCGCGGCGCTGCCGGCGAGTTGCGAGTAAAAAGCGGTTCCTTGACTTACCCTGTCATGACTTGTAAAAGGCTCGCCAAAATTGTCGTCTCTGTGCGTCAGGGTTCCACGGCTGCATTCTTCAATAATAAATAAAAACATTTTATTACTTTGTAGGACCCTGTTAAAAAAACTTTGAACCAGTTCAACAACAGCTAAAGAGATTATAAATGATACTTAAGAGAGAAAATACATATTTAAAAACTGTGCCGCTTTATACAGAGCAGTAGGCCAGTCTATAACGACATCACACATCGCAAACGCGCATGTAACTACTAAGTATTTTACCTGAGTACACTATCTATCTAGGTAAAAGTTAGAGCAAAAGATTTTGTAAAGAATTTAATTAGCTCCAATTTAATACCAAAGTGAAGCTCGCATAGTTTCTTCAAAAATATAAAAAATAGTAAAATATCGGATTATGGACTAATGATAAAAACATTCCACTGAATAAAGTATTTACCTACATTTAAATGTAAATGTAATGTATTTACCTAGGGAGGTGGTGGAACGAAGCTTCTAAGAGAGTTCGGTCATTTTTGAAATGAGAAACGTGAACATTGTTGTTCAGGATATAAATATAAAAAAATACTTACAGTAAATTCGGAAAGGGGAGTGAAATGGGGGTAGAAGTTTGTACGGGAATTTGGTCATTTTTGAAGTGAGATATGTGGAAATTGTTATTAAGGTTACCTACTGTTTACCTATAAATTAAAAATATGACTAAACGAGTTAGATATATGAAACTCGGTATCAATACCATAATAGCTTAAATCTCCACCGCCGCTCAAAACTCTAGGTATGTCTTTTATCTCCGGTGTAATCCACCAGTGACACGGACAGCCAGTCGCCATCTGAGATTTTCGGTTTATGGTAGTCGAATGGATCCCATTAAGCTGCGGTCAAAATATAAGTAAATGATATAATAAGTGATACAGCTCCGGCAACTCAACTCTAACTTTTTCAGGGCCATTAGTTAATGAAGTTAACTTTTAATAGTGTTTTTACTAGCAACAATTTCAATCACTGCTCTTACCAATAATAAATAAAATATATGTCCTCGATATCGCAATTTTAAAAGAACTTAATATTAATCCAAATTTTGTATAATTTCCAAGAGCTGCAGTCTTGACCTAGAGACCCTTTGACATTAATTCTCATACATAACTTCCATGAGAACATGGTTATAACACAAAAATACATGTATTAAAATTGGTCGTTGTCACCGCAAGAATGCAAAACCATACTAAACATCTTAATAAACCGACTAAATTAATCAAATCCTGTATTTATTTTTATACAAAATTATCAAAGTCACAATAAAATCTGTTTAAAGAGCCGGACCTCTGTCCCTCACGAACTTTTTATTTATAATGTAGGTAGGTACGTCATGTACAGTCATGATATTTTCATGCAGTAAACTATAAAAATGGCGGCATTCTCGTCCGTCTCAATTGAACTCACAAAGATGCCGCCGCCTGCCAGTGATAAGTAAGATAAAAAATTTGAAAAACCAGATCTATACTAGAAGAGGAAATCTAAGTTATGCTTGTACGCGATTTGACAAACGATTTGTTAGATTTAGTTTTTTCGTTTATTGAAAATGTTTTTTACCAAAGACTTATGGAAATAATAATATCTGTGTCACACAATGACGTGTTTTACCTATGTACCTTCTCTCCACTCCACGAGAGTCCCGCCCACTTATTATAATACTACTCGATACTGACGTCTTATTTCGTAATTTATTTTTGTAAACATTGGTCCTCTGGATATTCACCTATTTATACCTTTTATATTTTAACATATTTATTTAAGAAGTAGGTACAATATAACTGCATGACGTTATTACAGTAACTGAAGAGTAAATAACAGTCCGTTTTCCTTAGTAACTCTTGTTACCCAACCTATGATAAGAAAAAGAACATGAAATTAGTAAAAAAAAAAACATTTTTGGTAGCAAGCTTTTGTGGCCGACTGCAGTTTTTTTTTGCCAAAATCTTTATCTGCTTATCAACGCCAAATTATTGAGCCCTAACACGGTTAAGAATATCGGAAATCCTGTCGTCACCCTCCGACTCGACGAGTATATACCATAATATTGCATTGTCATCGGGTTTATATATATATATATATATATATATATATATTTATCCTGCTGATGATAAGGCGTCCCACATAGGCCGAAATGCATCTAAACTGGCGTCCACCTGCTTTAGACGTCCGTATACCGGACGCCACTTTTTTAATCGATGTTACTTTGGCCCTTTTGGCTCTAGCGATCTGTACAACAAAAATCGCCGGAAGGCAAAAAATTACTGAAGCGCTTGCATTTGTATAACTCAAACTTCCGCGAAATTCCGCATCAACGGCGCGGCGCTCGTGTAGCGCGTATATCGACAGTGCGTATACTCATCTAAAACACTTCCGATAAAGCCGATTATTTGGCGTCCAATTGCGACGTTGCCAAATCGACTGTATTTGAAATTTTGAACGGTTTGAAATATTCAATCAAAACGAATCAGTTAACAACAGTTTGCCGAAGACCGAAGACCTATACTTACTTAGCTTAACCACCTGCTTTCGTTCCTCAAATCGTGAATATTGAATTGAATTACATCGTAACTTTTGCTGAAATGCAAAGTATATAATTATGAAGAATTACTTAAGTTAATTCTATAAAACCCACTAATTTTTTTAATACGATTTTTTATCTCGGGAGAGAGATTGTTTAAAAAAAACATAAATTTCGAGGGACTTGCATACCTACATTTGTATTTCCCGGGTACCCGGAAACTTTAAAAGTCCGATAATTTGAAAATCCTAGTCCTTATATGTAGACACAATGTCACTAGTTCACCAAAGGTACAGACATGTGATATTTGACTTCAGTACCTATATGAAAGTACAAACACTTAATAATACCATACATACATACATACATAAACTCACGCCTTCATTCCCAGAGTGGGGTAGGCAGAGCTACAGAATTACCAACAAATAAATAATAAATTACAATAATACCAAATAAATATTTATTTAGTCTAGTATATAGTATGGTAAGCTCGATTGTTTTCCTTAATGTTACTAATTGGTTATTAGTTATTATTCAGTCTTAATTCATTTTAAAACATTTGTACACTAAGAATGGCCATCACGTTCGACTGAACTCGAGTCTCAATACGAACATAATTGTTACACAATATTTCTTTGCTACCACATTAAATTTCTTTATATAGGTACACCATAGGATAGGTCATGTTTAGGTTATTCGTTTTTGTTGCTTGATATCATAATAAACAAAAAGTAGGTAGTTAATGTTTTTCGTGATTTTGGGTTCTGTGTGAAAACTTTCTACTCGGCTCAATTTTTTTTTCTACAAAAATATCAAGGACAAAAGCAACACTCGGCCTAGAAATGACTTATTATATTGTAAGTACCAAGTTACATATAAATCCAGCGTGAGACGTTTAAAATAAAACAACCACACCACTTTTGTATGGAGAATCGAGCGTGATTGCGACTCTTCCTTAAATTGGTAAAATTGGTACCCCCAAGTACAGTCACCAGCATTAATATCTGCTACAACAAAGCGCGCATAAATATCTGTTCGTTCGTTCGTAACTTAAGAGCTACGCTCTTGTCGGTTGAGTAATCCCCACTCTGCTCTTGACGTTGCAGTCGGCGTGCAGTTCCCATACAAATTGCAGTCGGGTTGCAGTTCGTCTATATCGACGTAATTTTTGGGTGGTTACATACCAAATACATCTTTAAGTTATTAGAGGTACCTATGGTAGCCTTGTTTGATCTTCTTAGGCTGACTTGCGCGGACCAGAGTTAGTCCTTAACCCAGAGTTAAGCATCTCCTTTTGTACGTGGTTTGCGGCCTAACCTCGGGTTAAGACGCTAACTCTGGTCCGCGCATGGTGGGCCTTAGTGCCACTTGCACCATCCCACTAATCCGGGGTTAAGCGGTTAAACCGTTAACCCAGTGTCAAATTGTACTGTTAACCCTGGTAACCGGTTAACCCCGGGTTAGTGGAATGGTGCAAGTGGCGCTTAATGATATCAATAATGTTTTTTGTTTATAGTTTATTTTAAGAGATTGTGCCCTCACTTGTGAAAATCAGGTGTTGGCCATCCGTAAATTATATAGCTATTAGAAGTCCGATTACATAATGTATACGCTTAATAGCACACCTAAATACAATACAAAAATATATATTTAATTATTATTTTATAATTATTTATGTTGGATCTCAAATAGGTGCCAAAGTCACATAGATGTATATGCTTAATAGCACACCTAATAACATGGTTATTGGGTGTGCTAAATACAATACAACAATTTAATATCTAATACTTTCTTAAAATTAATTATGTTGGATCTCAAATAGGTGCCAAAGTCACATAGAGTAAATTATCGTTAATACGTTGAATAATACTAATTATTTTAAGTAATTTTTAGACATTGATTTTTTAAGTTTTATAAACACAGAAAACGATTTCAATTGTTTTTACCTGCCATAACTATAGGGTTACCCACCTGTCTATAATAAAATAATAATCTTAAATTTATGTGTGTTTATTTAATTATTTTTCCTTGTGACTATAGAAAAATACACGGATGTCGAATATGGTGCGGCATGAATAGTAGGTATATACTGTCAACTGACGTCCGTATATAGCTTCATGAATCAAGAAAGATTCATGTTGTAAACAGCAATATCATCAACGTACAACATAGATGAATTTCATCAATTTCTTAGTAAATAATGCTTTAAGTTAAGGTGACAGAGTTCAAATTAAATTAAATTTTGAATTGTTTTTTACATAATAAAAATCTCGGAAATTATGCGTTATTGGACTACATGTTATACCACATTATATACTCCAAATAGGGTCTATAATCGATGGTTAAAATCCTTCGGGTACGTCCCGGGCACGGTGTATAGCTTCAAAGCTGCGCGACACTTATACGGATGTCGGTTTAACGCATACTTTTCATACTGTACGATATTTGACGTCCGTATACATGAATCTATGGCACTACTTTAGAAAAATACTCGGACGTCGAATATGGTGCGGCATGAATAGTGTATACTGTCAACTGACGTCCGTATATAGCTTCAAAGCTGCGCGACACATATACGGATGTCGGTTTAACGCATACTTTTTATACTGTACGATATTTGACGTCCGTATACATGAATCTATGGCACTACTTTAGAAAAATACTCGGACGTGAAATGTGGTGCGGCATGAATAGTATATACTGTCAACTGACGTCCGTATATAGCTTCAAAGCTGCGCGACACATATACGGATGTCGGTTTAATGCATACTTTTCATACTGTACGATATTTGACGTCCGTATACATGAATCTATGGCACTACTTTAGAAAAATACTCGGACGTGAAATGTGGTGCGGCATGAATAGTGTATACTGTCAACTGACGTCCGTATATAGCTTCAAAGCTGCGCTATACATATACGGATGTCGGTTTGACGCATACTTTTCATACTGTACGATATTTGACGTCCAAACATGAATCTATGCCACTACTTTAGAAAAATACTCGGACGTCGAATATGGTGCGGCATGAATAGTATATACTGTCAACTGACGTCCGTATATAGATTCAAAGCTGCGCGACACATATACGGATGTCGGTTTGACGCATACTTTTCATACTGTACGATATTTGACGTCCGTATACATGAATCTATGGCACTACTTTAGAAAAATACTCGGACGTCGAATATGGTGCGGCATGAATAGTGTATACTGTCAACTGACGTCCGTATATAGCTTCAAAGCTGCGCGACACATATACGGATGTCGGTTTAACGCATACTTTTTATACTGTACGATATTTGACGTCCGTATACATGAATCTATGGCACTACTTTAGAAAAATACTCGGACGTGAAATGTGGTGCGGCATGAATAGTATATACTGTCAACTGACGTCCGTATATAGCTTCAAAGCTGCGCGACACATATACGGATGTCGGTTTAATGCATACTTTTCATACTGTACGATATTTGACGTCCGTATACATGAATCTATGGCACTACTTTAGAAAAATACTCGGACGTGAAATGTGGTGCGGCATGAATAGTGTATACTAGGAGGTTTTTGGAGGTGGGAGGACCTTGTGCAGGGTCCGTCCGGGTTGGTACCACCATCTTATCCATTAACCTACCGCCAAGCAGCAGTGTTCGCATTGTTGTGTTCCGGTTTGGGGATAAGACAGCCGGTGAAATGACTAGCATAGAGGCATTCCATCTTCGGCCTCAGGGTTGGCAACGCATTTGCAGTCTTAGGATTGCGGTCTTGTGAATGCGAATGTCTATGGGTCACAGTTTCCACTTACCATCAGGTGGCCTGTGTGCTCGTTTGCCTTCCTATGATATAAAAAAAAAAAAAAAAAAAAAAAATACTGTCAACTGACGTCCGTATATAGCTTCAAAGCTGCGCTATACATATACGGATGTCGGTTTGACGCATACTTTTCATACTGTACGATATTTGACGTCCAAACATGAATCTATGCCACTACTTTAGAAAAATACTCGGACGTCGAATATGGTGCGGCATGAATAGTGTATACTGTCAACTGACGTCCGTATATAGCTTCAAAGCTGCGCGACACATATACGGATGGCGGTTTAATGCATACTTTCCATACTGTACGATATTTGACGTCCGTATACATGAATCTATGGCACTACTTTAGAAAAATACTCGGACGTCGAATATGGTGCGGAATGAAGTATATACTGTCAACTGACGTCCGTATACACCGTGCCCGGGACGTACCCGAAGGATTTTAACTATAGATTCTAGACCCTATTTGGAGTATTTAATGTGGTATAACATGTAGTCCAATAACTCATAATTTCTGAGATTTTTATTATGTAAAAAGCAATTCAAAAGTTAATTTAATTTTAACTCTGTCACCTTAACTTAAAGCATTATTTACTAAGAAATTGATGAAATTCATCTATGTTGTACGTTGATGATATTGCTGTTTACAACATGAATCTTTCTTGATTCATGAAGCTATATACGGACGTCAGTTGACAGTATATACCTACTATTCATGCCGCACCATATTCGACATCCGTGTATTTTTCTATAGTCACAAGGAAAAATAATTAAATAAACACACATAAATTTAAGATTATTATTTTATTATAGACAGGTGGGTAACCCTATAGTTATGGCAGGTAAAAACAATTGAAATCGTTTTCTGTGTTTATAAAACTTAAAAAATCAATGTCTAAAAATTACTTAAAATAATTAGTATTATTCAACGTATTAACGATAATTTACTCTATGTGACTTTGGCACCTATTTGAGATCCAACATAATTAATTTTAAGAAAGTATTAGATATTAAATTGTTGTATTGTATTTAGCACACCCAATAACCATGTTATTAGGTGTGCTATTAAGCATATACATCTATGTGACTTTGGCACCTATTTGAGATCCAACATAAATAATTATACAATAATAATTAAATATATATTTTTGTATTGTATTTAGGTGTGCTATTAAGCGTATACATTATGTAATCGGACTTCTAATAGCTATATAATTTACGGATGGCCAACACCTGATTTTCACAAGTGAGGGCACAATCTCTTAAAATAAACTAAACAAAAAACATTATTGATATCATTAAGCGCCACTTGCACCATTCCACTAACTCGGGGTTAACCGGTTACCAGGGTTAACAGTACAATTTGACACTGGGTTAACGGTTTAACCGCTTAACCCCGGATTAGTGGGATGGTGCAAGTGGCACTAAGGCCCACCATGCGCGGACCAGAGTTAGCGTCTTAACCCGAGGTTAGGCCGCAAACCACGTAGTAAATAATGCTTTAAGTTAAGGTGACAGAGTTCAAATTAAATTAACTTTTGAATTGTTTTTTACATAATAAAAATCTCGGAAATTATGCGTTATTGAACTACATGTTATACCACATTATATACTCCAAATAGGGTCTAGAATCGATGGTTAAAATCCTTCGGGTACGTCCCGGGCACGGTGTATAGCTTCAAAGCTGCGCGACACATATACGGATGTCGGTTTAACGCATACTTTTCATACTGTACGATATTTGACGTCCAAACATGAATCTATGGCACTACTTTAGAAAAATACTCGGACGTCGAATATGGTGCGGCATGAATAGTGTATACTGTCAACTGACGTCCGTATATAGCTTCAAAGCTGCGCGACACATATACGGATGTCGGTTTAATGCATACTTTTCATACTGTACGATATTTGACGTCCGTATACATGAATCTATGGCACTACTTTAGAAAAATACTCGGACGTGAAATGTGGTGCGGCATGAATAGTGTATACTGTCAACTGACGTCCGTATATAGCTTCAAAGCTGCGCTATACATATACGGATGTCGGTTTGACGCATACTTTTCATACTGTACGATATTTGACGTCCAAACATGAATCTATGCCACTACTTTAGAAAAATACTCGGACGTCGAATATGGTGCGGCATGAATAGTGTATACTGTCAACTGACGTCCGTATATAGCTTCAAAGCTGGGCGACACATATACGGATGTCGGTTTAATGCATACTTTTCATACTGTACTATATTTGACGTCCGTATACATGAATCTATGGCACTACTTTAGAAAAATACTCTGACGTGAAATGTGGTGCGGCATGAATAGTGTATACTGTCAACTGACGTCCGTATATAGCTTCAAAGCTGCGCGACACATATACGGATGTCGGTTTGACGCATACTTTTCATACTGTACGATATTTGACGTCCGTATACATGAATCTATGGCACTACTTTAGAAAAATACTCGGACGTCGAATATGTTGCGGCATGAATAGTGTATACTGTCAACTGACGTCCGTATATAGCTTCAAAGCTGCGCGACACATATACGGATGTCGGTTTGACGCATACTTTTCATACTGTACGATATTTGACGTCCGTATACATGAATCCCTTTATTCTCCGCTTGCCTAATGACACGTTATTTTAACATGCTCATCATGTTGTTTTAACATGCCTAGCTTGTCCAATTTACAGTTAGCTTGTTACATTATCTTGCTACTCTTTTTAGCAGATAGTTTCGACATGCTCTACACGTTATTTTGACATGCTTGGTATGTTGTTTTGACATGCCTAACTTGTTGAATATAGGTACACTTAGCTTGTTAAATTATTTTGTTACTTTTACAAGTTCAGTATATAGTTTTAACATGCCTAGCCTGTTGAGTCTACAGTTAGCTTGTCACTTGATCTTATTTGTCTTACAAGTCGAGCATATTGTTTTAACGAGCCGGACATGTTATTTTATAGGTAGCTAACCTGTAGATTCAACAAGCTAGGAATGTCGTTACAACAAGTTGATCATGTTAAGATAATCGGAAAACTTCTACCTGATGTAATGTTGAAATAACAAGTTAAGCTGCTTGTTAAATGAACAAATAAGAATTAACAATATCTAACTTGTTGGTATAACCAAACAGCGAATTGGTGCTATTTTAACCTTAAAACTTGTAGATTCAACCTGAAATAAGGTTATTTTTTCTCTCAGTGTAACGTGTTAAGTCTCAATGTTGACGTAGTCCTAATGAGTCTAAGTCTTAACGCGGATTAGTTCAACAGCGATGTTTGCAATATGCATAGTGATAATTAGGGAGTTGGCGATTTACTCGTATACAATGTGCGAATTAGACTATGTAGACACATAGGAATATTACGTTTTAGGCAAGCGGAGAACATAGCCTATTATATGTATATCACTACTTTAGAAAAATAATCGGACGTCGAATATTGAAAAAAACCTTATTATCGAACCTGGTCACAAAATTTCACGAGAATCGGGTGAGAAATGCAACTTGTAGAGAGGAGAACAGCGAAGGGAGGTTTAAAAGTTTAATGTTTTTAAAATATTAATAAATATGTGGATAATTCCGTTTTTTGGGTGTACCATTTAAATACTGTTTTGTGGTAAGACAAACACAGCTCGATCGGGTCTCTCCTGAGTGAGGCTAGCTAGTGACGAAGGTAGTATTTTAGGTAGGTACTCGAAGATACGCTCAGCAGTGGGTGATTTCAGGCTGAGAATAATCTAGAAAATAGTTTTCTTTGAATCTAGTCAAATTAAACTTAGAAAAACCCCTATATAAACTCATGCTAATATTAGGGTTTTTTTGTGCGATGAGAAAGAACGATTGGATCCACAGCAGTAGTAACATCTGGTACGAGTATATAAACTTAAAAAATTAGAATAGCCCAAATAAGATAGCGATCAACCGTTAAACTATAAAAAAAATATTATTTTACAATAGACAATGCGTTTTGCGAGACTCCGTGAAAGAAAGAGATAAGTATAAATTAACGAATCACAATGCTGGCAACGTCGCACTTTCAAATCCCAACTGTCTGATATGGACGTAAAAATATCCGCGCAATAGATAAATCAGATTGATATACGTAGGAGGCCAATAAAGCTTCACTATTGTATGGGGTTCAAAAATGTTTGGGCCTAACTGCAAAAAGAATATAGCCGCAAATAAATGAGCAAGAAAATGAAGTATCGTATGGAGTAGGAAATCAAAAAACTAAGCAATATACGTCGACAGATGATAAAAAATGTAAGCAGAACTGGTGGACGTCGTAATGATGCACAACATGCTTGACGCCAAATGAGTTACTGTATGTATATATATATATATATATATATATATATATATATACCTTCACGCCTGTCATCCCAGAGTGGGGTAGGCAGAGCTACAGAATTACCTACAACTACATCATCGGGTTTATGTGGTCCAAATTCAGCGCATTCCGTTAACGGGAAGTCAGTCAAATTTAACTTGCAATATTCGATGTCGGGGTCAATAGAAAAGAAAAAAATGTTAAAAAAAAAAAAAACTGTTTGATACATACATACATACATAAACTCACGCCTTCATTCCCAGAGTGGGGTAGGCAGAACTAAAGAATTACCTACAACTCTTAAAACTTCTTGATAATTCTGTAACCACATTCTGTTTGACACGTAACCTCAATATTTCTGCAAACGAGTTTTGATGAAAAACAACGTATAGTTAATAGTTATTTAATCTTAAACACTTTAAATATACCTGTATATCATTAAATATACATCACGCGATGTCCAAAATTACGTGATTATGGCGTAATAATGGAAATAAGTCCGTTTGGTTTTGTTACATCTTTTATCATTACTATTGACCTGATTTTACACACATACTTACATACATAGATACATTGTAAGTTAAATAAAAGCTATAATAAATAATATACTGACATGTAAAGCCTGCAATCAGAGTTAAAAATAAAATGCTTATGAATTAAATTCCACGGCGAAAATTAGGAAATCTAGTGGTGGTAGTCTCCAAAGCCTTTTCTTAACAGGGCAATTTTACTATAGGCGTTTACAATTTCGTCGGTAATATCTGAGATGCAGGCCTGAAGAATGTCACTTTAATTATAATAGTAACACATCAAGTCCGAGGGACTAGGACATTTATTTACTCGGCTGGAGAGCAAACAACCTCTTAGGTAAGTAGTAAGTAAGGGTATGTATGCAGGTGTTCCTTTGAGATTTATCTTGCTTTCTCAATTAGCTTCAGTACCCATCAATTAGCGAACTGAGAAAGCAAGATAAATACGAACTTATCCGACAAAAAAAGATGTGAATGGATTATTCACTATATCTGTACATTATTTCAGTTACAGTTTACACAACCGCGATCGAATCCACGCTGCGTCGGCGAAGCCAGCGGAAGAGCCGTATAATAACTGAGCAGCATAATGTCTTATTAAAATGTACCGATCTCGAAAATATCCTCCACAAGCATTGCTTTCGAGGCAATAGATACATAACCGCTAATCGTTCCTGTACGCGGCGCTTCATGCCGACCTGGATTTATAAAAGGCCGCGCTTTTTGTTGAGCCTTCAGTGACCATTTGAATTGGTTTGAAGTAACGAAAAATATATGTGACGTTGACTAATAGCCGCTTCCTAGCCAAGCGATGCCGGGGCGAGTAGCCTTGCTTGCTTTGCTTTCAGATCGTTCACATTAATATACTTCCTTGTAATCCGTCGAGTCATTGGTTTTAATTAGTGAACTTCTAATTTGGATTTTTAATTGAATATACTCTAACCTATTTAAATCCCAAAATTGAAGTTCACTACCCGACGGAATCAAATTCAGCTAGGTACAACAACAACAATAATACTTGATGTTTGTTGATATGGAATAAAGAAAGAAATGACGTTAATTTCATACACTTCCTCATAAGGAAATTTAGCAAGATTGGTTTCTTGACGACAAAGTAACAGTAGTAGTAATTGTTTATCAAGTGACTAAAATAAGCTATAAGGACGGTAACACATAACTTTAACAAAATTCATTTCGTTGAATGCTATTTTCATGACGTTTTCAGGATATCTTACAAATTAATTACGTAGGTTAGGATAGGTTACAATATTTTGTGACCGCCAAGATAAAAAACCGTCGCGGCGAGAAATGCCTTTCGATTAAATGAACATTCAGCGTAATGATACGTTTATTGGAAGGTGTTTCGATAAAATACCAAGTGCCCCGTAAGGACACGTGACGTGTGGCCATGTCCACCCTGGCCAAGCGACCACGGTGCCAATACGGCATTCAAATAAAGTTCAATTCTCTGATACATGGCTATTGTCCAGTGGGACATTTCTGCCAGAGTCAAGGTTGGAAGTTACAAGTGATCAGTTTCTGCAAAAGCATATGCTGATTCTTTATCTAAAAATAAATATTTACATTATTTAAATTAACTACAACTACAAATCCTAAATCTAAAATGACAATACACTACCTACATAATATTTATTTCATTATACTAAACTAAACTATTAGCCCGGGGAACATGAACCAAAAAAAAATAGGCCAACCTTGCACGAATTAAATACAGCATTATTTTGTCATTAAATGTGTTGAGTACTTGAGTATAGACAAGAGAGTGTATTAAATTAAATTGTATCCCGCGAAAAGTTCGCCCGCGTACCTATACGATTTATTTTTAAGAAATTACGTTTATTAATTTTAACTTGGTAGAAATAAATATTTAGAGGCATATTTATGAGGAGTTTTTGTGGAAGAAGTACAGTTTAACTAGTACGAGTGCGTCAGGAAATCTAACATTAGTCGTCCGCGCAACAATGGTTTTTGTAAATATTTTAATTTGACATTGTACGCTACGCAAGAATACTAACAGGATCAAAAAAGGCAAAATGCATTTATATTCATATATTAAGCATGCATATATTAATGCATTAAAATTAATATATTAAGCTATTATTAAGAAAATTAAACTTTCTTCAGATATAGATACCAAAAAATATCAAATATCTGATGATTAGGCAAAACTGTAACAGAGTTGATAGCTTTGTTTAAATAATGGAACATATTAAACCCACTTCGCAATTTCTCAAAATTAAACAGATTAGGTGTTGTTTATTACTTTTATTAGTTAAGTATATAAAAAAAACGATTTGCATTAATGTGTTTAATTTTGTTGTAAATAAGTAATGAAAGTTAAACTAAATTCACCTTTGTTAAAAATTTGCCTGAACCAGAATTAAATAAAACTGTATGTAGGTATTGTATTTTTTGATAGTATCGTCTACGTAATATATACTTTTAAAAAATCCGCGATTTTGAGTTCCAGTTACCATACATACGGGTTAAACACGTAACCCTCCTTTTGGGCTTTGCCGCAGTCGGGTAAAAAGTAAGGACATCTAAGGCTAGCTGGGCGACAGATAAAATCAGGAAGAAAGTTATACAGGGAAACTACATTAATTTGGACACTTGACTCTGTGTATGTGTGTACCCGTGCATGTGTGCATGTGTGTATGTGTGTATGTGTCTATGTGTGTATGTGTGTATGTATGTATGTACGTATGTATGTAATTTACAATTTCATTACCTATATATATAGTTTCAATGCTAAATGACGTGTGTATGTAAGTATATTTACAAAATATATGAAGTGGTTAAACATGAAAACTCTTGGATGGACGCACAGCTTGGAACAAAAGTATATTTTAAAAAAACGCACTAGTATCGTAATACCATCATGTGGCCTGTGTGCTCGTTTGTCTTCTCCATGCCATAAAAAAAAATAAAAAAATAGTTCGATAAATCCAACTTTCTACACGACATACCGCTACGAAAAAGACCACTTTTTGAATAACTGTATTTAAAAATATATTTTATAGATATTATTTTAGAACTGTCGCCGTGACTAATATGTGTACCTATATTTATGCCAAATAACAGCTTTTTAGAACTAAGAGTCTCTGAACTAAGCCCTGGACAGACGGACGGACAGAGCGAAACTATAAGGGTTCCTAGTTTGACTATGGAACCCTAAAGCCAAGGTTTTAAGGAAGCCTGGGTTAACATTACGTTACATTTAGTCTAAAGTTAAACACTTTAATTTTCACCTCCATTGCGAGAAGGGTGAATTGCAAAAATATTGTACATAGTTAACGAGTTAATTGAGATAACGTTAACTTTCTTCCATTGTTTTTCCTTCGTGTAACGAAAATTATCCATATTATTATATGACTAATCTTTGTTACGCAAAGGAAAAAGTCAAAGATCGTGAATGATTTTTTAATGGAGCCCTTAACTACCTATGTACAATATTTTTGTAATTCACCCAGAAATCTAAAATTAAAATAACAACTATAAGACGGACAAATGAAAAAATTACATCTTACAACGCTATATTTTTTACTCTCTATCTGTCACTAAAATGCAAGACCACTACACGTTTGATTTCAGGGTGACCTAGGGAACCTAATAAATGGTGCACAGACAACTCGTCCAATACGGTCACTGTGGCGAGGCGATGGTGCGCTACAAACAGCCAGCTGCTGTTGGTACGTCGTCGGAGAGGGCGCAGGAGGGGCAGGCTGGCTGGAAACGAGGCACACGGCCAACCGCCTCCACCGCCCTATCTCTGCCTCCGCCCTATCCGATGTGGTGACCAACATATGGCTGACAGATTGTTACTTTCCAATCAATTTATTTCCTAGAGACCAAATGTATCACTTTAGTCCGCCTATATGTATATATTGCCTATACATACTGTTTGTATGGGTCATTTTAGATCATGAGAGGTGAAAACATAATGGTGGTTTTGACTGGAGATAGCGCCATAATGTGCGAAGGTTCACGTCAGCCTAGCCATCACGGCGCCCTGAATTAATTAAAGAATGAAGTAGATACGGATTGAGAGGTATTTGAGTTGATTCCTGAAGTGACAACCGTTCGCCCGCATTGCAAATAACAAACAAAAACCAGTTTTCCTCCCCGGTAACGGTTTTCTTCGTAGTACTAACTTGAACCGCGGCCGTTGCACATAGTTTTGAAGGGCATACGTTTAGTCCGACAGCGCTGTTATATTTTATAATCGAAAGTTGCAACAACTCCTAACCCGCTTATTTTTATATAAACTTAAATACAATTTGTAAACTGTGTAAACCGTACTATGACCGTAATAGGATCGTGTCAGACAAAAAAATATTAGTTGTATTGAAAAGTATGAGACTATGCCCACTATACCATCGACTATCATTTTAAAACTAATTACCTTCCGGGCTTGATACGTTCACAGGTACGGTCATGGTATGGTACGGTTTAGTGGGTAGAGACAGAGATATATTGCGTTTTGTGTCACATCTTGCCATTGAAAATTTAATTAATCAAAATATAATAAAAGTTATAAAAATATGACAGGATCTTATCTAGGGTAACCCAACCCTGTACTGTGTCAGATTCGTCCATTGCAACTGATATAGCGCTGCTAGTACGAGTATCTCACAGTGGGGAAATCATGGAAAAAACAGACACAATATCATCAACTTGAATTTTCTTTTGTGGCGTTTGCAGGAAATTGTAAAAAAAAAACTTCGAATGCTATGGATAAAGGACCCCGCAGCGAATGTATGAAAAAATGGTTTTCAGTCAAATTTGCTAAAATTCTGGTATAATGTAGGTTTTGACTTCCTTATTAAAATTGTTTATGGGCGTAAGCACCACAAATGACTAGTTTCTGCATAACTTAATTTAATAAGATAATAAATATGAACTGTGAAGTACTCGTAAAATAATTAGTAGCGTGATCTTTTCAATATGACCTATGAGAAGGAATTCCGCATGGGATTCTTTAAATGAAAAACATGTTCCAAACTTCCCCGTATTAAGTAACGAAGCTCTTAAGAAATATTCTGTTGGAACATATTAAATCTATTTAGCCCCAGCTTACATACAAGACAAACTGGGCCACGGTGGATCTTATAAGATAAGTTGGCAGTGCTGCTGGCGCCTGCGTGGCTCATTGCACTCGAGGTTAGCTCCTATCAGGAGCGTCTGCAAGCCTGCAGAGAGCACCAGGAGGTAGGCACTAGACAGCAGCTGGAGGGTGAGTTGGCAGCGTTGCTGGCGCCAGCGTGGCTCATTGCACTTGAGGTTAGCTCCTATCAGGAGCGTCTGCAAGCCTGCAGAGAGCACCAGGAGGTAGGCACTAGACAGCAGCTGGAGGGTGAGTTGGCAGCGTTGCTGGCGCCAGCGTGGCTCATTGCACTCGAGGTTAGCTATCATGAGCGTCTGCAAGCCAGAAGGGGTGACCAGGAGGTAGGCACAAGACAGCACAACTTAATCATGAGCAGCGGTTTTT
This sequence comes from Acleris emargana, assembly GCA_927399475.2. Taxonomy (NCBI): domain Eukaryota; kingdom Metazoa; phylum Arthropoda; class Insecta; order Lepidoptera; family Tortricidae; genus Acleris; species Acleris emargana. Next base: position 31,906,828 of record OV656835.1, read on the forward strand.
ACGTGTGAGAATTTATTCACGCTTCCGGAATCAAACCAAATACCAACTATGGATTGCCTACCGTTATAGTTTATACACCTATTGTAAATAATAAATATAATGTATGGAGGGAGTAAAATCCTTTGTTTTTTTTAGAAACTGGTCATTTGTGGTGCTTACGCCCATATACAATTTTAATAAGGAAGTCAAAACCTACATTATACCAGAATTTCAGCAAATTTGACTGAAAACCATTTTTTCATACATTCGCTGCGGGGTCCTTTGACACTTGGTATGAACAACTGATACTCGTAGTAGTGACCTTAAATACATGACACCTATTTAACCGATTGTAACCGATGATAACTCAAAATGCACGACATTGAACGACAACGCAGAATGGGCAGAAATGTATGAACACCGGCCTAGAAACCAATAACCATAATAAGCACTATATCATCGGATATCCTTTTTAAGTCTACAACTATTTTATGTAGCGGGAAACCTCAAATAACTGTGAGAAATATTTTTAAAATGTGGAACACATCAGGACGCCTACGTAGACGACGTTAGCATAATTAATTCAAAGTCAAGAATCACAAATCAACATTTTAACACGACAAAACGATAAATTAAGCAGGTTTCAAATGAACACACCAAAATCATTTGCTATGCCGAAAAGTGAAGAAATACCCATCAACACAGAGATACATACAATAGGTTATGTAAACAATTATGTGTTCTTGGGCAAAGTATATCATTCACTGAGCAAACATCCAGTGAAGTGGAACGAAGGATAAACAAGGAATGTAGTAAATGCTGGTCCTTAAAATGAATATTTAAATTCAAATTGTTCTTCCAAGAACACTTTACGGATGCGAAACGTGGACTCTTACAAAGGCCATCGTCCAAAAATGAAATGTATTCCAGAGAGCAACGGAAAGAAGCATGCTAAACATTAGGCGGAGAGATAGAAAGAAAAACCAGGACATAAAAATATAAGAAACGTGACATACGCCGTTGAACTAGCATGCAGACTGAAGTGGAGATGGGCCGGCCACGTAGCTCGAACAACGGACAACCGCTGGAGCGAGAGGGTCTTGCACTGGTACCCGCGCGGCGCCACCCGGCGCGGTGCGGGGGCGCCCGCCCCGCCGCTGGGCCGACGACGTCGCGCAGGCGGCCGGGCCCGCGTGGACGCGCAAAGCCGAACAAAGGGAACACAGGAAGGGGTTGGAGGAGGCCTATGCCCAAAAATGGGCAAGTCTCAAGATAAACTAATAATTAATATAATTATATTTTACTAATTATCAATGTACAAATTCAATTTTTGTTTGGACAAGTTAACCAAATATATTAATTAGTCACTAAGATAAAAATTATAATTGTAAAACTAAATAAATTCGGTGTCAGATGACCTATACTCAACTATAATAATATTTATAGTTATATATATTTTAATTAATACATTAAAAAGGCTTAAATTAAATAAGATAAATATTATAATATTAAATCCAATGATAATACCATAATACAATGTCATTTAATTTATCTGCCACCAAATTTATATACATTTTAAACATTATATGTGATTGATTGTATACCATAAATAGCTCACTTAATAATAAACCGGCTTAACTCAAAAACCGTAAATTTTGGCAAATTGAGTTCAAAGTTTAAAAAGTTACAATTCCGTACTTGCCATGTACAGTGGTGGACATATAATTAGAAACAGTACATAATACTTAGGTAAACACAGAATTAACTATCGTTATGAGTAAAAAAAGTATAGATTAAATCACTCTTAACTATGCCAGAATATAAACATTGAGTTAAAAAACTCATAAAATATTTTAAAAAAAACTGTTCTATCTTTAATTAATAAAAGAGTTTAAATATCATGATAGTTGAATTCCTATTACTGGCCGGTTAGACAACTAATTAGAAACAGAATCCGTGGTTCGTTCCATATTTGAAATTTAAAATAACCTCTTTCTACGCTTTTTCTGTAGTTTCGGAGGCAATTAAACGTCAATTTGGAATTACGTTAATAATAAGTTTTATTAAAAATGGGTAAAAATAAGAGTTGTGACGAGTCAACTAGGCAATTAATTATTAAACTACATCTAGATCGAAAGTGGACTTATAGAAGAATTGCTAATCATCTAGAATGTTCTGTGGCTAGAAAGGCTCCAACGAGATTAGAAATGAAGTTTTTTCACCTGAAGACCCAAGTAACATTTCCTCGAAACTGGTACGCCGCAGATTAGTAGATGCTAAATTGTGCGGGAGGGTTTTTCGAAAGGTACCTACCGCTTCCTACCAAGCAACACCGAGAAAAGCGATTATTATTTGCAAAGAAATATCCTAACGGGACCGTACGAGAATGGAAATAAGTGTTATTCTCGGATGAAACGAAAATAAATATGGTGAATTCAGACGGCCAACGCTACGTTAGACGTCCAATAAACCATACTTTTGATTATAAATACACGAGGAGCATTATGAGTCAAACACGGCGGTGGTAACATTAAAGTATGGGGATGTTTTTCTGGTTGCGGAGTTGGACCCGTCCGTAAGATTGAAGGTATACTTAATGGATCAATTTCAATACAAAAACATCTTAGAAGAGACAATGATTCCCTAATACCGACGACCATTTGCCTGTGACCTGGTCTTTCAGCACGATAACGACGCAAAACACACGGCCCGCAGTGTTAAAGCCTTTCTTAGTCAGCAACGTGTTACCATGTTAGACTGGCCTGCAAAAAGCCCCGATTTAAATCCTATTGAAAATTTGTGGTACGTCATTAAAAAAAAGTCTCCGTTAAACGTAATTCCAGTCAAAATGAACTCACGGATTCTTTGTTGAAGCATGGAACTCGATCCCACTCGATAAATGTATGAAATTACTTGAATCAAAGCCACGTCGTAGCCGAGCCGTCATTAATAACAAAGGCTATGCAACTAAATATTATTTTTAAAGAAATTTTTGAATTTTTTAGTAAACCAAATATAATTTTACATAAATAATTTGAAATTGATGACGTTAACACGTGAATAACTTTGATTTTTACCTCATTTCTTTAATGTTTCTAATTCCTTGTCCATATGACGGATGGTACTGCAAATGTTGTTTAGTTGTTTGTACATAACTTAATATCTAAATGGTAGTTGTAAACTCGGGTATTTATTTGTTTTTTAAATAATTATAAGTTGTTGAACGTATTCTATGCATTTTGGTGTTTTATTTCCAAAAACGAAAGTTTTACGGCAATGTGCCTTGTATAATGTGAAAGACGTCGCAAGTGTTTTTAATTATATGTCCACCACTGTATATCCTGAAGCCTATAATGGTTAAAACCTGTTGTTTTTGGATTGCCTACATACTTTACACTATATACTCAAACTTCTAGTTAAACACAAGGGTACATGATTGTATTTAAAATTTATTAAAACATTATATTATATGTATATATAATATAATAAATAGTAAGTTACGATATACTTCTCTTTATTGTTAAAATACTCACAAAGTTAAAAATATTGGAATAATAAAGACCAATAGAGACGTCCATTTTGTGTTAGATCATTTTAATAATAAAGATTAATAGGCCGAGGCGCGAGGTTCGGTCGAGTCACTGTAAGGCGAGGCGCCGCGCCGGCGCAACAATAAGTCGGCGCGGGTCGATGTTAGGTGTTTGGCAGGTTACAAACATGTTTTGTCTAATATGAAATACCATTTGCAGTTTAACCGATCACAAAAAATGTCAGTCGCAATTATTAATAAAAAGGATGGAGCATAAATGATTACAAATTCATGACTGCAGTTGCGTTGTAAATCCTGAAGACTCGATGAAATAATTATAATTATGCTTGTTATTTCACCAATTAGTTGTGTAATCCCAAACTGAAATACAACACTAGAAACACATTTGTTTAGCGGTAGGATAATAAACACGATGATGGTAGCAATGTGGTCGGATCCCGCACAACGTCCTACCACTGCCGCCGAATCAGTTATTATAGCGACACATTTCTTTCAAAAAATAAGCATGATAATAATGTCCTACTGCTCGACAAAGGCCCCCATCCCTCCCTTCCACGTACCCCTACTTTAACCAGTCTGGATAGATAGATGGCAGCAAGCGCATCTCGTCAACGTTTAGTCCCATTTGGTGCACACGTCAGCCCACGTCCTCCGGCATGCGACAGACATGCCCAACCCGTTCCCGTTTAAGCTTGACGGCTGCTTAGGATACATCAATACATAGCTGATGTCAACTATTTTAGTTTTAGAGCGTAGTATTGTATTCCCGATGCGGTCTATCATTTTGACTCCCAAAATACAACGCTTCATGGCTGTCTGACGAATTATGAGACCAGATTTCTGAATATTTGACAAAGACCAAAACTGCGCTCCAGTTTACGGTCTATTAGTTCTTGATTGGTTGTGAATTTTGGTAAGTCATATTTGTATGGAATCGTGTGAGATGTAAGTAGTGTAAATACAAAGGCTTTATACAGGGTGTTTGATAGAGCGTTGTCTAAAAGAAACAGGCGAATAGAAGAGGCCATTAGCTATCCATTTCAGGTACTTTAACCCTTTTTATGTCTAGGTGCTTATTAATACCGGTTTATTTTTATTTTTATTTAAAGTTACCGAAATTCGACCTTCACACCCCGAAAAAAAAGAAACTATTTGGTGTATCCACAAAATTATCATTTAAGTTAAATATTGTGGTGTTCAAATAAAAGTGTTATTGGAAGCGTATAGCAACATTTAAAAAATATAGGGGCTCTCAAAGTTCCAGAAATCAGTAAATAAAATTTTCAAACTTAACTTCACAATGAAATTTAAAAAAAAACGAAAGTAATTACAACTCTTCCAATTTCCTATAAACATTTCCAGTTTATGCCGATTCCAAAGTTGTGCCACATGCATTACAGAACTCCCACCCAGAACTCTATTAATTTGAGTTATTCGTTAATAACTTCCACCTGGCCGTGAAGGTGGCGATTTTCGGAGCAATTAACTTCTCTATTCAGTTACCACGTCTTACGCAGTTAAATGTTTTCTCGTCGTAATACACATATCTAAGATGAGAATTAATTCATTACAATTTTATAAGTAAAACGTCAGTGTGCACTAACAAACCGCATACCTCGAAACGTCTGTTATAATCAATATCCTCCAGGCCTAAAAATAAATTGGTATTAAATAGCCCCTAGACAAATAAAGGGTTAAAGTACCTGATATGGATAGCTAATGGCCTCTTCTATTCGCGTGTTTCTTTTAGACAACTCTCTACCAAACACCCTGTATTAGTGGCCTGTACCTGAAGCTGTAGCTTGAAAACCGTCGAGCCTAACTATGAAAAAATGCACAAACCCTTTCTTTTTAAAATTTAATAAGGAACATTTTTGTCGTAGACACTTTGTTCGTATCTATTATAGTTGTCCCGAGAAAGTTAAAAAACCGTTAACGGGGATACATTTTAGGGTGGGGAGGGGGAGAGTAGTGAACTTTAAACACTACGCCCAAATGTATCCATGTCACACAAGTTTTAAAACTTTATTAATTGGTTTGATTTTCCCATACATTGAATTCATAGAATGACTGTATTTATTATATATAAGTGACGTTGGAAGGTTTACCTTCATCGTCCAACAACTCCTCCAGGCGTTCTCGGTGCGTTTTGCGACCTCCTGGTATTGTTAAGACTGGAAAGAGACTATTTGGCCTAAGTTTATAATAATACAATTTTATATCGAGCAACGAGGCCCATAGTTACAAATAATCTATAAGGATTAACAGACATAACAATATAGAACTTAAAAACTAACACTGAGATGACAGAACAGCGTGGTTCTGTTTTGCCAAACTTCAAACTTATATATACTCATAGATATATTCCATTCCTCCACCCGTCCACTGGACGAGCGAGGTGGGTTATTCGTCCAAACCCCACCAACATGGCTCATGACCAAAATTCGAGAAAGTACAGTTACGAAGTTAAAAACCTAGCAGGTACCTACCTACTTTCTCCTCCCTATCTTACTATGTTTTGACACTAGTATACTAACTCAGGCGTATAAATCGTGTAATAATCCCTGTAGAAGAACATGATTACGGAAAAAAACTGTTTTTTTGTAGAGGAAAAAAAACAACTTGTTTCTTTTCATAATATTTTGAATAATACGCATAGACAAATAATAGTCAGCTTTAAGAGTACCTTTTTTTAATGAATTCTCAAATGATTTGATGATTTTAAAATTAAGAACTTAGTAAAATTCAATTAATCATTAATATTATTGATTCTCATTTCATTCACCTTATACATGTCTAGACCAAAAGCTATTTTTTATTAACAATGCCATTTTATTTAACGAATTATTAGGATACAATTAGGTAAAGATAATTATCATGAATAAGCTGATGTGAGCTTTTTCTCGTAAGTATCTTTAATCTTTGTTTTGGTATTATAAATGCGTGTACCAAAACTTATCTCGTGATTCACCTGCGTAACGTTTTATTTTCTGTTGTTGTGTTACTAGTAAAACGAAATATACACAAATATGACACAAACAATACAACCCATTTCATTATGATGATGTTTTAATGTAACTATTGAATATGACGCACGTAACTAAATAATAAACAATATTGGATACTTGGATATTCTTTTGCGGAATTAGTAAGGTGGCTCATTTATTATTAGGGACCATGCCGCGAGCGGACCCGCTAAAGGGGTTGTCTCTATAGTGGTAATTATTATTTACATCTTTAATATTTGTTTAGCTTGGTTTTTAAAATTCAAATTAGTTTAGTTTTAACTTTCAATTGTTAACATCAATAAATCTGTAAACTAATAAATTGACATAATACAAAATAGCCACAACAAATTGCCTTAGGCACTGGTCCCACCGCCGGCTACAGACTATAAGCTAGTAGAACTATATACTACAAAAGAGTGGGCGAGCGGCGAGAAGCGAGTAAAGTTTTGATAGTTTTGACGCTCGGCTATAAAGCTGAGTACCGCTGAGCTAGTTTTATAGTCGATAGCTTTTACCGCTGCGGTCAACTAGTAAACAGCGGTCCCACCGCCAGATATCGGCGAGCTCGGCGAGCAACTAGTAAAATTATGTACTAGAAACAGTTGACAATCGGCGGGAGGCTAGTAAAAATTCTATGGGATTATCGCTTACTCGCCGGGCGGTGGGAGAGTGTCCTCGCCGGCGGTGTGAACAGCCAGCTATAAACTATAAATATATATCTCTCACTTTTATTTACACGAAAGCGATTATCTTTTGTTCGTTTCTTGAGCTAGAAAATAGCCGATAGCTCATAGCTTACTCGCTCGCGGTGGGACCAGTGCCTTATTACATAAAAATTAACTAGCGTTGGTCGAGATGATACAACGAACAATAAAATAGATTTTATTACATAAAAATTAACTAGCGTTGGTCGAGATGATACAACGAACAATAAAATAGATTTTAAAAATGTAACTGGCTAAGTATGATTACTTCACAAAGTCTGTAACATTTTTTGCAACAAAACGAATTAACTCAAAATACAGCGTATATTTCCCAAAAAAATATTTCAAAATCGTACATGATCTTTAATGAAATATTGATATAACTCGGATTGGCATTGGCACACGCAAGGCGCGTCCTTCTTTGACGGCGACTGGCTTATGTCTGAAGTAAACCGTTTTGCACAAAACAATCTTGGCGAATATGTTAAAAATGAAATGCGTTAACTAAGGCTCTTTTTCTTCCTCGATTTGGGCCGTTCTAAGAAAGATACATGATAGTCCTCTTGGAGTAATGATGTTATATTTATTACTAAAACTCAATTTTCCCAAATTTTGAGTTAAGCCTTTTTATTATTAAGTGAGCGAAAATGTAGCGATAAGAGTAGGTATTTAAAAATCTATAACTATGTTCCTACTTAAATTTATAATTTTCGTGTACTTTGTGTGAAATAAACATAACATAAACACCTTATATGACACAAACTTATGATCCGGAAACTATACGCCAAAAACAATCAACTTTAATATTTTTGAAACTTCAAAACTCAGCGCCACCGGACTAATTCCCCAAAAGAATATCTAATATGATGTGTATGTACACCAACTTTAAGTTCAACCGAGGCTTCAAGAAACCGCGATGCTATGAGCGATTCAATCAACATTATGCTCACTCGCGGCTACACATAGCTGGGCATTAACTCGTTAATCCGTTAATCGTTAATTAACGAAGTTAACATTTTGATTAACGGATTAACTCTTAAGTTAACTTTTAAAAATGTTAACGGACACGTTAACTTGCGTTAATAAGCAGAAGTCCGTTAATTGTTGATCCAATGCCTACTATTTACCGCACGGCACCGGCGCGGCGCGAAAAACAGGTTCAGACAAGTATGGAACGACAAGTGCCGGGCGGCAAATTCGAAGGACAGAGATAGTTTAAGTGGCGGAGGGAGCAATACGAGTATTACTAAACCGCGATTAGAATACACTTCGGAAGTAACGTCAGCACGCTGTCATTGCATATTATATCCGCCATTAGTAATTGTCATTTATATGCAATGACAGCGTGCTGACGTTACTTCCGAAGTGTATTCTAATCGCGGTTTAGTAATAACAACGATGATGACGAGGAAGACTTTTTCAATTCTATCACTCAGTCTATAGAAAAACCAAAGAGCTCAAGCTCTTTAAAGAGTAAAGCGCAAAGTCTCGTTAAAATGTGGCTGGACATGAAATCAAAAGACTCGTACAAAGATGCTGCATTCCTCGGGGAACAGATATTCATAAATCTATGCATTAAATACAATACTGCTTTACCCTCAAGCGCTGCAGTTGAACGTCTGTTTTCCACGGGTAAAGACACATACGAGCCACGCTTTCAGACGAGAACTTCAATGTGTTAATGTTCATGAAGGGGAATATGCACCTTATGCCCGACGATTAAATTACACATAACCTAAACCGCGTTTTATAAATTCACTAACGCAACGATATAAAAATGCAGTTTTTTTGCACATTAACGGATTAACGATTAACGTTAACTTGCGTTAATTCTTCCGAAATGTAACGCTTTAACGTTTAACGAAGCTAACTTTTTTGTAGCGGATTAACGATTAACGAAGTTAACTATTTGATTAACGGTGCCCAGCTATGCGGCTACATTATGCATTCAAAATCCCCTGCGACATGCAAGTGGTGCGCGCAGCGCGGCTGCCACCGGACGAGCAGCGATGCGACGCGACTGCCGCAGAACTTTAACCGGGAGGCGCTACCAACTCAAAAGTACTACTCTATATGTATAAAGGCCGTAGCAGGATAAGGGAAGGGCAAATGCCCTTTTATGATAATGGGCTGGTTTTTTTTTCTATCGTTACTTACATCTATTAGTGCTATTGTGCCAAGTTTTGTTGAAAAATTCCCAGTGGTTCAGCCGAGAAAAAATAAAAACCGAAATAATTAAATATGACTTTTCTCTAAAACTATAAAACTTTAATATAACATTATTTCATCATTTTGTTAGGCTTGATAAAATATATGTTTTAAGAGAAAATGGACTCTCTATCTTTAACACTTATGTAAAAAACAGGTAAGTCAATTTTTTTTTTTTTACTTATGATTGAGGTATAGTCTTTATTATTTCTACTGAGCCGATCTTCTACACAAAGGCCATTGTTTGTAAACAATACCATTGTCTTTCTTTGTGTCCGTAACACCAAGCCGATTACATAAAAAAAAGTTAGAACTACATTGAATGTACATTGAATTATCAACCCTACCCTCTTAGTTAGTAGGTTTAAAATGTAAAGGGTCAGGATACAGATATAAGTCTTTATTATTTGAACTGTGCTTATTCTTTACACAATACTATCATCTACACAAAACTTATATCTGTATCCTGACACTTTACATTTTAAACCTACTGACTAAGAGGGTAGGGTTGATAATTCAATGTACATTCAATGTAGTTCTAACTTTTTTGTATGTAATCGGCTTGGTGTTACGGACACAAAGAAAGACAATGGTATTGTTTACAAACAAAGGCCTTTGTGTAGAAGATCAGCTCAGTTCAAATAGTAAAGACTATACCACTCTATTTGTTATTTCTAAATAAGCCTTACTTAACGATCTATCACACATATTAATTTGATGGATTAAATCGGAAAGCAACTGTGTCAAAATTAAATAAATTATTGGGTTGCATTTCATTACATTATATTAGTAAGCTATTCTGACTCCGCCAAAGAACCAAAGCATACCTAAATCCTCTTTACAAATAAATAACATCAAAACAAGTTTTGACAGTTACAGTGATGTCAGCCTTTTCTGATTACTAAAACTGTCACCATTTTAGCTAACGAAATAAAAACTATGCTTATTTTAATCATTGTTGCTATTTGTATATAACAATTTAAAGGTTAAAATCGGTCAGTAACTGTAAAATTTAAAGTAAAATCCTTTTTGAGTATCATATCATGAAATTTTATTTAAATCTATTCAAAATAATTCGGCCTGCTGAAACTTTGAGCGGACTTTTTTTGAATCATGGAATTCACGTTACTGTCAATGAAAATAACGATGAGGATAAGAGGGTAGTTCCGCGGTCGTTTCAACCGCTCTCATTACCTTCCTCGCATTAATGTCGAATTTCCTGTAGATTAGGATAGCATGTTCAGTTATTTTTTAGAGGTCAGGGCACTGCATATTATATTTTATTCTAGAATAAGCGTATTTTATTTCATTAGCTAAAATGGTGACATTTTTAATAATCAGAAAAGGCTGACGTCACAGTAACTGTCAAAACTTGTTTTCATGTTATTTATTTGTAAAGAGGATTTATGCTTTGGTTCTTTGGCGGTGTCAGAATAGCTTACTAATATAATGTAATGAAATCCAACCCAACTATTTATTTAATTTTGACACAGTTGCTTTCCGATTTAATCCATCAAATTAATATGTGTGATAGATCGGTAAGAAAAGCTTATTTAGAAATAACAAATAGAGTGGTACCTCAATCATAAGTAAAAACAATTTTAACTTACCTATTTTTTACATAAGTGTTAAAGATAGAGAGTCCATTTTCTCTTAAAACATATATTTTATCAAGCCTAACAAAATGATAAAATAATGTTATATTAAAGTTTTAGAGAAAAGTCATATTTAATTATTTCGGTTTTTATTTTTTCTCGGCTGAACCACTGGGAATTTTTCAACAAAACTTGGCACAATAGCACTAATAGATGTAAGTAACTATAGAAAAAAAAAACCAGCTCTTAATCACGAAGGGCATTTTTTCTTCCCTTATCCTGCTACGGCCTTTACCGCGATCTTACATGTGATCATTACAAATGTATCATGTATAACAAAACAAATGTACGTCCGTATTTATCGGCTACACTACTTTTTTTGAAGGCTTGTAGTATTCTTAGGCGATGAGCTTGCAACCTGTCACTAATATATCCTACACTGGTGAAAACATCTTAACCTGATTGTGCAAAATGTAGATAGAATTAACAACAAATTAGACTTGTTGGTAATTCTGTAGTCCTGCCTACCCTACTCTGGGAATAAAGGCGTGAGTATATACATATATAAAATAAATAGTATGTATACAGGGCGAACGATATGAAGTGTTACCAAATTCAAAAGGCTACGATATTTTTTTGTTGTCGCAAATTATTCATTATTAAGAAAAAATAAATAAAAAGATATCAAATTTTTAAGATTACTTTATTTTAACTCGATATGACCACCTTTTGCTGTCTATCGCCTTCAGACGGTAGAAAAATGAGTTGCACGCTGCACGAATGTGATCCGGCGGTATGCAATGGAAATTACGTACGATCGCTTGCTTCAGTGCATCCATACTGGCATGTTTTCTTCTCCTCACCTTGCTCTCCACAATGGACCAGATAGAAAAGTCCATCGGGTTCGCGTTTGGGGAATTCGAAAGACATTGTGTGGACGAAATAAAATGTGGAACGCGTTGTTCAGCCATTTTTGGTTCACACGAGCTTTATGAGCCGGGGCCGAGTCTTGTTGTAATGTCCACGGTCTACTACCGAAATATTTGCGTGCCCAAGGCTCCAACGCAGCTTCCAAAACATTTTCCCGATAGTAAGTCGCATTTACTTTGACACCAGGCTCGATTTTGTGAAAGTAACATAACCAATAATTGGAGCAAAGCTCCGTACTTCCCCGATTCGGATTTTCGTTTGTCCGCATACCCCTCCCAAACTATTAGAGATATCAGGATCAAATTTAGCCCGTAATACTACATCTAGCCAAACATGGTTTAGAGGAAATAAAATTGAAAATCTGACATACCACGGAGGAGTAATCACCAAATCAAAATCTGTCCCCATATACTTTCAATGTGAAAAATAGGAAAAGTGCCGAAACTTCTATTTTAAGCGGCGCTCTTGAGGGAACTCGCGGCTTAAGCTGAGTGAGCGTTACTGAGATTTCTGAAATGAATGAACCGCTTCGCTCCATTTAGACTTGCCCGGGGACGGCAAGTGCACCTAGTTATATCGCCGTAGTCGCGGTTACCGTGACAGGTTCACCTTTGTCTTGTAGTTGTTACGCAATATGATTTCGTGAAATAGGAAATATACTCGCACACTCGGCACATTCGCGAGACGCGTTCAAACTTCTTTGATTTGATCGCTCTTTTTGACCATGTCTATGTTTGACATACCTAGTTATTAATATCTGAAATTTAAACGCCTCTCTTTCCAACAACTCTCTTTTAAGTCGGTCATATTTGAAATACCTATTTTCTAGCAGGAAAACAAGACGGTTCGTAACCCGTGTACACAAAGAGAGTATAGAAAAAACGGGTGTTCTGTCGAGTATAGATCGGTGAGGTTTTCCTTCTATGTCTTCCTCCCTAGACCACCGCGCTATTCAACACGGTAAAACCATGCCGTTTTTGACCTGTTATCGTATTATCCACGCTGCGACAGCTCTTATTGACTTGACAGTAATGGCGGCCGAGTTAAAAGCAATACCATGACACCGTGACATACGATTTGGATTTTACCGCCTAGAGGTTTTAAGCATAAACCCTTTACAAATCTAATTTGAATGCTATCTATGCGTTCTTTGTACGTTATACAGGGTTATTGGTAAGTCGACCTATTCCCGTTAGGAGGTGATAGGGGTGACTATTTGCGATAATTTTGACCCTCATATGCATTATGCAAAAGTGAACCATTTTTGAGTTATCGCGTTTTTTAGTTTTTTTTTTAATTAGTCAGAAATTCAACTTGAAAAATTTATTACAAAAAAAGTATCAATTTAAATCTTATTTTTTTTTCTGATTTATAAATACTATTAAACATTGGTTATTTCTCAATATTAAAACAATAATTATCGGTCCAAATTTAAAAAAGCGTGACGGAAAAAGAAAATTTTTCAATACTTTTTTGCGATCGCTTTCCACTAAAATGCCTTAAAAACAAAAAAAACGCTATGAAACTTGGCTTGCAGATTATTTTAAAAACTTAACTGCTTTCTTAGCTCTCCAAAAATGCATAACAACTACGAACTTATTTAAAAAAAACTGAAAGTTTCATAACGTTTTTTTTGTTTTTAAGGCATTTTAGTGGAAAGCGATCGCAAAAAAATATTGAAAAATTTTCGTTTTCCGTCTCGCTCTTTTAAATTTGGACCGATAATTATTGTTTTAATATTGAGAAATAACCAGTGTTTAATAGTATTTATAAACCAGAAAAAAAAAAGATTTAAATTGATACTTTTTTGTAATAAATTTTTCAAGTTGAATTTCTGACTAATTTAAAAAAAAAATTAAAAAACGCGATAACTCAAAAATGGTTCACTTTTGCATAATGCATATGAGGGTCAAAATTATCGCAAATAGTCACCTCTATCACCTCCTAACGGGAATAGGTCGACTTACCAATAACCCTGTATAATGAGGTGACCGAATCGGACTAGTATATTCTAGCAGGCTGAGAACATAATGCAGAATAAACCACTTTGATGCTTTGATCAGTAAAGGGTTGACATGGTCGCATTACAAATCCAAGGATTTTAAACGCCTTGTTTGTGATTATATCAACGTGATTTGTAAATAAGTACAATAACATTTTCCCACCTAGAGTGTCACCAAGGTTCCGAACGACTTCTGTCCTCCGTAACATGATGCCATTACAGATATAGGGATACACAAAAGGATCCCTTTTGCGAGTGAAACTAATACTTTGACATTCATTAATAGGCACTAAGAGAAATTTATTATACCTATAGTAGTTATAAAGTGAATCTAGGTATTTTTAAAGTAGTTTACAATCTTCAATAGTCTTATACATCGGTATTATTAGTATTATGAATTATCACAATAACATTTACGCAGAATAAATTTATCAGTTATCACAGAAAAGATTAATGATGTCAATTATTGGGACGCTTCTCCATTGCAACATTCACATTATGTAAATATGTAATTAGTTTTCCTTGGTTATACACAACTTGCGAACTGCTGACACATATGTTTTTCGTTAGAATGTAATTATTCCATAAATCACATTATAATTTGAATTCACATTAAAATCTTTTTATTTTCTATCATAGTACTTGTGCAATTGGACATCTGATCTGTACCTAATAATGACTGGTTGATGGTTAAATAAAATAAATAAGTGCGATGAAGGGGGACAGTGAGCTAAAAGCTCCGCGAGGAACGGAGTTCACCAACAGGACGAGCAGTTTGGACGTTTTTGAACTTAATGGATATTGTGTTAGCCTTGTTACAAATTACTGCGGTAATCCTTAAAACTGACCTTGAAGCAGATTTTATTGAAGGGGCGTGTGAGCACAAATATGGCGTCTGCAAATACATTTAGGATATATTGTGCACATGTGCATATTATTATGATGTACTTATCATAATAATATTTTAAATTTTAAAGAAATTTTAAGATTGAGATTTTTAATATCTGATATAGTTTTGGCATTTTTTGAATGACATACAATTTCTTAATAGCGATCGGCAATCTTCGTTTTTACGACACGCCAGTGACAAATATACTGTCAGTTGCGAGGGCAAGCGTGATAGCGATAGGCAGCCGAAAGCTATTAAGAAACTGGGAACACTGTACTTGTACTATTACTTATTCTGTGCCTGTATTTTCTACGTTAATTAAGTCTCCCCGCCGCGTCTGTGTATGTTTGCACGACTTCTTTCATAAATATTTGACCCGTGCGAAGCTGGGACGATTCGCTATATTATGTTATATGTATAAATTTGAATTGTTGTAGTACTCATTTGAAGCAGGTAGGTACTCGTAGCGTAGGTCGTGCGCTGGCGGTTAGCATTCTTGAATAAGCACGACTACATTGTTGCTGTTTATACAGAGTAAGTAGGTACCCACTTCAATGTAGTTCCTGTTAAACGCCGTAAGAATGCGGCAACAGCAATACGGTATACCTACCTTCATACTATTAATACTGAGTTTAGTACATAAAGAGATCAAAAAATGCGTATTTATCTACTTAAACCCGGGCAAGAGCATGTAGAACCATGCTCTGTGTAGGTTTCCGAAGTCGGTACCACAAACACAAAAACGATCTCAAAAAACAACATGTACGATGAACTCATTTTGTATTCAAAGTTATCTGGTGCTGTCTTTAATGATATTAAGAAGATACCTATAAACACATTAGCCGCCTCTAGGTATACGAGTATCAGAAACCAATTAAGTCTACTTATGTCGGGTTCCTATATTCAATCCGAGGATAGATAAGGCTTACCTCGGGTTAAAATTCGACATTTGCCCATACAAAATGTGTCAAATTTTAATCCGAAGTAAGCCTATCTGTCCGCGGATTGAATATAGGAACCGGACGTTAGTCGTGATCGATTTATTTTTAAATTCGTTATAGTGCTTTAATTTAAGATATTTTTCAGAATTGTGTTACTTATATTTTTGGTAACTTAAATCTAAAAAAAACCCTTCAAACACGAGTCGCAGTCGCGCAACTAGGGATGCGAATCGCCGACACGGAACTAAAAAAAACGGACATAACGTTGCACTAAAAAGGTTTGAAGCGTGCAAGGTCTGCCATTTAGTTCGCCATACACCGGAGGTCCCCAAACTTTTTTGTCTCATAGCATAGACCACTTGGCATTTGTTTCGGTTTTGGGTGGACTTGCTTACCTAATATGTATTTACGTTATCACGTGAAAACTAAACAAACAATCTTGGCGATTTTTTGCACGGATAACGTTGGAGGTCTAGCCGGCTAAAAATTGACATAGGCTACAATGAAAATATAGCGCGCAAATATATTTTTTACAAACTTACTGCATTTTTGCACAATGCAGCAATAGGGGATTTTCCTTTTACTGGGTTATTAACCTTTACATATGTGGTGCTTTCACCAAAAATTAAGCCTCAAATCCTTCAGGTTTAAAAAAAACCGCATGAAAAGAAATAACATTTTTATTTTATTTTAGCCAGTGTCCGATTTCTTTGTAAATTGGATATGTTGTATACACCGTGTTTTTATTGATTTACGATAACTTCGGCATATTACTAGGTACATCCATAGAAACTAAGTGGTAGATTCTTTTTTTTTATATTGCAAAAAAAAATATATTTTTTTCTATGGAGCTATCCATAGAAAAAAATATATTTTTTTTTGCAATATAAAAAAAAAGAATCTACCACTTGGATGGTGGTTTCTATGGATGTACCTAGTAATATGCCGAAGTTATCGTAAATCAATAAAAACACGGTGTATACAATTAAGGTCACTTTCTAAAAATAATAATATTGAATTATCTCTTGAAAAAAACAGAAAAAATCGAGTTAACAATTTAAAAAAAATGAAAAAAATCAAAAGACAGTTAGGTACCTACCTAATTTACATATTTTATGTAGAATTCAATAATTTTTAACATATTTTTTTTTAATAACTAAAATCGGGATTAACAGTGTGCAAAACTTGAATTTGTAACATCCCATACATTCATTTCAAACAAAAGAACTTCTACGTATTACACTAAAGACAAAGACAAAGACATTTATTGCCAGAACATAGTAATTTACAGATCTTCGTGGAACAGGATGTGCTTATGTTCTACCTTAATTAGGCATGCAATGTTATAATGCAGATCGTTTTGACTATGAAGTTATATTCCCAACGCATTTTGAATTTGGAACGCGACTTATTTTACTGAGTGCGGACCTTGAAATCCGTTGCTGTATGCGGCGAGGGCTGACGGCATTCAGACCAAACTCTACAGGGATAGACGCCATAGAACAACACTTTTGTGAATGTGCCAATGGTCTAAGAACCGTGGGATGTTGCTCACACGTAGCAGCTATAATATACACTTTATGTATTTTTTTGTCTTTCGGTAGATTTCTATCAAAACTTCCACGGCCGAATGAAAAAATAACTACGCTTTTTAAAAATGACGGCTTAAATGTGACTATCCAATCAGATAGTGATGATGATTGAGGACACATTTTATTTAAAGTTTGTATTATTAAAAGTTATAATTTTAATATTTACAGTGTGTATTATTATGGGGGCAATAAGGTCGTGTATACATATTATTAGGACTTTTTTCGTATGGAAGTTTTCAGATGTGACTGTAAGTACTAGTTATCAAAAGTATGATTTATTATTGAATATGATTTTGGTAAATGAACTAAAATTACGCCGTCTGTGATATTGCTACAATTTGAATCGCTGATACAACTACGAAATAATACAAATATATGAATGGGATATTAAGAAATGCGTATATAGCCACAAAAGAATTTATAGTGCAAAACGTCACATTCTAAATTCAAATTCGTTAAGATAGCGTTCAAAATATACTTCATTCATTTATTGTCAACTTGGTTTTGCTTGTATGAAGAGAAAGTGTTATGGGATGTCACAAATTCGATTTTTGAACTGTTAATCCCGATTTTAGCAATTGGAAAAAATATATGTTAAACATCATTAAATTCTACATAAAATATGTAAATTAGGTAACTGTCGCAATTTCGCACGTATTTTTTTAATTTTTTTTCTAGAGATCATTCAATATTTTTTTAGAAAACGACCTTATTTGTATATACAACATATCCAAATTACAAAAAGAAATCGGTTTAGTACTTTGGCTAAAATAAAATAAAACATTTATTTCTTTTAATGCGGTTTTCTTTTAAACCTGAAGGATTTAAGGCTTATTTTTTGGTGAAAGCACTACATATCAGAATATTCTCTTAGCCGAGTGGTTGCCGGCTTAGAATTGTACCACTCCATGTCTTCCTGTGGAAGTCGTAAGAGGCGACTAAGGGAAAAAAGGCTTGTAGTATTGTTAGGCGATGGGCTTGCTACCTGTCACTAATATATACACATGGTAAACATCTTAGCCTGTTTGTGCAACATGTGGTTACAGAATTACCAACAAGTCTTTAAGAGTTGTTGGTAATCCTGTAGCTCTGCCTAATCCACTCTGGGAATGAAGGCGTGAGTCTATGTATGTATGTATGTATGTATGTATGAATATTCTCTTAGCCGAAGCTTCTTGAACATCATGCGGCATTGGTAATCCAATGAAAGCAACCAAAGAAAATCCTCGTTTTGAGACGTATTGTGATAAAATATAAATAGTATAATAATTAATACTGTTTATCTCATCCTTACATGCAAGTAAATTGTCCACATTTTACGCAAAACGGATCGCCATAATCTTATGTTATCTGTCAGGTGTCATGGCAAAAGAAAAACATGAAAAACCAAGTAAACACCTTTTAAATATTTAATTATTCCACAGTAGTTCTAGGAGAATAATAAACATGAAGTAATTAATTGCTGAATTTTCGAATGTTACGAGTAAGTAAGACATTTCTATACATGCTTAGGGCAGTAGTTTAGCCATGTCCTTTGTCATTGATGAGAATGATGAGTCATCAACTTTACTTTGTCTGTTAAGTTACTTAGGTGTCCATTTGGTGGTTGTCCCGTAATTTTTTTTATAGTTTTGTATTGTTTTTTAGAAATTTATAAATAATAAGCTGTTTAATTCTATCTTTTATTTTTATGACAGTTCGTTAAATATACAAATTATTTAAATAAAACTAAAAATAAGGTTCAGTTTGAACACAAGCCGTTATGTATACCCAAAACGGCCTTTTACTGCCTCTAGTAAAAAACTTAATTAAAATATTGCTTTTTTTTTGTTGATAAAACTTTAGTTCAAGTAATGTAAAAAAATATTATTCAAAGTACTCCTATTATTTAAAAAATAAAACCATGGAATAAATAAACCTTCCGTTATCTTGAAAAACATATAATTTTAGGTCAATTTCATTGCATAATACCTACGTCTCTTCTTATTATTTAGTAAACTAGAATATATTTACTATCAGAATGATATCATAAACTCGCATTAAATCAAGTTTTTATCTAATAACACTACCTACCACTCAACATTTACACCTGTAGATCGAAATGCCCCAATAACACATTCTGAACAAAAAGCCCGGTGAAGAGCAGGTCCGACTCGGGCTCCGCCCGTGTATCATTCTATTTGCCGTTAAGTCATTTTCTTCTAAAGCCTTTCATTAGCACCTACTGAATAAACGTAATAATTTGGTGGGCGTTATCACCTTTACGGGTTTATGGGTAGGTACCTACTTAAGTGTTTGTGTGTGAACGTACCTGTCTATGCATGTGATCAAAATCGGATGTTGCACTCTAAAGATACTAATCTTTCAATTAATCTTTATTATTATCCTTCAATTCATCAAGAACGTATGTCAGTCAAAGGTTATAAAAATACAATAAATTCAACTTCACCGAGGGGTGTGTTCGACAAATATTTTATATTTATCCTCCGAATTTTAACTAGATGTTTATGATACTTAACATGTGTAAATGTCATGCTTAGTCTCCTATAAGCTTGCTCGTCGCTTTTAAGTTTATTCGAGCAAGTTCGTACATGTGTACCAGAAAATAACTCAAGCTTTGGCCTAAAGTTTAAGAACACTGGTACACATGTTCGAACTTCCTCAAATAAACATTAAAACGACGAGCAGGCTTGTGCGTGGAGACCTACCAGCTAATTACTACTACTTGGCCTTGGCTATACCGAACATGTGGGTACGTAATGCCAACTATGTTTTTATTTATCAAATACATAATATCTGTACGATGCCAATACATTCAATTTTATAAGTACAACTTTACTCATCTCAAGGGACATATTTACAACTTTTTTGAATAAACAGAAACCGTAAATAGCTTCTTGTAGCTTGTCTTTGCTGATAGACTATTTTACCAACCATCATCATCATCATCATTATCAGCCGCAAGACGTCCTCTGCTGGACAAAGGCCTTACCCAAGGTTTTCCAACGATCGATCCTCTGCTGCTATCATCCAGTGGTTTCCCGCGACCTTAACCGGATCGTTAGTCCACCTTTTGGAAGGCCAGCCGACACTTCGTCTCCCGGTTCGTGGTCGCCACTCTAGAACTTTCCCGCTCCAACGGCCATCGGTTCTACGAGCAATATCCCGCCCACTGCCACTTAAGGTTTGCAATTCGGTGAGCTATGTCAGTTACTTTAGTTCTCCTGCGGATCTCTTCATTCCTTATTCGATTTCGGAAGCCACCGCATACAAAAATACTTTTTTTGTATGCGTTGGCTTGCCTAACTGATTATTACCGTTGCTTTATTATTACTACTATGGGAGGTAGTTTCCTGATTTTTTAATAAAAAAAATAATCCAACTTTGCTGGCGTAATTTGAATGTATTCAATTATGGCTTTGTAGAAACTAACAAGAGTCTATGAGATAAACCGCAGACAGACGGAAAGACGGACAGACATACGTGGCGAAACAATAAGGGTACCGTGTACGCGTGTTTACTACGGACGGAAATCAAAAAGGTAGGTAGATACATCAAAGCATACTCGTATGTAATGTAATGTACAAGACTACGAAGTACGAGATGTTTCATCTTCGCCATTAACAAATTATTCTTGTTAGCCAGCGAAAGACGTGCCGTCGTCAATAAATGAGTTATCAAAGAACCGTTTAGGTGGGAATGGGCTAAGGGCTAGTGGCTAAATAAAGTAATGGTTAAATATCGACACCAATTATTAAATCTGAACCAAATGGGTCCAATTTTAAATTTGATTTTCGAATTTTAACAATAGCTTCTAGTAGCTGAGTTACTGAAAAAATATTAAATAGCATGCGGTTAGCTTCCACATTGATCAGTGTAGGTCGCCGACGTCGCGCGGTGACGCTTAAGGAATGTTCGTCTGTCTAGGCCTCTGGCGCGCCGTGACCGTTACTGGTGAATGAATTATACGCCGCGCCGCGGATCATTACCCTCATTACGAGCGTTCATTATAATATTACAGGACACCATTGGCATAGCACATTAGCACACGGGTGCCCGAGCATTGCTCGGTTGGAACTGAACGTCATGCCCACCGATCTCTCTGTCTTCTTCTATTTACCTACTTATTTTATTTATCATAAAATGGTGATGTTGGTCCGTTGAGCTTGATGCCTTACATTAAAACTGGGAGTCTTCAGTGTATAACGACATCCAACATCGCAAACGCGCATGTAACTACTATTTTTTTAAATACGTTGTTAGGTCCCTTGGGAGTGCTTAGCTATAGCAATTTTTTCAAAAAGTGAATAGGTATATTGAGATTTGGTCATTTCCCAAGACACGTTCCGCCTGAACTAGCTCCTAGGTAAAAGTCATACATTTTTTTGTAGAGACTTTAATCAGCCACAATTTAATACTCTAAGCCTCATAGTTTCATCCAAAATTAAAAATAAATGTAGAATATCGATAAAAACATTGGAAAATTGACTATTTAATATTTTAGATGTACAATATGGTTTCAAATAAATATACACTAAATAAATAAACGTAGGTACATTGGAAAACTGCGAAAATGTTGGCACTTGTTTCAGTTTCTTCAAAAAACTACCCTAAGGAAGCGTTTTTCAAGTATCCTTGTGCCGTACTAATAAAGATAACCTATAACGCTTTAATTGTAGCAAATTTTGCTATCTTTATTAAAGTAAAGATATTTCAAAAACGCTTCCTTATGGTATTGTTTTCGAAAATACTGAAACATGTTCCAAAATTTCGCGTAATGTTTTTTGAGCGTAATGGGGATAGCACAGGGTTTTCAGGGTCGCAAAGTTGGGTCTTAACTACTCTCAAGAGACCTAATCAAATATAATAAAATCGTAATTACGTGCGCGTCTGCGATGTTTCCCTTTTTTGTGTTCATAAAGACTAGCCTAGAAGGGAGACAGCCCTCCGCACAGAAGTGGCGTTCGGGCGTAAGGTGTAGTGACCAGGGTCCATCGCGTGCATTCATTTTTCTACCGCATTAAATTGGAATTTACGAAATAAAACAAATGCACGCTTTCTCGTATATGGTTTAAGTTACCTTGATACTGGTCACTTCTAATGTCACTCAAAGTTGGTGATCAATTCTACACATTTCTGAAAAAAAGCTTGTTAAAAGATAAAAAGATAAAAGATGTTTATTCAGTAAGTAGGCCGCACGGGCACTTTTACACGTCAAAAATCTACCAGCGCTTCGGAAGAGACCACTGCTGAGAAGAAACGCCGCAAGAAACTCAACAGTAAGTCGTTTTTTAAATATTGCTAATGATATTATACAATAATAAACTTAACCTAGCATTATATAAAACAATGAATCTCACATAACACCAAAAATGTATTCATGCGTAGTTGAGCAGGAAAACGTGTCAAAACTCAGAATTGTCACAAAACTAATAAGCAACAGTAATATAAAAAAATATATATATAGAAAGTATACAAGTTATACTTACCTGTGACGGTGCAAGACCACATGCATAAAAGTTTCGATACATTCTCCTACAGAAACCGTGTCCCCTAGACAATAATACAATATTTACATATTTTTTAAGACTAATTTAAATTATTAAATTATTTAGGTGTTGGCCAAGCATTTTTATCTGTTAGATAGTCTTCGACCCTATAGTAAGCTTTAGACATCAACGACTTTTTCAAGTAAGTTTTAAGTATTGGAAATGGTAACTTTAAAACAACGTCAGGTAATTTATTAAAGAAAAGGATGCATTGACCTACAAATGATTTATAAACCTTACGGACACGAAATTTTTTAATAGCAATTTTATTTTTATTTCTCGTATTCAAATTATGTACATCACAATTCTTAACAAAAGAGTCTTGATTTTTAATGACATAAATAATATTCTCATAAATAAATTGTGATGCTACTGTCAAAATATTAATTTCTTTAAATAGTACTCTTAAGGAATCACGGGAGTTTAGATTATATATAGAACGAATGGCTCTTTTTTGCAACACGAATATAGTCTGTATGTCAGCAGCTTTTCCCCAAACCAGAATACCGTACGACATAACACTATGAAAATAACTATAATAAACTAAGCGAGCTGTCTCAACATTAGTAAGTTGCCTGATTTTCCTAACAGCATAAGCTGCCGAACTTAATTTACCTGCTAGTACTGCTATATGGGGACTCCATTGCAAGTTTTTATCTATAGTTATCCCTAAGAAAAGCGCCTTATATACCATTTCCAATCTCTCATTATTAAGAAATATACTAGATTCTACCGGTCTAACATTAGGCAAAGCGAACCTAACACATTTAGTTTTCGTAGCGTTGAGTAGCAAATTGTTACTAGTAAACCAATTAAGTAATTTACCTAGTATGGTATTTATCCTACTGTAATCGACGGATTTTCGGTCTACCTTGAAAATTAATGATGTATCATCAGCGAATAGCACAATATCACAAAAATTATCTACTGTGCGTGGTAAGTCATTAATATAAACCAAAAATAAGAAAGGACCTAATATAGAGCCCTGAGGCACACCTAACTTAACAGGGGCTCCAATAGACTGTGTTTGGTTTACAACAACTGTTTGTGTTCTATCACTAAGATATGAAGACATAAGATTTAGAGAATTATTTGACAGACCATAATGTTCTAATTTTAATATAAGAGTCGCATGATCTACGCAATCGAAAGCTTTGGAAAGGTCACAAAAAAATCCTATAGCATCACAAGATTTCTCCCAAATATTGTATATATATTTAATGAGCACAGATGCTGCATCAGTAGTGGATCGTCCTCTGGTGAAGCCAAACTGATTACTGTTAAGCAGTTTATTTCTATTGAAGTGACCTACCATATCTTTTAACATTAACTTCTCAAAAACTTTACTTAAAACAGGTAGAATAGAAATGGGACGGAAATTCGTTAAATCACTCATATCGCCCGATTTAAAAAGTGGTATGACTTTACTATATTTCATAAGATTTGGAAAGACCCCCTCTGAAATGCAATTATTGTAGATTAAAGCTAAGTGCGGTGCAATTATATCTATGACATGATGGATGACTTTAACTGATGTTCCCCATAAATCCTCAGTTTTTTTTTAAACTAAGCGATTTGAATACCTTAACAATTAAAACTGAATCTACGTGGCTAAAATCAAAGCTTTCGTTACATTTAGTAACATTAGCACAAAGTAATTTTTGAGCTTCAATCGCAGATGATTGAAGACATTTCGTGGTATTAACATTAAAATCTAAATGGCTAAACATGTAAACAAATCGATTTATCTTTACACCCCCATGTATCGTACTTCTGAAGATCGTGCAATCACGATCATTAACGATAATCCGCGGCAATTAAAACTTAATGGTTCTCAACGGAAACGTCCCTTTTAGACTGACGAAATAATATTGAAATTGGTGCGAAACACCTAACCTTGATTTTCACCTTAGTTTGCCTTCGTAATAATATCCAATCAGAGTGATGGGTCGTTAGCGGTAATATTTCCAAAGCGAGTATTTTCCCAGTAATGTTACTAGTACTGTAATAATACCACTCACCGAAAATAAAAAAAAATAAAAAAATTGTTTTGTTTTAATTTATTTTTTGTAAGTATATAACATACCAATGTGGTCCTATTATACACCATTTCACAACCATAAAAAATGCATGACAAACTTAAGGAAGTAAATTATCAATCTTACCGGTAATATAACCAATATTACCGAGTATCTTACCAATGTTACTGGAAATATTTCTATGCAGTATTTTTTTATCATTATCATAAAGTCCAGGAAAAACACGTAAAATAAAAAGCAAATCTTGTATAAATCATTTTAATTTGGCACAGAAATTTAAGAATAAGTTAAAACTCTATTATTATATTGTAAATATGACCGATGCCCTATAATTAGGATAAAAATACCACGTCTAGCCATGTAAAATGAACACGTGGGGTGAGATATATTGGAACAATACATATTAGAAAATAGTCTATGTGTATTATCTGAAACAATGCGTAAGAATAAGGTAAAACTACATTATGTGTTAGAAATATACCTATAAAATACCTTTTGATATAATTGATATTAGAAAAGAAACTGAATATGAAAGAAAGAATCGTGTCATATGCATTCAATAAGTATTACCCTATACCCCGCACGCGTAGTAGTTAGGGAGGCGAATAGGGGAATTTTCGGTAATACTCGAGCGTGGCAGTTTAAGATATGAGAGATACCTTAGACCTAATAGAACAACCTTGTAAAGTATTTAGCTCTATATGTAGCAGTGGCGAAGCGTCACGTAAATAAATAGGCAAGCCGGAGCAAAAAAAAGGTGTATGGCGTGTGTGCTTGTTTGCCCCTTCCGTGACATAAAAAAAACATACCTTAAAAAATGGATGTCGTCTTTCTAGTTCTCAAAAAGCAGTGCTGAAGTGTCGCGTGCGTTAAAAGTGCGCCGAAAGGCAATTCTTGCTTTCCAAGTAGTACTACCGTATCAATTAAACGTTTCAATAAATTTCGATTACGTTCCACTTACGATTGTGGGCCTCAAAATGATTACCAAAAAAAGTTTAAATTCTACTGTTACCAAACTCATGTAATAATATACAACTCCGTATATGTTTCTCGCTTTGAGCATGTTTTCTAGCTGAATTACTTATAGAAAATAGAATGTTTTTTTTTCTTGCCTTTTTCGTGCTTATTAAGATTAAATCTTAGAAAAAATACAAATTTATTTCCCTATTTCTGGACGGTTTGCCCTTCGGGAATATAATAAAAACTAACCTAACATAACCTATTTTTTTTACGTACTTTAATTCAAACCGTAATGTTTCAGTAATAATTGATTTTAGAGAAAAGTTTGTTTAAAAAAAAATGCTTGTTTTAGTATATTCTAAACAATTGAATCATCATAAATAGACCTTATATTAACATAATTTTCAAGCATCAAAATTTTCTAAGTCCCTGACGCCTTGAAAATGACCAACATTTGAACCCCTATAACTCGGCCAATTTTGATTTTAGAGAAAAGTTTTTCAAGTAAAACATGCTTATTTTAACGTGTTCTATACGATAAAATCATTTAAATTAGGTGTCATAATGATACAATTTTGGCGAAATTTTTTATAAGTCCTGCGTCCCCTAACTGAATTATATAAATTGTGAATATCTGCAAAACCTGTTCGATTCCAAACACTGCTAGAATTGGAAAACAGCAAAGATGAATAGCAAAATAATTTGTTTAATTTGCAGCTGCCAGTCAGCCAATTGTATTTGTAATTCGCTGTGGAAATGTTTGAAGAATCCATCTCTACGCCTATAATCAATTTTTATGTCTAGGCGAGCGCGTCCTAATCCTAACTTAATGACATGTTTCTTATTTCCAAAGGATAACTTTGAAAAACATGTTTGTTCATTAAGTAGGTAATCTGTAAGATAACACTCAATTTGCACCAATGCGGCCGTTTGTACTTTGAGTACAGGCAAAAATATTTAAAAACCAAACCACGAATATAACCTAAAATAGATCGAAGCAAAAATAACAATATTTAGGTACTTAACGAAATATAAACAAACCTCCGTTGTCGCCACGAATCTGCAAATAACACAATCCAAACAGAAAAACATTCACAGAACACTAAACAAGCTAAATTTCACTAGTTGAGTCTCATAAAACACAATAAGTTAAGTAATAACACAAATTTAACTATAAATCAAAACAAAACACCGCGTATTAGCGCGAGGACGCGAAAGTAATGGCGTAATGAAAAAACTAAAAAGTAGTTGAAGGTCGTGAGGCCAGGGGGGAGAGAGACGGTTGTTGAGTTGAGTGTCCTTGGGAAAAGAAAGTTAACGCATGCACTTTAAGTTCAAAATTGGATGCAATAAGCCGTAGTTCGTCGGCCGGACTTGCGTGCTTCTCCCTTTTGCTTGCTCACACAGGTGCCGCTGTGTCTGTGTGCGAGTTTAAAGCTAATGTAGCGCTATAATATTATACCATTTGGTTTGAATTTGTTAGTGAGGTCCGGCGCCGAGTCACCGGCTTGTATGGCGGTTTTAATTGTGGGTGTAAGTTCGAGCGCGCGTAGTGAAAGGTAACTGAGCATGTGTGCGTGTATACGAAAATATTGTTCTTGTTTCTTTCTAGTAATATAGGTTAGTGAATGGGTGCGAGCGAGTGATAGATTTCGGCTTGGTAAATAAATAAATTTGAATTGCGGCGTTAGTGCGTGTTCATTCATCGTATTATGAAGCAAGGTAAAGCTATAGTACACCGGGTTACTTTCGGTTTTACGTTTTGTTGTTTGTATACCTAGTAGGTACCTACTCTATGCATAGGAATTTTTAGGGAAGCCGCTGGGAATCGGGTTGTATGGACGCTTCGCTACTGATATGTAGTGACGCGCGCCTAGGATAGACGATCAGATTAGTAAAAAAAAATCGATAGTCTGAAATACTCGATTGCGTCAGATTAAGATATTGGGGGTTGATTTTAGTGTTTTAAGACTAAATTTAACTAATCTGACGATAAGACCTTGACGCCGCCGAGTTAAAGGGTCGCGAACTTGTAAAAAAAAAACGTTAATCCGGCATTCTCGAGCGCGATTTTTATCTAAAACTTACTTACTAAAAATACAAAATCTGCCGGTTTCCGCATGACCGGAAGTGTGGAGGAGCCATTTCGTCTTCCGAAAAACGCGTTGCGGCATATAAGTCGCGAACGATACATTTTACAAAAAAAAAGCTTAAATAAACAAAAAAGGGAATATCTATCGCTTTATTGTCATTCTTAAATTCCCCGTTTTATCAAGGAGAAAGAAAGGAAAAAAAGAAACCAAAAAACCTTTTTCGGTCAGATTAAGAGAACCCACCAACATTTTTGTCAGATTAAGAAAATATGCTTTCAGGATACCGAGATAAACCTCCCCTATGAAAATCTGACGCGCTCGAGTATTTCAAAAAAACTTTTTTTTTTTTGCATTTTCAAAAATTCATCGTATCTTATCGTCACGCCGAAATCGTCAGTTTTTTTAAAGGGAGCTTCCTTGGGGCCTACTTAACACCCCTTCCAAAAATCTGACGCGCTCGAGTAAATTTTTTTTTTTTGCATTTTCGACTTCTTTATATGCCTACCCCCACCACGCAAACCGGCAGATTAGTATACCGTTGTTATCAGAGGCACTTGGGGCATACGTAGTATGAATATCTGACGCGCTCGAGAATGCCTAAGTAACTGTTTTTTTTTAACATTTTTGAAAAACCGTACACGCCAAACCCACCGCTAAAAAGGTTTTTACCATACGAGCTTTTCTTTTCGAAATTATTTTATCTTTCGATTTTGATAGGTCTTGACGGCGCCGTTGAATTACGCCATTTAGCTACCTCGCCTCCCTAACTATAGTATTTGTTGGGGATTTCAAATCTTCTGATTCAGTTGATTTAAAATAAAGGACGCGTGAATATCATATCACTACCGAGTCATCTCCGAATGTGTATGAACATTCTAAGTAATATGCTTAAAGTAATTATCCATCGGTTTACTTCCTTGTCGGTTTGATTCTTGTCATACTGTTTAAAGTTTTGCTTGAAATGTTCTGGAGCTTTTTGGCACTTAAGAATGTGCAACGCAAATTTTGTAGCGTTCTCAAAATTGTACACTACACTACAAAAGTTACACATGTTTTTTTCTTCGTTAGTTTTTCGGTAAAATGATGAAACACTTTACTTTTCGGTTTCATTGTCCCGTTTGAAGCAAACTAATCGCCACTTACGTACGTATACGTTCACTCCGCTTCGTGGTAAGGGCAAAACTAACCCTATTGTACCATTTAAGAAAATTATTCAAAAGGAAAGAGACATAAGATTGTAAGTGTGAAAGAGAAAGAGATATATTGCAATGTTTTACTTAATAAAATAACAAAAGAATCATCAAGTCTTATACGAATTGATGATTTCCTATCTTACTAGCTTTTGGTAATATTACCGGTAACATTGGAAAGTTACTGGTAATATTCCCAAATGGAAAAATAATGGTAACGAGAATATTACCTACGAGTCCTACGACCCATCACTTCAGGGCATCTGTTCCAGGCGCTAAAAAACATATCGTATTTGAACTGTTACGGTATGGTTTTGACGTCAGCCGCCATTACTGTCAAGTAAATAAGAGCTATCACAACGGTGACGATACGATAACAGATCACAGACGATATGGATTTTGGCGCCTAAAATACTTATTCTCTAACGGCCGCTTGCTCGTAAATGTTAACCCTAGGTTAACCCCAGGTTACTCGTAACAGGTTAATTTGTTAAAATTGACAGTTCCTACATGAATCTGCAATTTTAAAATAATTTAACCTGGGGTTAAACCTAGGGTTAAATGTACGTGCAAGCGTGCCTTATAGTAATATAATAAGGTACGAGCCGTACGAGTATGCCCAATAGGAGAAATTTAGCTGTAGGTATCTTCGGTCACTGACTAGACCACTGCGTTTACATAGGCTGCGGTAAGTAGGTATGGGTAGATAGTCAAATAATATTATTTATATTTTTTGATGATTCAGGTGCCCTGCGCACAACAGTTGTGCGGAGTAAACTTTGGCTGGTAATGTCCTGCGCTGCGCCCAACAGATGTGCGCAGGGCGGCGCTGTGATTGGAGTTTAAATTTCATAAAGGAGAGAAATAAAATAAAAATAATCCTATCGATTTCTCACTTATTTGGCAACACATAGGAGGTTTTCCCGAAAAATCAAGAAACGAAAAAAAAAAAAAAATTGCCCAATAGGATTTGCTCGTCCGCCATTACGATTATTGACGTGTTTGAACATACTTACAGTACTGTGCGAAATTAAGTGGATTTTAACCGAAAAAGGAAGATTGTTATGCCTTGTTTTATATATCAAATTACTCAAAAAGAAACAAGGCATAGTTATCTGATTATTGTTCTAGGCGTTTCGAAAAACATCGTGATGAAAAAGGGCAACAAACAACTGAACTGAACTGATTGAACTGCTCACAAGCGGCGCGGCGTAAGCAATGGCCGCGCGGCGCCCGCGCCGCTCGTTACGGTTCCGGAAACAAATACTTTTTGTGATTTTGTTTACGCGTAAACATAAAATAGTGATAATTTTACAACAGATAAGTGAAATGTGGCAGTGACCCTGCCTACGAAGCTAGAGGTCTAGGGCTCAAATCCCGTTAAGGGCAGATATTTGTGTGATGTGATGAGCGTGAATATTTGTTTCTGAGTCATGGATGTTTTCTATGTATTTAAGTATATATTTCTCTATAATAGTACTTATATCGTTATCTAGTACCCATAGTACAAGCCTAGAGCTTTGTTTGGGACTTAATCACTTGGTGTGACATTGTCCCCTGATAATTATTTATTGATTTTATATTAGGTGCAGTGTGTCAAATAATAAACCGGTCGGATGGAAAAGTACCAAAACCCTTACAAATAATTTATTTTCATCAGTAAAATGTAAGTGTATAATCTGTATTCCTTTCTACGTGCATTGCCTGTTCTTTTATCTTTCCATCGATATATCAATCATTAAATATAATTATACCAATCGTGAATCATTCACCTTTTTCTAAACTTAAACAGAAAGAATAATATCTCGAAAATAAGCTGAACTCAAATCAAGGGCCGATCACTTGACGGGTTAAAATTGTAAATAACGCATGTGAAGCCTTCAAGTTCTTATTAGATAATGCTATGAACTCTAATTACCATAGGAACGCTGATTAGGTACAGAGCTGTTATCACCATAACGATCCTTCAGTTACACTACACTACGAGTGGACTAAGTGTATGAGTCTAGAGTGACACCTAAAAATACTGTTCCACTTTCAAATTCGAGTGTCTCATCCTTCAGTCATATTCTATTCGCATTCATACCCTTCACGATGGACAGAGAAAATTTAATGCACTTGGTTTTCTTGGCATTTAAAAGTAAGTTGTTGGCCGTAAACCAATCAACAATTGTAGACAACGCAATATTGATGCCATTAAAATTAACCTGTTTCCTATCCGCTTTGAATATTAGTGAGGTATCGTCAGCAAACAATATAGTATATATATATATATATATATATAGTATATATAGATCGTTTTAATTTACCTCTATCAGTAAGATAATGGGGCCAATTCGGCTTAGTGTTCTCTAATTTTAACTACCTATTTATTAAGTCTATTAAGTTTAAGTTTTTATTCATTTACCAAATAAAAAAATTAAATTACATTATTTAACAGTGGTCCCCACAAAGCTGGGTCCAGACGGTGCAGACTTGCGCCGCGCAGACTGTTGCACGGACAAAAGTATGCGCGACTCACATCGTCCACACGATACGATACAGACATGTTAGTTGTTCTTTAAACCTCGTGGTGTGCGGACGTTTGCAATGGCAGATATCAATCGACGGCGTCGTTTACTACAATTAGCTGCTCTTGCCGTTTTACTAGGAAAAAGACGTACCAAGCGCGTAGATCTATAAATTCAACTAAGAATTTTCTGGAATATTTTCTTAAATCGTTCATTTTTATAATAAAAACAAAGCAAACTGTGAATTAATTAACCAAAGTTGTCGTAAGTTGACCCAAACAAGTCTGAACATGCGTCCACACAGTGCAGTAGTCGGCGCAAACAGATCAGATACAAAAATGCACAGACGTCGTTACGGACTTGACACTTCACGTCCACACGTCCCATTTCCACCGACTTAAGTCTGTACCGTCTGGACCCACCTTAACACCCCCCCCCCCCCCCCAGGCCTGTATCATGGGAGAAACCTACCTACATTTATAAACTTCAAACTTTATTCTTGTTAGAGTAGAATCCAGTTCGGTGTTATAATTAATTTTGTGCGCGAAGAAGTAGATAATCGCTATTCCCTCAGGAACTGTCAAATTTTCCGGGATAAAAGTAGTCTATGTGCTATTACAAACTATAATTTATCAAATTATATTTTTATTTCATAATCTAATTAATGAACACATGCATGACACACAAAAAATATGTAGGTGGGCGTTTTCACTAAAAAGTGTACCCAATTAAGGACTGAAATTAAGGAACTTTAACTTTGTCAGTTTTGTGACGAAAATTAGCTATATATTGACGGCCGCAATGTATGAGTTAAAGTTCCTTAATTTCAGTCCTTAATTGGGTACACTTTTTAGTGAAAACGCCCAGGTATTTGTGACATTCATTATGTTATAGATGATCATGACGAATTTTTGAGGTTTCACTTTTCTCTTTAATGCCGCGGAACCCAAAGAAAATAATAATTAATGATCAAAATTGTAAAAAAACAAGCTAGAAGTTATTAAAAATAGGAGTTGTCTTAATAGTACGTATTCGAACTTTAACTCTCGGTATTACGCATCAAAACAATATTTTAAAGCAACTAGGTACGTGACGGCCCGGGAATATTGCCCAGCGTGGGATTATTGCCGTAAGTGTTGCCGGCAATATTGCTGGTAGTGGGAATCGTCAATATAAAATTAAATATTCTCACAGTTACATTTTGAATACCCGTGCGGTGGCCGGGTTAGAATAGTGCCACTCCATGTCATCCCGTGGATATCATAAGAAGCGACTAAGGGAATAAAGGCTTGTAGTACTATTAGGCGATGGGCTTGCAACCTGTCACTAATACGCTGGTAAACATCTTAGCCTATTTGTGCAAAATGTGGTTACAGAATTATCAACAAGTTTTTAAAGTTGTAGGTACCTAATTCTGTAGCTCTGCCTACCCTTGGGATTACAGGCGTGAAGGTATTTATGTTACATTTTGAAATATTATTTATTAAGTATTTCACGTCTATAGGAACACTATAAAATAATCAACCTTTTGCAATACCTTCATTAATATTCCCAGATTTGCCGGCAATATTGCCCGAGCAACGCTGCTGGAAATATTGCTGGGAATATTGCCAGGAAATTATGAGATTTATGAGTTCTAGCGGTAGCGACGATCTACTACCAAAATCGGCGGCTGGAAGGACGGCGCTCGGGCGACAGGCGTGCGGTGGACACTGTGGACAGGCGGCCATAGTAAATGTATGCTACTTCAGCACCATCATCTCGTACGTTTTCGTGTCGTTGACGGCGGTGGTGGACTAGTATGATTACGTTTATTGTTTGAAAAAATGTGGATAAAGTATCTGTCACTGTCATACTTATATACGTGTCAGACAGTGACGGAGATTTTATCCACATTTTGTCAGGCGAAAAACACAGCCATATTTAGCCCCCTGGAAGGAATGAGGCCCATTTAAATTTTATTGCGGTTATGCCTGCGACTATGAGGGGTTTCATATTTTGGATTCCATAGCTTGGATTTGGACGGCGGCCATGACGTTTATTTTGACTAAGTCGACAAGGGTATCTAAATCCGAGATTTTGACTACACTAATTCGTAAACAATATCAAATTTGGAATTCAATGTTTTTTGAACATGAATGGCCATTGTGTTTTGGATAAGTGGTTACGGGTAACTTTTTCCGAGTTTTTGGGGACGCAGATTTGAAAATGATATTAAATTTGGAAATCTAGATGATGGTCTTGATTTTAATGTTATATTATTAAGAATGCCAGTTAGGCTTAGCACGCATTAAGTGCTAAATGAATCCGAACACGATTACGACAGCTTTCCTTTGTGCACTCCCACTCACACACACAGTTAAAAAATAAACCGCGCGCCTCTACTAGGGACGGCTGTGAAGACAATATTCGTGCTTCGCAGTTGCGCTGAGCGCAATTGACAACATTTAAAAAAAAGCGTTATTTATTTTTCGCGTTTATAAATAGCTGGTTAAAAATTAGACTACCCGTATTTCTCAGTTTTTCTTTATTTAACTTAAATTCGTCGTTAATAATTTATTAAAGAAATAGTCATTAAAAAGACCGTATATCCAAAGTTAGGAATACTGATGTCGTGATCTTAGCATAACATAAAATAAAAAAGTAACTTTAAACAGATACAGAACTGACTGTCATGTCATGTCACTCACTTATCAATAGGGAATCCAATCCCGCAAACGCGGGATCCCGCTTACGCGGGATCCCGCACCTTTTTTGCGGGATCAAAAATGCGGGATTACTCATGCGGGATCCCGCACGTTCGCGGGATTGAAAAAAAGTAAGAAAAATAGGCTCAGACGATGATCGGAACTATTATCGGAACGGAACGTAATAGGCTCAGACGATGATCGGAACTATTATCGGAACGGAACGTAATCAATGTCAGTTCCAGTACTCTATGACTGGGGATTCCCCTACGGCGCACGGGGATTTACCTTTGCGCGCGGTCAAGTGTCAAAGAATGTTATTGCGTCATTTGCGTCTTACTTGTGATGTGAAAAGGTTACGTAACGTACGACAAGACTATTATAATTAAAAATATTTGTGTGTATTCTCTTTCTTTAAATTACATGAAACAAAAATAATAATAATTAAAATCAATCCCGCAAATCCCGCGGGATCCGCGGGATTGATGATCTTAATCCCGCAGGCTTGCGGGACCGCGATTTTGATGCGGGATTGGATTCTCTACTTGTCAATCATTCGCTGCCGTTCGTTCACAAATTTGTTATATTGCGTAATTTAATTAATTAAGTACATAATTTGTAGACGCCATTAAAATAAATAAACTATTTTGCGTTTACTGCTTTGCATCTGCTTTGAGTTTCAATCGTCAGACAGATAAAAAATGAACATGACAGTTGTATTTTTTTTTAAATAAATGGACTAAGGGCACTATAAGTGTATTCCTAACATTCACAATCCAACTTTTTTTACTGTTTTTCCTAAATATAAAAAAAAAACTACTGCATAAACAATCCAAAGATATTTTTACTGTAATCAGCAGTGTAAAATCTAGAAACGGTATTTTATTTTACTACCTTAGCACATAATGAATTGTTGTCAATTGCTGGAGGTAAAGGCCGTCAGTGTCTATTTACACACGTCGTAGAGAGCACATGATCAAAAAAGCGATATTATGCCTCATTGTGCTGTGATATGGTGTAATAATCAAAGTAAAAACATGAATAAACAAAATTCTGGCGTATCATAACATAAGTAAGTATTTAAAACCAATTTTTGGAGATTTGAAAAATGCGAAATGAGGTTATCTTGGAACACAAAAACTTTTGTTCTTCTTCTTCTTAAGTGTGTGGCCGCACTGCGGCTACACCGCCGCGGTTTTTAACCGCGTGACTTTTTAATCAAGTAAAACGAATGCAAGCGGC
Organism: Acleris emargana; assembly: GCA_927399475.2. NCBI lineage: Eukaryota > Metazoa > Arthropoda > Insecta > Lepidoptera > Tortricidae > Acleris > Acleris emargana. The sequence goes on from OV656835.1 coordinate 31,942,496, forward strand.
CGCACTGGGGGCTGATTATTTACTTGATATAAAAGTCACGCGGTTAAAAACCGCGGCGATTTAGCCGCAGTGCGGCCTTTGCCTAACCCAAAACCTCCACCGCGCCGTAAGCAGTCTCACCAGCCAATGACGCCAGTAAATGCATTAGTGAAGTGTAGCAGTTTATGGCGTCTCATGTCGATAGAGTGCATCGATTTCCATAAAGTATCAATGCATTTTTAATGCCATTTAAAAATTGATAATTTTAATATTAATTTTCCTTTACTAACTGTTCCTTTTAGGTTTCTTAATGATGCCTACATAAAAGATAAATGGTTATTTTCAACGGGAAAGTTAAACGGTTTCCTCAGAAACATAATCCGATTTGTTCAGACCATTTCGAGGCTGGGAGTACCACGAATAGGAGTACCAGGACATATTTATCTTCTGATGCTATTCCACCATTGAACCTCCATCCTATTTTCAACGAGGTAATACTTTCACAAGCTGATTCATTTCTTAAAATTATAATATGGTAAGCCGCTTTTTTCCGAAACTGTAAATATTTCAATATTTATTTCAGGACTATCGTGTCAAAACTCTTTAGGTTAGGTAGGTTTCATAGAAATCCTGAAATATGTACAGTTTCGGAAAAAAGTGGTTTGCCAAATGATATGTTTGTGAAATCAATCAGTTTGTGAAACATTTTTGGGAAATCATAAGTGAATGTTTTAATTATGATTATTATGAGATGAGTTATCAACAAGTTTTTAGAGTTGTTGGTAATTCTGTAGCTATGCCTACCCCACTCTGGGAATGAAGGCGTGAAGGTATGTATGTATGTATGTATGTTTTAATTATTATTTAGTTTGGATACCTAGAGTGGCATCGTAGTAAATATTATGCAAAAAATTAACCAAACTGCTGATATAGCACCAGCGAAACGTAAAAAGGTAAAAACGTAATATTCACATACATAGTTAAATTTGGATACGAGTACCTTGAACACTTTATGTAGGTACATATAGTCTGTAATTTTATCAGATCACCGGAGAAGAGACACCTGAAACCGTTCAAGGTGATTTATCTGATATTGCAGAAGCAAAACGAAGAATGGTAATTATTATATACTCAACATCATGTCAAGTGTTGCCTTGTATCGATTTTCACATAATGCTTCATGCCTGACTTTATGTTTATGTAATATTTTCAGATCACTGAAGATGAGCCACGAGTAAAGCCAGCCAATGCAGCTTTTGATGCTAAAACGTTAAATATAACATTTTCTGAAAGTTCGTCTCAAGCCCAACCCAAACTAACTTATACACCAAATATCCAGGACAGTCCTCGAAGACGTAAATTGAAATTATCTGTGATGAGAGCCCAGTAAACCATTAAGAGGCAAACACTTCAAGTAAAGCGGCTCAGAGAAAGCAATCGAAGGTTATCAAAAAAAGTTGCTTTTATTTTTGGGGCAGTGATGGCGGTCCGTTACAAGTTTTTTTATTGTCTTGATTTTAAATAAATAACACGATAAAATGATTGATTTTATTTTGGCACCTTGTTTGTAATGCGTATACGTTTGAATATAGCCGAAATATGGTTTGTAAAATAGTCATGTGTTCGATTTCTGCTCATTAAAATATCGATAAAAATATCGACCTCACACCGCAGCACTCTTAAGCACTTGTGACTTTCTTGTGGCGCACAGATGGTTGACATCTAATGTCGGGTTCCTATATTCAATCCGAGGATAGATAAGGCTTACCTCGGGTTAAAATTTGACATTTGCCCATACAAAATGTGTCAAATTTAATCAGAAGTAAGCATAACTGTCCGCGGATTGAATATAGGAACCGGACGTAAGACAATACGGATACATCATTTAAGTAGTAGTGCGTGTACTAAGTGTGAGTAAACGGTGACGCCCACTGACACGCTTGATTTGTATGGAAAGTTTGGAGCATACCGCCTCTAGTAGGGGCACGGTTCGGTGCTCTGTGGTTGACGCTGTCAGATTTTTAGTTACTTCGAGCCCAGACTTTAGAGACTTTGCTGGCGGCTACAAGGCAAGCGTTTCAGTGGTAAAGCCTACATTAGAATATGTCAGTCTAGGCGGCGCTTTAAACTTGAAATCACTACGACACTTGAAATCACTTATCCATAGCTTGCTAAGTATAAAACTGACTGAGAAAGCAAGATGACTTACAAACATTTCCGAACAAAAACGATGGTGAGTGATTCACTGCATCGTACCTTTATTAATTTTACATGTAAGTAAGTTTACCCCGTGTGGTTGCCGGTTTAGAATAGTGCCACTCCATGCCTTCTCGTGGATGTCGTAAGAAGCGACTAAGGGAATATAGGCTTGTAGTACTGTTAGGCGATGGGCTTGCAACCTGTCACTAATACGCTGGTAAACATTAGCCTATTTGTGCAAATTGTGGTTACTGAATTGTCAACAACTTTTTGAAGTTGTAATTCTGTAGCTCTGCCTACCCCACTCTGGGATTACAGGCGTGAAGGTATGTATGTATGTATGTATGTATGTAAGTAAGTTTATATATGTGAATGCTTACTGCAGCAATAATGTTATTTTCTTAACCGTCTCTCTTTTAAATTGAACTCGACATATCTACCTATTACAAACCGGCGAGTTTATGTTTTCCTGTCAGAGCGTATAAAAACTGTTTAAAGCGTGCATTCTCAATTAGGTAGCAGGGCAGGGGCCCGCGGTGTCCCATAAAATGCAGCGATGTACTAAGATAACATGATCGCCAGGCGGTTGTCCTTGCTCGGTGTTTACTTCGCGCGCATCGGTCGCGGGCGCGTCACGGCCGCGCGTTGCACCGCGCCGGGTCACAAACAACCTACATACCCATACGTCGATGCATGTAGTACCTATACTGTTGGTCGGTGGGACTGGGGCCGCTCGAGTATGCAGGACGCCCCGGCCCGGCCGTGTCCGGTTAAGGCGCGTCGCGGTCCGAACAACCGACATGGATGCCATTGAACCGTGCCGGCCTATTGCCATTGTGAAGCGACGCCGTCGAATGCCACTTATTTGGTCGGAACTCAGATCACATCACATCACATTTAATAATTATAAACAAGTCAGCACACAGAGTCCAAAAACAGTTAAATATAACCTCGCTTTCAAATTACCCTGGGACAGTCAAACTGAAGTCGGCGTCCAAAAATATTTTTTGATACCGAAAGCGACCTCAGTTTGACTGACCTAGGATGATTCGAAAGGGAGTTTATTTGTACTTATTATAGTCAGTTTATTGTTGTTTATAGGTTCATTAAATTTTAATACTTTTTAGTGAAACTCGTACTCGTAATTAACACTTCGCTAAAAGCTTGCTTGCGCAGCGGAAAAGTTTTATTTATTATACTTTACCCATTTTAGAAGAATGATGGTGATATTTTCAAAAATAATAATAAATGGGTGCTGAAAGTACCTAGGTATATACTTAATCGCTAACATACACGTAAGCAAAGTTTACGAGTACCTATATCACTACATGAGGACTACACGCAAGACTCGACATATTTTTTTTAGTGTTTTCTTGCATGATTAGAATCACTGTAAAACAAGGAAGTTTTTAAAGCTACATGCCAATTTTTTTTTCATTACAACTTTTTGAGAAAACACACAAAGTTGGTTTTTCCATACTTGGTGAAAAACAGACGCGGGGTTCTCTTAGTATGGAGAAAGTAACTCTGTGCGTTTTCTCAAAAAGTTATAATGAAAAAAGAATTGGCATGTAGCTTTAAAAACTTCCTTGTTTTACAGTGATTCTAATCATGCAAGAAAACACTGAAAAAAATGTGAATTAATACATGAATTTAGTGTTTTTTCGTACCACGGACATAAGGAAAAATGGCAAAAACTCTGATTTAAATGATCAATATCTCGGAAACTAATAACAATTGCTGAACATACATGGGGGTTAAATCGATAGCTTATGAGCTGCTCTATCAGCCCTAGGCGGGTTGACGTTGGTTTCTGGGACACCCTGTATAGGTGCTAACAAATTATGTACCGATATTTTAAGAGATGGTACCTTACATCAAAACAAGTAACTTTAAATATAAAGTAAGAAAACTTTTAATATGTTTTTTTTGGTTTCATATACCGATCAAAAAAAGAAATTAAAATTGTGTCTAAACATAATCATCCTGTGCAATTAACTGACAAGATGTTGCATTTAACACTATCATGTAAACAGTTGTTTGTCAGATTGGCAGGAAAACGGAGGTTATTGAACTTATTTACCTAGCCTTTGATAAATTTATTTAAAGCAATTTAAAAATCAAGCACGAAAGAAATAAAACTTTTATTCATATCTACATTTCGCACTTTCGGAAGAATAGTGACATAATTACCAAATTTTAAATTGCCAAAGATCGCTATTGAAAGAAGCACGCTAGGCATAAAAATAAGAGATAGAGTGTTTGATATAAAATACATTTTATCGTATAAACAGCCCGATGAAGGTCATCTTATATTCGGATCCCCTACTAGGTATATATTCCAGAAGCAATTTTGCAAATTGATCCAGTAGGTTTTGATCAGACATGAGGCATCATCAGTTAAAGATTGAGTTTTTCATTGGCCTTTGTGACGAATTTTCTTAGGTATAGCACGGGGAAATTGAACAAAAAATAGGGGCCAACCTAGCACGAATTAAAAACAACATTTTTTTCATTAAATGTGTTGAATATAGACAAGACTGAATTAAATTGTATCCCGCGAAAAGTTCACCCCCGCGCATAAGTTTTTTTAAAGAAATTACGTTTATTAATATAACTTGGTAGAAAAAATATTAACAGATATGTTGGTAACCGTAAAATGACTCTGGGCACGGCGGTCATCGGCGTCATCACGGCAAATGTTACTCACTAGACTACTATCTACAGGTGCTTACACTATACCAATGTGAACATTACTATTAAAGACAACGACTCCTTGTGTCCCTATGTGATGTGACGCTGACCTAAACGGGACCGATTCAAAAGCAAAATTACCGATAAACATTCAAATCAGAATAAGCCCAAACCATGGAAAAATGTTTTAGCAAATACTTTTTTAGATGGGTTACTATCCAAGCTTCATAAAATACACGTATAATGGTGGGTTTAGGCCAAGCGAACGAACAAGAATTCTAAGGCATTATATCTTACGTTTTCTTTGTTATAATAAAAACAAATCGTGTTCTAGACCAGTCGCTCGTTCGGTCTAAACACTCTAAGCCCACCGTACGAGGATCATCGGGTCATACCTACCTGGTAGGTAATAAAAACCAAATAAAGCAAATAATATGACCGAATCAGAATATATAGGTAATTTATTTCGTAAGATTTTAATTACTTTCACAGACCTATCTTCTCAAGTGCCATGCCTTTAAAAGCAGCAATAAGCGACGCTCGCAGGTCGATCAGGCGCAGAAGCCACATGTTTTGCGATTATATCCTTATAGGAGAAGCCAGGCCACCTAAGTAGGTACGCTGGGCCGCGAGACGGAGATAGCGATAAGCAGGCGCACCGAACGTGTCCTAGGTGCGACAGAAACGGTTGAGCGGTCGCGGAATGCGGCGCACTTCATTTTCGTAACGGACTGCGGGTCGAAAAGCGCGCCCAAGTCGAGAGGGCATGTTGGCCATAGTAAGGTCGAGTGGGGAGAGGGGATATTGGCTGTAGTACGACGGCAGCGCTTCTCGTAAAGGAAGCGACCCTGGCGCGGTCATTGCTCGCATCGGCCGCATTCCTCGCCCCCTCCCCCCACCGCGCAGCTGCGACTGCGCATCAATGAACTGCGCGCGAGCAACTGCCGCGTTTGATCGCGCTGTCTCGTTCGGCACCACGCCACACCGCTGTACACCTTTGCTCTTCTACTTAGCATTAGCATCATCTTATTTGTGGAACTGTGTAGTAAACGTAGTTTTATCTATGACACTATCGTTACGTGGATGCCTACCTATATTAACCGCAATTAAAAACATATTGTTATAATCACCCTGAAAACTACATGGTTGAAATAGGTCTTACGTTCTTTGGGTTCCGTATTTTTTTACAGGATTGTATGAAGTAAGTAAATGAAATACGTAGTGTACCAAAATCCACAAAAAAATAATTTGTGATATGTTGTAGGTTGTAGGTATAGTTACTCTCGTTGTGCTGTATGTTACCGTTACTGCTGCATGCACCTATCGCATGTGTGAATCTGTTAACAAACCATACCGAGGTAACTAATCAATATTCACAAACCCCGAGGTATCTATCTATCTCTGTTTGACGCCTTAATCGCTGAAACGATTTCCGATCCTACGTGGGTATTTAGGTATTCGACATTACACAAAAAGTATTATTTCCGCTCGATTTAGGTAGTTTTTGTAGAACAGTACTTGTACTACACCTACTTCCCAAAAAATAAACGAAATTATACTTACTTTACTTAAGCAAGAAACAAAACAAAGCAAAAACAAAACGATCGACTCATATTAGAACTAAACTAATTAAGCGGCCGCATTTGTAACTTTGCATGTAGGTATACCTAGGCACATCTACACTTATTTATTGAACTGAAATGTAAATGCAGTGAACAATCATTATTGTGTTGTTACTAATAACCTAAATATTTTTAAAGATAAAGAGTTTAAGAGACATTTACTCACAAAGTCACAACACTACAAAATTACATTACACTGAAACAAAATATAAAATTTAAAATTAAAAAAACCCCGGCTAAAATAATAAGTATTGGCCCTATAAGTTTAATTATAAGTAGGTATTAATATGTTGATCCAAGCGTCGTCGCGCGCGCGGGAGCAGGGCTGATTGTTTGGTAGCTCGGTGGTGGACTGACCCAACGGTCGCCGTCGTAGAGCCGCTAAGGAGCTCGGGTATTTCATAATTATTTCATTTAGTTTCAGTAAATTCGAGATTTTAAGACTCATTTTAGTTCTCATTTAAATGTACAGTAGGTAGTAGATGATGTCGGGCGTCGCTCGGGATAAAAACAAATTTTCACAAAGATGACAACTTAACAGATCGATAGTTATTATTCGGTGAAATGGGTACCTAGAAGTACTTTTTTAATTTCTTTTAAATCCTAAATTATTCCTCCTATTTTGACTCATTATCGAAGTGAATCACTAATTAATGTAAATCCTCTAAGAGAGAGAAACCAGAAGCTATTCGCCGTTGGATGATGGATGGTGAGAGTTGTTATTAACTGATTATAGTTTTTCTACTCGCGTACTTTAAACCGCTAATATACCGTTAACGGTATCTAGAATACCACCTATAGCGTAACCGAAGCGTGAAAACAGTTCTATAATGAGCGTTATTTATGTCACTGGTACATAGTTAAGCTTCTTAAGGGACGAGTGCCGAGACCGCCGAGGTTAGACCGCGAGCTTGCGAGCGCTCTAATTACAGGCACGAGTACCATAAGAGCTGATTATGAACTGAGCTGAAAATGAATACATAACTTTTTCTACAAGCTTAAAATGATAATGACAAAAATAAACAATCGCTAACTTTTCTCGTATGTATACTTTACTCCTTTTTTCTGCTAGAAGAAATTACTTGCCAGCAAAGTCATTGTCATTATTCCGATTGGCGTTAATAGTTTTTGAATTTTATTGTTAAGTAAATGTTCTCATGCAAATTTTAATAGTTCTGAAAATAGTTCCGACAATTTATCACACAAGTTGGAATGCCAAACAAAACGCCATTTTGTTGATATCCATATTGAACGTAAGGATTACTAATGTCTTGCACAAAATTTATTCGCACATTTTCGTTTCGCATAGCAACCATTGGCACAATCATCATTTCGCACAATTTGCTTTTTGCCTAAATTTCTTGGCACACTATCATTCCGCACAATTTTCTTTGGCAGAATAATACATTGGCATAACGTTGATTAGAATAATAGTCCTATGGTAGAATAATTGTTTCGCCGAATTTTGTATGGCATACTATGTAGTTGGCATAAAGTTATAAAGCAGAATAATATTTTACTAGGTACTTCATCCTTGATCGTACGCCTACTTTTGTTGTAGTAATTCGGTCATGGCGCTTCGCCGGCCGCTACCGCGGCACGCCCGCTACGCTCGCTCGGCTCGCGCGCTGTTATTGTAGAACTTCTAACCTAACCCAACCTATTTTACTGGTTCGTTACTAATTATTATGCTATGGTACAATTATGCCATAATAAATTCGGCGGAAGGTTTATTCTGCTACATAAAATTCTGCGAAATGAAAGTCGGCGATATTAGTATTCTGCTATTCAAAAGTCTGCCAAATGATTGTTATACGTTATGACAGTTATGCTAAGTATACTATTATGCTAAAGTATCATTCGGCTAAAAATGTTTCTGCGATAACTGTTATACGAAATGTATTTCGGACAATCGATATTATGCCAGATGAAGGGAACCCTGAACGTAACGATGGTAACCAAATATTAAATCGATGAATATTATATAATATAACCATATATTTTTCTTTGATTATTTACTCTCTAGATAGAACTTCGATGACATGAATGCGTCGAAAAAATTATCAGCTAACTGTTAGCTTATAAGTAGCTTTCCGCTCCTTAGTGTCAAATGTCTTGTCAAGGGATACGGTCGTGTTACGTGTCAAAATTTATTTTGCTAAAAAGGCACTAAAATGACGAGTTGTGTAATTAAACCTTGTCGAAATTACAAAGGACGTATGAAATCAAACAGCAAAGTCACCTACCACCGGTAAGTAATTCAGAATTCATAGTATTTCTTCCAAAAATCCATCAGTTTAATATGTCTAATTAATACGATTCCATCTCAAGTGGCATTATTATTGGTGTTGCCAGTTTTGAAATACGAAATTCACTAGTCCCTAGTGGTGTGAGTATTGAAGTATGGAAGTTACGTTAGGATATGTACGAGTATACATTAAATTAATAATAGAAAACTGCCAAGTGTAAGTCGAAAATAGTGGAAATTGATAAAAATAAATTTTGACTTACAAACTGGAAATTTGACATGGGGTCAGGTCATTACACATATAGCTCATTGAAAACAAAACAATTTGAAAACGACCAAGTGTGAGTGGATAATAAACGATTTTGTAAACATAACTTATTTTGATTTTGAAACATAAGAGAATGCATAAATAATATAAGCAGAAATTGGTCAAGTGCGAGCCGAGAATGGTACAGTCGATATGAAAATGTATTATATTTCATGGGTCAATAATAAATTTGCCTTACAATACATTATTTATTTATAGAATACCTAGTGATCCTATAATGCACAATCGATGGGTAGACATTATAAGAAGCAGTCGTGGAGAAGATTATTGGAAGCCGACTAAAACAACTGTTGTATGCTCTGATCATTTCCATACAAAGGACTTGTATTTTGTCAGCAATCAAAAGCGTCGGAGATTGAAAAAGGAAACGATACCGAGCAAAGTAAAACTTACCTTAGTTGTTAAAAAATGATCACAAATTGTTATAAAATAATTATTATACTTTTATTGCAGGCACTCGTCGTCACCAGTTCACGGCAAAAAATAACTTTTTCAAATGTCTTCCTTTTATTTTGTTCGGCAAAATTTGCCGGTGAGTGTATTTTATGATTCGAAAACATTAAAGTCAACCCATTCCAATTCGAATCGATACCTATATTTTTAGTTTTTCAAACACTTCGCAATAACTAAACGTTACTGTGATCAGTTTTCCCTGTAAATTAGTAATTATGTCTTTAGCTGGCATCCCTATGTATGCCCACAGAGATAAATAGAATGACGTTTTGCGAGTGTCAGACAAAGGAGTCACGCACACAAGCATACAAAAACTGGCCTGTTTCTGTCGTAGTGATTACAGGGTCACACTAAGTATCTAGAGAGTAAATAATCAAAGATATTTTTATACATACGTATAATTAGTTAAGTACAAAATTAATTTTGTTTTTAATATACGTAATTGCAATTGGTATTAAAATAATTTTAACGGTTTATCAAACAAATAAGGATCTCAAGTGTTGTGCTATATGCATGGCAACGCTCATTATAGAATTGTTTTCCCACTTCGGTTACGCTATAGGTGGTATTCTGATACCGTAAACGATATCAATATAAACGAGAGTTGAATATTTTTTTTTTACATTGTTACGCGCATGACAAATGTCAATCACGGTGTTTAGTTTTTTTAAACCCAAATTCAAATTCAAAATATGTATTCAGTAAATTGGCCATAATGAGGGCTCTTTATCACGTCGGTAACACGGAGTGAATCTACTAGCGCTTCGGACAAGACCATCATTGCGGAGAAGAAGCGCCGCAAGAAACTCCAGCAGAAGGTCATTTTTTCAATTATTAAATACAATAATACTTAAAAGTAAGTGACATTACAAGATAATAAAGTAATAAATAATTATTTTTAAAACTAACATAAGTAAATAAAATCATAACAAATGTAAGGTCAATAAAATAAAGTTAAAAATAATGACTAGCAGAACAACATGACGAGGTCTGGTCAGGAACGATAATTAAAATAACTACATTGGAAAACAGGTATTTGCAAGCGTGAACAGACCGGAACTCACAGACAGCACCCGTTCACGAGTATGAGGCGTAGGCGTATCTCAGCCATCGCCTCCCTAACCATGTGTTCGGGAAGGTGGCGACCCGATCAACGACGCCGCCGTAAGCAAAGACCTTTAAGTGAGCATGACATGCTCATCCTGCCGGATAAAGATAACAATAAAAAAGTATCTGTCCGGCGAGAATCATCATAATGTGTTCTCATTTCTAAAATTTCTTGTGCACACGCGAATCAATAAAAAATTACAAAAAAACACAACAGGTAAATTTAAATTTAAAAGTTTACATCATTGGCTTAAAGGCATTTTGCAATAAGGCATAATGACATTAGATTGTTCCAATATTAAATTTACTTAGAAGCTGGAACCTTTTTCAGTTAAATGTATCAAAATCGCCGCATTAGTCAATTGACAACAATTCATTTTGTGCTAAGGTAGTAAAATAAAATACCGTTTCTAGATTTTACACTGCTGATTTTTTATTTATTTAGGAAAAACAGTAAAAAAAGTTGGATTGTGAATGTTAGGAATACACTTATAGTGTTTTTAGTCCATTTATTACCAAGGGAATTCAAAAAAATATACAACTGTCATGTTGTCTGACGGATTACTTGATTCTAACGACACGCTTTCGATTCTACGCAAAACAGTTTATTTATTTTAATGGCGTCTACAAATTACGTAATTAATTAAATTACGCAAAATAACAAATTTGTGAACGAACGGCAGCGAATGATTGACAAGAGAGTGACATGACATGACAGTCAGTTCTGTTTATGTTTAAAGTTACTTTATTTTTATTTTATATCAGGCTAAGATCACGACATCAGTATTCCTAACTTTGTATATACGGTCTTTTTAATGACTATTTCTTTAATAAATTATTAACGACGAATTTAAGTTAAATAAAGAAAAACCAAGAAATAAGGGTAGTCTAATTTTTAACCAGCTATTATAAACGCGAAAAAACCATAATGCGTTTTTTTTTTTAAATGTTGTCAATTATGAATACGCAGATATGCAATTCATTTACGGTTATTGTAGTGGAAACTGCAAGAGTTTATCAAGAGCGATAGCCTAATCGGGACAATTATCCCGATTAAAGGGTATTCCGGTGAAGGAGCGAGTACACGCCTCTTGCGCAGAAGGCAGGGGTCAGGAAAGAAAGATCGAGCATTCCAGACGCATAAGGTTAGAAGATGCGGTGGTAGAAATGATTCGCGAGAATCCAGGGACAAGTTTTCGTCGTATGGCAAGACCGTCAGGTTTATCGAAGACGTAAGTACACGAATTGGAAGATTTTTTACAAAGTCGGGTATAGATTATGTTTGACAGTCTTTGTAGGAAACCATTTATTTTTCTGACACAATGAATATTTTTTCAGCTGAAAATACCATGTTGGAAGAGTTACACTATTCCAAAACCTATTTAAAAATAATATATGCCGATAGGTTCACTTTAAAAAAAATGTTCTATGAAATAGCAATTTTTGGATTTTAAAAAAAATCATAACTTTTTACCGTCGGGAATCGAATCACCACTTATCAGTTAAATTGATTTGAAATGACCGCCTCTATATCCCTGTTTGATTTGATCCACACTTCCAAGTACACAATGTATATTTTATGTAGATATGTTCACCGATTTCTCCGTCTGTCATTGTAGATTGATTTTCAAAATTTTTTTTTTGTTTGATAGGGCTTCCAAGTAGGGCCCATTGTCACCGCATTGGTATATGATGAGGGAATTCGAGAAGAATTAGGGGAACCCCTCAAATATAATAGGCATAGGTACATATAGCGATTTTTGTATTCTAGATTGTTTAAAACAAACAATAAACAAACTACAATTCTACAAAAAACGCCAAATGAGAAACTTATATTTTTCCCGCATTTTTTACAGCATAGTTGTATGGTAATGTGTAGGGGCCTTAATATATCGCCCACTTTAGCCATAACACTACCCATCATAGACAGTTGTAGAATTTAAAAGAAACAAAAACGTCATTCCATCAGGTCCTAATAACCTAACTTATGAAACCATTGAAATTTTTAATGAAATATCCAAGATAGAGTTACATATTTGGTAATTGTGTATTTTACAGTAACGAGTGTAACGACCGTTGCAATAGTTTATGGTTTCAATGGTGTTTGATGAGGTGTGAAAATTCAAGAAGAAACAGTGACAAAACAAAGTTAAGTCATTTGTTTACACAGTAAGCAAGTTCCATTGAAATACACTTTAGTTGTCTAATTTTCCTAACGGCGTAAGCTGCCTAACTTAGTTTACCTGCCAACACTCCATTGCAAATCTTTATCTATTGCTATGCCTAGGAAAACTGGCTTATCTACGATTTTAGAACTATCTGTATTAAATTCAAAATAATATTGACCCGTGACAGCCTTTAAAGTCTAATTCTATGGAACTTGCTAACTATGTAAACAAACCGCCATATTGAAATAGTCTCTGTAAAAAACAAGTAGTTACTTATTTCTAATTTGTTTAATCACGATCTGAAGAAAAATCGGTACTTGAAGATGATATATCACCAGTATTTATTACAAAAGGTGCCGTTATATCATCTGATCTGTGACTGTGATCAGCGTGAGTTAGGTAATGTGTAGGGGCCTTAATTATACCGCCAACTTTAGCCACAACACTACCCATCATAGACAATTGTAGAATTTAAAAGAAACAAAAACGTCATTCCATCAGGTCCTAATAACCTAACTTATGAAACCATTTAAACTTTTAATGAAATATCCAAGATAGAGTTATATATTTGGTGATTTTGTATTTTACAGTAACGACCGTTTCAATAGTTTATGGTTTCAATGGTGTTTGATGAGGTGGTATGAAAATTCAAGGAGAAACAGTGACAAAACAAAGTTAAGTCTTTTGTTTACATAGTTAGCAAGTTCCATAGAAATATACTATAAAGCGTATTTATAGGATCGAGGTCTATCTAATAGACAAAAATGCTTGGCCTAAACCCGAAACTTAATCAATAATATATTTTTTTAATTCAAAAGCTTTATCTTGTCTAGGGGAACCCGTTGATGTAGGAAAGCATATCAATCTTATGTGGTCGTCTCGTAGGTGTTCTTTTTTTCCTTTACTCTCTCTCTCTCGTAAGATTTTGGTGTGTTTTCCTGCGGAAATCAGGCAGGGTATTTGATATGTTTTTTAATTTAATATTTATAGATTTATATAATACTAGACTAAGTAGTACCATTGTAATATTAAATATATTTAAAAAAATGACTGACTGCTCAGTTTCTTGCGGCGTTTCCTCTCAGCAGCAGCGGTCTCCTCTTGTGAAGCGCTGGTAGATTCTTGACTAGTAAAAGTGCCCATGCGGCCTACTTACTGAATTAATGTCTTTATCTTATCTTTATCTTTATTCAAAACAATATAGTATACTATGGAATTTAAATAACTAATTAATGGACACTTTCGCAGTTGCCCAGGAACTTCAACCTTAAATAGGAGCCAGTCCTAATTACTGGTGTTATGGCCAGAGAACGTGGCATTTTTGAGAAAAGAAAATTATCATAGTAAAATTACCTAATTGTAGTTGTGCTGTTAATTGTCATTGCCTACCGGTTCTGAACACATCATGGAGGACTTATATTATGATACGTGTGTAGATAAATAGCTACATTTGTACCTAACGACTCGTATAGTAAGTCGAGGAACTTTCGGCACTGGCAGTTTATTCTTGTATCTTATCAGCTCATTATTCTATGGTTGAAAATCTTAATTATAGCAAAGTATCTTAATATGTTTTATATAACTTTAAATGCAGGCTAGCTCCTACTAATTTTATTTGTTAACAACATATCTATTTCCAATTTTCTAAATTAGTAAATAATGCATAAAAGAGGTATAAAATCCTATTTTAAATTGTCCATGGAATTTGTAAATTTATCGAGAGGGTCGCAGCATAGTTGTCCAACGGCTTTGCGCTTCGCGGCAAAGCGCGGTCAACGCTCGGCAAACTGCCGGACTTACAGGTTGGACATGGGGCAATGGAATCCGCGGGGGACAAAAAAGAAGCGCGCCCGCGCCGTCGCCGCGCGCGCTTCTCGACTATACTAACAACGGACGTTACGGACGCGGCGTAGCGCGGCGAGACGCGCAATGTCCAGCCTGCATTTGCCCTACTCACAGCTCAGCTCACGGTAAAATCCAGTGAAACCGTCGGCGTCGCTACGATGCGCGTCCGGATGCGCAGCCGCATCTCGGTTACTACTTAATAACAGTGTTTGAAGTTAAAGCGTAGCGATACCCCAGTCTTCCATGCTCCTACGCGGCGCAATAACAAAGGACTTCAGCATAATTGGTCTAAGATCCGAATAGGAGACGAATAGGAGAAAAAAATCAGTTTTATTTGAAAATTGCTATTGCTTGTTTTATAGACAAATTACATACTAATTGAAAGAATGAAGCCTATTATAAAATATGCAAATGTTTGGTTTAGTGAAAATTATTAGTGTTTATACCTACACCTACACAATAGTTATGATGGGGAAAAATTTACAATCTAACTTTTGCAATCGTACTTTCGATTGGTATGTAATTTAATTTGTCTATTAAACAAGCATTAGCAATTATTTTATCATTTATACATACTTTCATTTATTTTAAGAGGTGTTTGAAGTGACCACCGTTACAATATTCAACAAGTTCAGGCATGTAAAATTGTCTCTATGGTTGTTTGTACCTCTTTCCTGGGTATAAATAAATTAAAGTACCGTAAAATGTGCCTACTTTGCTCCCCCACGGGTAATCTTGCTCCATCGTTATATTGAGGTATTCTGTATTGTAAATTATTCTAGTACTTTCATTCACTGCGCAGCTGGATGTATACGAGGGCAGAGTGAAAAGTCTGGAAAAAATTAAACAATATTTTTTTTTTGGTCCAAGTAAATATTTATTTTTCAACGTAATCCCCATGTAACTCAATACACTTGGTCCATCGCTTTTCTAGCTTTTCGATTCCCTCCGTATAGTACGATTTCTCCAACCCTTCAAAATACGCATTGGTTTCTGCGATGATTTCTTCGTTGGAACCAAATCTTTTTCCACCAAGCCATTTCTTTAAGTTTGGGAAAAGAAAATAGTCGCAGGGGGCTAAATCTGGAGAATAAGGCGGATGCGGGAGCAATTCGTAACGCAACTCGTGGATTTTAGCCATAGCAACTGCACAAGTGTGGACCCGTGCGTTGTCTTGGTGAAAAATGATTTTCTTTTTCGCCAAATGGGGTCGTTTTTCCATTAAAACTTCATGAAATCGCTGTAACAAGTTGGCATAATATTCACCGTTAATAGTTTTACCTTTCTGAAGGTAATCAACATTTATATTACACCACGAGCATCCCAGAAGACAGTAGCAATAACTTTATTCGCCGATAAAACTGCTTTGGCCTTCTTTGGTGCAGGTTCACCTGAAGCAATCCATTGTTTTGACTGCTCCTTGGTTTCTGGTGTATGATGATGAATCCAGGTTTCGTCAACAGTTATGAAACGACGCAAGAAGTCCTTTTTATTACACCTAAACTTCGCCAAACATGCCTCTGACAGGGTCACCCTAGTTTTTGATCTACTGTGAGCAATCGCGGCACCCGAGGGGGGAGAGCTTCTTCATATCCAAATAAGTGTGAAGGATATTACAAAACCGTTCGTCTGAAATGCTTACAATATCAGCTATCTCACGGACCTTTATTCTTCAGTCGGTCAATACGATGTCATGGATTTTGGTGATCATCTCTGGTGTAGTGACCTCAACTGGGCGTCCGGGTCGGTCGGCGTCAGCAGTGCTTGTACGGCCACAACGAAAATCCGTAAACCACTTGTGGATCATTTTAATCGATGGAGCAGAGTTCCCGTAATATTTGTCTAATTTTTTTTTTGTATCCGTAATTTTTTTTTTTTCGCAAAAAATAATGTTTAATCAGAACACGAAACTCACTTTTCTCCATGTTTGCAAACACCGAAGTGATTGTTTCTTTTTCATAGCTGTCAAAAAAAAACTAGTCGTGTGAACTGGCTGAAAATATACGATTTAACTCCAAAAAGGCTGCATTACAAATTGACATTAATGAATTTGTGAAGAAAATACCTTTAATATGATTTTTACCAAACTTCTCACTCTGCCCTCGTACATCAATTATTTTTAGAAAATTTGTCATCGGCCTTGTCTTATAAGTAACATACAAAAAAGTCACTATGGAGCATAGTTACCCATGGGGGAGCAAAGTAGGCAGATTTTACTGTATGTGAAAACAATGCATTTTGTTAATTTTATACATCATGTTTCATAGAGCCATTTAGACCTACACAATCGAAATCTAAATAGAAATAGTGTAAGTTTATTTTATCGGAAGATTTAATCGGAAGATAAAGATAGAGATAAAAAAGATAAAAGATGTAAGTAGGCCGCACGGACTTTTTTACACGTCAAAAATCTACCAGCGCTTCACAAGAGACCACTGCTGAGAAGAAACGCCGCAAGAAACTCAACAGTAAGTCGTTTTTTAAATATTGCTAATGATATTATACAATTATAAACTTAACCTAGCATTATATAAAACAATGAATCTCACATAACACCAAAAAATTATATATTCATGCGTAGTTGAGCAGGAAAATGTGTCAAAACTCAGAATTGTCACAAAACTAATAAGCAACAGTAATATAAAAAATAAATATAGAAAGTATACAAGTTATACTTACCTGTGACGGTGCAAGACAACATGCATAAAAGTTTCGATACATTCTCCTACAGAAACCGTGTCCCCTAGACAATAAACAATATTTACATATTTTTTATGACTAAGTTATTATTAAATTATTTAGGTGTTGGCCAAGCATTTTTATCTGTTAGATAGTCTTCGACCCTATAGTAAGCTTTAGACATCAACGACTTTTTCAAGTAAGTTTTAAGTACTGGAAATGGTAACTTTAAAACAACGTCAGGTAATTTATTAAAGAAAAGGATGCATTGACCTACAAATGATTTATAAACCTTACGGACACGAATTTTTTTAATAGCAATTTTATTTTTATTTCTTGTATTCAAATTATGTACATCACAATTCTTAACAAAAGAGTCTTGATTTTTAATGACATAATAGTAGATTATACACCGAGGGGATAAAGCACAGTTTTATGTCACGGGCGCGATATTGAATCCTGAACGTAACGAAGGACTCCAGATTTAACTCCCGAGCGCAGCGAGGGTGATACGAGTTAATAATAATATTAATTAAGAAGAGTCCTGAGCGCAGTGAGGGGTTCAAGCGCGCCCAAGACGAAAACAGCTTTATCCCCGAGGAGTGTACTCTACTTTTCTCACCTTTTGCGAGACAATAAAAAAGCGAGTCTACTAAAAACAGCGTTTTATTATAGTAAATTAAAATTAAAAGTGAAAATTGATATTTGTATTATTTAAAACTGCAGTTATCACCAATGTATTTTATTGCAGCGTCTTACAATACTCGCGGCTTTTGTTTAATTTCAAATGTGTTCCATTCAGCTTGCCGTGGCCAGCTCGATTTTAGAAAATGTTCGATTTTCAAATTAGGTTCGACGCGGCGGTGGCGGCGGCGCCGCGCCCGGCCTTCGAGTATTAGTTGATCTTTTATTACGAAATTAGACTTTAAGGCCATTGTAATAAGAACTATGAAAAGTGAAAATATTACAACCCAGCGGGTTATAATGAGATTCAGTACAACATTACACCCCGGCTAAAGCCAAGGGCTTTAATGACTTGGTTTGCGTAAGGTTTGCATGATATGTAATTTGGCATTGTCGAGCAGGTGGTGTGAAAATAATATTCTCATAAATAAATTGTGATGCTACTGTCAAAATATTAATTTCTTAAAATAGTACTCTTAAGGAATCACGGGAGTTTAGATTATACAGGGTGTCCCAGAAATAGCACGTCACAGTGACACTGGAGATACCCCAGCCTCAGACGAACCAAACAAGCTTAACATGACCTCAGTAAAAGTTGAAGCGTTTTCGAGTTATACCAATTAAAAGAATTTTCCAATTTTTCACCTCTTTTGACATTGTAAGTGCTCGTATTTACTGGGATAGCTTTAGAATTTTGTTTTTTTTTATTTGTGCGCGTTTATGAATAGTTGATTAAGATGATAGAAGCATTATTATGTCAATAACTAATGTAAAAGTTGGAAAAATACTGTAATGAACTTGACTTAAATTATCATCAACATAGTAATTTAAACTTTGAACACCTGCCATAACTTTTTTTACTAGAAACGAAATGAGCAAATAACTTTAAAAACATGCGTATTTTATGCCAATTATAAAATGGTATGACACATTATATCTTAATGCATAAAAGTAGGAATTCGTATCACATTAGCCAATATGGATCCTCGGAAACCAATGCTAATCATCTAAAAAATGATCTTGTACTCTACGATATCTCATTTGTTTGTGCTCCTTTGAAGAATATGATTGATTTTTGGTTGACCTTGGTTCAAAGATAATAAAAACAGGTTTAATTTTCATTAGTTTTACAATAAATGTTCGAATTGTTTCCCTCCTACTCTAAGGCATAAATGGCATCTTCGGATAAAAAATCTGTTTAATTTTCGTAAACTGGTTTCTGATATGTCTCGGGCTGCATTGAAGACACGTCGCCGTAGTTCCTCTTCGTTACTTATTGGTTTTGAATAAATATTGTCTTTCAAACATCTTAATGCAAAAAATAAGGAATTCGTATCACATTTGCCAATAAGGATCCCGGCAACCAAACTAACAAATGAAACGCGATTAGCCGCTTTGCAAGTTTATCATGTAAAGAATTGTAGGATAGTTATTAATTTATTGCAGTTGTAGCCCTGTGACCCAAACTACTCGTAGTTCGTTACCTTGCGTTTCATGCTATACCCGTTGATTAATATTAAACCTCGTTTTAATAGCAGACTTTTTAGTTACGACTGCGTCCGTTTTCCTGTGGTGTTCCTGAATTAAATCGATTTGGCATTCCTCTGGACTTGGTTTGTGGAACTGAAACGACTACTCGGCACTCTTAACGGAAGTTGATTTCGCTTTGTAAAATGATTTTTTTATTGGTGATGTTTGAAAGACAATATTTATTCAAAACCAATAAGTAACGAAGAGGAACTACGGCGACGTGACTTCAATGCAGCCCGAGACATATCAGAAACCAGTTAACGAAAATTAAAACGAATTTTTATCCGAAGATGCCATTTGTGCCTTAGAGTAGGAGGGAAACAATTCGAACATTTACTGTAAAAACTAATGAAAATTAAACCTGTTTTTTATTATCTTTGAACCAAGGTCAACCAAAAATCAATCATATTCTTCAAAGGAGCACAAACAAATGAGATATCGTAGAGTACAAGATATTTTTTTAGATGATTAGCATTGGTTTCCGAGGATCCATATTGGCTAATGTGATACGAATCCCTACGTTTATGCATTAAGATATAATGTGTCATACCATTTTAGAATTGGCATAAAATACGCATGTTTTTAAAGTTATTTGCTCATTTCGTATCTAGTAAAAAAAAGTTACGGCAGGTGTTCAAAGTTTAAATTAATATGTTGATGATAATTTAAGTCAAGTTCATTACAGTATTTTTCCAACTTTTACATTAGTTATTGACATAATAATGCTTCTATCATCTTAATCAACTATTCATAAACGCGCACAAATAAAAAAAAACTAAATTCTAAAGCTATCCCAGTAAATGCGAGCACTTACAATGTCAAAAGAGGTGAAAAATTGGAAAATTCTTTAAATTGGTATAACTCGAAAACGGTGCAACTTTTACCGAAGTCATGTTAGGCTGGTTTGGTTTGTCTGAGGCTGGGAAATCTCCAGTGTCACTGTGACGTGCTATTTTTGGGACACCCTGTATATAGAACGAATGGCTCTTTTTTGCAACACGAATATAGTCTCTATGTCAGCAGCTTTTCCCCAAACCAGAATACCGTACGACATAACACTATGAAAATAACTATAATAAACTAAGCGAGCTATCTCAACATTAGTAAGTTGCCTGATTTTCCTAACAGCATAAGCTGCCGAACTTAATTTACCGGCTAGTACTGCTATATGGGGACCCCATTGCAAGTTTTTATCCATAGTTATCCCTAAGAAAAGCGCCTTATCTACCATTTCCAATCTCTCATTATTAAGAAATATACTAGATTCTACCGGTCTAACATTAGGCAAAGCGAACCTAACACATTTCGTTTTCTTAGCATTGAGTAGCAAATTGTTACTAGTAAACCAATTAAGTACTTTACCTAGTATGGTATTTATCCTACTGTAATCGACGGATTTTCGGTCAACCTTGAAAATTAATGATGTATCATCAGCGAATAGCACAATATCACAAAGATTATCTACTGTGGGTGGTAAGTCATTAATGTAAACCAAAAAGAAGAAAGGACCTAATATAGAGCCCTGAGGCACACCTAACTTAACAGTGGCTCCAATAGACTGTGTTTGGTTTACAACAACCGTTTGTGTTCTATCACTAAGATATGAAGACAAGATTTAGAGAATTATTTGACAGACCATAATGTTCTAATTTTAATATAAGAGTCGCATGATCTACGCAATCGAAAGCTTTGGAAAGGTCACAAAAAATTCCTATAGCATCACAAGATTTCTCCCAAATATTGTATATATATTTAATGAGCACAGATGCTGCATCAGTTGTGGATTGTCCTCTGGTGAAGCCAAACTGATGATGATGACTGAAATATTATTCAGGCCTATTTGATCTTTCTGCAAACTGTTATAGGAGACTTAAACCTATAACTGTCTTATAAGACGATCTTGTAGGTAACTAGAAGTCTGTAAAATAAAACCAAATGATCTTAAGACTATCTACGCTGGTGAAATGTTACTATAAGTATAAGTATCCTGTAACTGTTCTGTGCTACAATCTTGTAGCAAACTATAAGGCTGAAATATAAACATGAATGCTCTTGAGTATGTAACCGCTTATCGTATGCTATTATAAGTACATGGCTCTACGTCAATGTCTCTATAGGAACGTTATTAGTAAAAAAGTACTTATAGTCTTTATTTATAGGAATACTTTGCTTGTTGGAACATTACACAAACTATTTATAAATAAATAGTATACACACTTTATTAATATATTTATTTAAAAACACCAACCTTTAAAAATGAACCCCCTTTTACTAAACAAACCAGAGCTTATTTACGAATTGAAATTACGCGGCACTCAAGTCACGACTTCTTCTACTGCCGACGAACTACGCCGACAGTTATCTTCAATCCTTGAGACGAGTCCCTCAGAATCCATTACACAAAGCCCCTCTCCAGAGCAAGATATCGACGAGATTGAACGCAGTCTGACTTTAATTTCTTCCCGAATTGCCACATTACATCTTAGCAATTCTCATCGTGAGAAAATAACAACATACTTGATGCATTTACAGCATAGAATTGATCGAGTCGATATTTCAACCGAATGCACCAAAAATACATTGGATGCATTTAAAAATATTGCAGATGTGTTTACTTCTTCTTTCTTTGCCCCCGCGGCGACTTGAACAGCTACTACCGCGGGGATATGGCGTTTCCACGTGAAGTGATTTCGCCAGTGTCAAGTATATGTAAGTATAAATCAATATAGCTATAAAACACAATCCAATCTTCTCTAGGAAGATTGGGGGCAACGTTGTACGGTGATTTGTAGGTCAGAGGTCAATATAGTTTTAACCTCTGCACCACTGCGAGTCCACTTGAAACGAGAAGAAAGATGCCAGATACACGAAATAAGTCCAAGTCTTCAATCACTGTGCGACACAAAGGCATAAAAAGTACAAATCACTATCAGAAAAGAACTTTGAACACCTAATTACCCAAAAATTAAAGTCTAAAACAAATTACACGTCCGCCATCTTTTAACGTTGCAAATGGACCCCCTGATGTGTTTATACAATGCCGAAAAGACTATGACAATAAAACGTCAAATCTATCATCTTCTTACCCTCTTCATTCATCTTCTTAGCCATTAACAGATTTAGACCTCCTTTCTCAAAATTTGACCAATTTGGTAGAAACTAGACCAAAGGACATCAAAAGATTTATTTATACAGGCCAAACTTGTCCTAGAGATTTTATCCAAAAAGTCGAAGAATTTGCGATTACTCACAACTTGGATAACAAACGCCTTTATAATTATATCTATGACATTCTCCAAAGTACTGCATTAGACTGGTTTCGTACAAAAAAAGATCAACTACCACATTGGACAACTTTTAAACAGAAATTGATAAACGACTTCGAAATTTACGACTATGACAACAAATTAAAGAAAACTATTGACGGCCGTAAACAGTATAAAAACGAGAGGATCATAAATGATTTTACCGCTATGGAAACTCTTTTCTCAAAATTACAAAATCAACTGTCCATTTTATGACGAAATATCAATCCAATTTACAGCTCTCGTTTACTTCCAGCTGACTTACGGCCAAACCCTATACTCAATCCGCAGACAGATAGGCTTACTTCGGATTAAAATTTGACACATTTTGTATGGGCAAATGTCAAATTTTAACCCGAGGTAAGCCTTATCTATCCTCGGTTTGAATATAGGGTTCGGCCGTTAGTCGATATGACAACTTTCTTCAAGTCATGCAAGTGGTATGAACATTGTATTTTTATACCAAATAATGAAGATCATTAAAACAATTATTTCCAAACACAACCATCAAATAATAAGGTAATTCATGATTCTCTAAATACACCCACGACTGCAAACAATACTTACAAACCCACAATACCAGAGTACCCTTATAATCAGAGACCGACAAATTTGCGACATTGTTCGCAATAGTGTGGACATGACTTCAAAATTAATTAAAATATTATTCAGTTAATTAATTTCTTACTTGACATATATTTCATTGCTAGTCAGTAAGTACAACATTTTGTTAAAGTATATTTATTAAGGTAATTTTTTTCTACATTTTCGGCAGACAGTCGTTTTTTCTTTCATTTACGTTCGTGTTTAAAATAAGTATCGTTTTCTTAAATATTTATATACAATAAATAAATAACGATTTTAAACTGACACGATTACTTAGACTAGTAACAATACCCAATAACTACTACATGGTATATTACGCTATAGTTATTATTTCTGACGAAGAAGTTTTCTAGTTCTACAGGTATAAAACCTCTGTAGGTTCACTTTTTCTTAATATAAATATTTTGACGTTTATAGTTGCCAAATTAGTCATAATTATCGTACCTAAATTATCCTAGATATCTAAAAGGTAGTACTGTAATATTAAATAATGGCTTTTTCTATACAATCTATCCTGATGGGTACTGAATATCGCCAGTTTAAAAACGAATTAATGACAAAAATAGAAATAAACATAATACGACGTGGAAATGGTATACAAATGAAAGAAAAGAAAAAGAAAAAAGAAAAATGCGTATTGCTATAAATATAGTTATATTAATTCAAACAAGTTTGCAGAAAATTAAATATATTTTCGTTTTTTGCAGGAATAACAACTATACTAAATAATCTGGACAGTATACCAGTTTCTCAGCACTTAAGTATGTTTTCGATGTAAAAAGAAATAGACTGACAGCAGAAAATTTGGAAAAAATACTGACCATTTTTTTTAATAAACCTATTCTTTAACAAACTTTTGTATTTATTGACTAGGAATCAAATTATATGTTAAGTAAGAAATTAATTAACTGAATAATATTTTAATTAATTTTGAAGTCATGTCCACACTATTGCGAACAATGTCGCAAATTTGTGTTTCTAATAAATACCCTTTTACTTCTTCATCACCAATATATTCCTTATCTGGGTCGTTCTTCTTTTTTACCGACAATAGCCTGCCTCTCATCTTTTTAAGCGACTCATTAGAGTATGAATAATTATGTTTTTTGTGTTTAATATACGTCCATACTTTTATTTAGGTATGTAAGAGTACCAAATCATTGAGCTCTTTCTTTAACCCATGTTTTTTTTAATAATATGGTTTTCCGTAGAATGCCGTGACAGAGTGGTCATCTAATACTTGGTCTCGGCTGAAAACGGCCACTCTGTCACAGTATTTCTGGTAAACAATATTAAAAATAATAAAATATGTATGCAGGACAGGAAGCATTAATTAGTTTTAATAAAGAATAAATGCAACTTTTTTTTTAATCGAATGCTGAAACCACAGTTATTGATAGTTCAAAAATCTAAAAAACCAGAAATCGACGGTTTATTGTCGGTAAAAGAGAAGAACGACCCATCTACACGTAATACCAACCCAATTGTTGCACGATTCTCTTGCCCACGGTGTAGAACGAATAACCATAACTTGGAAAATTGTACATCTACGACCATAGTTTGTTTCCGTTTTGGTAAAAAAGGTACAACTTTTCCAAAATGTACAAAATGTACCTAATCCTACACCATCTTCATCTATGCATAAGGACTGTTCAATTTACTAAGCGGACATACTTAAATCAATATTAATCCATCAACTAAAAAAATACTGATAGGCAGTGGCTGGTTATAAAATAAACATAGACAAGTCTATCAAGTGTCATTTTTTTTTATTGTCTAAATATTTTTCACGATGGAGCGAATTAATATTAAAGAACGCAAATTAATCTTGCAAAAATGGTGTACAGGCCAATTTTCACTGCAGAAAATTGCGAATGAGTTTAAATGTTCCAAGTAAAAAAATAAATAATTAAATAAATTAAATTTGGAGAGCACCATACGCTCGACGATTTCCCAAAATCGCGGCGGAGAAGTGGCCCGGCAAACCGAAATGTCGAAGAAAAAGTCGTGCGGCTGTTAAAATCAACAAAGTACATGTCCGTTCGTGAAATTGCTAAAAAAGCCGGTATTAGCGTAGGCACTGTACAAAATATCAAGAAAAGAAATAAAATACGGACATATAAGAAACAAAAAATGCCGAAGAGAAGTGCCGAGCAACAAATACGGTCCAAAAAAAGAAGCCGCAATTTATACGATATTTTGCTGCAAAATAAATCTCGATGCATTCTCATGGACGACGAAACGTACGTGAAATTTGACACAAGTACGTTACCGGGGCCACAGTATTACAATGCGGCTGTAGGAGAAATTGTACCCGATTCCGAAAAAACCATAAAAATTGACAAATTCGGGAAGAAAGTCCTTGTATGGCAGGCAATTTGTTCCTGTGGCCTCAAAAGTACGTCTTATTTTGCAACTGAAACTATTGGTGGCGTAATTTATAGAAAGCAATGCATCACAAAACGGTTACTTCCTATATATAGAAAGCACAGTATTCCCCCTTTGTTTTGGCCTGATCTAGCGAGTGCTCACTATGCTGCTGGTGAGACTGGGTACTTGTACTATTACTTATTCTGTGCTGTGGGGCTATTAAATTCAAAAAACATCGATTTTGTTAAGTAAGAAGACAACCCACGAAACTGCCCGGAGCTCCGCCCCATCGCGCGATACTGGGCCATTGTAAAAAGATACTCGTACTTGAGGAAGGATGGCCGAGAAGCTAGTACATTGGCAGAATTTAAACGCATGCGGTTTGCTGCTTGTAGAAAAATATCCAAAAGCGATGTGCAAACACTTATGCGACGAATCCGGGCTAAAGTCCGAAATTTTTACCGTTGTAATTAATTCTTTTTTTCTTGTGTTATATAACTTATATATTACTTTATTTTAATATTGTAAATATATATTCACCGTAATAAAGATATATTTGTTATAAAAAATCCGTAAATGAACCTATTTTTGATGTCCGCTTAGTAAATTGAACAGTCCTTAATCAAAAAAACTAATTACCGAGAAAAGTATTTCATTAAAAACTACCACATCAGAATGGGAACTTTGGCTTCAGAAACTTAAACAGAAGCATAGATATGCAATCTTATAATATAACTTTGTCAGCTGTTCTATTACCCAATCAAACCATCAGACTCAACTCAATGACGAACGCCCCTACATTAAAGTACAATCAAATAATCTTACCTTATGCGGATTATTAGACAGTGGTAGTGCTATTACCATTTTAGGTAACAATTTCCATAAAGAATTATTAAAACACGGTCTGAAACTCAACAATAAACACTATTTCTGGTTCGGTAGCCAATGGACATCTCATTCATTCTATAGGAACCACAGATCACAGAAACAAGGGAGATATGTTATGGGGGCGTGGTTCGTGACGCCTCGATATGGTCAAAATGACCATGGGCCCTAACATGGCTGCGTTTATCGCGTGACAAAGTTTGGATAAGGCTTCCGTCACCGTCTGACACGTGAATAAGCACGAGAGTGACGGATGCTTTATCCACATTTGACACGCGATATAGACGCCGCCATACTAGGCCCACTGATCGGCACGAGGCGTGTCAAGCGTTGACATAGTCACCTACTGAACGCTGTCAGTATAGAAGCTCCGTTTAAATGATAAAATGACTGTATGTAGCGTGAAAGTGTGCAAAAATCGAAGTGCAAACGTTAATATAAAATCAAAGGGCATAACTTATTACCGGTAAATTTAGTTTTTAAGCATTATTTATATTTTTAAATGAATATTTTATATTCGAATGGATTTCAGAGCGTAAGGTTGTGAAAGTTGTGTTGACGTGATTTCTATCGACTATCGATGAATGGCTTATTCTACAGCTATCAATAGAATTCAATGTGTTAATAGTTCTAGTTATTTATCACTACCACCACACGCTTAAAACAGAAGAAAAATAATTTAAAAAAAAAACACGTTATACAAAATTTAATTTTCTTTACAATATTAACGAACGACGAAGGACTCTAGCAATTCAAATATAAGTAAGTAGACGAATCATACAATTAAGATAAAAATAAATTAACCAACCACAAACGCAAAGGGCTCTGGCTCAGTATTGAGCTGTGCTTGCACACAGCGCTGATTGACAGCTCGCGCCGACTCACTCAAAAGAATTCAAGCCTAAAGGTTGGATGGTAGAGAATGCCCCAAGTATTAAGTCTATCGCTCTGTTTTAAGTAATTTGTACCATTTATGAAATAAAGTTTACATAATCAAGTCGGTAAACTACTGGTTTTTCCCAAACAGATCTCGTGACGTGACACTCAACCGAACCCATTTTATTAGTGTATTTGTATTAACATCATAAAGTCCAAGTTTACAATTTAGACTTTTTTGTACTAATCAAAACGAAAACCTTTAACAGCTCCTGAAAATTTTACCAAAGAAATTCGGCCATTTTTTTGTTACGTTCTTATATATGTATCGTTCCCAATTTAAAATCTTATGTATCAATTTTACGCAAACCGTATTCTTGCTAATAAAATATTATTCTATTCTAACAATAATATATTAAGTTTAAATGATGTAATTGTATTAACCTAGTAGTAAAATAATAGAAATAGTACTTATTGCCTGTAAATTGAATAGTACCTATATTAACGTTGCAAACAAGTTTGAATTGTTTATCGATATATTTTGAAACATTCCTTGTGGCATCCCTAAGTGGACGACAGGAGAGAAACGCACACCTCTTGAAAAAAGTATAACTAGATGTCGCTGTGTGTGGGTAGTCCTTAACCTGCTGAACATAGGGACTACTACCTTAGCGCCATCTAGCTCTGAGGAATTAATTAATTACTCGTCGCATAGATGGCAGCTAAGTGACGAGTAAGCGCTACCTTACGTTCAGTGACTGAACTACGATGGAAAAAAAACGATCTTTCAGCATTTTTCAACCTTGAGAACTTAGTATAAAGCTTAATTTTCTGCTACTATCAAAACTATGTTACGGCGTTTTTAGTTCGTAAGCTGTAACCAATTATGAGGAGGTTGTTTTTGTAGTAGTTAATAGAGCGTAAGCGTAAGACGCACACATGTTTAAAAG